>CM024760.1:84893430-85493430 GCA_014218235.1 Colocasia esculenta
AGCATAGCCTTTGCTTACGGTGTTACCCTACGATAGGATTTCCTCGGCTAAAGTCCGACGACGGCAAAGGCCTAAGGCTACGGTATTTTAAAACTCCGTAAGTATAGAACTATAGTGACGGTGTTGGTAGCCGTAAGTAACACCATAAGGATATCTTTTTTAGCTACGGCGAGTTACCGTACATATTTTTGTAAGGATAGACTCAGTGACGCTGAATATCCCTACGCATTTTAAACCATAAACATGTGTCCCTACTTCACGTACACCATAAGCAAGTATGTTTCCCTACGGGCCGCATACACCATAAATAGTCTTTTTCAGCACAAAAAAAATAGTACTATATTAAATAGATCCACATTCACCTACCTTTAGAGATCCACATTCACAAACAATTAGATCACACGTACACAACCACATTAAATCCACACATTCACATGTGGATCCACACATACATCCACATTTAGTTCCACACATACACATCCACATTTAGATCCATAATCCACATTTAGATCCAACACATCACACCCACTCATTCACAATGCACAAACATTAATAATATAAAACACATTAAAGTTTTAAGTTAACAAACAAATGTTAATGAAAGATTACATCAAACATCATTGTTCACATTCACGTACTAGTGCTAAGTCGTACAGAAGAGAAAGTTAATATGCTAGTAATGAAATGTGTTCAATGTGGTGGGAGGAGATTGTGATTTGTCCAAATCAGCTTGCTTTCTCTTTGGACCAAGACAGGTTGCAATAGACAACCTGCAAGAGCTACACTAAGAGGTAAAGAAAATTGAATTAAGAGACATTGAGAAACAATATGCCTTATGTGGTCAATAAGTACTGTGTGAGAATATGTATAACAAAAGAAACAATATGATAATAAACAAATTAAGCTCTATCACGTAAAGCATGGCTCATTAAAAGAAAACAAAGAGAATAATATGAAGACATGGGCCTAAGTGGTTGCACATGTCTTTTTTTTGTTTAAGATAAACCTTGTGAAACTTCAGACTGTGATATTTCTCATTTGGACCTTCAGACTGTGATATCTCCCAGCATAACCAACAGAAGCAAAATGTGATTAAATATATAGAAATGCTGAGTGGGAATGGGAATGCAGATGCCACAAATGTAATAACAAGTGGACCAATAATGATGTTGCTTGTCAAGATGCTAAGGTTACCAAAGACATTGGTGTCATCCATTTTAAGAAAGGGAGAAGATGATCTCACTCAACTCTATGCTTTACGAACTATAGAGAATATATGTAGCCAGGGTGGAGATTGGGCTACTCTCTTTAAAACCAGGATACCATTAATAATATCTGCTACATATAAGATCAACAGGGAAGCAGGACAACACAAAGCTTACTACTGGCTCTTGCTGGTTCGTCTAGCACATTTTAACCCTCAAAGCTTACTGCTGGCTCTTATGTTGTTTAAGTTTTTTTTACCTTGCAATTATATCACCCATTTCAGTATGAAGAAACAACACCAAAAAGACTCTTATGAAAGAAAATGAGAATTCCATCCAATTTACTAGATCGAATGATAGTGCTTGAAGCACAAATATATGTTTGCATAGAGAAGTGTGCATTAAAATTTTCTGAGGTAGCATTTCTTACCTGTAAGAACTGGCACCAATGGTCGACTAGAGGCCAATGCTTTTCGGCAAAGAGTAACTGCCACATGCCAATAGCTGTGGCCAATGCCAAGGATTTTTGACCCCAGGTTCATATAAAGAAGTAAATAAGTTTACATGGTGAAATTTTGAAAGAAAATTTGGTCAATCATGCCGCACCCAAACAAGCAGTATTTTCAGAACAGCGATCCTCCGAGATGGAGAAGCAAAAGCCCAAACGGGAAGGGAAAGGCTCAGTTTTCTACCAAAAAAGGACAAAGAAGAGACCTCATACCTTCTCCTTTGCCCACCCGAAAGCAAAGTTGTATATCTCGCAAAACTTTTCTGAGTAATGAGAAAGACACAGATAAAAAGGACAATTTAACATCAAAGATCCACTGAAGTATCAGGCATGTATTTTGGAACAGTCTACTTATCAGCATAAGCATTCAAGTTATTTTGTAGCACAGAACTGTGCATTCTTACAAAATGTACACATACGTTCATCTTTCAGCTCAGCTCGCATTGATGGTATTTTGTCGCGAAAATTTTCAAGTGAATCAACCCAGACCAGAAAATTCACACATAGTAGCAGCTTTCGTATGCCAGGACACAACTAGCTGTTGTATGAATGAAGCCAAACCAGTAAGTATGTTAGCTCAGTCTAATACAATTCCTACAGTTGTCATATTCTGGGCTACAAAAAATGAGCTAGAGAAACAAATGAATCCCCAAAGATAAAGGGACTTAAAATTCAGCCAGTCCATGCATGCTATAATGTGCATGGGCAGTGCTAATGTTCTAGCTGCGTTTTACTGAATACCTATCAGTAGCAATTATGGAAGGGGAAAAAAAAGGAAAATTGAAATGCAAAATATAACCAACTTTATTATGACACACATTTCAGAAGAAAACGAAGTGGGAAAAGAATCTCTTATGGGAGATTTAGGTGAGAGGCAACAAAGCCAGGGTGTCCAGATGCATACAAGACGTATATGCTTTAACGCTATAACAATCTTCAAGAAAAGCCCACCGCATTCTTGCTCAATTGGACCATCACATTGTTTAATAACTTAAAAAATATACTCAGATCAGAAGACATGCTTATGACTTATGATATCAAGTAATAATTAAAATGAGATGTTTAGGGCTTGCACAAAGCTTTACAATATGCTTTCCCATTAGACAAGACAAATAAAAAGGCCTCAGAATTCATGATGTACATACCATGACAATATCTTGAGGATCCACCTGGAAAGACCAAAGATTTTATGACATTAGAAAAGTATCCAATCACTTAAGAAGCAATAGGGAAAGAATTTAAGTTGAATAAAGAACTCCTTACAATAAAAAATATATAAAACTTCAAAGGACAAAATTAGACAAGCAAAACAGCAGCCCACATATTATGTTGTGTTGCTTTTTATGTATTACAGCATGGCAAATGCATAGTGTTGCAAATCTTTATCAATAATGGTGAATCTTCACAACCAAAATAGTCCCTCTTAATGATCCCTTATTTGCACATTATCAGCAACTAAATGATTCTGCTGCAAACTTGTGTGATCCTTCTTTGAGAAATCATCTCATTGACTCTTCACAAGTGGACTTGTCTGCCTATCAGAAAGCATATAATCAGGCATTGCTTGCACAACATAAATTCCAAAATGGGATGCCTTTCTTAGGAAAATCTGGTTGTTCTACTTATGGATATCGAGGTATAGATTGGCAACATGGCCCTTGCCTATAAAGATTAGGGTATTCTACATTATCAACTAATATGTTTCTAATAGTAGATGACAGAAATGAACTATATAGGCAGACAGAAATGAACTATAACAGTTAAGATCTAACTATAATAAACCATGGGCCTTTGAAATTAGGGGGCATAGGAAGTGGGAGTACAACATCAGGCCTACCAGGGGAAAGGATTGAAAAGCTCAAGATCTTAACATCTGCCTCCAAATGCTCTGAAAACATTCAAAAAATAGACCTTCAGCTGGCATCGGGCCTACACAACCACAAACAATAAGGGGAAAATTTTCCAGTGACACAGCAACTGGGACCATCCATCCTAGCCTCATAAGAACTTGTTAGCTAGAGTAAGATTTCAATCAAATTTTAACTCCCTCCTATAGTTTCTACTCGTGTCGGGAGAAGACTACTTTATATTAATGTAAGCAACTGAATGGGCAAACTGCCCAACAAAAGCAGCCAAAGAGAGGATCATTATTTGAATGCCAACTTTGAAGGCATACATGAGGCACCTAAGTATAATTAAATTGACCAACCAACAAATTAGGAAACATACAAAAGCAAATAGTGAATAAGGGATGAGGTACCTCCAACAGACTCCAAATCCACGCTCCCCAGGAGCTGCTCCTTCCACCTTCTCAGGCTTTCATCTTCCTGGGCCATTCATACGCAAAAGAACTTGATAAAATAGATGCTAAGAAAAGATGGCAACTTTACAAGCAAGGCAAGATGAATTTGAAGGACTAATGTCCATGAATGAAGGCAGCAACTACATAAAAATCTGATTAAACATACATAAAAATCTAAAAAATCTATAAAAATAATAAATCACCCAAATCTACGTTGGGTTATAGCAACTAGTAAGATCATCACAAAATCTAGTTAAACATACATAAAAATATGAAAAATATAAAAAATCACCTTATAGCAAGAACATTCACAAAATCTGAAAAAATAAAAAAATCACCCAATTCTAGTTAAACATACATAGAATAAGAAACCAGTGTCTTTTTTGGTTAGCTTCCAAGCTGAGGGGCTGGCTAAGCATCCTTAGTTTTGCTGATAGCAGGGGCATTAGATGCTAGTTGTTGGGGGCTTCCATTAAGTACCTCAGAGACGTGGGTTGTAGCTTCACTTTGACACGGCGCCGGACCCGTGGGTTGCTGGTCTGCTGGTGGGTACCGTCTACATGTGGACTGCTGGTGACCAAATCTTTTGCACGAAAGGCAGAACACGGGGGGATCGGGGTAGCCCACAGGCTGCCAGAAGCCATTAGCTCCAATTCCGACCCACACTCTGGCAGGGAGTTGCTTGGAGATGTCCATTTGCACATTCACTCGAGCAGCTTGTGAGCGGGTGAGAGAACTGGTATTCTTGTCCACCTGGAGTACAGGTCCGATGCTTCCCGCAATGGAGCGGATCATACACTCATGAAAGAAGTTGACTGGGAGCCCTGGGAGTTCCAACCAAACCGGGACAATGGGGGAATCTTCATGGGGGGAAAAGTCGATGGACCATCTAAAAAATCTGAAGGGGCGCCCCTGAACTTGCAGTGTCTCCTTGAGCAGGACTTGCAGGTAATCACTCTTGTTCTGGAATCTGATAAGGAGGTGCTTGCTGTCAAGAGCACTCATGATGAAATCTTGAGAGAAGTGGAAGCGCTGCATCAGGTGAGTTCTGATCTCCTGTAAGGGGGGGGGGGGCGGCCTAATGGTGTGCGGGCTATGACTGCCGTTTCTAGAGGTGAGCAGGAGATGTTAACTTCATCTATGGAGAAAAACGCTGCTGGCTCCCCCAGATCTGTGCTGGCTGGCGGATGAATCTGAAGTGGAAGTGCTGACTGCTTGGAGCATCTGGACACCACTTGAGCAAAGGTAGGGGGAGCAGTCACCGAAGAGATACCTGGAACCAGTGGAACAGCTGGGGGCAAAGCAAAGAAGTCGCACCCCTGAACAGGGACTGAAGCACATGAGTTCGATGGTTCTCCCCCAGTCCTCCGTTGGCCTGCAACAGTGGGAGCAGCAATAGAGACCACGTTGACTGGGTTATCTGCAGTGGAAATAGGAGGGAGATCTGGGACGCCAGCAGCTGCAGATGTGGTTGGAGCGTCCACCCCCACCTAGGGGGCAGGTGGAGGAGGATGGACAGGAGCTGCAGATTTTAGAGCTACTTGCCATCGTGAGGTGGGGTCTCGCCCTAGGGCTACATCAGATCAACTTGAAGGACCCAGGGCATCTGCTGGGGCCCTAGGTGGAGACACGGTAGGGGGACTTTCTAGAGCTGGAGGAGCTGGCGCTACAGTAGCTGGATATGGCGTGGATGCTTCTACACACTGTCCACCAGGCAGCAGCACAAGAGAGTGGGCCCTGGGAGGGGGAGCAGGATCTCGTCCAGAGGCTACAGCTGGAATAACAAGCACAGGGGGAGCAAGGCGGGACACTGCCGGCGTAGGGGGAGCAAGGTGGGACACCGCCGGCGCCGGGGAAGTGCCTGGCGCCGTTCCTGACAAAGACGTATGACCTGGTGGACATGTTGGGCTCCGAGCACATCGCGTCGTGGAACGAAGAAGGGACGACATTCGTGGTGCGGCTGCCCAACGATGGGGGGGAGATTGCCGGCGGCGTAGGTGAGGGGAAGGGAGGGGGGAATCACGGGCAGCGTGGGCGGCTAGGCGCGGGGGGTGGTGTGGTCTCGTGGGTGTCCTGGAATGGGGGAAGGTTTGGCGGATGTTTCAATAAAAAAGTTTGCCGCGATCTGAAAAGGTTTGGAGGGTGTTTTGAATTTTTTTTTATAAGAAAAAAATTTGGATGATGTTTATACCTATTATTAATTTACTGTAATACACTCCGTAAGCATATAATTTTGTTATATACTTACAATATCACGCCATAGGGATAGATATATCTTGAAAGTTCAAAAACAAAACTTATCTGATATCCTTACGACATGTACAGTTTGTAAGTATAGATATGTCTATCCATACAAATAGCTTACGAATATATTAAATTGTAAGAAACTTTCGTAGGCAGAGCCAAGATTTCTTGTAGTGAGTCGACCCCAATTTTCACTGGAGTCGACCCTGAGCTGAACTGGAGCCAACCCCAGTAAACGGTGGAGTCGACCCTGACATGCAGATCTCTGCAAAAATCACTTTTTGAACAATTTTTTGACCAAGACCTCTTTCCACCTCTCTCAAATGGCTACATGTATGGAAAGACTATAAAAAGATCACCTGGGGAAAACCCTAGGCAAGGAATTTCATGGGGAAGAGAGCCACCTTCTAGAGTTTCATCTCCAGCTTTTCTTCCAAGCTTTTTCTACCTTCTTGAGCTTCCACCTGCTACATCTTTGAAGAAGGTTTCATTTGGAGGAGATCTCTGCTGCTCCAAGCTTCAACATCATCTGAAGATCCTCCTCACGAGCTTGATATTTGTTTCTGCTTGTTTCAATTCTTGTCTCTTTAAGTTTCTTCCTTTGTGAAGTGTTGGTGAGCTGGGCACCGCATCAACCAGATGTGTATTGGTGAGCTAGGCACCGTGCTAACTAGCGGAGTGTTGGTGAGCTGGGCACTGTTTAAACCAACGGGTGTGATCATCTCATAGTGTGGGAAATCTCACCGTGTTGGTAAGGACTGGACGTAGGTAGACCAAAGGGAGTCTTACCGAACCAAGATAAATCGGTGTCTCTTTGTGTGCTTGCTTCCTTCTTCCCTCTCAGCTCTCTCTGCCTTGCATCATATTTTTATTTCTACGTTAGTTTCCATTGGTCATTCAAGACAGTTTTAAAGCCCAATTCACCCCCCTCTAGGGCTAGTCATAGTCTAGATCCTTTCATTTGGTATCAGAGCTTGGTCACTAGTTTAAAGGGTTTTACAACCTCTAGTGTGGATTGACTATGGCTAGTTTCGGAGAGCCGAGTGCATTCACTGAAGGCAACTCTACTAATAGGCCACCTCTGTTCAATGCAATAACTATAGCTTTTAGAAAGCTAGGATGACCATCTTTCTGAAAGCTATGGAACATTGTGGAGAAAAGGTCCTTATACTCCAAAGGAACCTGAAAAGGATTGGACTCTTGAAATCTTTAAAAAATTGTCTATGAATGTCAAGGCAATTAATGCTTTGTTCTGTGCTTTGGATGCTAACGAATTTAATGGTGTTTCTATGTGTAGCAGTGCAAAAGAAATTTGGGACAAGCATCAAGTTACCTATGAAGGAATCTCTCAGGTTAAAGAAACAAAGATCAACCTTCTAGTTCA
The DNA here is from genome assembly GCA_014218235.1 of Colocasia esculenta. Classification (NCBI taxonomy): domain Eukaryota; kingdom Viridiplantae; phylum Streptophyta; class Magnoliopsida; order Alismatales; family Araceae; genus Colocasia; species Colocasia esculenta. The sequence goes on from CM024760.1 coordinate 84,901,074, forward strand.
TAAGTACGAGCTGTTCAAGATGGATGAAAATGAGACTATAACTGAGATGTTCAAGCGGTTCACAGACATCACGAATGGGCTTAAAGCCCTTGGTAAGGAATACTCTATCCCTGAACTAAATAGAAAAATTTTACGATCTTTACCCATGTCTTGGAATCCCAAAGTAACAACTATTGAAGAGGCAAAAGACCTCTCAAGAGTCTCCTTGGATGCTCTCATAGGATCTCTTATGACCTATGAGATTAATATATTGAGGGACGTGGATGACTCTAAGCAGAAAAAGAGTCTTGCCCTCAAAGCTACTAATGTGTTAAATGAGTGTGATTGTGATAATAGCAATGAAGAGATCGATGATGAAGAAATTACCTTAATGACAAGGCAATTCAAGAAGTTTTTGAACAGACGTCGATCCAACTTCAATCCAATAAACAGAAGATTTCAGAAGAAGAATCAAGCTAAAGGGGAAACCTCCAAGAATGAGGAAGTCACATGCTTCGAGTGCATAAAACAGGGACATATCCATCCTGAATGTCCTAAACTTAAAAAGAAGAAGGCATACACCAAGGGAAATGGTAAGAGAGCAAAGAAGAAGGCCCTTGCTGCATGGAGTGATGAAGACATCTCTACAGAAGAAGGAAGTGAAGAAGAAATTGCCAACTTATGTCTCATGGCCAAATCTAACCATGAGAAGATAAATTTTGAAACCTTTACATTTGAAGAACTTCATGATGCCTTTAATGAGCTATATGAAGAATTCGTTGAATGCAAACTTGAAAATAAAAGTTTAAAGAAGAACATTGATTCAATGACTCAAGAATTGAATGTATTTCGTTTACATGAATGTAAAATTGTTGTTATAGTAGTAAACGAGAATATATTGCTTAAGAAAAAGATTGAAATTTTAGAAGAACAAATTCCTAGTTTGAGAAATAATTGTTATAACCTTCAAAAGGAAATAGATAAATTAAAAAGTACCATGTCTACATTTGTGCGTGGTCATGATAATTTAGGTGTCATTCTTGGTAGCACAGAAGGGGTCTTTAGAAAAGAAGGAATTGGATTCACCCCTCATAAGTTAAAATCTAAAGCTGAAACTTCTTTTGTTGGAGCTAAGTTATCTAGTACTCCTTTTGCAACATGCAACTATTGCGGTAAAAAGGGACATAAAATTCAGAGTTGTTGGTTCTGAAAGAACATCTACAAGATCAAAACGATGTGGGTGGCAAAGGAAACAACCAAAAGTTGGACTAATATGAATGGACCCAAGCAAATCTGGGTACCAAGAAATCAAGTGTAAAACTCATTGTTTTTGCAGGGCTACAGTGGTTCGATGAATAAAAAGTGGCATTTGGATAGTGGATGCTCTCGGCACATGACGGGAGACAAATCACAATTTTCTAGTCTTGAAAAGAAAAATGGTGGAAACGTGACTTTTGGAGACAACAACAAAGGAAGGGTAACATGTATTGGAAACATTGGTAAAACTCCCTCCACTAGCATTGAGCATGTGTTATTTGTAGATGGTTTAAAACATAATTTGCTCAGTATTAGTCAACTTTGTGATAAAGGGTTTAAAGTTACTTTTGATGCATCTCACTACATGTTAACTGATAATATCTCGAATGAAATCAAGTTTGTAGGCAATCGAAATGGAAATGTTTATACCGTTAATCTAGATGAATTGGATGAGAAGGAGATTTGCTTTGTAGCAAATAACTCCAACCCATGGCTTTGGCACCAAAGGCTAGGCCATGCTAGTTTTGGAATCATTTCCAAATTGTCTAGACGTGAGCTTATGGTCGGTTTGCCTAAACTGAATTTTGATTCAAATGGAGTTTGTGATGCTTGTGCCAAGGGTAAGAAAACTCGAACTTCATTCAAACCCAAGAACATTGTTTCTACCTCTCGGCCTTTGCAACTCTTGCATCTTGATTTGTTTGGTCCGACAAGAACTGCTAGTTTAAGCGGTGAGCGCTATGGTTTTGTAATCGTTGATGATTTCTCTCGATTTACATGGGTTTTGTATTTAGCTCTCAAAAGTGATGCATTAACTGAATTCAAAAAATTCTGTAAGAAGGTTCAAAATGATAAGGGATATGTCATTAATGCTATTCGTAGTGATCATGGTAAGGAATTTGAAAATTTATAGTTTAATTCTTTTTGTGATGATGAAGGGTTCAGTCATAATTTCTCTGCTCCGAGAACTCCTCAGCAAAATGGTGTAGCTGAGAGGAAAAATCAGACTTTGATCGATATGGCCCGAACTATGCTATGTGAATCTATTTTGCTTAGATATTTTTGGGCTGAAGCCATTAATACTGCATGCTATATCACTAACCGTTGTTTGATTAGACCTTTGTTGCATAAGACTCCATATGAACTTTACAAAGGCATAAAACCAACATCTCCTACTTCAAGCCATTTGGGTGCAAGTGCTTCATTTTGGTAAATGGTAAAGAGGATAGAGGTAAGTTTGATCCTCGAAGCGATAAAGGTATATTTGTTGGTTATTCATCTTATTCTAAAGCCTTTCATGTATTTAACAAGAAAACATTAGTTGTAGAAGAATCCATTCATGTGATCTTTGATGAGACTAACCACAATGCTAGAAAAAGAAATGATGATGATGCAAAAATCATGAAGGATCAAGAGTTAACCTTACATGATTTAGATCTCACGGAGCCTAGTGCAGAAGCAATGGATGATCCTACCCAACTTGTTGGTGATGAAAAGGAAAAGGAAGATCATCCACTTGAAGAACTTCAAGTATCTTCGACAAATGATGAATTACCTCGATCATGGAAGATCATGTCAAGTCATCCAATCAGTAATGTAATAGGTGATCCTTCATCTGGTATGCGAACTCGAAAAACTCAATATCAATGTGATTATATTGCGTTTATTTCTCAAGTTGAACCAAAAAATGTTGATGAAGCCCTTCTTGATGAACATTGGTATCTTGCTATGCTTGAGGAACTAAACCAGTTTGAGAGGAACAAAGTGTGGACTTTGTCTCCTCGTCCGAATGACCATCCGGTAATGAGAACCAAGTGGGTTTTTCGAAATAAACTTGATGAATCCAGTGTGGTAACTCAGAACAAAGTTCATTTAGTTGCCCAAGGATACTCTCAAGAAGAAGGGATTGATTATGATGAGACCTTTGCACCGGTTGCTAGACTTGAAGCCATTAGGATTCTATTAGCATTCGCTTGCTCCAGAAATTTTAAATTATTTCAAATGGATGTTAAAAGTGCGTTTCTTAATGGTTTCATTAAAGAGAAAGTCTATGTAGAGCAACCTCCTGGGTTTGAGGATCAAAATTTCCCAAACCATGTCTTTTGTCTTCATAAAGCTCTATATGGTGTAACGACCCGACCTCCCAGAATTCGCATCGCCACCCACGGATCCGAAGATCCGGAAGGGTTAGAAGAATTAGTCTAGTGAGATATGTACTGAATTGAAATAACTATAACAATGTGTACAATATACAAAAGTTAGTACAACGCGTCCCAAGCAAAAGCACAGGTACAATAAGAAAGGTGCAGACCTTAAGGAGCATACCCCGAGGACTTGCAAAGCACAACTCTCAGCCAACTCAGGCTACAAGAGCTCACAGCACACGCTCTTACTGCTGCTGACAACAAAACGGCGCCACAGCCGCCTCCGCAACCCGTCCGACACCGAGCTCCCGCGACGATGAGCCACTAGCTGAAAGAAGTAGGGGGGGGTGAGCCTCGCGAACAAGGCCCAGTAGGGATTACCAGTCCCTCACCGGCCAGAGCAGCAGGAACTCCGAAAATAGGAAACTACACTAGAAAGTTGTAAAGCGAGTAACACCTATAGCAGGGTACTACTAAGCAGCGGAAGAGAACAACGCAACGCCACGACCACCAACCGAGGTCAGGCCACACACACGACTCCCGCAGAAACCAACGGAGTCGGGCACAAAGCGGAAGCAGCGCTCAGCACACCTGCCGAATCTGTAGAACAACCAACTGAGAACGATGTCTCATCGCAAGTACGGCCACCTCAGACCTCTACAAGGTCAAGGGCCCACAAGCAGAACCACCCTGGACCGTGGACACGCTACCAGGTCGAGGAGCCATACACGCCGGTGCCACTACGGACTGGCACCCAAGAACGGAACCACGGAACCGAGAGAACACTGAAGCGGGAACCACCAGAAGCACGGGTCTGCCCAAGGCCAGACCAACGACACCCACGGGAGCTAAGCACAGCCAGGCTAAAACTGCCGTGCAAGCTAGGGCAACAAGGAACACTTAGAAACGTTGTGAGGAAAATGCCGTCACAACAACAGCAACCAAGCCACTACCGCTAGCAGCCAAGAGGGGGACCCGCAGTCCACATGCTCTGCTTGCTAGCCTAGTTCCTGCCTCCGTCCCCGCGAAGGGCGAGACAGAGCCGCCACAGAAACACACAACGCACGCAACACCGCATCCTGGCCAAGCTACGGCCTTACGCCTAACACCACTATGTGGCTCCGGAACCAACGCAGAGAGAGGCAGTGAGACAAAGGATTGTCTGGTCTGCGCCAGGAAAGCACTCCGAACCCCTCGGCGTCCCAGACCCAGACAAGAGAGCTCTACAAACGACTCAGCGCCGCTGCCCAAAACCTCGTTTTCCCCTCAGCTCCAGAGTCCGCTCACGTGGGCTGCCAACTCGAGCACACTCGTAGCCCAGATACCTCCCTCAATGGGCTCCCGAGGATGGAGGTCCCAGGAAACGGAGACAACCTCTGAACGGGACAAGCCCTCAAGTGCCAAGCACCGGGCGAACAGGCGGGGCAGCACAACAAAACTACGCCGAACAGCTGGCTTGTAACCACGACAAGCCCAGCAGGCGAGAAGCAAGCATAAACCCTCGACAGGGTTGTCGGCCAACTAACCACGCACGGAAAAGCCGGAGTCTCGGAACACTAGCAGCTACCACGGAAACCTGTCGCTCTGCTAATAATCGATTGACCGCCAGTCAATCGATTATTAGACAGACGCGACCCTCTTGGCACCACTACCAGGACACGACCACAAAGGTGCCACCTTCGGTCACTGAACGAAGGGAGGCAACCAGCCGTGTTCCCTACCAGAAGGTCCTAAGGGAAAAGCTTGCCCTGGGGCACACGCCGACACACAAACTGGCCACGGAAACCACCCGAGGCAGCACAGGCACTGTCGCGCCCCCCACAGGACGTCGCGATGCCATCACGACGGGGAAGGGTGCCGCGACAATAGCCTTGACGCGTCGGGGCGGCGCGTCGCGACAGCATCCTTGTCGCGACGGGAAACCAGGTCGTGACAGCAGCCCTTATCGCGACCGCCAAGTGCGCCGCGATAAGGTCGCGCCCGATTAGGGCGACGCCTCTACTGATGTCGCGACGCGTCGGGCGGTCGCGACATCAGTCGAGAGGCTGGCCACGGGATGCTCCATCCCGAGCCACCCACAAACCACACAAATACCCACACACGGGGAGGGGAGCATGGGGAAAGCTGTAAGACTATCTACAAAACCCCGAGGGCTCCCGATCCACCCGGATGGGAGAGGGCACAAGAAATCCCTACCTCAAACGAAGAACCGAACCCCGTAGGGCCCTTCTCGTAGGAATGAACACCTCCTCCTCGCTCCACGCACGCTCCACGACGCCGGGACACCACGCACGGCCCTCCTCCTCGCCTGAAACACACAAAGGGGAGAAGAGGGGAGGAAGAGGTCGCCGGAGGGAGAGGGAGAAGGGAAGGAGAGAGAGGGGAAAGGGTAGCCGGCCTGCGCCTTAAGCGCCCGGCACCCAGAACGCGACGGCCCGCCTCGTCGCGTTACGAACCTTAACGCGACGGTCAACGGACCGCGACCAGAACGCGCCCCCCACGGGCGCCGCGACAACCCGACAGGCCGGACTGACACGCCTGCCACTCTGACAGGCGTCAGATGACCGATCAGCGCAACACGATAAAACACTGTCGCGACCCGTTGACCGGTCACGAAAAGAACGCGACGGCAACCCAGGGCGCGACAAGAACGCGACAGACCTCCCTGTCGCGACACGGATGACTGTCGCGTCGGGCACCCATGACGCGACACCAGTCATCCAGGACACTGGAAAGAAGCCAGGAAGCCGGGTCTTACATATGGTCTTAAGCAAGCACCGCGTGCATGGTATGAGAGATTGAGTCAATTTCTTGTTCAACATGATTTTAAGCATGGTTTTATTGACTCAACTCTATTTATAAAATGTGTTGATTCAGATATTTTACTTGTTCAAATATATGTGGATGATATTGTGTTTGGCTCCACTAAAGAAAAATTGTGCAAGGATTTTTCTGAGTTGATGCAGGGGGAGTTCGAGATGAGCATGATGGGTGAGCTCAACTTCTTTCTCGGACTTGAAATAAAACAAGGTCAAGATGGCATCTTTGTGAGTCAATCAAAGTACACAAAAGAATTGCTAAAGAAATATAGGTTCAGCAACACCAAGCCTCTTCCAATGCCTATGTCTACAACAACAAAACTGGATAATGATGAGCTTGGTAAGCCTGTTGATTGTAAGCTTTATCTAGGTATGATCGGATCTCTACTTTACTTAACTGCAAATAGGCCCGATATATTATTTAGTGTTTGCATGTGTGCGAGATTTCAAAGTTCGCCCAAATAATTGCACTTAATTGCTGTTAAACGAATCTTTCGGTATCTTGCTTCATCGATTGATTTTGGTTTATGGTATCCCAAAGAATGTTCCTTCGACTTGGTTGGTTACATCGATGCGAACTATGCTGGGTGTAAGGTTGATCGAAAGAGCACAAGCGGAACGTGTCATTTCTTGGGAGGTTGCCTTATTTCGTGGTCCTCCAAGAAACAAATTTATGTTGCTCTCTCGACAGCTGAAGCCGAATATATCGCAGTTGGGAGTTGTTGCACACAAGCACTTTGGATTAAACACCAAGTAGAAGACTATGAGATATGTTTGTCTAAAATTTCGTTGCTTTGCGATAATGCAAGTGCCATAAATTTATCTAAAAATCCTGCTCAACATTCTCACACAAAGCATATTGAAGTACACCATCATTTTATTAGAGATCATGTCTCTAGGGGTGATATTGAATTAAATTTTATTGACACCACACACCAATTGGCTGATATTTTCACTAAACCGTTGTGTGAAGATCAGTTTACTTCTTTGCGCCCTGAATTAGGAATGTGTTCATCTTCTTCATAAGTAACACATATTAATTCGTTTCCTGCTTCCTTTTTTAGGATGACAAAAATGGGGAGAACTTTTGTATGAAGTGGCAGTTCGAAATGTTTTTTTTTTTGTTCTATGTGCTCAACGATGTGCTATGTTTTATGTGCATGTATTTAGGGGGAGCTTACACTTAGGGGGAGAATCAAAACAATTTTTTGATGAATGGACATATGTTGTGACATATTAATTGATCAAAACATTGTGATTGCATATTGTGATTGAATAGACTCACATTTGTGTTTTATATGCCTTGATGTGTTAAGGATATTATGTTGGTATCAGTGATTGATTAAGAAAATTGTTTATTCCTGTGTAGGTGTTTTATCATCATCAAAAAGGGGGAGATTGTTGGATCCCTTTGAATTTTGAAGATCACAAAACACTCATTATGTTTGCTAACACGTTCGCAAGTTGAATGCAGAAGACAGGTTATTTTATAAGGGCAAGAGGACTTTCAAAGAAGTCCATTTTGGTTCCTAGTTAATGGAGTCGACCTCAAGGATATGAAGGAGTCGACCCCAACTGTTCTCAGGTATTCAGAGTCGACCATGGAGTTGTGAAGGAGTCGACCTCCATTCAACTGCCTGTCAAGTTGCTACAGTGCAGAGTCGACCCTGGTTTTGCTCTGCTGTTTGGAGTCGACCTCCAGATTGTGAAGGAGTCGACCTCCTTTCAGTAGCCTATCATGCAGCTGATGCAGAGTCGACCCTGACCTTTAAAGGGAGTCGACCCCAATCAAGCTCAGCTGTTCAGAGTCGACCCCGGTGTTCTAAAGGAGTCGACCTCCATTCAGAAGAAGCTCTTTTGTTCCAAAGGAGTCGACCCCAACTTTCATTGGAGTCGACCCTGAGTTGAACTGGAGCCGACCCCACTAAAAGGTGGAGTCGACCCTGGCGTGCAGATCTATGCAAAAAGCACTTTTTGAACAATTTTTTGACCAAGACCTCTTTCCACCTCTCTCAAATGGCTACATCTATGGAAGGGCTATAAAAAGGTCACCCGGGGGAAACCCTAGGCAAGCAATTTCGTGGGGAAGAGAGCCACCTTCTAGAGTTTCATCTCCAGCTTCTCTTCCAAGCATTTTCTACCTTCTTGAGCTTCCACCTGCTGCATCTTTGAAGAAGGTTTCATTTGGAGGAGATCTCTACTGCTCCAAGCTTCAACATCATCTGAAGATCCTCCTCACGAGCTTGATATTTGTTTCTGCTTGTTTCAATTCTTGTCTCTTTATGTTTCTTCCTTTGTGAAGTGTTGGTGAGCTGGGCACCGCATCAACCAGCTGTGTATTGGTGAGCTAGGCATTGTGCTAACTAGCAGAGTGTTGTTGAGCTGGACACTGTTTAAACCAGCGGATGTGATCATCTCATAGTGTGGGAAATCTCACCGTGTTGGTGAGGATTGGACGTAGGTAGACCAAAGGGGGTCTTACCGAACAAGGATAAATCGCTGTCTCTTTGTGTGCTTGCTTCCTTCTTCCCTCTCAGCTCTCTCTGCCTTGCATCATATTTTTATTTCTGCGTTAGTTTGCATTGGTCATTCAAGACAAAGTTTTAAAGCCCTATTCACCCCCTCTAGGGCTAGTCATAGTCTAGATCCTTTCACAAGCCACTTCGATCTAATTAACATAACAGAGAAAGAAAGGTAACCCTTCCGAAGATGGATTGCTTGCAATATTGGATGACCTAAAACTACTTATAAAGAAGGTTTTGCAATATGCTTACATTAACATATATACTGTACGTGCGTACTACCAAAAAAATATTGTACGTACGTACACAAGAACTTGCCAAGAAATGCATGCGTGCCTCAGCAAGTGTGCCCGACTCTGTAACACATGATCTTATAGTCATGTAATGAGGTCTTATTAATTTTCTGTCTATCAAGTTGACGGAGCATTATGCATGCATGCCACAGCGTCTTGAGACATATGATGGGGACGTACAGAAGAGAAGAGAAGCGCGTCTTCAGACATATGATGGACGTAGAGAAGAGAAGCGGGACCCCGCTCCGTCAACTTGATACAATGTTGACATGCAGCAGGTTAATGAGAGCTCATTACATTATTATGAGATCATGCGTTACAGAGTCGTGCACACTTGCTGACTTGTGTTTAATTAACTCTTGTCCTTACTAAAATGTTGTATATTGCATGCACTTCCACTTTTTGCGAATTTTATGTTATTATGGATGTCTTCCAAATACATAATAACTATATAAGACGTAATTTAATCTCACATTAAAAAGTAACAAAAATAAATGTGTTTATAAATAAAATCTTTTTTTTCTTCGAGAGGACACTTTTTCAAAAAAAAAAAGATAAAATATCAAATGGAGACAATGTCTTTTAATTGGAGGGTACATTTTCATTTTATGTCATTAGCACTCACTACTGGGGGAAGAGGATATGTAGAGGGCTTAACTGACAAGACCGTTTACAAAAGTATTTGTAGACGACTATATAGCCTTCTAGATAGCCGTCAATGAAAAAATCGTCTACAAAACATATGTAGATGGTTTTGAGAAACAATCTGCTAAAGTTGTTTATATAGACGGCTAGTAGCCATCTACGTAAAACTTATGTAGACGGCTAATTAGCCATCTATATATGTGTATATAGAAGGCTATATAATCCGTCTACAAAAAATAAAATAAGTAGATGGATTTAATAACCGTCTACATAAACTCTTTGAAGACAGCTTCGTCTCAACGAAGCCGTCTACAAAGAGTTTATGTAGACAGCTTTCCAAATCATCTACAAAGAATTTATGTAGATGGTTATTATAGCCATCTACATATGTTAAATTAAAAAAACAAATCTTAACTTTTGTCATTTTCTCATGTTATACAGAAATCATCTTTTCAATAATACCATGCACACACAAATTATCTGAGAACATACATATCATAAACATCCAAAAGAAATACAAAGTATCTCACAAACTATAACAATCTAATCATCATCATAATCATTAGCAGACTCATCACTCCCTCTCAGGCTTAGGACTAGGTGCAGGACGAGGCATATGTGATGGTTGAGCAGCCAATTGTTGCATGAGGGCTCGCATCTCTGATATCTGACGGCGCATATTCTCTAATTCTTCGCGATCCCTGCTCCTCTCTGCACACAACTCCTCTAGCTCCTGGCAATCCCTGCTCCTCTATGCACACATCTCCTCCATCTTTTTGTTTTGATCCTGCAACTACTGCACCTGAGTGTGGTAGCCGCCTGAGGAGATCGATCCCTCTCCCCTCCTGTACCAAGTGCGGAGCATCTCAGCCTTACCCGCGCAACGAACACGGCCAGGCCTGTCTCGTCCCATGACAGCTATAAAGGCATCCTCGGCTGAAACAGGAGCGGCATCATCACTCTGGAGGGAATGAGTTGTCATCTGTGTCATCCTCTCCTACAATAAAAAAATTATTTCATTAACAAAAAATGTTAAACTATAAGATAATTTATTAAAAATAATTTATCTATGATAGATACACTTACAAAACGATCGTTGCTTTCCTCATCAACCCACCGCTGGGTACTGTAAGGGAGGTCTTTACATCTCCCCATCCTAAAAACCTCCATGCGATCGGGCTCACACTGATGAATCTTTACATGTAAAAATTAATTGGATAATCATCAAGTAAGAAAAAATAATCAATAGAGATTATTAAAATTATATTCAATAAAATAAAAACTTACAAAATTATCTTTTAATTGATAAATGCTCGTACGCCCCCGCCGATACGTCATATTCTGATGGGTGTGTTTCTGCCTGTTACGCTCAGCAATATCTTGTAAAGAAGAATACAAGACATATATCTGATGAAATCTCAAATAAAAAATCATAAGTACTATATGTAATTAAATCATATTATTTTACTTGCTCCTCCCTTGTATTCCATGTTTCACACATTGTCCGTCAATCTAATGGATCAACACCAGGCGGAACAGATGCAACAACATCCTCAAAAGTTTTGCCCTTATAATGCTACAAAATAACAATTACAAAGTTAACAAAATATTCATTATCAAGATTAAAAAAATTGAATACTTTTTAAAAAAGTACTTACTTTTGACTTCAACATCCCACGCCAGCCTTTGTGCATAACTGTCATATGTTGTAACATCTCCTTATCTGTCTGAGGAGTCCGATCCCAACGATACCACATCTACACATATATTACCAATCCAATTTAAATATCTCACAAATACACAATATCCACTTTAAATATTAATCTATTTACCTCAAGATCTCAAAATATTCCATTCCTTTTCTCTTTAGACAGTTTTGAAAAAAATTTCTACCATATTTTGCAATGTAGCCTGATGACAATGCTCATACGGCTTATAAAGTTTGTCCCTTGCTCACCTACCCCGTATCCACCGATTACTCTCGCATTCCATTTATGTTCAGGCTCTAGCTTCCTCTCCGTGGCACCTCTAGAGGGACCTCGGTGACCAGTCCCTCGACCCCACGATGGTGTCTTTATGTAAAAACATATACATAAATAAAATGATTAGATTTTATGAAACTAAAGTAAATATAAATTGCAATGCTACTGAATATAAAAATATACTTGCTACAGAAGAAGATGCAGATGCAACAGAAGACGCCCCCCTGAGTGATAGGAAGAAGGGCTTGAGAAGGATGACCTGCAACAGAGTCTTCAGATGAATGACTTAGCACGCCATCCACAGTCCGTAATCTCCGAACCCGTGATCCACTGCGCGAACTCATATATGAAAATATTGATATTAATAAACAGTGTATATAATTTACAAAGAAAAATTGACAACATCTCCCCTATATAGGAGCATATCCACATGTGTATATATCCTGTGAAAAAAAAAATTCATACATTCACATCATGAAAAATAGAGATATATCATGCAAAAAGGAGACACATTCACATCCTGTAAAAAAAAATTAAATGCATGAACACATTCACATTCTACAATATAACATATACATTAACATGACCAGAGTTACTATAAACATTAAATATTATAATAGAAAAACATAACATAATTACAACGCCACTTAAGTCTCCATATATTCACCAACTCTCACATTAATTCCTTCAATTACATCAACATCAAATATTTCTACATTGATAGGAATATCAACCAAATTTTTTGATAAGCTTCAACAATTTCATCCTCAGGCACTTCATCCTATTCTGGCATGTTATAATAGTCTCGGGACTGTGCTCTGACATGAATGATCCATCCTATTCTTCTATTATCATCTACATAAAACACCGGCTCTACTTGTTGGGCAAGTGCAAATGATTCATTTGTCCCCAATTTCTGATTGGTGTTGAGACTGATGATCCCATATTTGTCAACTTGGAATCTCCTGCCTTTACAATAAACATCCCACCAGTCACATTCAAACAATATAACACGTATGTTATGGTCAAAACATATTTCCACAATATCCTTAAGATGTCCATAATAGCCATCACATTTATTATTAAGATCTGCAATCACAACAATACCACATAGTTGAGTCTGCTTTGTATAATCTGTAGTTCTTGTATGGAACCTAAATCCATTTCACTACAAGAAATCCTAGCTATTCGTATGGATAGACATATCTATACTTATGGACTGTACGTGTCGTAAGTATATCAGACAAACTTTTAAGATATGCTTATCCCTATGATGTAATATCGTAAGCATATAACGTTATCATATACCTACGGAGTTTGATACAGTAAATATATAATAAAATATAATTTTTAACATTGGGCGCCCATTGAACTTTGGCCTCCCGCGCCCCGATTGAAGGGGGAAAAAACCCCCTCCTTCCCCTTGCCTCCACTCTCCTCCTTCCCATTGCAGCGGCGAAAGAGCAAGCAAGAAGTGGCGTCGTCGGCAGGCAGTGTACCCACAGAAGACTCGCGGTGACGGCAGGCAGTGTCCGCACTGGAGAAGACTCGCGGCGGAACTTGCGGCAGAAGGCGGTAGCAGCCGACGTCGTCGGCGGTTTAGGGCAAGCAACGGTCCGTGCCTGACATTTGTAGCGGAAGCAGGTGGTGAACTTGCGGAGATGAGAGGGGAAGGACAGTCCGGCCACCCCCTCCTCCTTCCCCTATTCCTCCGCGTGTCCTCCACGCCGCCGGGCATCTCCTGCCGACCCCATCGCCTTCTTCCTCCTCCGCTTCGGAGCGGGCGATTGGCCTCTCCCACGGCGCAGTCCCCTGCCGCCTGTTCTCACGGAGGCTATGCCACCGTTGGCTGTTTTTTGCGGAGTTGAGGGTCGACTGATCTCCGAAGGTGAGTCCGTCCCGCCGAAGGTGAGTACTCTTGTCCATGTTCTTTGCTTCTGTGCACGGCACCAACCTTTCCCACCGCTCTGCTCTGTTGCAAAACCCTTATCCATTGCTTGTTTGTTGTCCTTTTTCATTTTGTCGGTGCTCGATTATGGCGTTCTCTCTATTGGGATGCTTTGTTTTCTGGTTGGGGATGTTGGGGTTGGTGTGGTTTGTTCGCTGTTTCTACCGTTTGTGTTGATTAGGAGAAGGTCGGGGGGTTTCCTTGCGCCTTCTGAAGTAATTTCGGGAAGATATTAGTTGGTATCTCCCTATTCTTCTGTATTTTTTGTAGACGAAAAAAGTGATAGGTGGTTGTCATGGGATATGTATACAAGGATGATAAGTGAGATCAAGCTTTTAGGAAACATGCAACTCATTTGTTTTAATCGAAAGAAAGTGTTCAGTGTTGCAAGGTTTAGTCGAAAATTTCTCTGTTGCTTTTATGCCTCTTCGGGGTTGTCAACAAAAATTTTATACATCCTTAAAGAGGGCAGGTGTGTATATATGCGGATTTGGATTCAATTCTGTTCTACACATGATGTGAAGCAGACTATACTTGATGTTTCTTATGCGGATTTGGTCCCCCGCCGCCCATTCTCGCAGTTGATCTCCCAGTGGATAAGGTTCCTGTAACCAATCTCCAATTGCATAGTCTCTGAGTACACCATGATGCTTGTTGGAAATTAAAGTCCACTTGATTGCGAAGGGAATCAATACCTACAACAAATAGGTATATGGGGAATTGAATTTTCTATTGGTGGGAAAACTTTAGGAGGATTTTTTTGGTGGTTTGCACATGCATGTACCAAGTGCTGCTGTTTCCTCTTACCGATTGTTTGGCACGTCATAAAACATTGTGTGGTTTTGAAATCCATGAAATTAAAATGTCTGATTTTAAAATTACCAGTTTTAGAATCCCTGGTTTTGGTTATGGTGGTTATGGACTGAAGAAAAATGGCTAGAAGGGTGTCAAATTGAAATAAATCAACTGGTTTTGAAATCCAGCAATTTACAACCCATTAAATGCAAGGTAGATGCGGTGAAATGGCTTATGGAACTCCAAACATAAGAAATACACAATTTCATGGCATTTTAGAGCGCTTTACAGCTATTTATAGGACACCAAACAACCTCTAGATGCAGAATTATCTTCCATGATTAAAAAATTTGGTGGACCCCAAGGAAAAGCAGGCGTATGACAATTTCATTCCTGTTTCAGGTTGTCATGTATGTTGTAGATTCTACAGAGGTGAACTGAAAAGGTTTTTGAATATGCATATTTAAGCAGACAACAAATCAAGTTCTTGGCATTTTCCTTGCAACTGAAACCTATGGCCACTGTTTCAATGTGCCTCTTTTGTTAGCTCATCCTGGTTCGTTTAATTTTCTTTGTTATCTCCTTGTAAAGTAAAGATAGGGAAATTGTTGCACAATGTTTAGCATCATTGGGAGGGGGATGGAGGCGATTGTTGAACCACTCCTATATTTTACCCTTTTATTTTGGTGATAACAAAATTTATGTTTAATTAATTATTATTAAAAATATTTAATATCATGTTTTTCTTAATAAATATAAATTTATGTGATTAATTGAATATTAAATATATTTAATACCATGAATTTTCTAATTATAAATTAAATATCATGATTTTCTAATAAATATAAATTTATGTGATTAATTGAATATTAAATATATTTAATACCATGATTTTTCTAATTATAAATTAAATATCATGATTTTCTAATAAATATAAATTTATGACATTATTACCGTAATGATTTGCACTAAACACATAAATCGATGTACATTCAATGTATATCGATTTCAGTTCAAAGTGCCACATCGATTTGCTCTCATAAGGATTCCTTTGTACTCACACATACTCCTTTGTAACTCATAAAGATTCCTTTATAACTCTCATAAGGATTCGCTCTCATAACGATTCCTTTGTAAACTCTCATAAGGATTCGCTCTCATAACGATTCCTTTGTAAACTCTCATAAGGATTCACTCTCATAATAATTCCTTTGTAATTCTCATAACGATTTCTTTGTAACTCTCATAAGGATTCGCTCTCAAGGATTCGCTCTCATAAGGATTCACTCTCATAACGATTCCTTTGTAATTCTCATAACGATTCCTTTGTAACTCTCATAAGGATTCGCTCTCATAAGGATTCACTCTCATAACAATTCCTTTGTAATTCTCATAACGATTCCTTTGTAACTCTCATAAGGATTCGCTCTCAAGGATTCGCTCTCATAAGGATTCACTTTCATAACGATTCCTTTGTAATTCTCATAACGATTCCTTTGTAACTCTCATAAGGATTCGCTCTCAAGGATTCACTCTCATAACGATTCCTTTGTAATTCTCATAACGATTCCTTTGTAACTCTCATAAGGATTCGCTCTCATAAGGATTCACTCTCATAACAATTCCTTTGTAATTCTCATAACGATTCCTTTGTAACTCTCATAAGGATTCACTCTCAAGGATTCGCTCTCATAAGGATTCACTCTCATAACGATTCCTTTGTAATTCTCATAACGATTCCTTTGTAACTCTCATAAGGATTCGCTCTCAAGGATTCACTCTCATAACGATTCCTTTGTAATTCTCATAACGATTCCTTTATAACTCTCATGAGGATTCGCTCTCAAGGATTCACTCTCATAACGATTCCTTTGTAATACTCATAAGGATTCCTTTGTAACTCACACAGACTTCTCACATGGATTCCTTTGTAACTCTCACATGGATTCCTTTGTAACTCTCATTAGGATTCCTTTGTAACTCTCACATGGATTCCTTTGTAACTCTCATAAAGATTCCTTTGTAACTCTCATAAGGATTCCTTTGTAACTCTCACATGGATTCCTTTGTAACTCTCATAAGGATTCCTTTGTAACTCTCATAAGGATTTGCTCTCACGTGGATTCGTTTGTAAAAACATAGATTTCCTTTATATTTTAAAATGTTATTGGCATCTAGTGAAAAAGTCAATATTCTTGATTTGCGTAATCCTCTATCTTTCTGACAGGAGATCTTTTTGCTTATCTTTCTAGATCTCTTCTCTCCTGCCAACAAAAGAGAGATTACTTACCACTTCTGGGTGGCATCAGGAAACATAAAGGTATGAGCCTTTTTGACAGAAACACTATTTTATCTAAACACTTTTTTCTATGCTTGCAGACCTCGTAGACCACAAATTATCAGAAGAAAGAGAAGATGAGCAACGGCTAAAACTCCAACGGATTTATTCAAATTGCTCATATAAAAGATGAAGCAAGGCTGAAGAAGAACGATGAGATTTTTCTGAATATCTTTTGAATGAGTGTACAACCAGTGAGGAACCTGAACTCCAAATACACTCAAAGAAAAAGAGAGAAAGAGCCCGAGCCTAAGAAGAAGTGTTCAAGCATCTGAAGCACTGAAGCATTCAAGCTCCTTCTCCTCTCTTCTTTCTCTCTCTGTGTGCATCTTATAATCTGGGGGAGAGAGTCTTTTGTTGAGAGTTCTTTTAGTTGGTTTTATTTGTTCCAACTCTCAGCTTTGTTCTTTCTTTTCTAAGAAAGACTTCTGTCCAGCTGTAGGACTGTATACAGTGTAGAACCTAGCTAGGGGTTTGTGTCTAGCAGAACCGCACTGGGGTTCGTACCAGGAGGTTGGCTTCTTTACCTGTAAGAGAAGTGGGCTGCCTTCTTGCCCGGGAAAGAGAAGAAGACCAGCTGGGGTGCTGGGTGTTGTAGTGTCCTTAAGGGGGACTGTACCCTTGGTTAGTGAAATCCCAAGAAGTTGCTTGGGGACTGGACGTAGGACTTCCATGTGGGAAGGGCCGAACCAGGATAAACTCCTTGTGTCTTTTGTGTGATTGTTTATTTGCTTCCTCACTACTCTCTTTATCACACTAAACTAACCAAACCTCCAAGTGTTGATTTCTTTGTTTAAGTTTCTATTTCAGATTTCAGAAAAACCTATTCACCCCCCCTCTAGGTTAGCTTGCTGCCGTACCAAAAGGGCCAACAAGTGGTATCAGAGCGGGTCTCTGATCATTCGAAGATCCAACGATCTTAGAGTAAAGATCCATGGCAGCTCAAAGATATGCTGAAGGTCAATCAGTCACCAGACCTCCATTCTTTGATGGAGAGGACTACCAATACTGGAAGATGAGAATGGAATGCTTCATTCGAGGCATAGACTTTGATCTATGGCAGGTAATAGAGGTAGGTGATTTCATTATTGTTCCAGCTGAAGGCACTACTGCCATTACAGCAGCTGATAAGAGTAAGCTATCTCTAAACTTTAAGGCTAAAAACTATCTTTGTTGTGCTCTATCTAAAAGAGAGTTCAGTAGAGTTTCTGCGTGTAAATCTGCTAAAGAAATATGGGATAAATTGCAGATAACCTATGAAGGAACAGATAAAGTAAAACAAACTAGAATAGACATTCTTGTCTCTCAATATGAGCAATTTAAAATGCTTCCACATGAAAATATCACTCAGATGTATAATAGATTTTCAAGCATAGTAGTTGGTTTAAGCTCTCTTGGTAAAAACCTATCTGATGAAGAAAATGTTAGAAAGATACTTAGGTCTTTAACTATCTCATGGACACCTAAAGTAACTGCTATTGAAGAGGCCCATGACTTAACCAAATTATCTATTGATAACTTAATAGGTTCCCTCATGGCACATGAAATTAATATGGAGCGTCTATCTGAATGCTCATCAAAGAAAAAATGTACTAATGCTCTTAAAGTTGCAGCTACTCCTTCTACTTCTTCTTCTTCTTCAAGTTCCAAAAATGCAGATTCTGAAGACAGTGACGTAGATGAAGTTCTGTCCAAGCTTCAGAAAATTTTTAAGAAGAAGAAAAATGGATCAAGAAGGATTCAAAAGAAAGAAAAGAAAGAAAAGGAACCAGTCTGCTATGAATGCAGAAAACCTGGACATCTGAGACCAGATTGTCCAAGGTTAAAGAAGAATGGCCAAACCAAAAAGCTCAAGAAGAAGCACAAGAAATTTAAAAGAAAAGCCATGGCAGCTGCTTGGGAAAATGATGAGGCCACAAGCTCCGAAACATCAAGCTCAGAATCGAAGAAAGAGCAGGTAAATCTTGCCCTCATGGCAGGACTAGATGAGGTACACTTTGAACCTTCTTTCAATTCTTGCACAGATTCAGGATCAGAGTCTGAAGACTTAGAAGAAGTATTTAATGAACTGTATGAAAAACATAAAAATATTGTAAAAGAATTTAAAAATTTGAAAAACAACACTACTTGTTTGGAAAACATTAATTCTGATCTTAAATCAGAAATAGAACAATTAGAAAAACAACTGAAGGAAAGTAAGAATAATAATTCTCTTTTGAATGAAAATTTAAGGAGCACGGATAATGAAAAAGTAGAGTTGGAAGAAAAATTGAACACTTTAACTGAAGAAAATCTTTATTTAAAAGAATCAGTTAGAAAATTAACTAAAGGGAAAACATCTTTAGCCCTATGTTTAAAAGGATCAAAATCTAGAAATAATAAACAAGGTCTTGGATACATACCTCCTGAAAAGGGAAAACAAGTCATAATTCCTGAAAAATATCCATTACCAAAATTTGTAAAAGAAACCAAGTTGCCTCAGAAAATGGCCCATGTAAAAGAAAATGTTCTAAAAAACTATGTCCTAAACAGACATCATAAAAACAATAAGAACTGCAAAATAGATTATATTCATTGTTGTTCTCATTGTAATAAATTAGGACACACAGTAAACACCTGCACAACAAGGCACTTAGTTTGGATTCCTAAAGGTTATTTTCATTCATCTAACCATCAAGGACCCAAAAAGATTTGGGTACCTACCTCTGAGTAATGTATTTGCAGGTTAGCCTTGGAGCATCAAAAACCAAGAATGCTTAAGGCATGAGTGACTGCAGATTCTTCATTAAAATCACATCTGAAGAAAGAGTAGTCACAAAAATGAATGAGTCTTTATTACTAACAATTATTTGCAAGTTTCATTCAGGTGGAGTCTCTCATTCAGGGGGAGCACAGACTAAGGGGGAGTTATTCATTTATGTCAATCATTGTTGAACCCCTCAATGGTAAGAATTTCTCTCACAAAGGGGAGAGAATGCAATGGTAAGAACCTTCCTTTTTGGTTTGTGACAAAAAGGGGGAGAGTATGCATGGTATGCATTATCTGTGAATTTTCTGTATTTTCTATGCTTTACGTATTTTTGTCAGAAAATTCTCATAAATTTTGTCATCACCAAAAAGGGGGAGATTGTTGAACCACTCCTATATTTTACCCTTTTATTTTGGTGATAACAAAATTTATGTTTAATTAATTATTATTAAAAATATTTAATATCATGTTTTTCTTTATAAATATAAATTTATGTGATTAATTGAATATTAAATATATTTAATACCATGATTTTTCTAATTATAAATTAAATATCATGATTTTCTAATAAATATAAATTTATGTGATTAATTGAATATTAAATATATTTAATACCATGATTTTTCTAATTATAAATTAAATATCATGATTTTCTAATAAATATAAATTTATGACATTATTACCGTAATGATTTGCACTAAACACATAAATCGATGTACATTCAATGTATATCGATTTCAGTTCAAAGTGCCACATCGATTTGCTCTCATAAGGATTCCTTTGTACTCACACATACTCCTTTGTAAGTCATAAAGATTCCTTTATAACTCTCATAAGGATTCGCTCTCATAACGATTCCTTTGTAAACTCTCATAAGGATTCGCTCTCATAACGATTCCTTTGTAAACTCTCATAAGGATTCACTCTCATAACAATTCCTTTGTAATTCTCATAACGATTTCTTTGTAACTCTCATAAGGATTCGCTCTCAAGGATTCGCTCTCATAAGGATTCACTCTCATAACGATTCCATTGTAATTCTCATAACGATTCCTTTGTAACTCTCATAAGGATTCGCTCTCATAAGGATTCACTCTCATAACAATTCCTTTGTAATTCTCATAACGATTCCTTTGTAACTCTCATAAGGATTCGCTCTCAAGGATTCGCTCTCATAAGGATTCACTCTCATAACGATTCCTTTGTAATTCTCATAACGATTCCTTTGTAACTCTCATAAGGATTCGCTCTCAAGGATTCACTCTCATAACGATTCCTTTGTAATTCTCATAACGATTCCTTTGTAACTCTCATAAGGATTCGCTCTCATAAGGATTCACTCTCATAACAATTCCTTTGTAATTCTCATAACGATTCCTTTGTAACTCTCATAAGGATTCGCTCTTAAGGATTCACTCTCATAACGATTCCTTTGTAATTCTCATAACGATTCCTTTGTAACTCTCATAAGGATTCGCTCTCAAGGATTCACTCTCATAATGATTCCTTTGTAATACTCATAAGGATTCCTTTGTAACTCACACAGACTCCTTTGTAACTCATAAGGATTCCTTTGTAACTCACACAGACTTCTCACATGGATTCCTTTGTAACTCTCACATGGATTCCTTTGTAACTCTCATAAGGATTCCTTTGTAACTCTCACATGGATTCCTTTGTAACTCTCATAAGGATTCCTTTGTAACTTTCATAAGGATTCCTTTGTAACTCTCACATGGATTCCTTTGTAACTCTCATAAGGATTCCTTTGTAACTCTCATAAGGATTTGCTCTCACGTGGATTCGTTTGTAAAAACATAGATTTCCTTTATATTTTAAAATGTTTTTGGCATCTAGTGAAAAAGTCAATATTCTTGATTTGCGTAATCCTCTATCTTTCTGACAGGAGATCTTTTTGCTTATCTTTCTAGATCTCTTTTCTCCTGCCAACAAAAGAGAGATTACTTACCACTTCTGGGTGGCATCAGGAAACATAAAGGTATGAGACTTTTTGACAGAAACACTATTTTATCTAAACACTTTTTTCTATGCTTGCAGACCTCGTAGACCACAAATTATCAGAAGAAAGAGAAGATGAGAAACGGCTAGAACTCCAACGGATTTATTCAAATTGCTCATATAAAAGATGAAGCAAGGCTGAAGAAGAACGATGACCTTTTTCTGAATATCTTTTGAATGAGTGTACAACCAGTGAGGAACCTGAACTCCAAATACACTCAAAGAAAAAGAGAGAAAGAGCCTGAGCCCAAGAAGAAGTGTTCAAGCATCTGAAGCACTAAAGCATTCAAGCTCCTTCTCCTCTCTTCTTTCTCTCTCTGTGTGCATCTTATAATCTGGGGGAGAGAGTCTTTTGCTGAGAGTTCTTTTAGTTGGTTTTATTTGTTCCAACTCTCAGCTTTGTTCTTTCTTTTCTAAGAAAGACTTCTGTCCAGCTGTAGGACTGTATACAGTGTAGAACCTAGCTAGGGGTTTGTGTCTAGCAGAACCGCACTGGGGTTCGTACCAGGAGGTTGGCTTCTTTACCTATAAGAGAAGTGGGTTGCCTTCTTGCCCGGGAAAGAGAAGAAGACCAGCTGGGGTGCTGGGTGTTGTAGTGTCCTTAAGGGGGACTGTACCCTTGGTTAGTGAAATCCCAAGAAGTTGCTTGGGGACTGGACGTAGGACTTCCATGTGGGAAGGGCCGAACCAGGATAAACTCCTTGTGTCTTTTGTGTGATTGTTTATTTGCTTTCTCACTACTCTCTTTATCACACTAAACTAACCAAACCTTCAAGTGTTGATTTCTGTGTTTAAGTTTCTATTTCAGATTTCAGAAAAACCTATTCACCCCCCCCTCTAGGTTAGCTTGCTGCCGTACCAAAAGGGCCAACAGCGATGACCGTACACAGTGTGGTCTTTATTTTTTTTGTTTTGGTTGCTTAACTTATTTTTTCCCCTTTTAATCCTTGATGGGGCATGATGAAGCCCCATGTACTCTACCTTGTCATGTCGTTAGACAATTCATTGAACATCTTGCAACATTATAGTATGATGAATATAATGTAAATGGTTTTTTTTTTTTATAGTGAGACGTTATGGATTGGAGTTGGATGGATAAATTAAAGAATACAATGGAATATATGGATGGAGTTGACGCATATATTCAACATGCTTCTGCTCACTTTACTCCATCAACAAAGATTAAGTGTCCTTGTTTGGAGTATGTATGCCTCTTGAGATGTCACGTCCCGAGAATTACGCAGCGGATATATTGATTAATTCGAGTCGATATTTCGAGACGTGGACAGTCGGCAAATAAGCCTCTAGCTAGCACGCACTAATTGTGTATCAACACAACATCATAATAGGGCCCATATGTTGAACTCAATATAAATTGTATTCAAATCTCAACTCATTGTATTCAAATGGAAACTAGTACAAGACTAAGACTCAATAAAGGCAAAAGTACATAATACCTCACTTCCTACTACATTGTTCTAACACTCAAAACAAACTAATTATAGATAGACTCATGATTGGAACGCTCATCACTCGGACGCATTCCCATCCTCGACTTGCTCTTCCTCTTGCACTTCATAGTCAACTAGATTGGGTAAATGTAGGGGATGAGCAAACTAGCCCAGTAGGATTTATATCTCAATGTGCGGGCAATGATATAAGTGATTAACAATTTAGAACTAGGTAAGCACGATGAATGTCATGATATGTATGTACGAATAAAACTCATTAAAACAAGATACATGAAAACAAGCTAGAGAGAGTGATTATGATAGAACAAGATTCGTGAACAAGATAACAAGATAGAACTAGGAATAGATCACTTTGTACAAGCACGCAAGATTTCACATGATGTCAAGAACGCAAGATATCACTAATTGCATTTAATGCAGGATGGCCATATCACGCAAGCAAGCAAGCAAGAATGTACGAGCACGATCAAGTAACACTAATCAGGCATGTAGACACTAATGTACACCGAGAAAAGATCCATCAACATTGTACACTAGGACACGTGTATGTGGTATTGTATCTATCATTCAACAAGCAAGCAGGACTCCCAGCGCAGATGCAATGCCAGTAATCATTATACCCTATGGTTAACAGTATATCTATGACTCGCCGTCATTGGGGCTAGATTGGAGCCCTTGGACACATGCCGTGCCCTGTCAGAATCTCATGGAAATTTTTAAATGTAGATACCCACAGTCATTAATAATGGCCAATGAGAGTTTCAATAAGTAAGCATGCGTAATGTCATGTTCATGATGATGATGGGAACAAGTAATAAGTAATTTAGCATGATTTCATGATAACAATGGTCAAGAGATAAATTCGGCAGCATAACGGTACGATTTGTACTTTGGTTAAATCTTTTCATTAATGGTTTTAGTCTAGATTGTCAATCACACTCACGAGAACAAGAAGAGAAAGGAAGTGCACGCTATCTTTAGGGAACTTCAATGGTACAACCAACTCGTCCGCCATGTGGGAATCCATGGTCAGAGAAGATTTACAGAGGCCTTGGTGAAAAGGTCGCTAGTCTACCGATTCGGAATGACCGGTAGAGAGTTTCCAATTTCCCAAGAAAGGGGCTACCTAATAGTGCTAGTGTGTAGTGCGGTACGCGTCTCAATTCACAAACCATCGGTCTCGAACTCACAGGAAGCACTTGACAATATAACATGGAATAAAACTATGCACTTTAACTAATCATGGTTTTGCAAGATTTTATGATAACCCTTATCATTTAAACATGGTAGAACAGTAGGAAGATTAATCATAAGTAGCACGAATGTATCATAGGAGCACTTAGAATAGCATTCTTGTAATTAAAGCTTTTAAATGAGTTAATCACTTTTAAGTCATTAAATAACAATCATGTAATGATCAGACCCAAGACATGCAACTTACATAGTAAATATCACGTTTAAACAGACCTCGGGTATATGCGGTAAAATTTGCAAGAAAACACATGGTTTCAGGTAAAAATCCTGAGATCGCGACATGGGCATATAAGGATAGCGACAGGGCTGTCAGGCCCGGGGTCAGGTCGCGACAGGCACATATAAGGAAGGCGACATGGCTTGCAAGGCCCGGGGTCAGGTCGCGATAGGTCCATATAAGGATAGCGACAGGGGCTGTCAGGCCCGGGGTCAGGTCGCGACAGGCACATATAAGGATCGCGACGGGTCGTGACCAGAAAGCGATACAGGGATGTGAACATCGCGACAGGGATGTCAAATTAGGCAGCCAGATAGCGACAGAGA
This sequence comes from Colocasia esculenta, assembly GCA_014218235.1. Classification (NCBI taxonomy): domain Eukaryota; kingdom Viridiplantae; phylum Streptophyta; class Magnoliopsida; order Alismatales; family Araceae; genus Colocasia; species Colocasia esculenta. The sequence goes on from CM024760.1 coordinate 84,925,833, forward strand.
GCGCATGTCGCATTCAGAAAGCGACTAGTGGATTGTCGCAACAAGACCTCTGAACGCGGCCTATCGGGCCGTCGCGTTCACAGGGTCCGTGCCTGACTCTGACAGAGCAAGGACAATGCTTTGGATTGCGGACCAGTCTTTCCTTCTTTTGACACAGGGTTGTTCTAAAATAGAGAACAAATTGTACAGTGTATGAAAAATAACGAAACCAATTTTAGAACAACCTGGACATACAAGAGTACTTCCAGTAAGTCAGAATTAGAAAATAAGGATGGTTTCGATAGGCTTTGATCAAGTCGAACACAACATCAGACCAAGTGTAACCTGAAACTGTAGTTTCGTGCAGCAATCCTATTACCATGCTTATAACTCTCTAACTAATGACATTTAGACAAAATGTTCAACAGAAAACCTGAAGAGGATAACTAGTAGAATAACTTTCATGTTATGAGTTTACTCTAATTCAGTCTTGAATCACATGAAACATACGAAGAACAGGAAAATCCCTAACAGTGCACGACTTTCAGAAAACACTTATAATTCAAAATCTACTCAATGAAATTCGATGAAACCAGAGGGCAATTAAAGCTAACTTGATGCTCTACACATTTGGTATAGGAGATGTTAAGATTTGGCCCGAGAAAACCTACCTTTTGGGTTGATGAAGTCTTGCTCTTCCAGAAAACCCGTGTTCAGACCACTTGGAGGAGAACGCTCAATACTCCGTGAATACTGCATGGCATTTGGGCATTCCACTTGGGTTAGGAAGTAGACTTGACTCTCTTTCCAGTGGTATAAGCCTTGCACGATGGGATTTAGGTTTGGCCTACCTTTGATCGGCTTCAAGAAGGTGGTTTGTGCAGGTCGTAGCAAACGAACAGGGAAGAAAGATGAGCTTCTTGTAATCGATCCACAGCTCCCTAGCCACCAAGAACTCCTCCACACGACCCCAACAAGTTCTAAAACTCGTACCTAGGGTTTGGTGAAGAGTATTTAAGTAACCATGGTGTTTAAGAGTCCTATTGTAACTAGGAAAGAAGGGTTGCGGGATTGGCATGTTGGTTTCCTATTTTTGATGATCTCTTCCTCCATTAGAGAGTCTTAGACCTCAAGCAACTTCCATGGATGGGTAGGCACAAATTTGGGTTGCTAAATGTGCATGATTGCATCCCAATTAAACCCTAATTACCCCTTTTTAATTTCAGCCTATTTAGAGTTACGAATTTCCATGCATTTTCTAGCTTTATTTGATTTTTGGGCCATATGTGGTCCATTGGCCCAATTAAGATATTGGGTCATCAAGATATAATGTTGGAAGTCTCTCCAACACCTTTATTTAATTTTTAGTTGCGTCGTATTTCCGTGTTAACGATTTTCCGACTTTGTTTTCTAATTCGGATAATTGGTCACCATGTGATGTTCACTTGGTTAATCGGATTTTTCATCGCACGAATTCCTTCGTGAAACCCTTCAGAATAATGTGTGGGGTTGATTTCCCATTTTTACGGATTTTCCTATGTAATTTAGCACATATGATATAATGATACGTATGTTTTAAATACCTTGCTATTATGGAAATTATCTATTTCCATTTATTCTCAATTTTTTTTTATAGTTAAAATTTCCGGGGTGCTACACCCTCCCCCACTTAAGAGAATTTGGTCCCCAAAGTCACGTATAGAAAATTATTTTGCGAGTGAGGTATGCTTACTTGTGAATAGCTCCGGGTATCTTTTGCGCATTGCTTCCTCGGTTTCCCACGTGTCGTCCTCATCCATGCGTTGATTCCATCTAACCCTCACTAGTGTAATAACCTTGTTCCTTAGTTGGCGCAGTTCCCGGTCCACGATCTTTATTGGCTTCTCTTGATATGTTTCGTCTTTGTTGAATTCCAGAAGCTCATATTCTATGACATGCCATGGATCTCGTACATACTTTTTCAACATGGATATGTGGAACACATTGTGTATTCCATCCATTTGTGGTGGTAAAGCGAGACGATATGCCACCTCGCCGACTCTTTCAAGGATTTCGAAAGGCCCGACAAACCTTGGTGACAACTTGCCTTTAATGCCAAATCGCCTGATCCCACGGCCTGGAGACACTTTCAAGAATACATGTTCACCAACCTGAAACTCCAGGTCTCTTCTTCTATTATCTGCATATGCCTTTTGTCTTTGCTGCGCCACTGCCATTCTTTCTTTAATAAGCTTTACCTTCTCTGTGGTTTCCCTTATCATCTCGGGTCCTAGCATTTGTTTTTCGCCAACTTCATACCAGCATATTGGAGATCGGCAACTCCTGCCATAATGTGCTTCAAATGGTGCCATTTGAATGCTAGTTTGATAGCTATTATTGTAGGCGAACTCCACAAGAGGTAAGTGTTCGTGCCAGCTACCTCCAAAGTCTAGGACACATGCTCTAAGCATATCTTCAATCACTTGGTTGGTTCTCTCCGTCTGACCATCTGTCTGTGGATGGAAAGTCGTGCTAAAGTTTAGTTTAGATCCCAAGGAGTAGTGCAGTCCTTTCCAAAAGTGGGATGTAAACCTAGGGTCTCTATCAAACACGATAGACACTGGTACTCCATGTAATCTGACTATTTCCTTCACATATAATGCAGCCAGAACATCCACTGACCACTTATTCTTCACTGGAAAGAAGTGAACCGACTTAGTTAAGCGGTCGACAATAACCCAGATACCATCGAATCCACCTCTAGATTTGGGTAGTCCGAAAATAAAGTCCATCCTTATACCTTCCCATTTCCATGCCGGGATTTCTTGGGGTTTGAGTTTACCTGTGGGTCGCAAGTGCTCCGCCTTGACCTTTTGACATGTTAAGCATCGGGCAACATATTCCACCACCTCTCTCTTCATATTAGGCCACCAAAAGCTTCTTTTCAAGTCTTGATACATTTTGGTAGTTCCAGGATGGATGGTATACCTGGTCTTGTGAGCCTCATCCATAATCATTTTCTTTGTCTCTGCATGGTCGGGTACACATACTCGATCCCGGAACAATAGTCTTCCATCTTCAGTTAATGAGAAATCCGGCCTCCAGTCTAGATTAGCCTTAATCTCCACAAGTACAGGGTCATTATCTTGGAGTGTTGTGATGTCCTCCAATAGTGTAGGTTGTGCTCTAACACTAGCAACAAAGCATCCCTTCTCTTTGATGTCCGCATCAATATTTAACTTGGCGAAGTCTTCTAATAACTTCCATTCGTCCACCATTAAACTTGACAATGTGATCATTGGCTTTCTACTTAGAGCATCTGCCACAGCATTTGCTTTTCCGGGATGATATTAGATCGTGAAGTCGAAGTCTTTGAGATACTCCAACCACCTCCGTTGTCTCATATTCCAGTCCTGCTGAGAAAACAGATACTTCAAGCTTTTATGGTCAGAAAACACAATGAATTTCTCACCATATAGATAATGACGCCATATCTTCAAGGCGAAGACTACAGCCGCTAGCTCCAGATCATGTACAGGGTAATTGTCCTCGTCCTTCTTCAATTGTCTGGACGCGTAGCATATAACTTGCCCATTCTGCATCAGCACACAGCCAAGGCCGATCCCGGATGCATCGGTGTATACTTCAAAACTACCCTCAGCAACTGGCAGTGTTAGTACGGATGCTGAGGTAAGGTGCTCTTTCAATGCCTTGAAACTTTCTTTACATTCATCAGTCCATGCAAATGGATTCTCCTTCCTGGTAAGCCGGGTCAATGGTACAACTATCTTTGAGAAATCCTTAATGAAGCGACGATAATAACCGGCTAAACCCAGAAAGCTTCTAATCTCCGACACAGTTGTCGGCCTTGCCAAGTTCTTTACCGCCTCCACCTTAGATGGATCTACAGAGATCCCCTCCTTGGATATGATGTGGCCAAGGAAAGACACCTATTCCATCCAGAATTCACACTTACTAAGTTTGGCATAGAGTTGATTGTCTCTAAGCACTTGTAGAGCCATCTTCAAGTGTTCTTCGTGTTCTTCTTTGGATTTGGAGTAAATAAGGATGTCATCAATGAACACCACTATAAACTGGTCCAAGTATGACCTATAAATATTATTCATAAGTTGCATGAAAGCCGCTGGAGCATTTGTTAAACCAAACGGCATAACTGCAAACTCATAGTGACCATATCTACTTCGGAATGCAGACTTGTGAATATCCTCTTCCTTTATTCTTAGTTGATGGTATCCTGATCTTAGATCTATCTTGGAGAAATACTGTGCACCGGAGATCTGGTCAAACAGCTCGTCGATGCGGGGCAGTGGATACTTATTCTTTATTGTCAACTGGTTTAACTGACGGTAATCAATGCATAGCCTCATTGTCCCGTCCTTCTTTCTGACAAATAGCATTGGCGCTCCCCACGGGGATGTGCTAGGCCTGATAAAATATTGATCTAGTAATTCTTGGATCTGTCTCTTTAACTCCTGCAATTCAACAGGGGACATGCGGTACGGGGCTTCTGAAACAGGGGCTGCCCCAGGAGTAACTCAATGGTGAAGTTTACCTCCCGCTCAGGTGGTATACCAGGTAATTCCTCTGGAAATACATCAGTAATTCCTCTGGCTATTGGAATGTCTTCTAGGGTCGGTTTCTTCTTTTCAGTTGCCAAGACAGAAACTAGGAAAGCGTCACAACCCTGGTTGATCAGCTTTGAAGCCTTTAAGGAGGATATCAAGATAGGGTGTTTGTGATAGCGGGTGACAAGTAGTGATAGAGTTGGAAGGTTTGGTCTTTTAAAAGTGACCCTCCTATGGCGACAGTTTACATCGGCATCATATTCAATTAGCCAAACGACACCCCTTCATGTCTAAACAGATAAGGTCGGCAGGGAGATTGTGTCCTCCAATTATAGTTTCACATTTCGGAAAGTAGTGAGTGAGTTCAGATTCTGAGCCTAGTGGAGAGGCTACAGTGATCTTGGATTTCAAGGATACAGGTTTGCAGGTAGAGTTGTAGCAAATGTGGTGGAAATAAATGAATAAGCAGCTCCAGTATCAATAAGCACAAATGCGGGTTGAGAGTGTATGGAAATGGTACCTTCCACCATACCCCCTTCCTCGGTAGGTCAGCTTCTATGACAGCATTAAGGCATTCCTGACGCCGTGGTATATTCTGAGCTGTGCCTGGTTGGTCCTTCATCATTGGACAGTCAGGAATACGGTGGTCACGACCACCACATCTCAAGCATGCCCCGAGCTTCTTCCAGCATTCTTCAGCTCGGTGCCCCGGTTTATCAAAAAATTTACAGTTTTTCGCCAACTGCCTACCTTCCACCTTAGCTCTCTTATCTCCAGCAATATCCCTTCCGATATTCGGCCTCTTGTTGTTGTTGTTGACGTTGTTGTTACGAAAGGTTGGAGAAATATTAGGTGCTCCCTTCTTGACGAAGACCGGCTTGGAGTTGTCCTTGCCCCTCATGCCCTCCACTTTGGCCATGGTGTCTTCTACCAGCTGAGCTCTTTGGACCATCTCAGTGTAAGTTTGAATGTCGTGTGGTCCGAGCCTTTCAATGAACATGGGCCTGAGCCCATCCATGAAACGGTTAGCCTTCAGTCTTTCAGTTCCCACCAGATGTGGGGCATACACAGCAAAACGCGCGAACTGAGCCTCATACTCAGCCACAGACATTCCATTCTGCTTCAGTGCGGCAAATTCTGTTGCTTTTTCTCCTTCACTCTTTCAGAGAAATATTTTCCCCGGAATATCTCCAAGAATTCAGCCCACTCCTGTTCAGCTATATTAGGCAGGTGGGCCGATGTGGCCTTCCACCACGCTCGGGCATCCTTGGTAAATTGAAAAGTGGCTAGTACCACCTTCTCCCTATTAGTGCATTGCATTACTTGGAAGATCCTTTCTATTTCTTCCTGCCAGTTTTCTGCCTCGTCTGGGTCACGGGATCTAGAGAAACCAGGAGGGTTTAAACTCCTAAAATTGTGGTGCAGGTCACCGGCTCCATTCCTTGCAGCTCCAGCTTGATTTCCAGCCTGAACTACATTTTGTAGTGCCTGGGTCAATCCAGCCACGGTTTCTTGCATAGCTTGCCACTGATTACGAGCCATTGCGGTTGAGTGAGAGACTTATGAGGTTCCTGAGAAAAGGATGTAAACCAATTAATGTCTCTATAAGAGTCAATGGGTAGGAGTGTTAAATTCTTTCTAACATATTCCCAGTCTCTACCCATTCTCACCAGGTACTGTATTTAATTTTCATGACCTAGGTTCCATAGGTATCTCCTATTCCTGAGACATATCCTATTTGGTATTCCTAGGCTCTGATACCACTAAACTGTCACGTCCCGAGAATTACGCAGCAGATATTATTGATTAATTCGAGTCGATATTTCGAGACGTGGACAGTCGGCAAATAAGCCTCTAGCTAGCATGCACTAATTGTGTATCAACACAACATCATAATAGGGCCCATATGTTGAACTCAATATAAATTGTATTTAAATCTCAACTCATTGTATTCACATGGAAACTAGTACAGGACTAAGACTCAATAAATGCAAAAGTACATAATACCTCACTTTCTACTACATTGTTCTAACACTCAAACAAACTAACTATAGATAGACTCATGATTGGAACGCTCATCACTCGGACGCATTCCCATCCTCTACTTGCTCTTCCTCTTGCACTTCATAGTCACCTAGAATGGGTAAAAGTAGGGGATGAGCAAACTAGCCCAGTAGGATTTATATCTCAATGTGCGGGCAATTATATAAGTGATTAACAATTTAGAACTAGGTAAGCACGATGAATGTCATGATATGTATGTACAAATAAAACTCATTAAAACAAGATACATGAAAAAGCTAGAGAGAGTGATTATGATAGAACAAGATTTGTGAACAAGATAACAAGATAGAAATAGCAATAGATCACTTTGTACAAGCATGCAAGATTTAACTTGATGTCAAGAATGCAAGATATCACTAATTGCATTTAATGCAGGATGGCCATATCACCCAAGCAAGCAAGCAAGAATGTACGAGCACGATCAAGTAACACTAATTAGGCACGTAGACACTAATGTACACCGAGAAAAGATCCATCAAGATTGTACACCAGGACACGTGTATGTGGTATTGTATCTATCATTCAACAAGCAAGTAGGACTCCCAGTGCAGATGCAACGCCAGTAATCATTATGCCCCATGGTTAACAGTATATCTATGACTCGCCGTCATTGGGGCTAGATTGGAGCCCTTGGACACACGCCGTGCCCTGTCAGCATCTCATGGAAATTTTTAAATGTAGATACCCACAGTCATTAATAATGGCCAATGAGAGTTTCAATAAGTAAGCATACGTAATGTCATGTTCATGATGAAGATGGGAACAAGTAATAAGTAATTGAACATGATTTCATGATAACAATGGTCAAGAGATAAATTCGGCAGCATAACAGTACGATTTGTACTTTGGTTAAATCTTTTCATTAATGGCTTTAGTCTAGATTGTCAATCACACTCACGAGAACAAGAAGAGAAAGGAAGTGCACGCTATCTTCAGGGAACTTCAATGGTACAACCAACTCGTCGGCCATGTGGGAATCCATGGTCATAGGAGATTTACGGAGGCCTTGGTGAAAAGGTCGCTAGTCTACCGATTCGGAATGACCGGTGGAGAGTTTCCAATTTCCCAAGAAAGGGGCTACCTAATAGTGCTAGTGTGTAGTGCGGTACGCGTGTCTCAATTCACAAACCATCGGTCTCGAACTCGCAGGAAGCACTTGACAATATAACATAGAATAAAACTATGCACTTTAACTAATAATGGTTTTGCAAGATTTTATGATAACCCTTATCATTTAAACATGGTAGAACAGTAGGAAGATTAATCATAAGTAGCACGAATGGATCATAGGAGCACTTAGAATAGCATTCATGTAATTAAAGCTTTTAAATGGGTTAATCACTTTTAAGTCATTAAATAACAATTATGTAATGATCAGACCCAAGACATGCAACTTACACAGTAAATATCACGTTTAAACAGACCTCGGGTATATGCGGTAAAATTTGCAAGAAAACACATGGTTTCAGGTAAAAATCCTGAGATCGCGACATGGGCATATAAGGATAGCAACAGGGCTGTCAGGCCCGGGGTCAGGTCGCGACAGGCACATATAAGGAAGGCGACATGGCTTGCAAGGCCCGGGGTTAGGTCGCGACAGGTCCATATAAGGATAGCGACAGGGGCTGCCAGGCCCGGGGTCAGGACCAGAAAGCGACACAGGGATGTGAACATCGCGACGGGGATGTCAAATCAGGCAACCAGATAGCGACGGAGCACACGTCGCATTCAGAAAGTGACTAGTGGATTGTCGCAACAAGACCTCTCAACACGGCCTATCAGGCCGTCGCGTTCACAGGGTCCGTGCCTGACTCTGACAGAGCAAGGACAGTGCTTTGGATTGCGGACCAGTCTTTCCTTCTTTTGACACAGGGTTGTTCTAAAATAGAGAACAAATTGGACAGTGTATGAAAAATAACGAAACCAGTTTTAGAACAACCTAGACATACAAGGATACTTCCAGTAAGTCAGAATTAGAAAATAAGGATGGTTTCGATAGGCTTTGATCAAGTCGAACACAACATCAGACCAAGTGTAACCTGAAACCGTAGTTTCGTGCAGCAATCCTATTACCATGCTTTTAACTCTCTAACTAATGACATTTAGACAAAACGTTCAACACAAAACCTGAAGAGGATAACTAGTAGAATAACTTTCATGTTATGAGTTTACTCTAATTCGGTCTTTAATCACATGAAACATACGAAGAACAGGAAAAGCCCTAACAGTGCACGACCTTCAGAAAACGCTTATAATTCAAAATCTACTAAATGAAATTCGATGAAACTAGAGGGCAATTAAAGATAACTTGATGCTCTACATATTTGGTATAGGAGATGTTATGATTTTGCCCCAGAAAACCTACCTTTTGGGTTGATGAAGTCTCGTTCTTCCAGAAAACCCGTGTTCAGACCACTTGGAGGAGAAGGCTCAATACTCCGTGAATACTGCATGGAATTCCACTTGGGTTAGGAAGTAGACTTGACCCTCTTTCCAGAGGTATAAGCCTTGCACGATGGGATTTAGGTTTGGCTACCTTTGATTGGCTTCAAGAAGGTGGTTTATGCAGGTCGTAGCAGATGAACGGGGAAGAAAGATGAGCTTCTTGTGGTCGATCCACAGCTCCCTAGCCAACAAGAACTCCTCCACAGGACCCCAGCAAGTTCTAAAACTCGTACCTAGGGTTTGGTGAAGAGTATTTAAGTAACCATGGTGTTTAGGAGTCCCATTGTAACTAGGAAAGAAGGGTTGCGGGATTGGCATGTTGGTTTCCTATTTTTGATGATCTCTTCCTCCATTAGAGAGTCTTGGCCCTCAAGCAACTTCCATGGATGGGTAGGCACAAATTTGGGTTGCTAAAAGTGCATGATTGCATCCCAATTAAACCATAATTACCCCTTTTTAATTTCAGCCTATTTAGAGTTACGAATTTCCATGCATTTTCTAGCTTTATTTGATTTTTGGGCCATATGTGGTCCATTGGCCCAATTAAGATATTGTGTCATCAATATATAATGTTGGAAGTCTCTCCAACACCTTTATTTAATTTTTAGTTGCGTCGTATTTCCGTGTTAACGATGTTTCGACTTGTTTCCTAATTCGGATAATTGGTCACCATGTGATGTTCACTTGGTTAATTGGATTTTTCATCGCACGAATTCCTTCGTGAAACCCTTCAGAATAATGTGTGGGGTTGATTTCTCATTTTTACGGATTTTTCCTATGTGATTTAGCACATACGATAATGATACGTATGTTTTAAATACCTTGCTATTATGGAAATTATCTATTTCCATTTATTCAAAAAAAAAAAAATTATAGTTAAAATTTCGGGGGTGCTACACCCTCCCTCACTTAAGAGAATTTGGTCCCCAAATTCACGTATAGAAAATTATTGTGCGAGTGAGGTATGCTTACTTGTGAATAGCTCCGGGTATCTTTTGCGCATTGCTTCCTCGGTTTCCCACGTGTCGTCCTCATCCATGCGTTGATTCCATCTAACCCTCACTAGTGGAATAACCTTGTTCCTTAGTTGGCGCAGTTCCCGGTCTACGATCTTTATTGGCTTCTCTTGATATGTTCCGTCTTTGTTGAATTCCAGAAGCTCATATTCTATGACATGCCATGGATCTCGTACATACTTTTTCAACATGGATATGTGGAACACATTGTGTATTCCATCCATTTGTGGTGGTAAAGCAAGACGATATGCCACCTCGCCGATTCTTTCAAGGATTTCGAAAGGCCCGACAAACCTTGGTGACAACTTGCCTTTAATGCCAAATCGTCTGATCCCACGGCCTGGAGACACTTTCAAGAATACATGTTCACCAACCTGAAACTCCAGGTCTCTTCTTCTATTATCTGCATATGCCTTTTGTCTTTGCTGCGCCACTGCCATTCTTTCTTTAATAAGCTTTACCTTCTCTGTGGTTTCCCTTATCATCTCGGGTCCTAGCATTTGTTTTTCCCCAACTTCATACCACATATTGGAGATCGGCAACTCCTGCCATAAAGTGCTTCAACTGGTGCCATTTGAATGCTAGCTTGATAGCTATTTTTGTAGGCGTACTCCACAAGAGGTAAGTGTTCGTGCCAGCTACCTCCAAAGTCTAGGACACATGCTCTAAGCATATCTTCAATCACCTGGTTGGTTCTCTCCGTCTGACCATCTGTTTGTGGATGGAAAGTCGTGCTATAGTTTAGTTTAGATCCCAAGGAGTAGTGCAGTCCTTTCCAAAAGTGGGATGTAAACCTAGGGTCTCTGTCAGACACGATAGACACTGGTACTCCATGTAATCTGACTATTTCCTTCACATATAGTGCAGCCAGAACTTCCACTGACCACTTATTCTTCACTGGCAAGAAGTGAGCCGACTTAGTTAAGCGGTCGACAATAACCCAGATACCATCGAATCCACCTCTAGATTTGGGTAGTCCAAAAATAAAGTCCATCCCTATACCTTCCCATTTCCATGCCGGGATTTCTAGGGGTTTGAGTTTACCTGCGGGTCGCAAGTGCTCCACCTTGACCTTTTGACATGTTAAGCATCGGGCGACATATTCCGCCACCTCTCTCTTCATATTAGGCCACCAAAAGCTTCTTTTCAAGTCTTGATACATTTTCGTAGTTCCAGGATGGATGGTATATCTGGTCTTGTGAGCCTCATCCATAATCATTTTCTTTGTCTCCGCATGGTCGGGTACACAGACTCGATTCCGGAACAATAGTCTTCCATCTTCAGTTAATGAGAAATCCGGCATCTGGTCTATATTAGCCTTAATCTCCACAAGTACAGGGTCATTATCTTGGAGTGTTGTGATGTCCTCCAATAGTGTAGGTTGTGCTCTAACACTAGCAACAAAGCATCCCTTCTCTTTGATGTCCGCATCAATATTTAACTTGGCGAAGTCTTCTAATAACTTCCATTAGTCCACCGTTAAACTTGACAGTGTGATCATTGGCTTTCTACTTAGAGCATCTGCCACATCATTTGCTTTTCCGGGATGATATTGGATCGTGAAGTCGTAGTCATTGAGATACTCCAACCACCTCCGTTGTTTCATATTCAAGTCATGCTGAGAAAACAGATACTTCAAGCTTTTATGGTCAGAAAACACAATGAATTTCTCACCATATAGATAATGACGCCATATCTTCAAGGCGAAGACTACAGCCGCTAGCTCCAGATCATGTACAGGGTAATTGTCCTCGTGCTTCTTCAATTGTCTAGACGCGTAGCATATAACTTGCCCATTCTGCATCAGCACACAGCCAAGGCCGATCCCGGATGCATCGGTGTATACTTCAAAACTACCCCCAGCAACTGACAGTGTTAGTACGGGTGCTGAGGTAAGGTGCTCTTTCAATGCCTTGAAACTTTCTTTACATTCATCAGTCCTTGCAAATGGATTCTCCTTCCTGGTAAGCCGGGTCAATGGTGCAGCTATCTTTGAGAAATCCTTAATGAAGCGACGATAATAACCGGCTAAACCCAGAAAGCTTCTAATCTCCGACACAGTTGTCGGCCTTGCCAAGTTCTTTACCGCCTCCACCTTAGACGGATCTACAGAGATCCCCTCCTTGGATATGATGTGGCCAAGGAAAGACACCTCTTCCATCCAGAATTCACACTTACTAAGTTTGGCATAGAGTTGATTGTCTCTAAGCACTTGTAGAGCCATCTTTAAGTGTTCTTCGTGTTCTTCTTTGGATTTGGAGTAAATAAGGATGTCGTCAATGAACACCACTATAAACTGGTCCAAGTATGGCCTATAAATATTATTCATACGTTGCATGAAAGCCGCTAGAGCATTTGTTAAACCAAACGGCATAACTGCGAACTCATAGTGACCATATCTACTTCGGAATGCAGACTTGTGAATATCCTCTTCCTTTATTCTTAGTTGATGGTAGCCTGATCTTAGATCTATCTTGGAGAAATACTGTGCACCGGAGATCTGGTCAAACAGCTCGTCGATGCGGTGCAGTGGATACTTATTCTTTATTGTCAACTGGTTTAACTGACGGTAATCAATGCATAGCCTCATTGTCCCGTCCTTCTTTCTGACAAATAGCACTGGCGCTCCCCACGGGGATGTGCTAGGCCTGATAAAACCTTGATCTAGTAATTCTTGGATCTGTCTCTTTAACTCCTGCAATTCAACAAGGGACATGCGGTACGGGGCTTTTGAAACAGGGGCTGCCCCAGGGAGTAACTCAATGGTGAAGTTTACCTCCCGCTCAGGTGGTATACCAGGTAATTCCTCTGGAAATACATCAGGATAGTCCCTGGCTATTGGAATGTCTTCTAGGGTCAGTTTCTTCTTTTCAGTTGCTAAGACGGAAACTAGGAAAGCATCACAACCCTGGTTGATCAGCTTAGAAGACTTTAAGGAGGATATCAAGATAGGGTGTTTGTGATAGCGGGTGCCAAGTAGTGATAGAGTTGGAAGGTTTGGTCTTTTAAAAGTGACCCTCCTATGGCGACAGTTTACATCGGCATCATATTCAATTAGCCAATCGACACCCAGAATGGCATCATAACCCTTCATGTCGAAACAGACAAGGTTGGTAGGGAGATTGTGTCCTCCAATTATAGTTTCACATTTCGGAAAGTAGTGAGTTAGTTCAGATTCTGAGCATAGTGGAGAGGCTACAGTGATCTTGTAGAGTTGCAGCAAATGTGGTGGAAATAAATGAATAAGCAGCTCCAGTATCAATAAGCACAAATGCGGGTTGAGAGTGTATGGAAATGGTACCTTCCACCATACCCCCTTCCTTGGGTAGGTTAGCTTCTATGACAGCATTAAGGCGTTCCTGACGTCGTGGTATATTCTGAGCTCTGCCTGGTTGGTCCTTAATCATTGGACAGTCAGGAATACGGTGGTCACGACCACCACATCTCAAGCATGCCCTGAGCTTCTTCCAGCATTCTTCAGCTCGGTGCCCCGGTTTATCACAGAATTTGCAGTTTTCTGCCAACTGCCTACCTTCCACCTTACCTCTCTTATCTCCAGCAATATCCCTTCCGATATTCGGCCTCTTGTTGTTGTTGTTGTTGTTGTTGACATTGTTGTTATGAAAGGTTGGAGCAATATTAGGTGCTCCCTTCCTGACGAAGATCGGCTTGGAGTTATCCTTGCCCCTCATAACCTCCACTTTGGCCATGGTGTCTTCTACCAGCTGAGCTCTTTGGACCATCTCAGTGTAGGTTTGAATGTCGTGTGGTCCGAGCCTTTCAATGAACATGGGCCTGAGCCCATCCATAAAGCGGTTAGCCTTCAGTCTTTCAGTTCCCACCAGATGTGGGGCATACACAACAAGATGCGCGAACTGAGCCTCATACTCAGCCACAGACATTCCATTCTGCTTCAGTGCGGCAAATTCTGTTGCTTTCTTCTCCTTCACTCTTTCAGAGAAATATTTTCCCCGGAATATCTCCAAGAATTCAGCCCACTCCTGTTCAGCTATATTAAGCAGGTGGGCCGATGTGGCCTTCCACCACGCTCGGGTATCCTTGGTAAATTGAAAAGTGGCTAGTACCACCTTCTCCCTATTAGTGCATTGCATTACTTGGAAGATCCTTTCTATTTCTTCCTGCCAGTTTTCTGCCTCGTCTGGGTCACGGGATCTAGAGAAACAAGGAGGGTTTAAACTCCTAAAATTGCGGTGCAGGTCACCGGCTCCATTCCTTGCAGCTCCAGCTTGATTTCCAGCCTGAACTACATTTTGTAGTGCCTGGGTCAATCCAGCCACGGTTTCTTGCATAGCTTGCCACTGATTACGAGCCATTGCAGTTGAGTGAGAGACTTATGAGGTTCCTGAGAAAAGGATGTAAACCAATTAATGTCTCTATAAGAGTCAATGGGTAGGAGTGTTAAATTCTTTCTAACATATTCCCAGTCTCTACCCATTCTCACCAGGTACTGTATTTAATTTTCAAGACCTAGGTTCCATAGGTATCTCCTATTCCTGAGACATATCCTATTTGGTATTCCTAGGCTCTGATACCACTAAACTGTCACGTCCCGAGAATTACGCAGCAGATATTATTGATTAATTCGAGTCGATATTTCGAGACATGGACAGTCGGCAAATAAGCCTCTAGCTAGCATGCACTAATTGTGTATCAACACAACATCATAATAGGGCCCATATGTTGAACTCAATATAAATTGTATTCAAATCTCAACTCATTGTATTCAAATGGAAACTACTACAGGACTAAGACTCAATAAAGGCAAAAGTACATAATACCTCACTTCCTACTACATTGTTCTAACACTCAAAACAAACTAACTATAGATAGACTCATGATTGGAACGTTCATCACTCGGACGCATTCCCATCCTCGACTTGCTCTTCCTCTTGCACTTCATAGTCACCTAGATTGGGTAAAAGTAGGGGATAAGCAAACTAGCCCACTAGGATTTATATCTCAATGTGCGGGCAATGATATAAGTGATTAACAATTTAGAACTAGGTAAGCACGATGAATGTCATGATATGTATGTACGAATAAAACTCATTAAAACAAGATACATGAAAACAAGCTAGAGAGAGTGATTATGATAGAACAAGATTTGTGAACAAGATAACAAGAGAAAACTAGTAATAGATCACTTTGTACAAGCACGCAAGATTTCACTTGATGTCAAGAATGCAAGATATCACTAATTGCATTTACTGCAGGATGGCCATATCACGCAAGCAAGCAAGCAAGAATGTACAAGCATGATTAAGTAACACTAATCAGGCACGTAGACACTAATGTACACCGAGAAAAGATCCATCAAGATTGTACACTAGGACACGTGTATGTGGTATTGTATCTATCATTCAACAAGCAAGCAGGACTCCCAGCGCAGATGCAATGCTAGTAATCATTACACCCCATGGTTAACAGTATATCTATGACTCGCCGTCGTTGGGGCTAGATTGGAGCCCTTGGACACACGCCGTGCCCTGTTAGCATCTCATGGAAATTTTTAAATGTAGATACCCACAGTCATTAATAATGGCCAATGAGAGTTTCAATAAGTAAGCATGCGTAATGTCATGTTCATGATGATGATGGGAACAAGTAATAAGTAATTGAACATGATTTCATGATAACAATGGTCAAGAGATAAATTCGGAAGCATAACGGTACGATTTGTACTTTTGTTAAATCTTTTCATTAATGACTTAGTCTAGATTGTCAATCACACTCACGAGAACAAGAAGAGAAAGGAAGTGCACGCTATCTTCAGGGAACTTCAATGGTACAACCAACTCATCGGCCATATGGGAATCCATGGTCAGAGGAGATTTACTGAGGCCTTGGTGAAAAGGTCGCTAGTCTACCGATTCGGAATGACCGATAGAGAGTTTCCAATTTCCCAAGAAAGGGGCTACCTAATAGTGCTAGTGTGTAGTGCGGTACGCGTGTCTCAATTCACAAACCATCGGTCTCGAACTCGCAGGAAGCACTTGACAATATAACATGGAATAAAACTATGCACTTTAACTAATCATGGTTTTGTAAGATTTTATGATAACCCTTATCATTTAAACATGGTAGAACAGTAGGAAGATTAATCATAAGTAGCACGAATGGATCTTTGGAGCACTTAGAATAGCATTCATGTAATTAAAGCTTTTAAATGGGTTAATCACTTTTAAGTCATTAAATAACAATCATGTAATGATCAGACCCAAGACATGTAACTTACACAGTAAATATCATGTTTAAACAGACCTCGGGTATATACAGTAAAATTTGCAAGAAAACACATGGTTTTAGGTAAAAATCCTGAGATCGCGACATGGGCATATAAGGATAGCGATAGGGCTGTCAGGCCCGGGGTCAGGTCGTGGCAGGCACATATAAGGAAGGCGACATGGCTTGCAAGGCCCGGGGTCAGGTCGCGACAGGTCCATATAAGGATAGCGACAGGGGTTGTCAGGCCCGGGGTCAGGTCGCGGCAGGCACATATAAGGATCGCGACGGGTCGGGACCAGAAAGCGACACAGGGATGTGAACATCACGACGGGGATCTCAAATCAGGCAGCTAGATAGCGACGGAGCGCATGTCGCATTCAGAAAGCGACTAGTGGATTGTCGCAACAAGGCCTCTGAACGCGGCCTATTGGGCTGTCACGTTCACAGGGTTCGTGCCTGACTCTGACAGAGCAAGGACAATGTTTGGATTGCGGACCAGTCTTTCCTTCTTTTGACACAGGGTTGTTCTAAAATAGATAACAAATATTAAAGTGTATGAAAAATAACGAAACCAGTTTTAGAACAACCTAGACATACAAGGGTACTTCCAGTAAGTCAGAATTAGAAAATAAGGATGGTTTCAATAGGCTTTGACCAAGTCGAACACAACGTCAGACCAAGTGTCACCTGAAACCGTAGTTTCATTCAGCAATCCTATTACCATGCTTATAACTCTCTAACTAATGACATTTAGACAAAATGCTCAAGACAAAACCTGAAGAGGATAACTAGTAGAATAACTTTCATGTTATGAGTTTACTCTAATTCAGTCTTGAATCACATGAAACATACGAAGAATAGGAAAAGCCGTAACAGTGCACGACTTTGAGAAAACGCTTATAATTCAAAATCTACTCAATGAAATTCGATGAAACCAGAGGGCAATTAAAGCTAACTTGATGCTCTAATCATTTGGTATAGGAGATGTTAAGATTTGGCCCGAGAAAACCTACCTTTTGGGTTGATGAAGTCTCGTTCTTCCAGAAAACCCGTGTTCAGACCACTTGGAGGAGAACACTTAATACTCCGTGAATACTGCATGGAATTTGGGCATTCCACTTGGGTTAGGAAGTAGACTTGACCCTCTTTCCATAGGTATAAGCCTTGCACGATGTGATTTAGGTTTGGTCTACCTTTGATCGGCTTCAAGAAGGTGGTTTGTGCAGGTCGTAGCAGATGAATGGGGAAGAAAGATGAGCTTCTTGTGGTCGATCCACAGCTCCCTAGCCACCAAGAACTCCTCCACACGACCCCAACAAGTTCTAAAACTCGTACCTAGGGTTTGGTGAAGAGTATTTAAGTAACCATGGTGTTTAGGAGTCCTATTGTAACTAGGAAAGAAGGGTTGCGGGATTGGCATGTTGGTTTCCTATTTTTGATGATCTCTTCCTCCATTAGAGAGTCTTAGCCCTCAAGCAACTTCCATGGATGGGTAGGCACGAATTTGGGTTGCTAAAAGTGCATGATTGCATCCCAATTAAACCCTAATTACCCCTTTTTAATTTCAGCCTATTTAGAGTTACGAATTTTTATGTATTTTCTAGCTTTATTTGATTTTTGGGCCATATGTGGTCCATTGGCCCAATTAAGATATTGGGTCATCAATATATAATGTTGGAAGTCTCTCCAACACCTTTATTTAATTTTTAGTTGCGTCGTATTTCCGTGTTAACGATTTTCCGACTTGTTTCCTAATTCGGATAATTGGTCACCATGTGATGTGTACTTGGTTAATCGGATTTTTAATCGCACGAATTCCTTCGTGGAACCCTTCAGAATAATGTGTGTGGTTGATTTCCCATTTTTACGGATTTTTCCTATGTGATTTAGCACATACGATAATGATACGTATGTTTTAAATACTTTGCTATTATAGAAATTATCTATTTCCATTTATTCGAAATTTTTTTTTTATAGTTAAAATTTCCGGGCTGCTACATGAGACATGAAAAAGAAATAGTAAGACAACATTTGTTTCAATATGGAGTCATTAAAGACAAATAATTTTGGAAGTTCTATGGGAGTAGTTCTTCTTCCAGGCACATGTCTACGGATTTTACACGCACAACACTTCCGAAGGATGTTGGTCTGCATTTTATGTTGGAGGATGTTATTGGTGAGGAAAATTTGAAACATGAAGAAGTGAAGTCAATGGATGATAATAAAGGAGAGTATGGTTAATTTCAACAGTTGTTGGCAGATGTTGAACGTCCTTTGTACCCTGGTTGCAAGACATTCAACAAATGTCATATATAGTCAGATTGTTCAACATAAAATGCAGAGGCAAATGAGCAACAAATCTTTTGACATGCTTCTGAAGCTGTTGAAAGAGGCTCTTCCGGAAAGAGTATGAGTCTTATGATCATTGTCCTAAATGTGGAGAATGTAGATGGATGAAGGAACTAAAAGAAGTGGTCATAAGAAGAAGATTAAGGTTGCAAAGAAAGTTCTTCGACATTTTGAATGGTGCCATTTGAATGCTAGTTTGATAGCTATTATTGTAGGCGAACTCCACAAGAGGTAAGTGTTCGTGCCAGCTACCTCCAAAGTCTAGGACACATGCTCTAAGCATATCTTCAATCACTTGGTTGGTTCTCTCCGTCTGACCATCTGTCTGTGGATGGAAAGTCGTGCTAAAGTTTAGTTTAGATCCCAAGGAGTAGTGCAGTCCTTTCCAAAAGTGGGATGTAAACCTAGGGTCTCTATCAGACACGATAGACACTGGTACTCCATGTAATCTGACTATTTCCTTCACATATAATGCAGCCAGAACATCCACTGACCACTTATTCTTCACTGGAAAGAAGTGAGCCGACTTAGTTAAGCGGTCGACAATAACCCAGATACCATCGAATCCACCTCTAGATTTGGGTAGTCCGAAAATAAAGTCCATCCTTATACCTTCCCATTTCCATGCCGGGATTTCTTGGGGTTTGAGTTTACCTGTGGGTCGCAAGTGCTCCGCCTTGACCTTTTGACATGTTAAGCATCGGGCAACATATTCCACCACCTCTCTCTTCATATTAGGCCACCAAAAGCTTCTTTTCAAGTCTTGATACATTTTGGTAGTTCCAGGATGGATGGTATACCTGGTCTTGTGAGCCTCATCCATAATCATTTTCTTTGTCTCTGCATGGTCGGGTACACATACTCGATCCCGGAACAATAGTCTTCCATCTTCAGTTAATGAGAAATCCGGCCTCCAGTCTAGATTAGCCTTAATCTCCACAAGTACAGGGTCATTATCTTGGAGTGTTGTGATGTCCTCCAATAGTGTAGGTTGTGCTCTAACACTAGCAACAAAGCATCCCTTCTCTTTGATGTCCGCATCAATATTTAACTTGGCGAAGTCTTCTAATAACTTCCATTCGTCCACCATTAAACTTGACAATGTGATCATTGGCTTTCTACTTAGAGCATCTGCCACAGCATTTGCTTTTCCGGGATGATATTAGATCGTGAAGTCGAAGTCTTTGAGATACTCCAACCACCTCCGTTGTCTCATATTCCAGTCCTGCTGAGAAAACAGATACTTCAAGCTTTTATGGTCAGAAAACACAATGAATTTCTCACCATATAGATAATGATGCCATATCTTCAAGGCGAAGACTACAGCCGCTAGCTCCAGATCATGTACAGGGTAATTGTCCTCGTCCTTCTTCAATTGTCTGGACGCGTAGCATATAACTTGCCCATTCTGCATCAGCACACAGCCAAGGCCGATCCCGGATGCATCGGTGTATACTTCAAAACTACCCTCAGCAACTGGCAGTGTTAGTACGGATGCTGAGGTAAGGTGCTCTTTCAATGCCTTGAAACTTTCTTTACATTCATCAGTCCATGCAAATGGATTCTCCTTCCTGGTAAGCCGGGTCAATGGTACAACTATCTTTGAGAAATCCTTAATGAAGCGACGATAATAACCGGCTAAACCCAGAAAGCTTCTAATCTCCGACACAGTTGTCGGCCTTGCCAAGTTCTTTACCGCCTCCACCTTAGATGGATCTACAGAGATCCCCTCCTTGGATATGATGTGGCCAAGGAAAGACACCTATTCCATCCAGAATTCACACTTACTAAGTTTGGCATAGAGTTGATTGTCTCTAAGCACTTGTAGAGCCATCTTCAAGTGTTCTTCGTGTTCTTCTTTGGATTTGGAGTAAATAAGGATGTCATCAATGAACACCACTATAAACTGGTCCAAGTATGACCTATAAATATTATTCATAAGTTGCATGAAAGCCGCTGGAGCATTTGTTAAACCAAACGGCATAACTGCAAACTCATAGTGACCATATCTACTTCGGAATGCAGACTTGTGAATATCCTCTTCCTTTATTCTTAGTTGATGGTATCCTGATCTTAGATCTATCTTGGAGAAATACTGTGCACCGGAGATCTGGTCAAACAGCTCGTCGATGCGGGGCAGTGGATACTTATTCTTTATTGTCAACTGGTTTAACTGACGGTAATCAATGCATAGCCTCATTGTCCCGTCCTTCTTTCTGACAAATAGCATTGGCGCTCCCCACGGGGATGTGCTAGGCCTGATAAAATATTGATCTAGTAATTCTTGGATCTGTCTCTTTAACTCCTGCAATTCAACAGGGGACATGCGGTACGGGGCTTCTGAAATAGGGGCTGCCCCAAGGAGTAACTCAATGGTGAAGTTTACCACCCGCTCAGGTGGTATACCAGGTAATTCCTCTGGAAATACATCAGTAATTCCTCTGGCTATTGGAATGTCTTCTAGGGTCGGTTTCTTCTTTTCAGTTGCCAAGACAGAAACTAGGAAAGCGTCACAACCCTGGTTGATCAGCTTTGAAGCCTTTAAGGAGGATATCAAGATAGGGTGTTTGTGATAGCGGGTGACAAGTAGTGATAGAGTTGGAAGGTTTGGTCTTTTAAAAGTGACCCTCCTATGGCGACAGTTTACATCGGCATCATATTCAATTAGCCAAACGACACCCCTTCATGTCTAAACAGATAAGGTCGGCAGGGAGATTGTGTCCTCCAATTATAGTTTCACATTTCGGAAAGTAGTGAGTGAGTTCAGATTCTGAGCCTAGTGGAGAGGCTACAGTGATCTTGGATTTCAAGGATACAGGTTTGCAGGTAGAGTTGTAGCAAATGTGGTGGAAATAAATGAATAAGCAGCTCCAGTATCAATAAGCACAAATGCGGGTTGAGAGTGTATGGAAATGGTACCTTCCACCATACCCCCTTCCTCTGGTAGGTCAGCTTCTATGACAGCATTAAGGCATTCCTGACGCCGTGGTATATTCTGAGCTGTGCCTGGTTGGTCCTTCATCATTGGACAGTCAGGAATACGGTGGTCACGACCACCACATCTCAAGCATGCCCCGAGCTTCTTCCAGCATTCTTCAGCTTGGTGCCCCGGTTTATCAAAAATTTACAGTTTTTCGCCAACTGCCTACCTTCCACCTTAGCTCTCTTATCTCCAGCAATATCCCTTCCGATATTCGGCCTCTTGTTGTTGTTGTTGACGTTGTTGTTACGAAAGGTTGGAGAAATATTAGGTGCTCCCTTCTTGACGAAGACCGGCTTGGAGTTGTCCTTGCCCCTCATGCCCTCCACTTTGGCCATGGTGTCTTCTACCAGCTGAGGTCTTTGGACCATCTCAGTGTAAGTTTGAATGTCGTGTGGTCCGAGCCTTTCAATGAACATGGGCCTGAGCCCATCCATGAAACGGTTAGCCTTCAGTCTTTCAGTTCCCACCAGATGTGGGGCATACACAGCAAAACGCGCGAACTGAGCCTCATACTCAGCC
The DNA here is from genome assembly GCA_014218235.1 of Colocasia esculenta. NCBI lineage: Eukaryota > Viridiplantae > Streptophyta > Magnoliopsida > Alismatales > Araceae > Colocasia > Colocasia esculenta. The sequence goes on from CM024760.1 coordinate 84,947,999, forward strand.
ACAGACATTCCATTCTGCTTCAGTGCGGCAAATTCTGTTGCTTTTTTCTCCTTCACTCTTTCAGAGAAATATTTTCCCCGGAATATCTCCAAGAATTCAGCCCACTCCTGTTCAGCTATATTAGGCAGGTGGGCCGATGTGGCCTTCCACCACGCTCGGGCATCCTTGGTAAATTGAAAAGTGGCTAGTACCACCTTCTCCCTATTAGTGCATTGCATTACTTGGAAGATCCTTTCTATTTCTTCCTGCCAGTTTTCTGCCTCGTCTGGGTCACGGGATCTAGAGAAACCAGGAGGGTTTAAACTCCTAAAATTGTGGTGCAGGTCACCGGCTCCATTCCTTGCAGCTCCAGCTTGATTTCCAGCCTGAACTACATTTTGTAGTGCCTGGGTCAATCCAGCCACGGTTTCTTGCATAGCTTGCCACTGATTACGAGCCATTGCGGTTGAGTGAGAGACTTATGAGGTTCCTGAGAAAAGGATGTAAACCAATTAATGTCTCTATAAGAGTCAATGGGTAGGAGTGTTAAATTCTTTCTAACATATTCCCAGTCTCTACCCATTCTCACCAGGTACTGTATTTAATTTTCATGACCTAGGTTCCATAGGTATCTCCTATTCCTGAGACATATCCTATTTGGTATTCCTAGGCTCTGATACCACTAAACTGTCACGTCCCGAGAATTACGCAGCAGATATTATTGATTAATTCGAGTCGATATTTCGAGACGTGGACAGTCGGCAAATAAGCCTCTAGCTAGCATGCACTAATTGTGTATCAACACAACATCATAATAGGGCCCATATGTTGAACTCAATATAAATTGTATTTAAATCTCAACTCATTGTATTCACATGGAAACTAGTACAGGACTAAGACTCAATAAATGCAAAAGTACATAATACCTCACTTTCTACTACATTGTTCTAACACTCAAAACAAACTAACTATAGATAGACTCATGATTGGAACGCTCATCACTCGGACGCATTCCCATCCTCTACTTGCTCTTCCTCTTGCACTTCATAGTCACCTAGAATGGGTAAAAGTAGGGGATGAGCAAACTAGCCCAGTAGGATTTATATCTCAATGTGCGGGCAATTATATAAGTGATTAACAATTTAGAACTAGGTAAGCACGATGAATGTCATGATATGTATGTACAAATAAAACTCATTAAAACAAGATACATGAAAATAAGCTAGAGAGAGTGATTATGATAGAACAAGATTTGTGAACAAGATAACAAGATAGAAATAGCAATAGATCACTTTGTACAAGCATGCAAGATTTAACTTGATGTCAAGAATGCAAGATATCACTAATTGCATTTAATGCAGGATGGCCATATCACCCAAGCAAGCAAGCAAGAATGTACGAGCACGATCAAGTAACACTAATTAGGCACGTAGACACTAATGTACACCGAGAAAAGATCCATCAAGATTGTACACCAGGACACGTGTATGTGGTATTGTATCTATCATTCAACAAGCAAGTAGGACTCCCAGTGCAGATGCAACGCCAGTAATCATTATGCCCCATGGTTAACAGTATATCTATGACTCGCCGTCATTGGGGCTAGATCGGAGCCCTTGGACACACGCCGTGCCCTGTCAGCATCTCATGGAAATTTTTAAATGTAGATACCCACAGTCATTAATAATGGCCAATGAGAGTTTCAATAAGTAAGCATACGTAATGTCATGTTCATGATGAAGATGGGAACAAGTAATAAGTAATTGAACATGATTTCATGATAACAATGGTCAAGAGATAAATTCGGCAGCATAACAGTACGATTTGTACTTTGGTTAAATCTTTTCATTAATGGCTTTAGTCTAGATTGTCAATCACACTCACGAGAACAAGAAGAGAAAGGAAGTGCACGCTATCTTCAGGGAACTTCAATGGTACAACCAACTCGTCGGCCATGTGGGAATCCATGGTCATAGGAGATTTACGGAGGCCTTGGTGAAAAGGTCGCTAGTCTACCGATTCGGAATGACCGGTGGAGAGTTTCCAATTTCCCAAGAAAGGGGCTACCTAATAGTGCTAGTGTGTAGTGCGGTACGCGTGTCTCAATTCACAAACCATCGGTCTCGAACTCGCAGGAAGCACTTGACAATATAACATAGAATAAAACTATGCACTTTAACTAATAATGGTTTTGCAAGATTTTATGATAACCCTTATCATTTAAACATGGTAGAACAGTAGGAAGATTAATCATAAGTAGCACGAATGGATCATAGGAGCACTTAGAATAGCATTCATGTAATTAAAGCTTTTAAATGGGTTAATCACTTTTAAGTCATTAAATAACAATTATGTAATGATCAGACCCAAGACATGCAACTTACACAGTAAATATCACGTTTAAACAGACCTCGGGTATATGCGGTAAAATTTGCAAGAAAACACATGGTTTCAGGTAAAAATCCTGAGATCGCGACATGGGCATATAAGGATAGCAACAGGGCTGTCAGGCCCGGGGTCAGGTCGCGACAGGCACATATAAGGAAGGCGACATGGCTTGCAAGGCCCGGGGTTAGGTCGCGACAGGTCCATATAAGGATAGCGACAGGGGCTGCCAGGCCCGGGGTCAGGACCAGAAAGCGACACAGGGATGTGAACATCGCGACGGGGATGTCAAATCAGGCAACCAGATAGCGACGGAGCACACGTCGCATTCAGAAAGTGACTAGTGGATTGTCGCAACAAGACCTCTCAACACGGCCTATCAGGCCGTCGCGTTCACAGGGTCCGTGCCTGACTCTGACAGAGCAAGGACAGTGCTTTGGATTGCGGACCAGTCTTTCCTTCTTTTGACACAGGGTTGTTCTAAAATAGAGAACAAATTGGACAGTGTATGAAAAATAACGAAACCAGTTTTAGAACAACCTAGACATACAAGGATACTTCCAGTAAGTCAGAATTAGAAAATAAGGATGGTTTCGATAGGCTTTGATCAAGTCAAACACAACATCAGACCAAGTGTAACCTGAAACCGTAGTTTCGTGCAGCAATCCTATTACCATGCTTTTAACTCTCTAACTAATGACATTTAGACAAAACGTTCAACACAAAACCTGAAGAGGATAACTAGTAGAATAACTTTCATGTTATGAGTTTACTCTAATTCGGTCTTTAATCACATGAAACATACGAAGAACAGGAAAAGCCCTAACAGTGCACGACCTTCAGAAAACGCTTATAATTCAAAATCTACTAAATGAAATTCGATGAAACTAGAGGGCAATTAAAGATAACTTGATGCTCTACATATTTGGTATAGGAGATGTTATGATTTTGCCCCAGAAAACCTACCTTTTGGGTTGATGAAGTCTCGTTCTTCCAGAAAACCCGTGTTCAGACCACTTGGAGGAGAAGGCTCAATACTCCGTGAATACTGCATGGAATTCCACTTGGGTTAGGAAGTAGACTTGACCCTCTTTCCAGAGGTATAAGCCTTGCACGATGGGATTTAGGTTTGGGCTACCTTTGATTGGCTTCAAGAAGGTGGTTTATGCAGGTCGTAGCAGATGAACGGGGAAGAAAGATGAGCTTCTTGTGGTCGATCCACAGCTCCCTAGCCAACAAGAACTCCTCCACAGGACCCCAGCAAGTTCTAAAACTCGTACCTAGGGTTTGGTGAAGAGTATTTAAGTAACCATGGTGTTTAGGAGTCCCATTGTAACTAGGAAAGAAGGGTTGCGGGATTGGCATGTTGGTTTCCTATTTTTGATGATCTCTTCCTCCATTAGAGAGTCTTGGCCCTCAAGCAACTTCCATGGATGGGTAGGCACAAATTTGGGTTGCTAAAAGTGCATGATTGCATCCCAATTAAACCATAATTACCCCTTTTTAATTTCAGCCTATTTAGAGTTACGAATTTCCATGCATTTTCTAGCTTTATTTGATTTTTGGGCCATATGTGGTCCATTGGCCCAATTAAGATATTGTGTCATCAATATATAATGTTGGAAGTCTCTCCAACACCTTTATTTAATTTTTAGTTGCGTCGTATTTCCGTGTTAACGATGTTTCGACTTGTTTCCTAATTCGGATAATTGGTCACCATGTGATGTTCACTTGGTTAATTGGATTTTTCATCGCACGAATTCCTTCGTGAAACCCTTCAGAATAATGTGTGGGGTTGATTTCTCATTTTTACGGATTTTTCCTATGTGATTTAGCACATACGATAATGATACGTATGTTTTAAATACCTTGCTATTATGGAAATTATCTATTTCCATTTATTCAAAAAAAAAAATTATAGTTAAAATTTCGGGGGTGCTACACCCTCCCTCACTTAAGAGAATTTGGTCCCCAAATTCACGTATAGAAAATTATTGTGCGAGTGAGGTATGCTTACTTGTGAATAGCTCCGGGTATCTTTTGCGCATTGCTTCCTCGGTTTCCCACGTGTCGTCCTCATCCATGCGTTGATTCCATCTAACCCTCACTAGTGGAATAACCTTGTTCCTTAGTTGGCGCAGTTCCCGGTCTACGATCTTTATTGGCTTCTCTTGATATGTTCCGTCTTTGTTGAATTCCAGAAGCTCATATTCTATGACATGCCATGGATCTCGTACATACTTTTTCAACATGGATATGTGGAACACATTGTGTATTCCATCCATTTGTGGTGGTAAAGCAAGACGATATGCCACCTCGCCGATTCTTTCAAGGATTTCGAAAGGCCCGACAAACCTTGGTGACAACTTGCCTTTAATGCCAAATCGTCTGATCCCACGGCCTGGAGACACTTTCAAGAATACATGTTCACCAACCTGAAACTCCAGGTCTCTTCTTCTATTATCTGCATATGCCTTTTGTCTTTGCTGCGCCACTGCCATTCTTTCTTTAATAAGCTTTACCTTCTCTGTGGTTTCCCTTATCATCTCGGGTCCTAGCATTTGTTTTTCCCCAACTTCATACCACATATTGGAGATCGGCAACTCCTGCCATAAAGTGCTTCAACTGGTGCCATTTGAATGCTAGCTTGATAGCTATTTTTGTAGGCGAACTCCACAAGAGGTAAGTGTTCGTGCCAGCTACCTCCAAAGTCTAGGACACATGCTCTAAGCATATCTTCAATCACCTGGTTGGTTCTCTCCGTCTGACCATCTGTTTGTGGATGGAAAGTCGTGCTAAAGTTTAGTTTAGATCCCAAGGAGTAGTGCAGTCCTTTCCAAAAGTGGGATGTAAACCTAGGGTCTCTGTCAGACACGATAGACACTGGTACTCCATGTAATCTGACTATTTCCTTCACATATAGTGCAGCCAGAACTTCCACTGACCACTTATTCTTCACTGGCAAGAAGTGAGCCGACTTAGTTAAGCGGTCGACAATAACCCAGATACCATCGAATCCACCTCTAGATTTGGGTAGTCCAAAAATAAAGTCCATCCCTATACCTTCCCATTTCCATGCCGGGATTTCTAGGGGTTTGAGTTTACCTGCGGGTCGCAAGTGCTCCACCTTGACCTTTTGACATGTTAAGCATCGGGCGACATATTCCGCCACCTCTCTCTTCATATTAGGCCACCAAAAGCTTCTTTTCAAGTCTTGATACATTTTCGGTAGTTCCAGGATGGATGGTATATCTGGTCTTGTGAGCCTCATCCATAATCATTTTCTTTGTCTCCGCATGGTCGGGTACACAGACTCGATTCCGGAACAATAGTCTTCCATCTTCAGTTAATGAGAAATCCGGCCTCTGGTCTAGATTAGCCTTAATCTCCACAAGTACAGGGTCATTATCTTGGAGTGTTGTGATGTCCTCCAATAGTGTAGGTTGTGCTCTAACACTAGCAACAAAGCATCCCTTCTCTTTGATGTCCGCATCAATATTTAACTTGGCAAGTCTTCTAATAACTTCCATTAGTCCACCATTAAACTTGACAGTGTGATCATTGGCTTTCTACTTAGAGCATCTGCCACATCATTTGCTTTTCCGGGATGATATTGGATCGTGAAGTCGAAGTCTTGAGATACTCCAACCACCTCCGTTGTTTCATATTCAAGTCATGCTGAGAAAACAGATACTTCAAGCTTTTATGGTCAGAAAACACAATGAATTTCTCACCATATAGATAATGACGCCATATCTTCAAGGCGAAGACTACAGCCGCTAGCTCCAGATCATGTACAGGGTAATTGTCCTCGTGCTTCTTCAATTGTCTAGACGCGTAGCATATAACTTGCCCATTCTGCATCAGCACACAGCCAAGGCCGATCCCGGATGCATCGGTGTATACTTCAAAACTACCCCCAGCAACTGGCAGTGTTAGTACGGGTGCTGAGGTAAGGTGCTCTTTCAATGCCTTGAAACTTTCTTTACATTCATCAGTCCATGCAAATGGATTCTCCTTCCTGGTAAGCCGGGTCAATGGTACAGCTATCTTTGAGAAATCCTTAATGAAGCGACGATAATAACCGGCTAAACCCAGAAAGCTTCTAATCTCCGACACAGTTGTCGGCCTTGCCCAGTTCTTTACCGCCTCCACCTTAGACGGATCTACAGAGATCCCCTCCTTGGATATGATGTGGCCAAGGAAAGACACCTCTTCCATCCAGAATTCACACTTACTAAGTTTGGCATAGAGTTGATTGTCTCTAAGCACTTGTAGAGCCATCTTCAAGTGTTCTTCGTGTTCTTCTTTGGATTTGGAGTAAATAAGGATGTCATCAATGAACACCACTATAAACTGGTCCAAGTATGGCCTATAAATATTATTCATACGTTGCATGAAAGCCGCTGGAGCATTTGTTAAACCAAACGGCATAACTGCGAACTCATAGTGACCATATCTACTTCGGAATGCAGACTTGTGAATATCCTCTTCCTTTATTCTTAGTTGATGGTAGCCTGATCTTAGATCTATCTTGGAGAAATACTGTGCACCGGAGATCTGGTCAAACAGCTCGTCGATGCGGTGCAGTGGATACTTATTCTTTATTGTCAACTGGTTTAACTGACGGTAATCAATGCATAGCCTCATTGTCCCGTCCTTCTTTCTGACAAATAGCACTGGCGCTCCCCACGGGGATGTGCTAGGCCTGATAAAACCTTGATCTAGTAATTCTTGGATCTGTCTCTTTAACTCCTGCAATTCAACAAGGGACATGCGGTACGGGGCTTTTGAAACAGGGGCTGCCCCAGGGAGTAACTCAATGGTGAAGTTTACCTCCCGCTCAGGTGGTATACCAGGTAATTCCTCTGGAAATACATCAGGATAGTCCCTGGCTATTGGAATGTCTTCTAGGGTCAGTTTCTTCTTTTCAGTTGCTAAGACGGAAACTAGGAAAGCATCACAACCCTGGTTGATCAGCTTAGAAGACTTTAAGGAGGATATCAAGATAGGGTGTTTGTGATAGCGGGTGCCAAGTAGTGATAGAGTTGGAAGGTTTGGTCTTTTAAAAGTGACCCTCCTATGGCGACAGTTTACATCGGCATCATATTCAATTAGCCAATCGACACCCAGAATGGCATCATAACCCTTCATGTCGAAACAGACAAGGTTGGTAGGGAGATTGTGTCCTCCAATTATAGTTTCACATTTCGGAAAGTAGTGAGTTAGTTCAGATTCTGAGCATAGTGGAGAGGCTACAGTGATCTTGTAGAGTTGCAGCAAATGTGGTGGAAATAAATGAATAAGCAGCTCCAGTATCAATAAGCACAAATGCGGGTTGAGAGTGTATGGAAATGGTACCTTCCACCATACCCCCTTCCTTGGGTAGGTTAGCTTCTATGACAGCATTAAGGCGTTCCTGACGTCGTGGTATATTCTGAGCTCTGCCTGGTTGGTCCTTAATCATTGGACAGTCAGGAATACGGTGGTCACGACCACCACATCTCAAGCATGCCCTGAGCTTCTTCCAGCATTCTTCAGCTCGGTGCCCCGGTTTATCACAGAATTTGCAGTTTTCTGCCAACTGCCTACCTTCCACCTTACCTCTCTTATCTCCAGCAATATCCCTTCCGATATTCGGCCTCTTGTTGTTGTTGTTGTTGTTGTTGACATTGTTGTTATGAAAGGTTGGAGCAATATTAGGTGCTCCCTTCCTGACGAAGATCGGCTTGGAGTTATCCTTGCCCCTCATAACCTCCACTTTGGCCATGGTGTCTTCTACCAGCTGAGCTCTTTGGACCATCTCAGTGTAGGTTTGAATGTCGTGTGGTCCGAGCCTTTCAATGAACATGGGCCTGAGCCCATCCATAAAGCGGTTAGCCTTCAGTCTTTCAGTTCCCACCAGATGTGGGGCATACACAACAAGATGCGCGAACTGAGCCTCATACTCAGCCACAGACATTCCATTCTGCTTCAGTGCGGCAAATTCTGTTGCTTTCTTCTCCTTCACTCTTTCAGAGAAATATTTTCCCCGGAATATCTCCAAGAATTCAGCCCACTCCTGTTCAGCTATATTAAGCAGGTGGGCCGATGTGGCCTTCCACCACGCTCGGGTATCCTTGGTAAATTGAAAAGTGGCTAGTACCACCTTCTCCCTATTAGTGCATTGCATTACTTGGAAGATCCTTTCTATTTCTTCCTGCCAGTTTTCTGCCTCGTCTGGGTCACGGGATCTAGAGAAACAGGAGGGTTTAAACTCCTAAAATTGCGGTGCAGGTCACCGGCTCCATTCCTTGCAGCTCCAGCTTGATTTCCAGCCTGAACTACATTTTGTAGTGCCTGGGTCAATCCAGCCACGGTTTCTTGCATAGCTTGCCACTGATTACGAGCCATTGCAGTTGAGTGAGAGACTTATGAGGTTCCTGAGAAAAGGATGTAAACCAATTAATGTCTCTATAAGAGTCAATGGGTAGGAGTGTTAAATTCTTTCTAACATATTCCCAGTCTCTACCCATTCTCACCAGGTACTGTATTTAATTTTCAAGACCTAGGTTCCATAGGTATCTCCTATTCCTGAGACATATCCTATTTGGTATTCCTAGGCTCTGATACCACTAAACTGTCACGTCCCGAGAATTACGCAGCAGATATTATTGATTAATTCGAGTCGATATTTCGAGACGTGGACAGTCGGCAAATAAGCCTCTAGCTAGCATGCACTAATTGTGTATCAACACAACATCATAATAGGGCCCATATGTTGAACTCAATATAAATTGTATTCAAATCTCAACTCATTGTATTCAAATGGAAACTACTACAGGACTAAGACTCAATAAAGGCAAAAGTACATAATACCTCACTTCCTACTACATTGTTCTAACACTCAAAACAAACTAACTATAGATAGACTCATGATTGGAACGTTCATCACTCGGACGCATTCCCATCCTCGACTTGCTCTTCCTCTTGCACTTCATAGTCACCTAGATTGGGTAAAAGTAGGGGATAAGCAAACTAGCCCACTAGGATTTATATCTCAATGTGCGGGCAATGATATAAGTGATTAACAATTTAGAACTAGGTAAGCACGATGAATGTCATGATATGTATGTACGAATAAAACTCATTAAAACAAGATACATGAAAACAAGCTAGAGAGAGTGATTATGATAGAACAAGATTTGTGAACAAGATAACAAGAGAAAACTAGTAATAGATCACTTTGTACAAGCACGCAAGATTTCACTTGATGTCAAGAATGCAAGATATCACTAATTGCATTTACTGCAGGATGGCCATATCACGCAAGCAAGCAAGCAAGAATGTACAAGCATGATTAAGTAACACTAATCAGGCACGTAGACACTAATGTACACCGAGAAAAGATCCATCAAGATTGTACACTAGGACACGTGTATGTGGTATTGTATCTATCATTCAACAAGCAAGCAGGACTCCCAGCGCAGATGCAATGCTAGTAATCATTACACCCCATGGTTAACAGTATATCTATGACTCGCCGTCGTTGGGGCTAGATTGGAGCCCTTGGACACACGCCGTGCCCTGTTAGCATCTCATGGAAATTTTTAAATGTAGATACCCACAGTCATTAATAATGGCCAATGAGAGTTTCAATAAGTAAGCATGCGTAATGTCATGTTCATGATGATGATGGGAACAAGTAATAAGTAATTGAACATGATTTCATGATAACAATGGTCAAGAGATAAATTCGGAAGCATAACGGTACGATTTGTACTTTTGTTAAATCTTTTCATTAATGACTATAGTCTAGATTGTCAATCACACTCACGAGAACAAGAAGAGAAAGGAAGTGCACGCTATCTTCAGGGAACTTCAATGGTACAACCAACTCATCGGCCATATGGGAATCCATGGTCAGAGGAGATTTACTGAGGCCTTGGTGAAAAGGTCGCTAGTCTACCGATTCGGAATGACCGATAGAGAGTTTCCAATTTCCCAAGAAAGGGGCTACCTAATAGTGCTAGTGTGTAGTGCGGTACGCGTGTCTCAATTCACAAACCATCGGTCTCGAACTCGCAGGAAGCACTTGACAATATAACATGGAATAAAACTATGCACTTTAACTAATCATGGTTTTGTAAGATTTTATGATAACCCTTATCATTTAAACATGGTAGAACAGTAGGAAGATTAATCATAAGTAGCACGAATGGATCTTTGGAGCACTTAGAATAGCATTCATGTAATTAAAGCTTTTAAATGGGTTAATCACTTTTAAGTCATTAAATAACAATCATGTAATGATCAGACCCAAGACATGTAACTTACACAGTAAATATCATGTTTAAACAGACCTCGGGTATATACAGTAAAATTTGCAAGAAAACACATGGTTTTAGGTAAAAATCCTGAGATCGCGACATGGGCATATAAGGATAGCGATAGGGCTGTCAGGCCCGGGGTCAGGTCGTGGCAGGCACATATAAGGAAGGCGACATGGCTTGCAAGGCCCGGGGTCAGGTCGCGACAGGTCCATATAAGGATAGCGACAGGGGTTGTCAGGCCCGGGGTCAGGTCGCGGCAGGCACATATAAGGATCGCGACGGGTCGGGACCAGAAAGCGACACAGGGATGTGAACATCACGACGGGGATCTCAAATCAGGCAGCTAGATAGCGACGGAGCGCATGTCGCATTCAGAAAGCGACTAGTGGATTGTCGCAACAAGGCCTCTGAACGCGGCCTATTGGGCTGTCACGTTCACAGGGTTCGTGCCTGACTCTGACAGAGCAAGGACAATGTTTGGATTGCGGACCAGTCTTTCCTTCTTTTGACACAGGGTTGTTCTAAAATAGATAACAAATATTAAAGTGTATGAAAAATAACGAAACCAGTTTTAGAACAACCTAGACATACAAGGGTACTTCCAGTAAGTCAGAATTAGAAAATAAGGATGGTTTCAATAGGCTTTGACCAAGTCGAACACAACGTCAGACCAAGTGTCACCTGAAACCGTAGTTTCATTCAGCAATCCTATTACCATGCTTATAACTCTCTAACTAATGACATTTAGACAAAATGCTCAAGACAAACCTGAAGAGGATAACTAGTAGAATAACTTTCATGTTATGAGTTTACTCTAATTCAGTCTTGAATCACATGAAACATACGAAGAATAGGAAAAGCCGTAACAGTGCACGACTTTGAGAAAACGCTTATAATTCAAAATCTACTCAATGAAATTCGATGAAACCAGAGGGAAATTAAAGCTAACTTGATGCTCTAAACATTTGGTATAGGAGATGTTAAGATTTGGCCCGAGAAAACCTACCTTTTGGGTTGATGAAGTCTCGTTCTTCCAGAAAACCCGTGTTCAGACCACTTGGAGGAGAACACTTAATACTCCGTGAATACTGCATGGAATTTGGGCATTCCACTTGGGTTAGGAAGTAGACTTGACCCTCTTTCCATAGGTATAAGCCTTGCACGATGTGATTTAGGTTTGGTCTACCTTTGATCGGCTTCAAGAAGGTGGTTTGTGCAGGTCGTAGCAGATGAATGGGGAAGAAAGATGAGCTTCTTGTGGTCGATCCACAGCTCCCTAGCCACCAAGAACTCCTCCACACGACCCCAACAAGTTCTAAAACTCGTACCTAGGGTTTGATGAAGAGTATTTAAGTAACCATGGTGTTTAGGAGTCCTATTGTAACTAGGAAAGAAGGGTTGCGGGATTGGCATGTTGGTTTCCTATTTTTGATGATCTCTTCCTCCATTAGAGAGTCTTAGCCCTCAAGCAACTTCCATGGATGGGTAGGCACGAATTTGGGTTGCTAAAAGTGCATGATTGCATCCCAATTAAACCCTAATTACCCCTTTTTAATTTCAGCCTATTTAGAGTTACGAATTTTATGTATTTTCTAGCTTTATTTGATTTTTGGGCCATATGTGGTCCATTGGCCCAATTAAGATATTGGGTCATCAATATATAATGTTGGAAGTCTCTCCAACACCTTTATTTAATTTTTAGTTGCGTCGTATTTCCGTGTTAACGATTTTCCGACTTGTTTCCTAATTCGGATAATTGGTCACCATGTGATGTGTACTTGGTTAATCGGATTTTTAATCGCACGAATTCCTTCGTGGAACCCTTCAGAATAATGTGTGGGTTGATTTCCCATTTTTACGGATTTTTCCTATGTGATTTAGCACATACGATAATGATACGTATGTTTTAAATACTTTGCTATTATAGAAATTATCTATTTCCATTTATTCGAAATTTTTTTTTATAGTTAAAATTTCCGGGCTGCTACATGAGACATGAAAAGAAATAGTAAGACAACATTTGTTTCAATATGGAGTCATTAAAGACAAATAATTTTGGAAGTTCTATGGGAGTAGTTCTTCTTCCAGGCACATGTCTACGGATTTTACACGCACAACACTTCCGAAGGATGTTGGTCTGCATTTTATGTTGGAGGATGTTATTGGTGAGGAAAATTTGAAACATGAAGAAGTGAAGTCAATGGATGATAATAAAGGAGAGTATGGTTAATTTCAACAGTTGTTGGCAGATGTTGAACGTCCTTTGTACCCTGGTTGCAAGACATTCAACAAATTGTCATATATAGTCAGATTGTTCAACATAAAATGCAGAGGCAAAATGAGCAACAAATCTTTTGACATGCTTCTGAAGCTGTTGAAAGAGGCTCTTCCGGAAAGAGTATGAGTCTTATGATCATTGTCCTAAATGTGGAGAATGTAGATGGATGAAGGAACTAAAAGAAGTGGTCATAAGAAGAAGATTAAGGTTGCAAAGAAAGTTCTTCGGCATTTTGAATGGTGCCATTTGAATGCTAGTTTGATAGCTATTATTGTAGGCGAACTCCACAAGAGGTAAGTGTTCGTGCCAGCTACCTCCAAAGTCTAGGACACATGTTCTAAGCATATCTTCAATCACTTGGTTGGTTCTCTCCGTCTGACCATCTGTCTGTGGATGGAAAGTCGTGCTAAAGTTTAGTTTAGATCCCAAGGAGTAGTGCAGTCCTTTCCAAAAGTGGGATGTAAACCTAGGGTCTCTATCAGACACGATAGACACTGGTACTCCATGTAATCTGACTATTTCCTTCACATATAATGCAGCCAGAACATCCACTGACCACTTATTCTTCACTGGAAAGAAGTGAGCCGACTTAGTTAAGCGGTCGACAATAACCCAGATACCATCGAATCCACCTCTAGATTTGGGTAGTCCGAAAATAAAGTCCATCCTTATACCTTCCCATTTCCATGCCGGGATTTCTTGGGGTTTGAGTTTACCTGTGGGTCGCAAGTGCTCCGCCTTGACCTTTTGACATGTTAAGCATCGGGCAACATATTCCACCACCTCTCTCTTCATATTAGGCCACCAAAAGCTTCTTTTCAAGTCTTGATACATTTTGGTAGTTCCAGGATGGATGGTATACCTGGTCTTGTGAGCCTCATCCATAATCATTTTCTTTGTCTCTGCATGGTCGGGTACACATACTCGATCCCGGAACAATAGTCTTCCATCTTCAGTTAATGAGAAATCCGGCCTCCAGTCTAGATTAGCCTTAATCTCCACAAGTACAGGGTCATTATCTTGGAGTGTTGTGATGTCCTCCAATAGTGTAGGTTGTGCTCTAACACTAGCAACAAAGCATCCCTTCTCTTTGATGTCCGCATCAATATTTAACTTGGCGAAGTCTTCTAATAACTTCCATTCGTCCACCATTAAACTTGACAATGTGATCATTGGCTTTCTACTTAGAGCATCTGCCACAGCATTTGCTTTTCCGGGATGATATTAGATCGTGAAGTCGAAGTCTTTGAGATACTCCAACCACCTCCGTTGTCTCATATTCCAGTCCTGCTGAGAAAACAGATACTTCAAGCTTTTATGGTCAGAAAACACAATGAATTTCTCACCATATAGATAATGATGCCATATCTTCAAGGCGAAGACTACAGCCGCTAGCTCCAGATCATGTACAGGGTAATTGTCCTCGTCCTTCTTCAATTGTCTGGACGCGTAGCATATAACTTGCCCATTCTGCATCAGCACACAGCCAAGGCCGATCCCGGATGCATCGGTGTATACTTCAAAACTACCCTCAGCAACTGGCAGTGTTAGTACGGATGCTGAGGTAAGGTGCTCTTTCAATGCCTTGAAACTTTCTTTACATTCATCAGTCCATGCAAATGGATTCTCCTTCCTGGTAAGCTGGGTCAATGGTACAACTATCTTTGAGAAATCCTTAATGAAGCGACGATAATAACCGGCTAAACCCAGAAAGCTTCTAATCTCCGACACAGTTGTCGGCCTTGCCAAGTTCTTTACCGCCTCCACCTTAGATGGATCTACAGAGATCCCCTCCTTGGATATGATGTGGCCAAGGAAAGACACCTATTCCATTCAGAATTCACACTTACTAAGTTTGGCATAGAGTTGATTGTCTCTAAGCACTTGTAGAGCCATCTTCAAGTGTTCTTCGTGTTCTTCTTTGGATTTGGAGTAAATAAGGATGTCATCAATGAACACCACTATAAACTGGTCCAAGTATGACCTATAAATATTATTCATAAGTTGCATGAAAGCCGCTGGAGCATTTGTTAAACCAAACGGCATAACTGCAAACTCATAGTGACCATATCTACTTCGGAATGCAGACTTGTGAATATCCTCTTCCTTTATTCTTAGTTGATGGTATCCTGATCTTAGATCTATCTTGGAGAAATACTGTGCACCGGAGATCTGGTCAAACAGCTCGTCGATGCGGGGCAGTGGATACTTATTCTTTATTGTCAACTGGTTTAACTGACGGTAATCAATGCATAGCCTCATTGTCCCGTCCTTCTTTCTGACAAATAGCATTGGCGCTCCCCACGGGGATGTGCTAGGCCTGATAAAATATTGATCTAGTAATTCTTGGATCTGTCTCTTTAACTCCTGCAATTCAACAGGGGACATGCGGTACGGGGCTTCTGAAATAGGGGCTGCCCCAAGGAGTAACTCAATGGTGAAGTTTACCACCCGCTCAGGTGGTATACCAGGTAATTCCTCTGGAAATACATCAGTAATTCCTCTGGCTATTGGAATGTCTTCTAGGGTCGGTTTCTTCTTTTCAGTTGCCAAGACAGAAACTAGGAAAGCGTCACAACCCTGGTTGATCAGCTTTGAAGCCTTTAAGGAGGATATCAAGATAGGGTGTTTGTGATAGCGGGTGACAAGTAGTGATAGAGTTGGAAGGTTTGGTCTTTTAAAAGTGACCCTCCTATGGCGACAGTTTACATCGGCATCATATTCAATTAGCCAAACGACACCCCTTCATGTCTAAACAGATAAGGTCGGCAGGGAGATTGTGTCCTCCAATTATAGTTTCACATTTCGGAAAGTAGTGAGTGAGTTCAGATTCTGAGCCTAGTGGAGAGGCTACAGTGATCTTGGATTTCAAGGATACAGGTTTGCAGGTAGAGTTGTAGCAAATGTGGTGGAAATAAATGAATAAGCAGCTCCAGTATCAATAAGCACAAATGCGGGTTGAGAGTGTATGGAAATGGTACCTTCCACCATACCCCCTTCCTCTGGTAGGTCAGCTTCTATGACAGCATTAAGGCATTCCTGACGCCGTGGTATATTCTGAGCTGTGCCTGGTTGGTCCTTCATCATTGGACAGTCAGGAATACGGTGGTCACGACCACCACATCTCAAGCATGCCCCGAGCTTCTTCCAGCATTCTTCAGCTTGGTGCCCCGGTTTATCAAAAATTTACAGTTTTTCGCCAACTGCCTACCTTCCACCTTAGCTCTCTTATCTCCAGCAATATCCCTTCCGATATTCGGCCTCTTGTTGTTGTTGTTGACGTTGTTGTTACGAAAGGTTGGAGAAATATTAGGTGCTCCCTTCTTGACGAAGACCGGCTTGGAGTTGTCCTTGCCCCTCATGCCCTCCACTTTGGCCATGGTGTCTTCTACCAGCTGAGGTCTTTGGACCATCTCAGTGTAAGTTTGAATGTCGTGTGGTCCGAGCCTTTCAATGAACATGGGCCTGAGCCCATCCATGAAACGGTTAGCCTTCAGTCTTTCAGTTCCCACCAGATGTGGGGCATACACAGCAAAACGCGCGAACTGAGCCTCATACTCAGCCACAGACATTCCATTCTGCTTCAGTGCGGCAAATTCTGTTGCTTTTTTCTCCTTCACTCTTTCAGAGAAATATTTTCCCCGGAATATCTCCAAGAATTCAGCCCACTCCTGTTCAGCTATATTAGGCAGGTGGGCCGATGTGGCCTTCCACCACGCTCGGGCATCCTTGGTAAATTGAAAAGTGGCTAGTACCACCTTCTCCCTATTAGTGCATTGCATTACTTGGAAGATCCTTTCTATTTCTTCCTGCCAGTTTTCTGCCTCGTCTGGGTCACGGGATCTAGAGAAACCAGGAGGGTTTAAACTCCTAAAATTGTGGTGCAGGTCACCGGCTCCATTCCTTGCAGCTCCAGCTTGATTTCCAGCCTGAACTACATTTTGTAGTGCCTGGGTCAATCCAGCCACGGTTTCTTGCATAGCTTGCCACTGATTACGAGCCATTGCGGTTGAGTGAGAGACTTATGAGGTTCCTGAGAAAAGGATGTAAACCAATTAATGTCTCTATAAGAGTCAATGGGTAGGAGTGTTAAATTCTTTCTAACATATTCCCAGTCTCTACCCATTCTCACCAGGTACTGTATTTAATTTTCATGACCTAGGTTCCATAGGTATCTCCTATTCCTGAGACATATCCTATTTGGTATTCCTAGGCTCTGATACCACTAAACTGTCACGTCCCGAGAATTACGCAGCAGATATTATTGATTAATTCGAGTCGATATTTCGAGACGTGGACAGTCGGCAAATAAGCCTCTAGCTAGCATGCACTAATTGTGTATCAACACAACATCATAATAGGGCCCATATGTTGAACTCAATATAAATTGTATTTAAATCTCAACTCATTGTATTCACATGGAAACTAGTACAGGACTAAGACTCAATAAATGCAAAAGTACATAATACCTCACTTTCTACTACATTGTTCTAACACTCAAAACAAACTAACTATAGATAGACTCATGATTGGAACGCTCATCACTCGGACGCATTCCCATCCTCTACTTGCTCTTCCTCTTGCACTTCATAGTCACCTAGAATGGGTAAAAGTAGGGGATGAGCAAACTAGCCCAGTAGGATTTATATCTCAATGTGCGGGCAATTATATAAGTGATTAACAATTTAGAACTAGGTAAGCACGATGAATGTCATGATATGTATGTACAAATAAAACTCATTAAAACAAGATACATGAAAATAAGCTAGAGAGAGTGATTATGATAGAACAAGATTTGTGAACAAGATAACAAGATAGAAATAGCAATAGATCACTTTGTACAAGCATGCAAGATTTAACTTGATGTCAAGAATGCAAGATATCACTAATTGCATTTAATGCAGGATGGCCATATCACCCAAGCAAGCAAGCAAGAATGTACGAGCACGATCAAGTAACACTAATTAGGCACGTAGACACTAATGTACACCGAGAAAAGATCCATCAAGATTGTACACCAGGACACGTGTATGTGGTATTGTATCTATCATTCAACAAGCAAGTAGGACTCCCAGTGCAGATGCAACGCCAGTAATCATTATGCCCCATGGTTAACAGTATATCTATGACTCGCCGTCATTGGGGCTAGATCGGAGCCCTTGGACACACGCCGTGCCCTGTCAGCATCTCATGGAAATTTTTAAATGTAGATACCCACAGTCATTAATAATGGCCAATGAGAGTTTCAATAAGTAAGCATACGTAATGTCATGTTCATGATGAAGATGGGAACAAGTAATAAGTAATTGAACATGATTTCATGATAACAATGGTCAAGAGATAAATTCGGCAGCATAACAGTACGATTTGTACTTTGGTTAAATCTTTTCATTAATGGCTTTAGTCTAGATTGTCAATCACACTCACGAGAACAAGAAGAGAAAGGAAGTGCACGCTATCTTCAGGGAACTTCAATGGTACAACCAACTCGTCGGCCATGTGGGAATCCATGGTCATAGGAGATTTACGGAGGCCTTGGTGAAAAGGTCGCTAGTCTACCGATTCGGAATGACCGGTGGAGAGTTTCCAATTTCCCAAGAAAGGGGCTACCTAATAGTGCTAGTGTGTAGTGCGGTACGCGTGTCTCAATTCACAAACCATCGGTCTCGAACTCGCAGGAAGCACTTGACAATATAACATAGAATAAAACTATGCACTTTAACTAATAATGGTTTTGCAAGATTTTATGATAACCCTTATCATTTAAACATGGTAGAACAGTAGGAAGATTAATCATAAGTAGCACGAATGGATCATAGGAGCACTTAGAATAGCATTCATGTAATTAAAGCTTTTAAATGGGTTAATCACTTTTAAGTCATTAAATAACAATTATGTAATGATCAGACCCAAGACATGCAACTTACACAGTAAATATCACGTTTAAACAGACCTCGGGTATATGCGGTAAAATTTGCAAGAAAACACATGGTTTCAGGTAAAAATCCTGAGATCGCGACATGGGCATATAAGGATAGCAACAGGGCTGTCAGGCCCGGGGTCAGGTCGCGACAGGCACATATAAGGAAGGCGACATGGCTTGCAAGGCCCGGGGTTAGGTCGCGACAGGTCCATATAAGGATAGCGACAGGGGCTGCCAGGCCCGGGGTCAGGACCAGAAAGCGACACAGGGATGTGAACATCGCGACGGGGATGTCAAATCAGGCAACCAGATAGCGACGGAGCACACGTCGCATTCAGAAAGTGACTAGTGGATTGTCGCAACAAGACCTCTCAACACGGCCTATCAGGCCGTCGCGTTCACAGGGTCCGTGCCTGACTCTGACAGAGCAAGGACAGTGCTTTGGATTGCGGACCAGTCTTTCCTTCTTTTGACACAGGGTTGTTCTAAAATAGAGAACAAATTGGACAGTGTATGAAAAATAACGAAACCAGTTTTAGAACAACCTAGACATACAAGGATACTTCCAGTAAGTCAGAATTAGAAAATAAGGATGGTTTCGATAGGCTTTGATCAAGTCGAACACAACATCAGACCAAGTGTAACCTGAAACCGTAGTTTCGTGCAGCAATCCTATTACCATGCTTTTAACTCTCTAACTAATGACATTTAGACAAAACGTTCAACACAAAACCTGAAGAGGATAACTAGTAGAATAACTTTCATGTTATGAGTTTACTCTAATTCGGTCTTTAATCACATGAAACATACGAAGAACAGGAAAAGCCCTAACAGTGCACGACCTTCAGAAAACGCTTATAATTCAAAATCTACTAAATGAAATTCGATGAAACTAGAGGGCAATTAAAGATAACTTGATGCTCTACATATTTGGTATAGGAGATGTTATGATTTTGCCCCAGAAAACCTACCTTTTGGGTTGATGAAGTCTCGTTCTTCCAGAAAACCCGTGTTCAGACCACTTGGAGGAGAAGGCTCAATACTCCGTGAATACTGCATGGAATTCCACTTGGGTTAGGAAGTAGACTTGACCCTCTTTCCAGAGGTATAAGCCTTGCACGATGGGATTTAGGTTTGGGCTACCTTTGATTGGCTTCAAGAAGGTGGTTTATGCAGGTCGTAGCAGATGAACGGGGAAGAAAGATGAGCTTCTTGTGGTCGATCCAAGCTCCCTAGCCAACAAGAACTCCTCCACAGGACCCCAGCAAGTTCTAAAACTCGTACCTAGGGTTTGGTGAAGAGTATTTAAGTAACCATGGTGTTTAGGAGTCCCATTGTAACTAGGAAAGAAGGGTTGCGGGATTGGCATGTTGGTTTCCTATTTTTGATGATCTCTTCCTCCATTAGAGAGTCTTGGCCCTCAAGCAACTTCCATGGATGGGTAGGCACAAATTTGGGTTGCTAAAAGTGCATGATTGCATCCCAATTAAACCATAATTACCCCTTTTTAATTTCAGCCTATTTAGAGTTACGAATTTCCATGCATTTTCTAGCTTTATTTGATTTTTGGGCCATATGTGGTCCATTGGCCCAATTAAGATATTGTGTCATCAATATATAATGTTGGAAGTCTCTCCAACACCTTTATTTAATTTTTAGTTGCGTCGTATTTCCGTGTTAACGATGTTTCGACTTGTTTCCTAATTCGGATAATTGGTCACCATGTGATGTTCACTTGGTTAATTGGATTTTTCATCGCACGAATTCCTTCGTGAAACCCTTCAGAATAATGTGTGGGGTTGATTTCTCATTTTTACGGATTTTTCCTATGTGATTTAGCACATACGATAATGATACGTATGTTTTAAATACCTTGCTATTATGGAAATTATCTATTTCCATTTATTCAAAAAAAAAATTATAGTTAAAATTTCGGGGGTGCTACACCCTCCCTCACTTAAGAGAATTTGGTCCCCAAATTCACGTATAGAAAATTATTGTGCGAGTGAGGTATGCTTACTTGTGAATAGCTCCGGGTATCTTTTGCGCATTGCTTCCTCGGTTTCCCACGTGTCGTCCTCATCCATGCGTTGATTCCATCTAACCCTCACTAGTGGAATAACCTTGTTCCTTAGTTGGCGCAGTTCCCGGTCTACGATCTTTATTGGCTTCTCTTGATATGTTCCGTCTTTGTTGAATTCCAGAAGCTCATATTCTATGACATGCCATGGATCTCGTACATACTTTTTCAACATGGATATGTGGAACACATTGTGTATTCCATCCATTTGTGGTGGTAAAGCAAGACGATATGCCACCTCGCCGATTCTTTCAAGGATTTCGAAAGGCCCGACAAACCTTGGTGACAACTTGCCTTTAATGCCAAATCGTCTGATCCCACGGCCTGGAGACACTTTCAAGAATACATGTTCACCAACCTGAAACTCCAGGTCTCTTCTTCTATTATCTGCATATGCCTTTTGTCTTTGCTGCGCCACTGCCATTCTTTCTTTAATAAGCTTTACCTTCTCTGTGGTTTCCCTTATCATCTCGGGTCCTAGCATTTGTTTTTCCCCAACTTCATACCACATATTGGAGATCGGCAACTCCTGCCATAAAGTGCTTCAACTGGTGCCATTTGAATGCTAGCTTGATAGCTATTTTTGTAGGCGTACTCCACAAGAGGTAAGTGTTCGTGCCAGCTACCTCCAAAGTCTAGGACACATGCTCTAAGCATATCTTCAATCACCTGGTTGGTTCTCTCCGTCTGACCATCTGTTTGTGGATGGAAAGTCGTGCTAAGTTTAGTTTAGATCCCAAGGAGTAGTGCAGTCCTTTCCAAAAGTGGGATGTAAACCTAGGGTCTCTGTCAGACACGATAGACACTGGTACTCCATGTAATCTGACTATTTCCTTCACATATAGTGCAGCCAGAACTTCCACTGACCACTTATTCTTCACTGGCAAGAAGTGAGCCGACTTAGTTAAGCGGTCGACAATAACCCAGATACCATCGAATCCACCTCTAGATTTGGGTAGTCCAAAAATAAAGTCCATCCCTATACCTTCCCATTTCCATGCCGGGATTTCTAGGGGTTTGAGTTTACCTGCGGGTCGCAAGTGCTCCACCTTGACCTTTTGACATGTTAAGCATCGGGCGACATATTCCGCCACCTCTCTCTTCATATTAGGCCACCAAAAGCTTCTTTTCAAGTCTTGATACATTTTCGTAGTTCCAGGATGGATGGTATATCTGGTCTTGTGAGCCTCATCCATAATCATTTTCTTTGTCTCCGCATGGTCGGGTACACAGACTCGATTCCGGAACAATAGTCTTCCATCTTCAGTTAATGAGAAATCCGGCATCTGGTCTATATTAGCCTTAATCTCCACAAGTACAGGGTCATTATCTTGGAGTGTTGTGATGTCCTCCAATAGTGTAGGTTGTGCTCTAACACTAGCAACAAAGCATCCCTTCTCTTTGATGTCCGCATCAATATTTAACTTGGCAAAGTCTTCTAATAACTTCCATTAGTCCACCGTTAAACTTGACAGTGTGATCATTGGCTTTCTACTTAGAGCATCTGCCACATCATTTGCTTTTCCGGGATGATATTGGATCGTGAAGTCGTAGTCATTGAGATACTCCAACCACCTCCGTTGTTTCATATTCAAGTCATGCTGAGAAAACAGATACTTCAAGCTTTTATGGTCAGA
This sequence comes from Colocasia esculenta, assembly GCA_014218235.1. Classification (NCBI taxonomy): domain Eukaryota; kingdom Viridiplantae; phylum Streptophyta; class Magnoliopsida; order Alismatales; family Araceae; genus Colocasia; species Colocasia esculenta. The sequence continues at coordinate 84,970,593 of CM024760.1, forward strand.
AAACACAATGAATTTCTCACCATATAGATAATGACGCCATATCTTCAAGGCGAAGACTACAGCCGCTAGCTCCAGATCATGTACAGGGTAATTGTCCTCGTGCTTCTTCAATTGTCTAGACGCGTAGCATATAACTTGCCCATTCTGCATCAGCACACAGCCAAGGCCGATCCCGGATGCATCGGTGTATACTTCAAAACTACCCCCAGCAACTGGCAGTGTTAGTACGGGTGCTGAGGTAAGGTGCTCTTTCAATGCCTTGAAACTTTCTTTACATTCATCAGTCCTTGCAAATGGATTCTCCTTCCTGGTAAGCCGGGTCAATGGTGCAGCTATCTTTGAGAAATCCTTAATGAAGCGACGATAATAACCGGCTAAACCCTGAAAGCTTCTAATCTCCGACACAGTTGTCGGCCTTGCCAAGTTCTTTACCGCCTCCACCTTAGACGGATCTACAGAGATCCCCTCCTTGGATATGATGTGGCCAAGGAAAGACACCTCTTCCATCCAGAATTCACACTTACTAAGTTTGGCATAGAGTTGATTGTCTCTAAGCACTTGTAGAGCCATCTTCAAGTGTTCTTCGTGTTCTTCTTTGGATTTGGAGTAAATAAGGATGTCGTCAATGAACACCACTATAAACTGGTCCAAGTATGGCCTATAAATATTATTCATACGTTGCATGAAAGCTGCTAGAGCATTTGTTAAACCAAACGGCATAACTGCGAACTCATAGTGACCATATCTACTTCGGAATGCAGACTTGTGAATATCCTCTTCCTTTATTCTTAGTTGATGGTAGCCTGATCTTAGATCTATCTTGGAGAAATACTGTGCACCGGAGATCTGGTCAAACAGCTCGTCGATGCGGTGCAGTGGATACTTATTCTTTATTGTCAACTGGTTTAACTGACGGTAATCAATGCATAGCCTCATTGTCCCGTCCTTCTTTCTGACAAATAGCACTGGCGCTCCCCACGGGGATGTGCTAGGCCTGATAAAACCTTGATCTAGTAATTCTTGGATCTGTCTCTTTAACTCCTGCAATTCAACAAGGGACATGCGGTACGGGGCTTTTGAAACAGGGGCTGCCCCAGGGAGTAACTCAATGGTGAAGTTTACCTCCCGCTCAGGTGGTATACCAGGTAATTCCTCTGGAAATACATCAGGATAGTCCCTGGCTATTGGAATGTCTTCTAGGGTCAGTTTCTTCTTTTCAGTTGCTAAGACGGAAACTAGGAAAGCATCACAACCCTGGTTGATCAGCTTAGAAGACTTTAAGGAGGATATCAAGATAGGGTGTTTGTGATAGCGGGTGCCAAGTAGTGATAGAGTTGGAAGGTTTGGTCTTTTAAAAGTGACCCTCCTATGGCGACAGTTTACATCGGCATCATATTCAATTAGCCAATCGACACCCAGAATGGCATCATAACCCTTCATGTCGAAACAGACAAGGTTGGTAGGGAGATTGTGTCCTCCAATTATAGTTTCACATTTCGGAAAGTAGTGAGTTAGTTCAGATTCTGAGCATAGTGGAGAGGCTACAGTGATCTTGTAGAGTTGCAGCAAATGTGGTGGAAATAAATGAATAAGCAGCTCCAGTATCAATAAGCACAAATGCGGGTTGAGAGTGTATGGAAATGGTACCTTCCACCATACCCCCTTCCTTGGGTAGGTTAGCTTCTATGACAGCATTAAGGCGTTCCTGACGTCGTGGTATATTCTGAGCTCTGCCTGGTTGGTCCTTAATCATTGGACAGTCAGGAATACGGTGGTCACGACCACCACATCTCAAGCATGCCCTGAGCTTCTTCCAGCATTCTTCAGCTCGGTGCCCCGGTTTATCACAGAATTTGCAGTTTTCTGCCAACTGCCTACCTTCCACCTTACCTCTCTTATCTCCAGCAATATCCCTTCCGATATTCGGCCTCTTGTTGTTGTTGTTGTTGTTGTTGACATTGTTGTTATGAAAGGTTGGAGCAATATTAGGTGCTCCCTTCCTGACGAAGATCGGCTTGGAGTTATCCTTGCCCCTCATAACCTCCACTTTGGCCATGGTGTCTTCTACCAGCTGAGCTCTTTGGACCATCTCAGTGTAGGTTTGAATGTCGTGTGGTCCGAGCCTTTCAATGAACATGGGCCTGAGCCCATCCATAAAGCGGTTAGCCTTCAGTCTTTCAGTTCCCACCAGATGTGGGGCATACACAACAAGATGCGCGAACTGAGCCTCATACTCAGCCACAGACATTCCATTCTGCTTCAGTGCGGCAAATTCTGTTGCTTTCTTCTCCTTCACTCTTTCAGAGAAATATTTTCCCCGGAATATCTCCAAGAATTCAGCCCACTCCTGTTCAGCTATATTAAGCAGGTGGGCCGATGTGGCCTTCCACCACGCTCGGGTATCCTTGGTAAATTGAAAAGTGGCTAGTACCACCTTCTCCCTATTAGTGCATTGCATTACTTGGAAGATCCTTTCTATTTCTTCCTGCCAGTTTTCTGCCTCGTCTGGGTCACGGGATCTAGAGAAACAGGAGGGTTTAAACTCCTAAAATTGCGGTGCAGGTCACCGGCTCCATTCCTTGCAGCTCCAGCTTGATTTCCAGCCTGAACTACATTTTGTAGTGCCTGGGTCAATCCAGCCACGGTTTCTTGCATAGCTTGCCACTGATTACGAGCCATTGCAGTTGAGTGAGAGACTTATGAGGTTCCTGAGAAAAGGATGTAAACCAATTAATGTCTCTATAAGAGTCAATGGGTAGGAGTGTTAAATTCTTTCTAACATATTCCCAGTCTCTACCCATTCTCACCAGGTACTGTATTTAATTTTCAAGACCTAGGTTCCATAGGTATCTCCTATTCCTGAGACATATCCTATTTGGTATTCCTAGGCTCTGATACCACTAAACTGTCACGTCCCGAGAATTACGCAGCAGATATTATTGATTAATTCGAGTCGATATTTCGAGACATGGACAGTCGGCAAATAAGCCTCTAGCTAGCATGCACTAATTGTGTATCAACACAACATCATAATAGGGCCCATATGTTGAACTCAATATAAATTGTATTCAAATCTCAACTCATTGTATTCAAATGGAAACTACTACAGGACTAAGACTCAATAAAGGCAAAAGTACATAATACCTCACTTCCTACTACATTGTTCTAACACTCAAAACAAACTAACTATAGATAGACTCATGATTGGAACGTTCATCACTCGGACGCATTCCCATCCTCGACTTGCTCTTCCTCTTGCACTTCATAGTCACCTAGATTGGGTAAAAGTAGGGGATAAGCAAACTAGCCCACTAGGATTTATATCTCAATGTGCGGGCAATGATATAAGTGATTAACAATTTAGAACTAGGTAAGCACGATGAATGTCATGATATGTATGTACGAATAAAACTCATTAAAACAAGATACATGAAAACAAGCTAGAGAGAGTGATTATGATAGAACAAGATTTGTGAACAAGATAACAAGAGAAAACTAGTAATAGATCACTTTGTACAAGCACGCAAGATTTCACTTGATGTCAAGAATGCAAGATATCACTAATTGCATTTACTGCAGGATGGCCATATCACGCAAGCAAGCAAGCAAGAATGTACAAGCATGATTAAGTAACACTAATCAGGCACGTAGACACTAATGTACACCGAGAAAAGATCCATCAAGATTGTACACTAGGACACGTGTATGTGGTATTGTATCTATCATTCAACAAGCAAGCAGGACTCCCAGCGCAGATGCAATGCTAGTAATCATTACACCCCATGGTTAACAGTATATCTATGACTCGCCGTCGTTGGGGCTAGATTGGAGCCCTTGGACACACGCCGTGCCCTGTTAGCATCTCATGGAAATTTTTAAATGTAGATACCCACAGTCATTAATAATGGCCAATGAGAGTTTCAATAAGTAAGCATGCGTAATGTCATGTTCATGATGATGATGGGAACAAGTAATAAGTAATTGAACATGATTTCATGATAACAATGGTCAAGAGATAAATTCGGAAGCATAACGGTACGATTTGTACTTTTGTTAAATCTTTTCATTAATGACTATAGTCTAGATTGTCAATCACACTCACGAGAACAAGAAGAGAAAGGAAGTGCACGCTATCTTCAGGGAACTTCAATGGTACAACCAACTCATCGGCCATATGGGAATCCATGGTCAGAGGAGATTTACTGAGGCCTTGGTGAAAAGGTCGCTAGTCTACCGATTCGGAATGACCGATAGAGAGTTTCCAATTTCCCAAGAAAGGGGCTACCTAATAGTGCTAGTGTGTAGTGCGGTACGCGTGTCTCAATTCACAAACCATCGGTCTCGAACTCGCAGGAAGCACTTGACAATATAACATGGAATAAAACTATGCACTTTAACTAATCATGGTTTTGTAAGATTTTATGATAACCCTTATCATTTAAACATGGTAGAACAGTAGGAAGATTAATCATAAGTAGCACGAATGGATCTTTGGAGCACTTAGAATAGCATTCATGTAATTAAAGCTTTTAAATGGGTTAATCACTTTTAAGTCATTAAATAACAATCATGTAATGATCAGACCCAAGACATGTAACTTACACAGTAAATATCATGTTTAAACAGACCTCGGGTATATACAGTAAAATTTGCAAGAAAACACATGGTTTTAGGTAAAAATCCTGAGATCGCGACATGGGCATATAAGGATAGCGATAGGGCTGTCAGGCCCGGGGTCAGGTCGTGGCAGGCACATATAAGGAAGGCGACATGGCTTGCAAGGCCCGGGGTCAGGTCGCGACAGGTCCATATAAGGATAGCGACAGGGGTTGTCAGGCCCGGGGTCAGGTCGCGGCAGGCACATATAAGGATCGCGACGGGTCGGGACCAGAAAGCGACACAGGGATGTGAACATCACGACGGGGATCTCAAATCAGGCAGCTAGATAGCGACGGAGCGCATGTCGCATTCAGAAAGCGACTAGTGGATTGTCGCAACAAGGCCTCTGAACGCGGCCTATTGGGCTGTCACGTTCACAGGGTTCGTGCCTGACTCTGACAGAGCAAGGACAATGTTTGGATTGCGGACCAGTCTTTCCTTCTTTTGACACAGGGTTGTTCTAAAATAGATAACAAATATTAAAGTGTATGAAAAATAACGAAACCAGTTTTAGAACAACCTAGACATACAAGGGTACTTCCAGTAAGTCAGAATTAGAAAATAAGGATGGTTTCATAGGCTTTGACCAAGTCGAACACAACGTCAGACCAAGTGTCACCTGAAACCGTAGTTTCATTCAGCAATCCTATTACCATGCTTATAACTCTCTAACTAATGACATTTAGACAAAATGCTCAAGACAAAACCTGAAGAGGATAACTAGTAGAATAACTTTCATGTTATGAGTTTACTCTAATTCAGTCTTGAATCACATGAAACATACGAAGAATAGGAAAAGCCGTAACAGTGCACGACTTTGAGAAAACGCTTATAATTCAAAATCTACTCAATGAAATTCGATGAAACCAGAGGGAAATTAAAGCTAACTTGATGCTCTAAACATTTCGTATAGGAGATGTTAAGATTTGGCCCGAGAAAACCTACCTTTTGGGTTGATGAAGTCTCGTTCTTCCAGAAAACCCGTGTTCAGACCACTTGGAGGAGAACACTTAATACTCCGTGAATACTGCATGGAATTTGGGCATTCCACTTGGGTTAGGAAGTAGACTTGACCCTCTTTCCATAGGTATAAGCCTTGCACGATGTGATTTAGGTTTGGTCTACCTTTGATCGGCTTCAAGAAGGTGGTTTGTGCAGGTCGTAGCAGATGAATGGGGAAGAAAGATGAGCTTCTTGTGGTCGATCCACAGCTCCCTAGCCACCAAGAACTCCTCCACACGACCCCAACAAGTTCTAAAACTCGTACCTAGGGTTTGATGAAGAGTATTTAAGTAACCATGGTGTTTAGGAGTCCTATTGTAACTAGGAAAGAAGGGTTGCGGGATTGGCATGTTGGTTTCCTATTTTTGATGATCTCTTCCTCCATTAGAGAGTCTTAGCCCTCAAGCAACTTCCATGGATGGGTAGGCACGAATTTGGGTTGCTAAAAGTGCATGATTGCATCCCAATTAAACCCTAATTACCCCTTTTTAATTTCAGCCTATTTAGAGTTACGAATTTTATGTATTTTCTAGCTTTATTTGATTTTTGGGCCATATGTGGTCCATTGGCCCAATTAAGATATTGGGTCATCAATATATAATGTTGGAAGTCTCTCCAACACCTTTATTTAATTTTTAGTTGCGTCGTATTTCCGTGTTAACGATTTTCCGACTTGTTTCCTAATTCGATAATTGGTCACCATGTGATGTGTACTTGGTTAATCGGATTTTTAATCGCACGAATTCCTTCGTGGAACCCTTCAGAATAATGTGTGTGGTTGATTTCCCATTTTTACGGATTTTTCCTATGTGATTTAGCACATACGATAATGATACGTATGTTTTAAATACTTTGCTATTATAGAAATTATCTATTTCCATTTATTCGAAATTTTTTTTTTATAGTTAAAATTTCCGGGCTGCTACATGAGACATGAAAAGAAATAGTAAGACAACATTTGTTTCAATATGGAGTCATTAAAGACAAATAATTTTGGAAGTTCTATGGGAGTAGTTCTTCTTCCAGGCACATGTCTACGGATTTTACACGCACAACACTTCCGAAGGATGTTGGTCTGCATTTTATGTTGGAGGATGTTATTGGTGAGGAAAATTTGAAACATGAAGAAGTGAAGTCAATGGATGATAATAAAGGAGAGTATGGTTAATTTCAACAGTTGTTGGCAGATGTTGAACGTCCTTTGTACCCTGGTTGCAAGACATTCAACAAACTGTCATATATAGTCAGATTGTTAAACATAAAATGCAGAGGCAAAATGAGCAACAAATCTTTTGACATGCTTCTGAAGCTGTTGAAAGAGGCTCTTCCGGAAAGAGTATGAGTCTTATGATCATTGTCCTAAATGTGGAGAATGTAGATGGATGAAGGAACTAAAAGAAGTGGTCATAACAAGAAGATTAAGGTTGCAAAGAAAGTTCTTCGGCATTTTCCATTGATTCCAAGACTGTAGAGATTATACACTTGCAGTAAATCATCTGCAACCATGTGTTGGCATAGTGATGAATGCCAAGAAGACGACATTCTAAGGCACCCAGTTGATTCCCCTTGTTGGAAAGCATTAGATGCGATTGTTGGTTTTGGTTTAGAACCTCGCAATGTGCGCCTAGGCTTGGCAAGTGATGGTTTCAACGCCTTTGGGGTAATGAGTACGAGTCATAATACATGGCCTGTGTTGTTGACACCATACAACTTACCTCCATGGTTGTGTATGAAGCCACAAAGTATTTTTTTGTTGTTACTCATTCTGGGTTCTAAAGGTCCGGGAAATGATATTGATGTCTATCTTCAGCCACTTATTGAAGAGTTAGAAATTCTTTGGCAAAGAGTTGAAACATTCGATGCTTGTAAGGGTGAAATATTTTCTATGCGTGCTGCACTACTTTGGACAATTAACGATTTTCCTGCATATGGTTATCTGTCTTGTTGGAGCAATAAGGGCCGATTAGCTTGCCCTACATGTAATGAAGATACATCATCATTATGGTTAAAAAGCAGTAGAAAATTCTGTTACACTAATCATCATCGACGGTTAGGTGTGGGTCATAAGTTTCGTTCTATGAAATGAAGGTTTGATGGAAAAGAAGAAATGAGAGCCAGACCAAGTGTGTTATCTGGGGTTGATATACTTAAGCAGTTCACGAATATAGTATGTCTATTGTGTTTTAAATTCTTTTAAACTTGTAGGTATTTGTGGAGTGTCATTCCATCAATGCTTTTAAAGCGTTTTGAGATATTCGACAGCTTGTGGTTTAACTTTTGTAGATTGACATTTGATGGTGTCAATGGAATTAAATCAATTGTACTGAAAAATTCTTTGTTGGAGAAGTCATATTCTCTACTTCCAATATGTATATGGTATGCCTAAACTGTTTTATGTATTAAGTATCCAATACTGATCCAGTAACAAATCATCATTGTTTATTTTTTTGTTCATTTGTAGGAATCATTGGCAGCTTGTTGTCATATATAACAAAGGGGATAATGACATGCCATTCCTTATGCTCCTTGACTCCATTTACATGTGGGAACCAACTAGGATCGAAAATGAGTTGAAAAAGTAATATCTTCTATTTTATATATATATATTTTTGAAACATATATATGTATAAAAAGTTTATTTGATATGTTGGTGTAGTTTCTTAAATATTGCATGTGAAGGGAAGGAGATGAGAGTAGTGGCCAATGAACTGAAAGTGATTGATCTACACGTGCCGAAGGTAATCTTTTAAATTTGGAGTGTTTGAATTGTATATCTAAACGGAATAAAAGTATCATTAATATCTTTAATGTTGTAGATGTCCCAACAAAAGGGGAGCACAGAATGTGGATTCATAGTTCTTTATTTCATATTCCGTTTCATACTCACTGCTCCTGCATCCTTTGGCACAAATGACTACCCATCTTTTGTAAGTTGAATAACATTAATTGTTCATTTTTCACACCATATATGTACTTTTGTTCAATGGTTGAATATCTTCAATGTTTTTTTTTTTTTTTGCAGCTCACAGCTGATTAGTTTTCACGAGAAGAGTATGAGAAATTTATGGAGGACCTACAAAGGAAAAGAATTCACATAGATGCTCAGTCTGCTTCCACTTCTAAGGTGGTTAAGAGAGACCCAACAATGTTAAGATCTGTACATGGATTGCAAAGTAATGAGCACATACCAGTGAAAGTTAATCAGTTGGGGCAGCCACTAGGAGAGGGGGGGGCAGCTACTGAAACAATTTTTGGGCACTATGGCAAGGATGGGGGATAAACTGCCGATCGATTGCATTTCTTGGAGGCTAATGCCATCGTCTAACATGGACGATGTTTGGGATTTTATCCAGGTGATGTAATACATGTGTTTGTTTAATTTTCTATTCCACTTGATTACATCTAACTATTTATTTTAAAAATGCAGAGAAACTTTTGATGTTCCCATCAGCTTGCGTGATTTTGTAATGAAGGATCTAGATCAGAAATGGAGGTCTTGGAAGTATGACTTGAGGACGAAGTTCTTCACGCCATATCAAAAAGCGCAACAACACTTTGCATGTTCAGACGCAAGAGTAGTTGAAGATCAATGGAAAAATCTTGTTCAAATATGGTCTTCGGAGGAATTCAAGGTAATTGAAAGTGGATTACAATTAGTCTAAATACATTAATATCCATAATTATTCTAATAGTTGTCATTTTGATTTGTAGAAACGTAGTTAAATAAACAAGCAAAATAAGTCCAAACACATTTTTGCATTACGCTGGTAGTAAAAGTTTTGCTGACATTTATTACAAGGAGGTAACATATATACTCAACATAGCATCTCAGTTCATCTATTCAAAATAATTTTGTTTATGTCTAAGTTAACTTCTGTATAATGTTGTAGTTTCTAAAAACTGGGGCCACTCTTGATCGTGGGGACTTATTCATAAGGACCCGTATGAAGAAGGCTGGCGGTCCAGTTAATGAAGAGAGTGCTGCAATGATTGTATAATAAATTAGCTTTGTTCCTTGTCTAATGTTCACATAATTCTCATTATGTATGGATATTCTAATGTTGACATAATTCTCTTTATGATAGTGCTACAATTTCATGTTTTTTCATTCAAATTGTAGGAACAAATTTGAGACATTAAGCTGACGCAGCAATCAAGTACATCAAGCTCAATTGCAAGTGTGGGGGACACTTATGAGCAAGTTATGGGACGGGACAGAACTGGAAGAGTCCGTGGCATAGGCACGGGTCCTACCCTAAAGAGCTTGTGGGGTTCAAGAAGTGAACAAAAGCTGCGTCAGGACAATGAAAGCCTAAAACAACAAATTGATGCTCTCGAAGAAAGAATGAAAAAAATTGAGTCTCGTGGCAATAATGAGGTAATGTGATTCTGTTGACATACTTCAATATTAAAATTGCTTAATGTTGACAATCTACATATACTTGTGCAGAGTTCTGCAAGTGTTTGTCATGCTCAAAGGAAAAAGGTAAACAAAATCTAACTGATTTAATATGTTGGAATGCGTGTATATCTGACATCTATATCCAAAATTTTTAACAGGATTCATTGGGGGGGAGGAGGGTGAGGATCCTAAATTTCTCTGGACAAGTAGTTGCCAGCGACATTCTAATGTCTGATGATAATGATAATGTGGTCATGGGGAAGAAGTTAGGTGGTGAGTACTATGAGGTTTCTATACTCATAGCCCATGACCCGACTGCATCTTTGTTTATCAAAGATCCAGATAGAAAAAATATGAACGATGTTGTTGGGAGTCACATAATATGGTTCAGAGAATATGTAAGTTTATTTATATTTATCTCATTCTTATTTATATGTTGCTAATTGTCAACTCTGATGTTATTTACATTTTTACATGTAACAAGTTGAGCTTGAGGATGATTGATCTTCACCTCCACCCTTTTTGGTAAGTCACATAATATGGTCCAAATTTTTTAACATCTGAGTTGCACTGGATTTGAGTTGCACTGATATTCTTAACTTATTTACATTTCTGTGTAATTTTGGCTTATTCTTTCAATCACCATATGTATTTTACTTAGAAGATGCTTATGTGGCTTGGGAAAGGAAGGGAAATGAATGGTAGTTGTAGTTTTTTTTTTTTTTGGTGAATGCCAATGATGAAAATTGATTTCAGTTTGATATAATTATTTCAGTGTGATCTATTGTCACTTTTGACATCCACATCCCAGATGTGCTTTTCATCCCAGTGTAGACCAATGAGCCTGATAAATTTTGATATAATTATAAGATTGTTGCCAAAATTCTTGCTACAAGATTGAAGCCACTGATAAAGGATCTCATTTCTTCTAATCAAGGGGATTTCACCCCTAGGCATGTTTGGTCTCAAGGTTAACCTCTCTAAGGATAGGCTTGAATGGTCCTTTATACATGGCATGTTGGAGAAACGTGGTTTCACACTAAAGAGGCAAAATCTAATTATGCAGTGTATTAAGTCAGTGACATATTCCATCAATTTTAATGGGGAAGCAATTGGATACATTAGGCCTTCGAGGGGTATCAAGAAGGGCTGCCCTTTATCACCCTATATCTTTATTCTGACCATGGAAGCTCTCTATTGTCTCTTTGCCAATGGGATGTGGAATAATCATAGTTTCTGCAGAAATGTCTCATCCTAAGGAATAAGTATGTGGTTTCAACCATGGCAAAGGGAACATACACATGTATCTTATTCCCTGTTTCACCTCACTTGGCTATGATTCTAGACAGACTGATTCAGTAAAAATTTGGAGTGTTCAGTTTAATCTGGATTTTGCATTGCCACCTTCACTTTCCAAATAGGTGCTCTTCCAACACTATATGACCTTAAGCCATAGCCTCTGCAACTGCTCCCTTCAAACCGTGTCTAACTTGTAAGAGTGAGCAGATACACTAATAGCAGTTGCCTTTAAATTTGTGTTAGTAAATGGTATTCCTACACATCATTAGAAAAACGAAAAAAAACATGCCCTGTTACAGTTATAGCCCAACCATAGGTGATGGAACAGATGGAGCAGCAATAGATAGAGGGAGGGGAAATAGAAGGGGGTGCCGGTTATATCATCAGCAATGAGGCAGCAAACACACTACAAGACAGAGCCCTATATCTGCAAGAACAAGTCCATCTTGTCACCTGAAGCACCAGCAGCCTGGAATTGCATACACGCTGCCAACACCACCAGAAATCTAGGAGCAGAAAGAATCTGGTTACAGGGAGATAACCATCAACTCATCAAGTTACCTCACGCAAGAGATTAGAGATGTCATCCTCCAAACTCACAAGCTACTACTTAAATCTTTTTAATTCCACTTGCCAGTCACTTCACATCTGAAGTAACCCAGTCATGTAAACCATTTGAAGTAACCCAATCACTTCACATCTGAATTAACTTGTGTCCTATAAATGTATACAGATCAATTCACATCTGAAGTAACCCAATCATCTAACATAGACTTTTCTGGTCGTTTTCCTCTGTTTTTGAGTTGATCAGGATCGTCCATGGTAGCTCACAGTATACTCCCTGAGTTATTTGATACAAGTGTAACGGTTTGATGATGTATTTCCCTGTATTATTGGTTATTAAGCATATTGTTTTTTTGTTATACATATTGTCACACAGTACTTATTGACCACATATTGTTGCTCTTGAAGTTTTGTCTGCTACAACCTGTCTTGGTCGAAGGAGAAAGCAAGCTCATTTGGAGAAATCACAAATCTCCTCCCACCACATGTGAACAATTTCATTTACTAACAATTAACTTCCTCTTCTGAACAGACTTTAGCACCAGTATGTGAATGTGAACAATGATGTTTGATGTAATCTTTCACTAACATTATTGTTTGTTAAACTTTAATGTTTTTTATATTATTAATGTGTTGTGCATTATGAATGAGTGGGTGTGAATGTGTGTGTGGATCTAAATGTGGATGTGTATGTGTTGATCTAAATGTGGATTATGGATCTAAATGTGGATGTGTATGTGTGGAACTAAATGTGGATGTATATGTGTTGATCCAAATGTGAATGTGTGGATCTAAATGTGGATGTGTATGTGTCGATCCAATTGCTTGTGAATGTGGATCTCTAAATGTAGGTAAATGTGGATCCATTTGAATATATTACTATTTTTTTTTTGCTGAAACAAAACTGCTTATGGTGTACGCGGCTGTAGGGAAACATACTTTCTTATGGTGTACATGGCCATAGAGAAACATACTTGCTTACGGTGTACGTGGCCGTAGGAACACATGCTTACGGTTTACAATGTCGTAGGGATGTTCGCAGCTATAACTGAGTATATCCTTACAAAAAATATGACTACGGTTAACATCGCCGTAGCGAATAGAGGATATCCTTATGGTGTTATTTACGGCTACCAACACCGTCACTATAGTGCTATACTTACAGAGTTTAAAACACCGTAGCTGTAGGCCTTTGTTGTCGGACCTTAGCCGATGAAACCGTATCGTAGGGTAACACCGTAAGCAAAGGCTATGCTTACGATTTTCGGTTCTCTACCTACGGTGTTTAGACATAAGCAAACCCTGATTTTCTTGTAGTGTTTGCAATATAGCCTGAATGTCAATAAGCAATTCCTGATGGTGTTTGTGACAAAATTTGGATATCTTGAGTGCATCGATGATCATTTGCATCTTTTAATTCTTGGACATAACTTTGAAACCATTTTCTGAAATCTTTCTTAATTCCTCTACAAGTTTCTAGCCTTCATCTATGTTCAATAAAAAAAGGATCAATCTCTTCTATCTGTTTCAAAATATACATGTGTGCCAACTGCACTTCTTCCTCAAACAACACACGATTCTCAACTTTACCCTTCAAAAAATATCCTGGGGGATTAAAGATTGACAAGAAATCACCATCTTCACTGCGACTAGGAGCGCCATCATAATTTCTTTCTTTACGATTAAACTGAGTGACTATATTGGGCAAGTATATAGAACATAACGAAATAGTCTCCTCAAGAAGATAGCCTTCCACAATTGAACCTTCCAGTCGTGCTTTATTGTGCACATAATCTTTCAACTTCTTCAAGTATCGTTCTATAGGATACATCCATCAGTATTGAATAGGACCAGCAATTCTGGCTTCATAAGCCAAATGTGATATCAAATGAATCATGATAGTAAAAAATGTTAGCGGAAGAATTTGTTCTAACTTGCATAGTGTTACTGCTATATTAGCTTCTAACTTAAGCAAATGCTTAGGCCTTAGAACTTTATAACATATATCTTTAAAGTACATACTAAACTCAATAATTGGGTCAGTCACATCCGCATGAACAATGTTACGAAGTGCTAAAGGCTGCAACACATGCATATAAACATGAGAGTCGTGACTCTTCAACCTTGTGAGCTTTCTATTTGTAAAGTCGACACATTTCGATAAATTAGATGAATAACCATCGGGGACTTTAATGTTCCTTAGAAAGTCACAAATCTGTAATCTAAGATACGTAGAGGGTTATGAGTAACTGTCTACACAACTTATGTAGACAGCTTAGTATGACCGTCTACAAATGTTGTATATGTAGACGATTTTTTGTAGCTGTCTGCATATCCAACATATGTATATTAATGACCGTCTACATAACTTATGTAGACGACCTAGTGTGACTGTCTACATATGTTAGATATATAGATGGCTTTTTTAGCCGTCTATGTATCTATCATACGTAGATGGCTATATGAAGGAGTCTACATAGGTTATGTAGATGGTCATTAATAACCATCTACATATGTTAGATATGTAGACGGCTACAAAAAACCATCTACATATACAACATTTGTAGATGGCCATAATCAGTCGTCTACATAAGTTGTGTAGACTGTTATTCATAACCGTCTACATATCGGTTATTAATAACTGTCTACAAATATCATTTTTTGTAGGCGGCTACAATTTACTGCCGTCTACATATATTGTATTTCTTGTAGTGACTCTATGTGAAAAACTAAACAACAGATCGTGTGACCTATTCTGACGTCTTGTCTCAACAAAACTCACACACATTTATTCTGATTAAGATTAAGAGGTTGTGTAGAGACATATTTTAATCTCACATTATAATAATAATAAAAAACTGTGCTCATAAATAACACTCATTCCTCTTCTCCCACAAGAGGACCATTTTCTTAAAAAAAAAAGATAAGTTTCCAAGGAGAGACAATACCTCTTAGAAATTTCATACATCTTCAATAATCTTTAAGTAATTTTTTTTTCATCAAATATCATTCTTAAATGAAAAGGTGGATAGAAATCCTTCTTGTGTTTTACATTTGCTTGCATAGACAGATATACTGCGATGAGGAACTGGGTGCCTAATGGTTTCCATTAGCATTAATAGTTAAACTTTGAACAACAAATGGTAATGATAAAGAAATGTTCGAAATTTATTCTATACTTTTTAGATAAATGGTTATGGTAGAGTTTCATCTGTAAAAGTAAGATGACTTTTTATATAATTTTATTAACCTAGATAGTTATGCAAAAAATTCCTTGCAAGTATATCGGCAGAAAAGTAATAAATAGATTGGTGAAGTTAATTTGATCATAGCCTCCCGTGTTATCGCTGGTCTCATGCTCAAGTTAGCGAACAATATTAAGAAGAAACAAAGTTTAAAGGGAGGTTTTATAGGAGAGTGCTGTATATACGAGGCTTTAACCGTGAGGGTACGTGGTGTTATAATTATGGAGTTGCTATAGTTAGACAGATCTTGGAGCGCTCTCTAGGTTCTTGGCATTTGAGCAAGAAACTCTTTCTATCAGAGTTTGGTGACCATTTTAAAGTCTAGTGTGAGCCCAAATCCTTAACTATGCTTTATTTGATCCCAATATATTTCTTGTATGGGCCCCCTTATCTTTTTAGATTTAATAGGCTTCAACCCTCTTCAACAAGCATTAGGAAATTTTCTTGGAAATATGTAGGACTAAGGCCTAAAGTATAGGGACTTGGAATATATAAAAGGTAAAAGTATATATTCATCCTTTTAATTCTGATCAAACAAAATTAACAGGTCTAAGTTAAAATTTGAGTTCTCAAACTGCATAAAGTTAACCAAATAAATAGAAAATAATATAGTTTTTTTATTAGAAGTATAATTCGGCCATAATCTGTCTTATATTCACATACGCATCGAAAACTTTGTTATGCAACATTCGCAGTAGAATCCCTATCCTCACTTGCTGTCACCAACCGATGGAATATACTTTGAATATTTTCTTATCATAGTGGCCACTAAATATTATTTGGACACTTTTACTGTTTAAAAGTCCAATGTTAAAAGTGTTTCTTTTCGCTTGAACGAGAGGCAGTTTGGTCCTTTCTCCCCTAGGAATGGTCACCTCATACACCTCCGTTGATGATTTCCAACTAATTAGTTATGACAATTGATGACAGGGTTTCTAATGCAAATAAAATTGTGTAACATGATTTATAATGCAAATATGAACATAAGACGAATGCCAAATTATATTTTTTAATAGGGTAGTATGTTTTTTAAAAATATATTTTATTTATTGAAATACTAATTTATTACTTTATACAATGGAAGTTGAACACTTGGTTCATTCTTAGATTTTGTTTTGAAAATTCTTTGTAAATCTGTGATTGTGGGAGTTGAACTTCTGACCTCTTTTTAGTGAATGTGGAAAACTATCCTTTAATAAGATAGTGCATGTAATAAACCTAAAATAATAATATCACTCAAGGTTGGATGTACATACCATGTAACAATTCTGCCATGCTTGATTTGCATTGGTACGGTATGATACGGGTGTGTATTGTACCATAATGGTATATCTCAGATGCGGTGTGCTGGCTTCTCACTCTAGAATTTCTAGAGTGAGAAGTGCTGGTTTTTTTTAGTTTGCCTCGCTCGCCGTCAATGTCTCCTCTCAGAGGGGAGGGGGTTTCCCCACTCTGGTCAGAACCCCCTCCCCCTCCACCTCCGTCTCCGGCAACCGTGCTCGAATTGAAGGCTCGCCTCGCCCTCGCTGCTCGCGTAACCTCTTAGAAGGCAGGGGTTTCCCCTTTTTGGTCGGAGCCCTCTCTCCCTTGCCTCCATCTCCGACACTGTTTAGGTCTATGTTTTTTGTTTTGGGAACTAGTTTCCCAGTGTAGTCTCCTTTCTTTGGGGAGGGTTTTGCTCTCTACCTTGTGTGGAGGATCTTCTCTACGGCGGTTCGGTGCTGTCTCTCTGACCTGCCTGAAGTTTCAACTAACAGTATGTTCCCTATTTTCTTTCCCTTTAATGGCTTCCGTGTGTGTGGAGCTTTTGTTGTTGGAGGTAGGGGCGATGCTTGCCCTCTCCATTTGCCTCTCCATAGCAGGTGCATCGTCTCCTCTTTGGCCATTTCGGGTATTGTCAAAGATTTGGTTTCCATGGAAGGTTGCACTGTTCGCCGATCTCACATCAAATGACTCATCCTCAGTAGCTCTATTTACAAAAAAAATAGAGCTTTTATGGCGCCCTTGGGCACATTTATCGGCCTCTTCAAATCTTGTCGTCCATGCCGAGCTCCCCCCTCGATGTACATGGTGTTCGTGGGCATGCTTCTCTCGTTGGCTTGCTGTCGGCTTAGTCCGGCGACCCTTCCTAACATTTCAGAGCGACATACAACATACTCAGCTTTTTCCTTCTCAGTGGGTTTTCTGGTGTTGTCTTCCTTGTTTGGTCTAGTGGTCCATCAGGAGATCACAACCTGTGTACTCGTACCAATTGAGATGGTGCTATCAGGTTATGGGTGGCGTCTACTTCTGTCCCCTCCACCTTATCATGTACTTTTTAAGTGAATGACTACATATCTTATTAGTAAAAAAAAAGGTATATCCCATATGCACCCCAAATCTCTTGAACATGCTTTGAAAAAAAAATAATAATAATAACATTCCTCATGTGTACCGTGCCGGTGTGTCTCGGGGATCATTAGACCCCTAACATAAGCCAACTTAGTTGTGCCGTTGTGGAGAAAAACCATGATATCACTACGTACAATGAATTGAAATTTATTATGTAGACATATGGCAAATAAGGACGAGATCGCACCTTAAATACATAATTAGAGAAATTCCCTTTTTGTATGCATACATACTAATAGAACTTTGCATGTTCTACCATAGTAAACAATAAGTTTGTGGTTACCTTAAATACCACTGCAAGAAAAGGGACTATTAGGGACGGGGTATTGGCGACGGCTCCAAAATGCCGTTGCTAAAAAGAGTATTTGCGATGGTTGTT
Organism: Colocasia esculenta; assembly: GCA_014218235.1. NCBI lineage: Eukaryota > Viridiplantae > Streptophyta > Magnoliopsida > Alismatales > Araceae > Colocasia > Colocasia esculenta. The sequence goes on from CM024760.1 coordinate 84,988,534, forward strand.
AAGTAGCCGTATGCAAAAGTATAGTATTGGTGACGGCTTAAGGAAGTCGTCCTCACTAAACATTGTTAGCGACGACTAATTATATGAACGTCGCTAAAAATAAATTATTCAAGACGACTATAAGAGCCACTGCTAAAAACATCATTCAAGATGGCGATTGTCATCCCCAATAAAGGTTCATAGTGACGGCTAAATGAAGCCATTACGAGTAAATTTATTCACGACAACTAAAATTCTCTGTCGTTAATAAGATTACTAGCGCCCACTTTAGGCTCATCGCTAATAAACTATTATTAGGGACACTTAATTGAAGCCATCTCTAATACTTTTAGTAGCGACGAATAATTTGTTCATCGCTACTAACGATTATTAGCGACAACTCTAATTGTCCCCGATAAATCATTATTAGGGACATTACAAGAAGTTGTCTCTAATATTAACATTAGCGACAACTGTAGACGCGAGATTTGGCCCATCTCCGCGTGGTTCATGGCCCAATAAGGCCTGGTTTGACCGCTTGTTGACTTGCCTCAGATCCCATGTAAACGGCAACATCGATTGCCGCCAACTACAGGTTGGCAGCATACCTCCTGGACGTCGATTCCGGTTGGCGTCCATTTCGGTGGACGTCTGCATGGGGTTGGCGGCAGCATCGTTTGCCGTCAACCTGGTTTTACTTGGTCTGCACATCTACCCGAGATTCCAACCCACTATGCGCCCTCTCCTCGCCCATGCAGTGCATGGGGTCATTCCCAACGAGCAAATTGGCCACCTTGGCACCCCTTAGACCTAGTAAAAGTCCTACATGGCCCCCTCTCATTAGCTCAAGCCTTAACACATGGATTGCCACATGTTTAAGTGTGTTTTCTCACACTTGAGCATCCAATGCTCACTATCTCTGCCCCCACTCTCTATATATGTCACTCCTTGGCCTTCTAAGTGAGGAGGGGAGAGGCTAGACGCCCAAGCTTTGATGCTTTGAGAGAAGAGAGAGAAAGTGCACCCTAGCTTCCACTCTTGTTCTCCCTCTTTCTCTCAACATATGGAGCATACAAGAGGCTTCACCACGAGCTGGAGGAGCCCACAAAGGAGTCAACCATGCCATCAAAATAGGATCATCTCCCTCTTCTCCTCCTCTTTCCTTTCTCTATCTCTTAGCTTTGCATGCTACACACGCATACATTCACACCCGAGGCACGTAGTGCACACTCCCTACACACCCAAAAGGGGTTTTCCAACCAAAAAAATGGAGGGAAGAAGGGTGGTCATAACACTTGGCCACCACTCTTCTCAAGCCCACAATCGGTACGAGGCTCTCCTTTTGAGCCTTCTCTTTTCGTTTTGGACGTTTACTACACTGCATCCAAGTCTAATAGAGCTTTTTCTTGTGGCATGAACATTTTGAAGGAGACCGTGGAGCTTCTTCTCTTTGGCCGGCCGAAGAGAGGAAAGTTGGAGTCCTACCATCCACCGCTACGCAAGGCACGTCACCGACGTGATCACAACACTTCCTTGGGCATAGGTAAGGCCCTAGCGATCACATCCCGTTCATCTTCTTAGCTGGTTTCTTTCTTTTTCCCTTGGTCAACCCGGTCAAACAGAGGTCAAAGAAGCAAAGGAAGGTCAACCAGCAATCCATCCATGCCAACGAGGGAGAGGCAACGTTCGGGAACCTCCAGAGACTGCAAGTGCTTGCGGTGGCGCAGAACGGAGCATCCACAACTCTTCTCTGGCGATCACGGTGGGACCAGCTTCTGCTGCCACGATTTCAGCCTGCTTCTAGGTAAACGTCAAACGATCCTGTCGTTCATCCAGGTAAACGTCCACCTTTTCTGACGTGTATTTCTTCTTAGTGTCATCTTCTGTTGTCATTTATTCCTTCCTAGCGTCCATCGATCCTGCCGTTTACTATTTTCTGAGGAACTTAACGACGACAGTGTTAACGTTTACTTCCCAGAAGCTTGTTTTGATTGATTTTTTCTTTCTGTTTGCTTCTGTCTGTTCTCTAACGGTCCTCAGTGAAGGGGGGGTCCTTATTTCTCTTCTGTTCTAGCCTCCCCACACATTTTGGGATAGCCCCTTCTTGATTCACAACCTTTTATCCGGAGATTCCCTCTTAGGTAAATCGGATTGGCTTCAAGAAGAACTCTATAAGTCCCTAAATTCCATGGATTCCCTCATGGTACGGGGTATGAGGACCTTTCACCTTCCCATTTAGTCTGCCTATTCACCCGGGTTTGAGTAAGGATTGAGAGAACCGCCTTTTCCAAGCTTAATTAACACACAACTTAAACTTTTAAAAATTTTGGGGATGTCGTTTGATAACATTGTTTGGTAGAAATCCATATTTCTCCTAATAACAGTATAATTAATCAACTTAACCATATTAAAATCAGTAGGTTGTGTGTTGATAATGGATTCTTGGTTGAACTCCGTTTATATGACTAACAATCCAGCTTTTGAGTACGATGATAATATTCATGATGCATTTATCGGAATGATTAATTCCAATGTTCAGCCTGAGGAGTCAGTTCAATCCTCCTCTCAGGCCGACAATGAGAGTGTGAGTTTGAGGGTCAACCCCACCTATGCCCAAGAAATCCAAGATGACCCTGAATTCTCCAAACTCATGTCCTGCTATTCTCCCGAGGACATCATTTCAATGCTTTCCAAGCATACTGTCCGGGTAATGGCCTCTCCTTCTCCTTCCTCTCCATCTCCTTTCCATGCTTCTTCATCTAGGCCCATTCCTAGGCCGGTCACCCCATCCCGGGTCCCCATCTCCACTCCTTTTCCTCCTCCCACTCCTTTACCAACTCCCATTCCAACTCCTCCCTCTGTCTATCCACCTTATGTCCAACCCACACCCCCTGCTCAATCCGAATCCATCTCCCGGTCGGAGATGGAGGGTCTTGTTAGGAAGCTCTTAGCTGAGTCTTTGTCCCTCTCCAAGCCTCACTCTCTCCAAAACTACAGCAAGCTCCCCAACGCTTACTTTCCTCCGGGTTTCAAAGCCCCGAAATACCGTAAGTATGACGAGACCTCCGACCCCCAATTCCATCTTTCCGGTTTCACCATGGATTCCCACCGGTGGCTATACAATCGGGTCCTCTTAGTCCACCTCTTCCAACATTCGTTAGAAGGGGAGGCTTTGTGGTGGTTTACCTCTTTATCCGCATCGGATCTTGTTAAGTTCGATATTGTTTCCGAACGCTTCATCTCCCACTTTTCTTACATGGCCACCCAAGTCCCTACACTTCCCGACTTGGTGGCGGAAAAGATGAGGCCGGATGAAGACTTTGTCACATTCGCCAACCGATGGAGATCCATGGCTTCAAGGGCTGACCTCCCCATCCCGGAGTCCCAAGCCATAACAATGATAGTCACCAACACCACCCCTTTGCTCCGATCTATATTAATACTTAGTGAGTTCCCCCCCTTTGCACACCTTTACAACCGAGCTAGGGTGGTCCAAAATCAAATCAAGGACTCCTCGTTCCTGCCATTCTTCGAAGGGGAGCCCAAGGGACTCAAGACTCCCGCATCACCTACCACCGAGGGGGTAATCGTCGATGAGTCCATTAATGTCTGCTGTCAGCCACTGAGGCCTCCTAACGAGCCTTCCAACCCTCCCTCCGATTCTCACCAATTCCCATCATAGCCCTCTATGCCCTATTCAACTGTTCCTCCATTTTATGGCTATACTCGCACCAGTCCCAAGAGATTTTACTATCCTACTCTCCCAAAATCCCTTAGGGACATTTTCTTCGCCCTCATATATTGCGATGCTATCCAACTCCAACCACAAAAGGAAAGTGTGCATCCGAGGGCCGATACTTCAAAGTACTATCCCTATGCGGTCATGAAATCCACAATTGCTTCATTTTCCGTGACTAGGTGTATGACATGAACGATCAGGGTAGGATCAATTAGGATGATGTTAAGGTTGCCATTTCCGAGTCCAGGTACATGAGAAGGGACCTAGGTATTGTGCAGAACCCGCTCCCCAACTACCAAAACAACAACAACTCATCCTCCTCCAAATCCCAGGAAAAAGGCAATATCATGACACATCCAAAACCTCGGGTTGTGAGGAGAGAACAACAATGGGGGGTAGAGGGTTTTGAAGAATGGTACTCGTGTCTTTCCATAGAGTCCCAAGAACCTTCCACCGTTATAGAGCCACATGTTGAGGAGAAGGCACATGAAGCCAGAGAACCAGCCAAGCTAGGGGCATCCATTCATTTCCCAACTCAAACTATCTCCCAAATTTCCAAGCCATCCAATCAAGTTGCCAAGTCCCTGCAAATCCAGCCCATTTTATCACCTATCTTAAGAGTAGCTTTGTAGACTCCTAATCCTCTCCTGCTAGAATTTGAATATCCGAGACCTATAGGATATGGGGCCATTGTTCCTTGGCAATCTTCTAAAGCTTTCTTAAGGGTTGTTCTTCCCACTTCACAAGAGACCAAGCTGATTTTCCTTAGGCTGATGTGCCATGTTAGATTATTTGCAATGCTGGTACCCAGCTCATTCCTTACATTACTTGGTCCCCTTCCTCTCATCAAGCCAACTCCCTTAGCTGTTCTTCGAGTTCCTCAATCTCATTCATGTTCAACCCTTTCAACAAGGACTCAAAGTGATTTGCTCTCCACTCAGTTCCTTGAAGTGTGCCTGTTATCCAAGATCAGGGGCAACCCTTTCTTTCCAACTAGATCCATCTATCTCCTTTTAAACAAGGCACTTTTAGGGGGCACTTTAGTTACTTCATTATATGCGTTGGCTTTGGCTTCAAGGGGCATATCATCATTTATATGGTCCATTGTCTATTCTTATACCAATTTCATATCGGACCATCTTCGGATAATAGGATTTCTGTGATGGGCAATCCAGCTCGGGTTTGGGACCCACCATTTCAGCTCCTCACACTCCTGTCTCAAGGGAAATTCATACGGGTCAGGAGAACTTCATCCATGTCTCTATCAAGTTCAACTCCTTCCGTTATGCTTGAGGGGGACCCCACTTCACCCAATCAGCCTTCTGCTAAGCCTCTCGACTTGTTCACTTCTTCCCAATGTTTTCCCTATCACAAGGGGCACGCCTTTCCCCCATGGACCATGTTGTTCATTGTGTGTTCCTTCTTCCTTCCAGTATTGTACATTCTCCATCCGTACCTTACTCAATTCACATCTATCGCCATTGAATTCCTTCTTCTCGCCTTCTATCTCACTCCCTATTTCACCCCTCACCATTATCATTCAAGGTGGTCATGCGAGAAAGGTAGGTACTGGTTTGCAGGTACCTCCTTAAGAGCATATCGCTTGAGGCCATCCTACTTCATAAGGCTCATCTTCGACAGTAGCTAGAAGGCCCATGTGAGATCTTTGCCAAGGGGCATTCCGCTCAGGATGTTCCCACTCATTGTAAATACCAATTTTGAAATTGTTCTCTTTACTTTACTTTTCTCAAAATGTCCAAAAATGTGTATAGATTGTGTACATATTTTATCTAAAAAAAAGGAGTCAATAGATTGGCAATTGTCATGCGTCTCAAGTCACATGTTAAAGAGTAAGAGGCACTTGAATGAACCAAGGACCTTGGTCTAGCAAAGTCATGGAGATTTCTGTCTGGCGTCGCAACCAAGTTTTTGGAGGACAAATCAACATCCACACACTACACATCTCCAAATTTAAGTTGCCACCCCAAGACAGTTATTTGTCTCAGGACACAACAAAGGCTACAATCCTCCTTCTTCTCCCACTCGACTGATCAAGACACTCAGCACCCTTAAACTGTTGAGCTTAGCAGTCAAGATAACTTCCCCTAAGGTGAAACTAAGACACCAGAGCACGTGAAGAGGGCAGTGTCCCCGCAGGCAAACAAAAGAAGAAACAAAGAAAAATCAAAAGAAAAGAAAAGAAAAAGAGCCTGGATATAAAATATCTCCGTTCAAAATACAAAGTCAAATGCTACATTGCTTGAGTTTTTCCTTAGCCGATTGAGGTAGGGCAATGCGGGTGCTCGGCAAAGTAGGGGTTGCCAGGTCCTGACCCTGGGGTCCACGAAACACCTCACCTTGAGCCCGGTAAGCCACACATGGCCAGGTTCTCTCATCCAATTGGCACCTTGCAAAAGTGTAGGGGCAAACAAGTTTGAAATCACCTGAAGGGGCATGTTGTCAAGACTGTCTCAGCTCATCAACTTAACGGTTTTGCTAATCCACTCATGAAGTTTATCCCCTTATTTCTTCCTTTCTCCCTTGCAGATTTCAAACCTTTGAGGTGTCTGAAGGATAAGTTTTTGTTAAGGACGACAACTCCCTTTTTTAAATCACACTTCATGTTAATATGTTCACCAAGGGACAATGGTTATTGCCATGAAGAATCTCCATGTTTCTGCTGGGCCAATTTCCCGTTACTTCATAAGCATCGTACTCTTTCACTGCTTAAGGATAGTTGCCAGATGTTGACGAAAAAAAAAATGGGGGGGGGGGGGGGGAAATCATTCAAGCACTCATTGCACAAATACCCCAAAATGGCCTTCCAATAGCTATTTTTTTGGTCTAATGCGCTTGGATATTAACGTCCACATCCTTGGACGTCTGTTTACTATTGACAGCATCATGTGTGGACGTCGACTCTTGTAGACGGCCTACGATGTTGACGTCCACTGTAGGTTGGCGGCAATCGATATGGACGTTAACCAGCCGGAATGTTCAAAAGCTTTATTGTTCAATATGGCGATTGCCTCTTATCTTGTGCTTCAAGTTGTCTTGCAGATATTTAAGCACAAGCAGCGCTTCAAATTCAAGAACACTCATGCAACCTTGAGTGTTGCAAAGGTATGTCTAACATAGGATTAGTCATCAGAGGCGAATAGCTTGGCGACCGTGAACCCAAAGTTCCCTTTTACAAAAAACTATGACGGGTTTGTGATCTCTCAGTTATTCGTATGGCCTTAGAATTTTCCTCTGGTTCTAACTTGCATTTTAGATAGGGAACCCACACCAACATGCATTTAGGAGTTCACTGCTGAAATTCTCTTACTAACTCAAAAAAAAATGGAGATTTTCCTCAATCACTCTGTGGCTTCCCAGCTCAAGTGGCCTACCGGGTCAGCACCACTTTCTTGAATATCCGAGCCGATTTCAAGTTTTTGTTGCCCCTTCTCCACTTGTCCCACCGTGCATATCACAAGTAATCATTCCAGTCTTATTGAGTTCATGTGAACTTTTCACCAGTCATGAGCTTAATTATGGACTTTTAGCTTTCCAAACATTGATTCCAGTTAGAATCTTTTGATAATCCTTTGAGAGATCAATCAACCCCTTTATCTCCACAACCAATCTAGACAAACGTCCTAATTAGGTCAGCGGGACCAAAACAGACTCCGGTTGTGAGATTCCCTTGATTCAACCGTCATATTACAACTCCTTTGACTCAGACAACACCAGAAACTTATCAAAGTCCTACACGACAATGCCAGGAAGCCTACCGTTGGGTTGCAGTTGTAGGTACACGGGTAGATCACCCTTCCTCTTATCCACATTTGTCTCTTAGACGATTCGTCACTTGTTTTTAGCCTAACTCATTCATGTGGCTTGCTAGATTTCCTATCCTCGGAGATGGCCCTTCCATTAAATCTCTGCGTCCTTTGTTCACCGAGACACCAACCTTTCAGTCCGCTCTTCTCCCTTGCAAGATCGGATGTCTTGGAGCGGCATTTGTAGACGCGAGATTTGGCCCATCTCTGTATGGTTCATGGCCCAATAAGGCTTGGTTTGACCGCTTGTTGACTTGCCTCAGATCCCATGTAAACAGAAACATCGATTACCTCCGACTACAGGTTGGCGGCATACCCCGTGGATGTCGATTCCGATTGGCGTCCATTTCGGTGGACGTCTGCATGGGGTTGGAGGCAACATCATTTGCCGTCAACCTAGTTTTACTTGGTCTGCGCAACTGCCCGAGATTCCATCCCACTAAGAACCCTCTCCTCACCCATGCAGCGCATAGGGTTGTTCCCAATGGGCAAATGGGCCACCTTGGTACCCTCTTGACCCAGTTAAAGTCCTACATGGCCCCCTCTCATTGGTTCAAGCCTTACCACATGGATTGCCACATGTTTAAGTGTGTTTTCTCACACTTGAGCATCCAATGCTCACTAGCTCCACCCCCACTCTCTATATATGTCACTCCTTGGCCTTCTAACTGAGGAGGGGAGAGGGTGGACGCCCAAGCTTTGATGCTTTGAGAGAAGAGAGAGAAAGTGCACCCTAGCTTCCACTCTTGTTCTACCTTTTTCTCTCAACATCTGGAGCATCCAGGAGGCTTCACCATGAGCTAGAGGAGCCCACAAAGGAGTCAACCATGCCATCAAAAGAGGATCATCTCCCTCTTCTCATCCTCTTTCCTTTCTCTATCTCTTAGCTTTGCATGCTACACACACATACATTCACACCCTAGGCACGTAGTGCACACTCCCTACACACCCAAAAGGGGTTTTTCAACCAAAAAATGGAGGAAATAAGGGTGGTCATAACACTTGGCCACCCCTCTTCTGTAACGCCCTGACGCGGAATATCAGAGCGATATTACAGTTATTAAATAGTATAGAGCGAGAAATAATAACAAACCATTGCACAAATAGGAATAATATCCAATAACTCCAATTTCATTAATAATACATCAAATATCATTACATCCATCAATCAGAGCCATAACTAGGGCCCATAGTACTTTATTCAAATTTAAACTACTATATACTAACTGATTGACTACTATCTAACTATCTGCTACGCCATGATAGCTGATCGGGTCACTCCTGAGCAACATCCTCATTAGTCTCATCCTCGTGAGTGTGGTTGTCTCCATCCGACTCACCTAAACACATGAATAAAATATGCAGGATGAGCGAATAATGACCAGTAGGACTTAATATCTCATGAGAACAATCATGCTTTAAATAATTAATGTCTTAAATGGTAGGGTAATTAAAAAGTATAGTCATGTAGAGCAAGTAACGATAACAAGAGAGCAATAGCATCGGTATAGTAAAAATAGCACAACGAGAACAATAATGGAATGGCCATGTAACGATAATAGCATGTAACGATAGCGCTTGTATAGCACTCGAATAGATAGCACTTTGATTGTCAATGATTAATTGTTATAGTATTAAATGGCACTAGATGCATGCCGTACGCATCCTGATCATGTAACCCTTGCAAGGAAATATCACTCTTCGGGAGCTCTCCCTAGGACCAGACTGAGCCCTATTTCACTGGCATATAGCACTTGTTTGTTATTTTAGACAATTAATTATATGGCCAAATAGAGTACCAAGAAGAGATGAGAGTAATAGATGAACTAGATGAGAGTATAGAGTGAAAGTGAACAGATGAGAGTAACGAGATAGTAGATGAGATAGGGGTATAATCGTAAAACATCGTTAAACCATGATAGTAACAGTTGCACGGCACCAAGTCGGGTACCGGCAGTCTGGTAGAAGTCACAACCGCCCACTAGCCGTGTCGTGGACACAGGCCAGATGGTCCGGTGTGATCCCAAAGTAAGAGAGAACACACTAAGGCCGTTTGGATAATGCTGATCCCTAAGGGGTAACAGGTTTTAGGGTACAACCAGCTCGTCGGCTAAGGACGTGCGCCAAAGCCGAGAAGACTTACAGAGGCCTTGACAAGGAGTCCCTGGTCCAGTCGAGAGTATTCCCAGTGGAGATGTGGTCCATGCCAAGAGAATGTGTAGAAAACTAGGGTCTGTCGTGCCTCGAGTGCTCAAAGGCCGAGGGAAGCGGTAACAGTGTATAAAACGCACGAGTAAAATGAAGACAAGTGTAATTAATTAAATAGAGAAATTAGTAATTTATTTCACTAAATTATCAGATACATTATTGAGTAACTTAATAAAGTTTAATGGCAACCACGATTGTTAAGTGTGTGCGAGTGTAAGAAAGCAAGAGAGCATGTATGGTTGTGCATATACTTTTAAAATTAATTAATTTCATAGAGATTTATCCATGTATGTTTAACAAGTCAAAATTTATCATGACAATACTTAATTGGGGTTAATCAGGGCTTATACATCATTAATAGCAGGGTTATAGTGGTAATTCAGGGTTCTGGCCGCAATAGTCAGGTCGCGACGCACAGGGGTGTTGCGTTAAGGTCGCGACGCTCATAGACGGCGCGTTCAGGTAGTGACGCTAGTGGCCAGCGCGTTCAGGTCACGACGCTAGGCCCGGTTCCGTTCCGCTGAACCGGCCTCTACGGGTCAACCCGACCATGTCGCAACATGTCGACCCGTCGCTTTCAGAACGCGACGGACCCACGTGTCGCGACCCCCTCTCAGATCGCGACGGGTCGGGCCATCGCGACTTCAGAAGGTGGCCCGAGCCCAGAAAAGAGCTTTTTCCCCTTTTCCAAGTGGGTTCCATCCCTCAAATCTCACTTCAAAAATCGATATATAATCACAGAAAGCTTCAAAATTCATGCAATTAATTTTAAACGAAACTAGACATGAAGATCTATCACTGGGCATGATGAATTAGAAAACAATCACGTTTAGGACATGCTTTGATTATGTTACTTTTCGGTGACCTAAACATGCATAGTCATGGATCAACGAATTAATTAGCGATGGATACATAATGAAAATTAGGGAAACTAGGGGCGTTTGAAAGCCAACAACATGTAGTATTTATGAGATTATTCGCATGGCATGGGATCATGTACATGCATGGATGGAAGGCAATAATGTAGGTTCAGGTTCATGGAGATAACATGGCTTCATAGAATTAATTCTCCTTCATGGATGAACGAAAAATAGCAAAACCAGAGGGCTTTCAAAGAGGATCATGTAGGCTACCTAGGGTTAAATTTATACGATTTGTGCTTGAGAGATTGCCTACCTTTGCTTGCTGTAGGAAGAACTAGGGTTTATGACAAAAATAAGATGGAAATCCCTTGCTCCAAGCTCCTTACGTCCACAACCTTCTCCTTTATCTCCCAGAGCTCCAACAACGTTCTATGGGTTGCTAGGGCCAAGTTTAGGGTGTTTTGTTTGCCAATAGAGTCCTAACCTTTCTAAGAGTCATCCCTTCCATTAAATTCAGAATTTCCCATATTTATCTCACACTTTCTCTCCTTTATCTCCTAATTATGGTTGGAAAGAGATCAAATTTCGTGGGCAAGGGTTAGAGTAAGTATAGGACTCCTTTTTAGGATATATATGACTTATTTAACATTTATCTTAAACCCCTTTCTATTTATTTATTAATTACATACAAAATTGGATTAATTATTTCTCATCCCATGATGGGCTCCTCACAATTAGGCCCATTATTTTTGTATTTGAGCCATTTATACAACCCATTATTGATTTAACTTAATGGGCTTGATTTAATTTCCTTTTATTTCACTTATTCCTTATTTATTCTAATTAAATCTATTTATCTCATTTATTTAATTTTTTTTTATTTTATTGGGATTTAAAAATCAAGGGTGCTACATCCTCCCCCTCTTAAAAAGATTTTGGTCCCTAAATTCATATGATCGTGAGAGGAAGAGAGACTTATTGAATAATTCTGGGTAATTCCTTCGCATTAGTGCTTCAGGCTCCCACGTGGCTTCTTCGACTTCATGATTTCTCCAAAGTATCTTGACCACGGGTATAGCTCGATTCCGAAGTTGTTGCATCTTCTTGTCCAAGATCTTCACTGGCCTCTCTTCATAGGTCATATCTTTGTTCAAAATGATATCATCGTAGTTGATTACGTGTGATGGGTCATACACGTACTTCCTCAGCATTGACACATGGAAAACATTGTGTACTGTTGAGAATTTGGGAGGTAGTGCCAAACGATACGCTACCTCGCCAACTCTGTCCAATACCTCAAATGGACCTATGAATCTTGGTCTTAGCTTGCCTTTCATCCCAAACCATTGAAATCCTCTGGTCAGGGATACCTTCAGCATCACATGATCTCCGATTTAGAATTCTAAGTCCCTTCTTCTTTTATCAGCATAGCTCTTCTGCCTGGACTGAGCTATCTTAATCTTGTCTCTGATAATCTGTATATCCCTACTAGTGTTCTGCACCATATCTGGTCCCAGCCATTGCTGTTCACCAACTTCATTCCAGTATACAGGCGATCTGCAACTTTTGCCATACAGTGCTTCGAATGGTGCCATCTTAATGCTAGCCTGATAACTGTTGTTGTAGGAGATTTCTATTAGGGATAGCTGCTCATTCCAATATCCCTCAAAATCTATAGTGCAGGCTCGCAGTATGTCTTCCACTATCTGATTTGTTCTTTCCGTCTGCCCATCAGTCTGTGGGTGGAATGCTGTGCTGAAATTGAGTTTAGTGCCTAAAGCTGTCTGAAGTCCCTTCCAGAACCTAGATGTGAATCTGGGGTCACGGTCTAAGACTATGGACATGGGGACTCCATGTAGTCTTACTATCTCCTTCACATATAAGGCTGCAAGCACATCAACACTCTAGGTGCTCTTAATGGCAAGAAAAAGTGCGGACTTAGTCAAACGGTCCACAATGACCTAAATAGCATCCAGTCCACCACGAGTTCGGGGTAAACCCATGATGAAATCCATGCCAATACTTTCCCACTTCCACTCGGGTATGTCCAGAGGTCTAAGTACACCCGCAGGATGACGATGTTCAGCTTTTACCTGTTGACATGTGAGGCAGTGCTCGGCATGCTCAGCCACCTCACGCTTCATGTTTGGCCACCAAAATGACCTTTTCATGTCCTGGTACATCTTGGTTGCGCCTGGGTGAATGGTATACTTGGTCTTGTGGGCTTCATCCACCAGCTTCCTCTTCAGCTCTTCATTGTCAGGCACACATGTCCTGGCTTGGAATAATATTCTTCCATCCTCAGCGATGTAGAAATCCGGCTTGTCAGCTATGGTCTCCCTGACTCTGACTAGGAATGGATCATTTGCCTGTTGTTCTCTGATCTTGACAAAGATGTTAGGTTGATCTCTAAGGTTAGTAACTAAGATCTTATCATTTCTTTGCTCAATGTTCAGATCCAGACTGGCGAATTGTTAAAGTAATTGCATCTCGCCCATGACTAAACAAGATAGTGAAGCTACTGGCTTCCTACTAAGTGCATCAGCTACTGCATTACCTTTGCTTGGGTGATATTGAATGTTGAAATCAAAATCATTCAAGTACTCCAGCCATCTCCTCTGTCTCATATTAAGCTCTTTATGAGAAAATAGGTACTTCAGACTCTTGTGGTCGGAGTAGACAATGAACTGTTCTCCATACAGGTAATGCCTCCATATTTTGAGTGCAAATTCCACCACGGCTAGCTCTAAGTCATGGACAGGATAGTTGACTTTATGTGGCTTCAATTGCCTTGAAGAATAAGCTATCACCTTCTCATTCTGCATTAACACGCAGCCTAGACCGATTCCAGATGCATCCGTGTAGACTGAGAATCCTGCGGCCTCGACTGGTAATGCGAGGACAGGTGCAGTAGTCAACAATTGCTTGAGTGTCTGAAAGCTCTTCTCGCACTCCTTGCTCCAGACGTAGGGGTTCTCTTTTTGCGTAGGGCGAGTAAGAGGTACAACTATTTTGGAGAAGTCTTTTATGAACCGTCTGTAGTAACCAGCCAGTCCAAGAAAGCTTCTGATCTTAGTGACATTGGTCGGTCTTTCTCAGTTGAGTACAGCTTACCTTGGAAGGATCGATAGCGATACCATCCTTGGAAATAACATGGCCTAGAAATGAGACCTCCTCGAGCCAGAATTCACACTTGCTCAATTTGGCGTAGAGTTTGTTGTCCCGCAAGATTTGCAGAGCGATCCTCAGATGCTCCTCATGCTCTTCCTTAGTCTTGGAGTATATGAGAATATCATCAATAAAGACCACAACGAACTTGTCGAGGTATGGTCGATAGATATTATTCATTAGATGAATGAAAGCTGCAGGAGCATTGGTTAGTCTAAAAGGGATGACTACAAATTCATAATTACCGTACCTGCTCCTGAAAGCTGTCTTGTAAATATCTGCATCTTTTATTCTCATCTGATGATATCCTGATCTAAGGTCAATCTTAGAGAAATATTCGGCTCCTGATATTTGATCAAACAACTTGTCGACACGAGGCAGAGGATATTTGTTCTTGATAGTCAGATTATTCAACTACCTGTAGTCGATGCATAGCCTCATCGATCCATCCTTCTTCTTGATGAACAACACTGGTGCTCCCTAAGGAGAAGTACTTGGTCTGATAAATCCCTTTTCTAGCAGTTCCATCAATTGCTCCTTTAACTCTTTCAATTCAGCGGGGGACATCCTATAGGGTTGGCGTGAAATCGGTGTGGCTCCAGGTATAAGGTCAATTGAGAAATTGACATCTCTTTCAGGTGGTATGCCCGGCAGCTCATCGGGAAACACATCGGGGTATTCTTGCACTATATGGATGTCTGATATCTTAGTTGCTTTCTTCTCAACTACAATTGCGGAAATAAATGCCACACAACCTTTTCTTATCATGTTCTGTGCCTTAATAGCAGAGACGAGAGACAAGTGCCTCTTGTGTCTACGTCCCGTGAAGGTTAACTTAGGGAACTCACTATAGGAAATTTCCCTCTTCTACAATCCACGATAGCCCCATACGTGGATAGCCAATCGGCTCCCAGAATGACATCGTAGCCGTCCATGGGCATACAGATCAAGTCAGCTCTCAGATTGAGATCACCAATCTTAACATCAGCTAATGGAAAGTATTTGTTTAATTGAGCTTTTTCTCCCAATGGTGTAGTGACAGGTAGTTCAAATTCCATAGATGCAGGTTTTTCAGTTAATGTATCTGCAAATGCTTGTGATATAAATGAATGTGCCGCACCAGTGTCAAATAAAACAAATGCTGATTGAGAAAAGACCGGTAGAGTACCTTCCACAACTCCACCTTCCTCGGTGGTTTCCACCTCTTGCAGGGCCTGCAGTCAGCCAGGTTTTCTTTGTCCCGCAGGACGCTTCTCGTTTTCTCTGAGTAGAGGGCAGTCGGGTATACGGTGCTCTCGACTCCCGCAACGTAGGCATGCACCTACCTTTCTCTAGCATTCTTCTGCCATGTGACCTAGCTTGTCACAATGCTTGCATCTTGGTTTGTTGTTTGGGGCTGTATGAGTGGGGACTTTGGGCTTCTGTTCTTGGCTTGGCTCATCAGTGATACAAAACGGCCTTTTCTTGCTGTTAGTGGGCTTGCTTGGTGCTCCAGATGTCTGTTCCTTCTTTACCATTCTACCTTTGATGCGCTCGGTGAAGTCAGTCGCATCCTCCAACAATTGTGCTTTCTTCACCATCTCTGGATAAGTCTAGATATCCAGAGGTGCCAGCTGTGTGATGTAAGCGGGCCTGAGCCCATTTGGAAAGCGCTTGGCCTTCATTCTCTCTGTGCCGACTAGATGATTGGCATAACGCGTCAATTGAGAGAACTGAGCTTCATACTCAGCAACGGTGAGATTCCTCTGCTTGAGTGCTACAAATTCAGAGGCTTTCCTTTCTTGGACTCTTTCTAAAAAATACTTGGAGTTGAAATGCTCCTTGAACTCATTCCATGTAAATTGTGCATCTGCTCTTGTAGCTTCGATGGACTCCCACCACGCACGGGCGTCCCTTTCGAGATGAAATGTTGCTAACAGTAGCTTGTCTCCGTCCGCACATTGCATGATGCGGAAAACTCATTCTATCTCCTTAAGCTAGTTCTCTGCCTCATCAGGGTCAGTGGTCCCACTGAAACGAGGCAGATTTAGATTGCAGAAACTTCGATGTAACTCTCTAGCTCCTCGGTTATTGTTGTTATTAGCTCCAGCAGTCTGGAGTAATGCCTGTGTAAGCTGCTGGATGGTGTGTTGCATGTCACGGAGTTGAGCACGCTCCGCTGCCATTGCTAGTGTTTAAGTTCCTTCAGAAGAGAATTTCAATGTAAGTCATTGACGTTGCACTAAGTTTGTGCGTGTGTGAGTTTATTTTATCTTATTACCCTTGGTTCTACCCATCTCACATAGGTAGGAAATTTATACTCTAAGTCAAGGCAGGTAAAACCTAGATCATCCTATACTCAAGAATAACCAAGGCTCTGATACCACAAAACTGTAATGCCCCGACGCGGAATATCAGAGCGATATTACAGTTATTAAATAGTACATAGCGAGAAATAATAAAAAACCATTGCACAAATGGGAATAATATCCAATAACTCCAATTTCATTAATAATCCATCAAATATCCATTACATCCATCAATCAGAGCCATAACTAAGGTCCAAAGTACTTTATTCAAATTTAAACTACTACATACTAATTGATTGACTACTATCTAACTATCTGCTACGCCATGATAGCTGATCGGGTCACTCCTGAGCAACATCCTCATCAGTCCCATCCTTGTGAGTGTGGTTGTCTCCATCTGACTCACCTGAACACATGAACAAAATACACAGGATGATCGAATAACGCCCAATAGGACTTAATATCTCATGAGAACAAACATGCTTTAAATAATTAGTGTCTTAAATGGCAGGGTAACTAAAGAGTATAGTCATGTGGGCAGAACTCTTTCATCTCCTGCGGTTCCGCAATAAAGCGGCCACCACCATGACAGATGGGCTGCTCACTTTCCTATCATACCAGGCAGCTTCTAGTACAGAGGGACGACTTGCACGCTACACCTTCATGTCAGTGGTGTGGGAGATATGGTGCAGCAGAAACCGAGCAAGGTTCCAAGATAAGATCATGTCGGCAAAGCACATTGTCAATAGGGCCATGTTGTCAATACGTGCTGCGGGCACATCCTTTAAACTTCGGCAGCTACCTCAGCAGTGGTTAAAAGCTCTTAAACAGGTTGGAGACATCCATGGGCACTTAAAAACCGCAAAGCCAAAGGTGATTAAATGGATGCACCCCCCAACAGGAAGGTTAAAGCTAAGTGTTGATGGGGCCTTCAAAAACACAGCAGGTAGTGCAAGAGGGGGAGGCATCCTCCGGGATCACCAAGGGACTTGTATGTTCGCCTTTGCTACAAAGTACCAGGGGGCTATCTCTGCCCTTGATGCAGAAGCTCGTGCCCTCCGGGACAGACTCACAACATGCTGCAACCACGCGATTTTGGACATTATGGTGGAGACCGATTCCACAACTCTCATGCAGATTGTCACTGGTCAGAACCCACCCCCATGGGAACTAATATGTATCATCCAAGAAATGGCTGTAACCACCAAGAAACTCAAGGCGCAGATCAAGCACGTGCCACGGGAAGCAAACCAAGTGGCCCACTCTTTAGCCGGTTATGGTTGTTCCATCAACCAATTCAGGTTTTGGGATTCTGGGGCTGTATTACAACATGTAGTGAAGGGTCCCTACCAAATGGATAAGGTAGGATGCCCCACACTTAGGCCCTAGATCTGTCACATGTAATCCTCCCTCCCCCCCTTCTCTATGTTCTTTATTGCAATCTATAATAGAAATCTCAGCCGCTCAGTGTTGGTAGTGGCCCTCTCACTTTTGTGAGGATGCCCCTACCTTGTCCTTTTGGTACGGCCATATTTAAAAAAAAATCGTAGAGCAAGTAACGATAACAAAAGAGCAATAGCACTGGTATAGTAAAAATAGCACAATGAGAACGATAATGGAATGGCCATGTAGGACTTTTACTGGGTCAAGGGGGTGCCAAGGTGTGACGGACTGCATTGTTTAAACCCGTTAAACCAATAACGAGCTTAACCCGAGTCCGTCTCCAGTGAACAAGCTGTAGCCTCGCAAGGGATACCACAAACACAAGTTCGTGAAAAAAAAAAGGAACACACTAGATCACATGCTTGATTACGATCTCACAATAGATTTACATAGCCAAATTTCAACAAAAGTCAAATATAGTACAAGAGCCTGGGGCATACCCCGAGGTACAACTGAGAAAAGGAACTACACTACAAGAGGCGTCTGCCTAGCACCGTTGCGGCGCGGCTCTAAACTGGAAGACGGTAATGAAACCTCCTTTTCGCCTTCACCAGTTGGGAGTAGGGGTGAGCCTCTCAAGTCACTGCCTCAGTAGGGTAACTCCCCAAAACCGAGCAAACCAACACAAGTGTGTAAACAGAAAGCTACGCTAGCAATTTATATAGCACCAGCTAATAGGCTATTAAAGTTGTAAACACCACTTACCGTTTACCAACAACGTAAAGCTACATTAATAAATAAATGGCAAACCACAACCACATGTACGTGCTAAAGTAGAGTCCGCCACACTCGAGCCATGTAGACTGGTTCGTGACACCAACTCCTGACTCGGACAAAACTACACAGGTCTACCTTTCAGCCTCGCAGCCATGGACAGAGGGTCCAGCTGCCGCTCCACGAGAACAAGACAAACAACTGTGGAGACTGACCAACACCACAACTTGTGGACCACACAGCCACAGGCCCATGCCTGGCACCTCTAGAGACTCAGGCTTGAGCTCTCTAGAGTGAGGCACTGGAAAGGACTAGTGGGGGACCAGTGACATCTACTGGTGTCCGTACCGCCAACTAAGAGTGCGCTACAAGCGACAAATACAAACACAAGTCGCTGTTCTACTGTCGTCTTTCTCTCAGTCGGACGTACAACTCAAACACAGGAGTGAGGGTGTCTAGGACAGACGACACAGACCTCTACGGCACAACACAAGTACCGGGACAAGCCCCGAGCTAGTAGCCTGGCTCATAGAGAACCTGGGGCACCCAACTGAAGAAGTAACCACGGCGGGCGTCGTACTACTCGCCACGCACACAAAACCACACGCACACCGCACAAACCACGTAAAACCTCACGTCTACCACGTGAACAGACTGTCCACAACACGTGAACACAAGTCACACCACGTGAACACCAAGCCAACATGTAAAGCACACCCTAGCTACGTTACCGGTATGCTAGCCTCGTAAACGACACGCTCCCAGAGCGTCGTAAGTGCCAATGCACCGCTCATTTCACACCATGCACAATAAATAATAAATATCGAATAACTCCATCATTAAAACCAATCACAATAGGGCCTTTCAGCTGTAGTCGCGGCATAGCATAGGGTCGCAACCATATTGCAACACCACGACATGTCGCAATGGGAAAACCTTATCGCGACGGGTCGGCCTATCACAACCTTGTCGCGACTGGGGTTCTGCTGCCTTCTTAGACAGGAACCCTAATCCAGGGAACACCCTCTGGATTACCATTTCACACCTGACAAACCACCGTTAATTCATAAATTTCATGTTTTAATGCGGTTCCTAGCATGATATCTATCATTATTAAAACGAATAACACCTCCCATGATTGCTACATGCAATCCACAACCCAAAACAGGTGGAATCACCGTACCTCCATGAAGAACATGAAGAACAGAAATATTTTGGCGTTTCCCCCGCTCCACCCACTGTCCTCGTGGCGAGAGGACGCCCCAATACCTCGTTCCCTCTCCAAATCACCCTCAGAAGCCCACAATAGCTCTCCCCTAGGCCAAACAGAGCATAACCAGCTCTATCTGGCCAGCAGGGTTTAGGAACCTGCTACGGTTAAGAACGCGACCAAACCCTCCATCGCGACCAGGTCGCGACAGACCTGGGTGTCGCCTTCCTATGGCTGACGTCCGCAGGTCGCCCGGCGCGCGACATGCGGCGCACATGGGGACGATCAGCACCTCTGGGCAGCAACGGGAACGCGACAGGAACGAACGTCGCGTTCAGAACGCGACGTCCATTCCTGTCGCGTTCATAGATAGTGAACTGAGGGGTGCTATGGGCCCGAACAGCCGGCCCAGTAAGCCCCAAAACCTACGTAAAAACCTGAAACACAACACATTGGCCACACACTGGCCACCACAAACCCCAAACACAGGATCCACATGGATCCGAAAAATGCACGATGTTACATTACTATCATCTAAAAAGAAATTTCGACCTCGAAATTCATAACATACTGAAATACATACAACTTTGAACACATTTACAGGTACTATCATCTAAAAAGATTTAAAATCTTACTCAAACAAGTAAGGATACCCATTAACCATCTCCTCTGCTAATTCCCAGGTATCTTCACCCCCCAGCCTATTCTCCCATCTCAATTTTACTAATTCAATTTCTTTATTCCTTAATTTCTTTGTCTTGCAGCCTGTAATCTACACCGGATATTCCGGCATAGACATATCTAGTCTCAAATCACCAACTCGATAACTGATGATTTGTGTTGGATCTTCAATACATTTTCTTAACATGGAGACATGGAAAATATCATGAGAATTTGCAAAATCTGCTGGCAAATCAAGTCTATAGGCTGTCTCCCCAATTCTTTTAAACACCTGGAAGGGTCCCACATATCTTGGGCTCAGCTTTCCTTTCTTACCAAATCTGACAACACCTTTAGTAGGGGAAACTCTTAAAAAGATGAAATCCCCAATTTCCAATTAAAGTGGTCTTCTTCGATTATCTGCATAACTCTTTTGCTTGCTCTGAGCTGCTTGCAATTTTTCCTGAATAAATTTTACTATCTCTGTGGTTTGCTGTATCAACTCAGGACCCATTATCTGCCTTTCCCCCACTTCATGCCAATTTAATGGTGTTCTACACGGTCTTCCATACAAAGCCTCATACGGTGCCATTCCGAGGCTGGTATGGTAACTATTATTATAAGCAAATTCAACCATGCCCAGATGGTGTTCCCAGCAACCACCCCACACTAAACAGCATGCTAGTAACATATCTTCAATTGTCTGGATAGTCCTTTCCGTCTGACCATCCGTCTGAGGGTGGTAAGTTGAACTATACTTTAATTCTGTGCCAACAACCCTTTGCAAACATCCCCAAAAACCAGAAGTGAACTTAGGATCCCTATCAGAAACAATAGTCTTTGGGATACCATGCAATGGAACAGTTCTTTCAAAATAAATCAATAATAACCTGTCCACTGTCCAGGACATACTTACTGCTACTAACCTGCACACCTTGGTCAACCTGTCAACAAATACCCATATTCCGTTATGTCCTGAAGCTGTTCTCGATAATCCTACTACAAAATCCATGGCAATATCATCCCATTTCCACTGCGGAATGGGTAATGGCTACAATAAACCTCCAGGCTTCTGATGCTCTGCTTTAATTTGTTGACAAATTGCACACCTTGAAACAAATTCTGCTATTTCCTTCTTCATGTGCGGCCACCAAAAGTGCTTCTTCTGATCTTGGTACATCTTAGTACTGCTTGGGTGAATAGTGTATCTGGATTTATGAGCTTCTTCCAGTACCCTCTGTTTCACCTCCCTTTATGTTGGCACTAACAACCTGCCTATGGGCCTGACCACAAAATTATGATCAATAGTAACCCCTTCCATCTTCACAATTTCAACTAAATTCACATCTGCTCTCTGAGCCTCAACAATTTGCCAATATAATGATGGCTCTACAGCACTGCTAGCTAGTACTACTTGCCGCTGATTACTTGAAACATACAAGGAGTTCTCCGCTATCTCCTCATACAACTTCCATTCCTTTATCATCATTTGACTTAAATATGCCTTTTTGCTTAAGGCATCAACAACTACATTGGCCTTACCTGGGTGGTAAGCAAAACTGAAATCATAATCCTTCAAATATTCAATCCATCTACGCTGGCGGAAATTCAAATCTTTTTGGGAAAAGATATACTTTAAACTTTTATGATCTGTGAAAATTTCAAATCTCTCGCCATATAAATAATGCCTCCACATCTTTAAGGCAAACTCAACTGCTGCTAATTCTAAATCATGAGTGGGGTAATTTTCCTCTGCTGGCTTCAATTGCCTGGACGCATAAGCTATCACCTTCCCATGTTGCATTAACACTGCGCCAAGCCCCGTCTTTGATGCATCTATATAAATAACAAAACCACCACTTCCTACCGGTAATGCTAGTACTGGTGCTGCTATAAGTCCCTTTTTCAATTCCATAAAACTTTTATGACATTCACCGGACCACACGAATGGCACACCTTTCCTAGTCAATCTGGTCATGGGTGCCGCAATCCTAGAAAAATCTTGTATAAAGCGCCTATAATAGTCTGCTAACCCCAAGAAGCTTCTAATCTAAGTAATTATTTTTGGCGCTTCCCATCTCATAACTACTTCTACCTTGCTTGTGTCGACTGCTACTCCCTCTGCTGAAATAACATGACCCAGGAATTGAATTTCTTTCAGCCAAAATTCACACTTATTGAATTTGGCATACTACTGATTACCTCTCAATAGCTGCAAAGTCAACTTCAAATGTGCTGCAAGCTCCTTCTCAGATGCTGAATAAATTAGAATATCATCTATAAAGACCACAATGAATTGGTCCAAATATGGATGAAATATTATATTCATCAGATCCATAAAAGCTGCAAGAGTATTGGTTAGCCCGAATGGCATAACCACAAACTCATAGTGACTACATCTAGTCCTAAATGCAGTTTTATCTATATCCTACTCTCTGATTCTTAACTGATGGTACCCTGATCTCAAATCAATTTTAGAAAACACTTTAGCTGTTTGCAACTGATCAAACAGATCATCAATTCTCAGTAATGAGTACTTATTCTTAATAGTCACATCATTCAACTTTCTATAGTCAATGCACATTCTAAAACTACCATCCTTCTTTCTTACAAATAATACCAGAGCTCCCCACGGGGAGTGACTTGGCCTGATAAATCCCTTTTCCAACAATTCCTCCAATTGCTTTTTCAACTCTTTAAGCTCTGCCGACGCCATCCGATATGGTGCCTTAGAAATCAGCATGGTGCCGACAACAACTCAATAGTAAAGTCCACCTCTATGTGTGGAGCTAAACCTGGTAAGTCATCTGGAAAAACATTTGTAAATTCCCTAACCACAAGAACTGCCTCTACTGATTTCCCAGCTTCAACTAGACTCACATAAGCTAAATAAGCTACACATCCCGCATTTAGCAATTTTCTAGCTATGATTGCAGAAATTATGAGCTTAGGGTATAGAAAGGCATACCTTGATATTCAAACACAGCTCCATTAGGGTGACAAATTCTGATTCTCTTCTTTCTGCAGTCTACCATAGCCCCGTAAGCTTCTAGCCAATCCATACTCAAAATAATATCATAATCACCCAATTGCAAACTATATAACCTAACTGGCATCTGGTTCCCCTGAATCACAACATGAGCTTCATCTATATAACACGTGGTGAGCATAAACTCACCCGAAGGAACCTCTATCGCCAATTCACAAAACTTCTCTTCTAGAGGATGAGCCATACAATCCAAAAACTCTTTGGAAATGAAAGAATGAGAAGCACCTGAATCAAATAAAAATGTGGCTGAAAAATCATAAATAGGTATTATACCTTCTATTAAGTTCGATGCCTCTGCCTGTGCATGGGTGATAGCTATAACCCGACCCCTACCTTGCTGCTGCGGTACTCCTCTACCACGACCTACTGGTGGCTGCTACTGCTGCTGCTGTACACCTCTACCATATCCATACTCTCTCGGATAGGGGAAATTGCAGATCAAATGCCCCGGCTGATCACAATTATAACATCTGTAGCCCGGTGGAAGTGTGGGCTGTCTGGTGGTACTCTGCTGCGACTCCTCCACTTTTGGTCTATAACCATGTCCTTGCTGAAATTGCTGACAACCTCCTCCTCCTCTTCCTCGACCCTTAAACACTTGCTTCAATTTCTAGCCCCACTTACTAAATCCTGAAGAAGAAGGTCTCGTTGGTGCCTTTCCCTTACTAACTCCTGCTGACTGCTGGGGTAGCCGAAAACTACCCGAACCCGACTCGCTCGCTTGACGAGTCCGAATAGATCTCTCAAGCGTGGCTGCTTTTTGGGCTGCTTTTTGCTCTCTTTTTGCTTGCTGCACCTGAATTGGAAAGAATGTATCATTGAACACCTCAAGAAATTTCAACCAAGCAATAACCTCCTCTGTCCTGCCTGCAAAGGCAGTCTGCATCTTCAAATGCCACCATTCCTGCGCAAAGCCTCTCAACTGATATGTAGCTAACACAACTCTGTCCACTACTGGACACCTCATGGTCACAAAAACTCTCTCAATCTCATAAATCCAGTGCTCTGCTGTATCTGGATTTGGCACTCCTGTAAAAGTGGGTGGCTGCAACCTCAGAAACCTCTCAACATGCATCACCGACTCCTCTACTACCCTCACTAGTGGTGGTGGTGGTACGGGTACCACAAAAGGTACTTCCTCCCCTAGAAATGGTGGAATCGGTGCCACAGGGACTCCAGCTTCGGCAACGGGTGGTACTGCTACTGGCGGTACTGGTACCTACTGATCCATTCTCATCCGAATATCGGTGAGACTCTCCCAGATCCTCTCTATCATAGGCTGAGTGGACTCCTCAGGCTCATCTCCTCCACCACCCCAGTCCCTCCTGTCGGCCATTTCAAATTCCTGCACAAACAACATACCAACCACAAACAAGACAACAAATCATTACAAAACCAGGGTCAGCTACCAGCAGTCGACTAGTGTAGAAATAAGGCTATGTAATTTCCATGTTCCTTTATACTTACACAGACCTTGCTCTGATACCAACTGTGACGGACTACGTCGTTTAAACCTGTTAAACCAATAACGAGCTTAACCCGAGTCCGTCTCCCGCAAACGGGCCGTCGCAAGGGATACCTCAAACACAAGTCCGTGAAAACACAAAGGAACACACTGGATCACATGCTTGATTATGATATCACATATATTCACAATAGATTACATAGCTAAATTTAAACAAAAGTCAAATATAGTACAAGAGCCTGGGGCATACCCCGCAAAACAACTGAGAAAAGGAAACTACACTGCTGGAGGTGTCTGCCTAGCACCCCTGCGGCGTGGCTCTGAACTGGAAGACGGTAACGAAACCTCCTCTTCGCCTTCACCTTTGGGAGTAGGGGTGAGCCTTGCAAGTCACTGGCTCAGTAGGGTAACTCCCCAAAAACCGAGCAAACTAGCACAAGTGCATAAACAGAAAGCTACGCTAGCAATTTATATAGCACCAGCTAATAGGCTATTAAAGCTGTAAACACCACTTGCAGTTTGCCGACAACGTAAAGCTACATTAATAAATAAACGACAAACCACAACCACGTGTACGTGCTAAAGTAGAGACCGCCACTCGAGCCATGTAGACTGGTTCGTGACTCCAACTACTGACTGGACAAAACTACGCAGGTCTACCTCTCAGCCTCGCAGCCACGGACGGAAGGTCCAGCTACCGCTGCACGAGAACAAGACAAACAACTGTGGAGACCGACCAACACTACAACTTGTGGACCACACAGCCACAGGCCCATGCCTGGCACCCCTAGAGACTCTGGCCTGAGCTCTCTAGAGTGAGGCACTGGAAAGGACTAGCTGGGGACTAGTGACATCTACTGGTGTCTGTACCCCCAACTAAGAGTGCGCTACAAGCGACAAACACAAACACAAGTCGCTATCCTACTGTCGTCTTTCCCTCAGCCAGACGTACAACTCAAACACAGGAGTGAGGGTGTCCAGGACAGACGATACAGACCTCTACGGTACAACACAAGTACTGGGACAAGCCCCGAGCTAACAACCTGGCTCACAGAGAACCTGGGGCACCCAACTGAAGAAGTAACCTTGGCAGGCGTCGTACTACTCGCCACGCACACAAAACCACGCGCACACCGCACAAACCACGTAAAACCTCATGTCTACCATGTGAACAGACTATGCACAACACGTGAACACAAGTCACACCGCGTGAACACCACGCGGACATGTAAAGCACACGCTAGCTACGTAACCGGTATGCTAGCCTCGTAAACGACACGCTCCCAGAGCGTCGTAAGTGCCAATACACTGCTCATTTCACACCATGCACAATAAATAATAAATATCGAATAACTCCATCATTAAAACCAATCACAATAGGGCCTCTCGGCTGTAGTCGTGGCATAGCATAGGGTTGGAACCAGATCGTGACGCCACGACATGTCGCAATGGGAAAACCTTGTCGCGACGGGTTGGCCTGTCGCGACCTTGTCGCGACAGGGGGTTCTGTCGCCTTCTCAGGCAGGAAGCCTAATCAGGGGAACATCCTCCGGATTACAATCTCACACCTGACAAACCACCGTTAATTCATAAATTTCATGTTTTAATGTGGTTCCTAGCATGATATCTATCATTATTAAACGAATAACACCTCCCACGATTCCTACATGCAATCCAAAACCCAAAACAGAAGGAATCATCGTACCTCTATGAAGAACACGAAGAATAGAAATCTTCTGCTGTTTCCCCCGCTCCACCCATGGTCCTCGTGGCGAGAAGACGCTCCAATACCTCGTTCCCCCGCCAAATCGCCCTCAGAAGCCCGCAACAGCTCTCCCCTTGGCCAAACAGAGCATAACCAGCTCTGTCTGGCCAGCAGGGTTTATGAACCTGCTGTGGTTAAGAACGCAACTAAACCCTTCGTCGCGACCAGGTCGCGACGGACCTAGGTGTCGCCTTCCTAGGGTTGACGTCTACAAGTCGCCCGGCGTGCGATACGCGGCGCACATGCGGATGATCAGCGCCTCTGGGCGGCAACGGGAACACGACATGCATGACCGTCGCGTTCAGAATGCGACGTCCGTCCCCGTCGCATTCAAAGACAGTGAACTGAGGGGTGCTATGGGCCCAAACAGCCGAACCAGTAAGCCCCAAAACCTGTGTAAAAACCTGAAACACACCACATTGGCCACCACAAACCCCAAACACAGGATCCACATGGATCCGAAAAATGCGCGACGTTACACAAGGTGGCCCATTTGCCCGTTGGGAACTGCCTCATGCGTTGCATGGGCGAGGAGAGGGCATTTAGTGGGCTGGAATCTCGGGTAGTTGCGCAGACCAAGTAAAACCAGGTTGATGGCAAACGATGCTGCTGCCAACCCCATGTAGACGTCCACCGAAATGGATTCCAACTGGAATCGACATCTAGGGGGTGTGCCGCCAACCTGTAGTCGGCGGCAATCGATGTTGCCGTCTACATGGAATCTGAGGCAAGTCAACAAGAGGTCAAACTAGGCCTTATTAGGCCATGAGCCATGCAGAGATGGGCCAAATCTCGCCAGAGGCGAATAACCTGGCGACCATGAACCCAAAGTTCCCCTTTACCAAAAACCATGATGGGTTTGTGATCTCTCAGTTATTCGTATGGCCTTAGAATTTTCCTCTTGTTCTAACTTGCATTTTAGATAGGGAACCCACACCAACATGCATTTAGGATTTCACTGCTAACGTTCTCTTACTAACTAAAAAAAAAACAAAAAAAAAATGGAGATTTTCCTCAATCACTCTGTGGCTCCCCTGCTCAAGTGGCCTACCGGGTTAGCACCACCTTCTCGAATATCCAAGCTGAATATTAGATCTTTCTTTTGATAATCCTTTGAGAGATCAATCAATCCCTTTATCTCCACAACCCCCTAAATCTGGACAAACATCCTAATTAGGTCAGCGGGACCAAAACGGACTCTGGTTGTGAGATTCCCTCGATTCAACCATCATATTATAACTCCTTTGACTCAGACAACACCAGAAACTAGTCAAAGTCCTACACGGCAATGCCAGGGACCCTACCGTTGAGTTGCAGTTGTAGTTACACAGGTAGATCACCCTTCCTCTTATCCACATTTGTCTCTTAGATGACTTGTCACTTGCTTCTAGCCTAACTCATTCGTGTGGCTTGCTAGATTTCCTATCCTCGGAGATGGCCCTTCCATTAAATCTCCGTGTCCTTTGTTCACCGAGACACCAACCTTTTAGTCCACTCTACTCCCTTGCAAGATCGGATGTCTTGGAGGGGCATTTGTAGATGCGAGATTTGGCCCATCTCCGCGTGGTTCATGGCCCAATAAGGCATGGTTTGACCGCTTGTTGACTTTCCTCGGATTCCATGTAGACGGCAACATCGACTCCCACTGACCTCTGGTTGGCGGCACAAGCCCTTAACGTCGACTCCGGTTGGCATCCACAGGGGTTGACGTCTGCATGGGGTTGGCGGCGGCATCGTTTGCCGTCAACCTGGTTTACTTGGTCTACGCAACTGCCCGAGATTCCAGCCCACTAAACGCCCTCTCTTCGCCCATGCAACGCATGGGGCTGTTCCCAACGGGCAAATGGGCCACCATGTGTAACGTCGCACATTTTTGGATCCTTTTGGGCTTCTTCTTTCTGTTTAGGATGTTTACTATACTGCATCCAAGTCTAATAGAGCTTTTTCTTGTGGCAGGAACACTTTGAAGGAGACCGTGGAGCTTCCTTTCTCTAGCCGGCCAAAGAGAGGAAAGTTGGAGTCCATCATCATTCGCTACGTGAGGCAGCATCACCGACGCGATCTAAACACCTCCTTGGGCACAGGTAAGGCCCTGGCGATCACCTCTCATCATTTGCTTTGCTAGTTTCTTAGTATTTCCCCTTGGTCAACCTGGTCAAAGCGGAGTCAAAGAAACAAGCAAGAGTCAACAAGCACCCATCCCAATGCCAACGAGGGAGCAGCAACGTTCGAGGCACCTCCGGAGCAACCATCTTCAACCACATTTCGGTGTCCGTGGAACGGAGCATCCACAGCTCTCCTTTGGCGATCACGTTGACAGACAACCAAAAAAAATAAAAAAGGAGTCAACAGATTGGCAATTGTCATGCGTCTCAAGTCACATGTTAAAGAGTAAGAGGCACTTGAATGAACCAAGGACCTTGTTCTAGAAAAGTCATGGAGATTTCTGTCTGGCGTCGCAACCAAGATTTTGGAGGACAAATCAACATCCACACACTACACATCTCAAAATTTGAGTTGTCACCCCAAGACTGTTATTTGTCTCAGGACACAACAAAGGCTACTCCTTCTTCTCCCACTCGACTGATCAAGACACTCAACACCCTTAAATTGTTGAGCTTAGCAGACAAGACAACTTCCCCTAAGGTGAAACTAAGACACCAGAGCACGTGAAGAGGGCAGTGTCCCCGCAGGCAAACAAAAGAAGAAACAAAGAAAAATCAAAATAAAATAAAAGAAAAAGAGCCTGGTCGTGACCGTGCTAGGATATAAAATCCCTCCATTTAAAATACAAAGTCAAATGCTACATTGCTTGAGTTTTTCCCTAGCCGATTGTGGTAGGGCAATATGGGTGCTCGGCAAAGTAGGGGTTGCCAGATCCTGACCCTGGGGTCCACGAAACACCTCACCTTGAGCCTGCTAAGCCACACATGGCCAGGTTCTCTCATCCAATTGGCACCTTGCAAAAGTGTAGGGGTAAACAAGTCTGAAATCACCTGAAGGGGCATGTTGTCAAGACTGTCTTAGCTCATCAACTTAACGGTTTTGCTGATCCTCTCGTGAAGTTTATCCCCTTATTTCTTCCTTTCTCCCTTGAGGATTTCAAACCATTGAGGTGTCTGGAGGACAAGTTTTTGTTAAGGACGACAACTCCCTTTTTTAAATCACACTTCATGTTAATATGTTCACCAAGGGGCAATGGTTATTGCCATGAAGAATCTCCATGTTTCTACTGGGCCAATTTCCCGTTACTTCATCAGCATCGTACTCTTTCACTGCTTAAAGACAGCTACCAGGTGTTGACGAAAAAAAAAAGGGGGGGGGGGAATCATTCAAGCACTCATTGCACAAATACCCCAAAATGGCCGTCCAATAGCTATTTGTTTGGTCTAATGTGCTGGGATATTAACGTCCACATCCTTGGATGTTTGTTTACTATTGACGGCATCATGTGTGGACGTCGACTCTTGTGGACGGCCTACGATGTTGACGTCCACTGTAGGTTGGCGGCAATCGATATGGACGTTAACCGACTGGAATGTTCAAAAGCTTTATTGTTCAATATGGCCATTGCCTCTTATCTTGTGCTTCAAGTTGTCTTGCAGATATTTAAGCACAAGCAGTGCTTTAAATTTAAGAACACCCATGCGACCTTGAGTGTTGCACATGTATGTCTAACATAGGATTAGTCACCAGAGGCAAATAGCTTGGCGACCGTGAACCCAGAGTTCCCATTTACCAAAAACTATGATGGGTTTGCGATCTCTCAGTTATTCTTATGGCCTTAGAATTTTCCTCTGGTTCTAACTTGCATTTTAGATAGGGAACCCACACCAACATGCATTTAGGAGTTCACTGCTGACATTCTCTTACTAACTCAAAAAAAAAATGGAGATTTTCCTCAATCACTCTGTGGCTCCCCAGCTCAAGTGGCCTATCGGATGAGCACCACTTTCTTGAATATCTGAGCTGATTTCGGGTTTTTGTTGCCCCTTCTCCACTTGTCCCACCGTGCATATCACAAGTAATCATTCCAGTCTTATTGACTTCATGTGAACTTTTCGCCAGTCATGAGCTTAATTCTAGACTTCCAGCTTTCCAAACATTGATTCCAATTAGAATCTTTTGATAATCCTTGGAGAGATCAATCATCCCCTTTATCTCCACAACCACCTAAATCTTGACAAACGTCCTAATTAGGTCAGCGGGACCAAAACGGACTCCGGCTGTGAGATTCCCTTGATTCAACCGTCATATTACAACTCCTTTGACTCAGACAACACCAGAAACTAGTCAAAGTCCTACACGACAATGCCAAGAACCCTACCATTGGGTTGCAGTTGTAGTTACACGGGTAGATCACCCTTCCTCTTATCCACATTTGTCTCTCAGATGATTCGTCACTTGTTTCTTACCTAACTCATTCGTGTGGCTTGCTAGATTTCCTATCCTCGGAGATGGCCCTTCCATTAAAACTCTGCATCCTTTGTTCACCGAGACACCAACCTTTTAGTCTGCTCTACTCCCTTGCAAGATCGGATGTTTCGGAGGGGCATTTGTAGATGCGAGATTTGGCCCATCTCCGCGTGGTTCATGGCCTAATAAGGCCTGGTTTGACCGCTTGTTGACTTGCCTCGGATCCCATGTAAATGGCAACATTGATTGCCGCCGACTATAGGTTGGCGGCATACCCCCTGGACGTCGATTCCAGTTGGCGTCCATTTCGGTGGACGTCTGCATGGTGTTGGAGGTAGCATCATTTTCCGTCAAACTGGTATTACTTGGTCTGCGCAACTGCCCGAGATTCCAGCCCACTAAGCGCCCTCTCCTTGCCCATGCAGTGCATGGGGTCGTTCCCAACGGGCAAATGGGCCACCTTGGCACCCCCTTGACCCAGTAAAAGTCATACATGGCCCCCTCTTATTGGTTCAAGCCTTAACACATGGATTGCCACATGTTTAAGTGTGTTTTCTCACACTTAAGCATCCAATGCTCACTAGCTCCGCCCCCACTCTCTATATATGTCACTCCTTGGCCTTCTAAGTGTGGAGGGGAGAGGCTGGACGCCCAAGCTTTGATGCTTTGAGAGAAGAGAGAGAAAGTGCACCCTAGCTTCCACTATTGTTCTCCCTCTTTCTCTCAACATCTGGAGCATCCAGGAGGCTTCACCATGAGCTGGAGGATCCCACAAAGGAGTCAACCACGCCATCAAAAGAGGATCATCTCCCTCTTCTCTCCTCCTCTTTCCTTTCTCTATCTCTTAGCTTTGCATGCTACACACGCATACATTCACACCCTAGGCACGTAGTGCACACTCCCTACACACCCAAAAGGGGTTTTCCAACCAAAAAATGGAGGGAAGAAGGGTGATCATAACACTTGGCCACCCCTCTTCTCAATCCCACAACCGGTACAGGGCTCTCCTTTTGGGCCTTCTCTTTTCGTTTTGGACGTTTACTACACTGCATCCAAGTCTAATAGAGCTTTTTCTTGTGGCAGGAACATTTTGAAGGAGACCATGGAGCTTCTTCTCTTTGGTCGGCCGAAGAGTGGAAAGTTGGAGTCCCACCATCCACTGCTACGCAAGGCACGTCACCGGCGTAATCACAACATTTCCTTGGGTACAGGTAAGGCCCTAGCGATCACATCCCGTTCATCTTCTTAGCTGGTTTCTTTCTTAT
Organism: Colocasia esculenta; assembly: GCA_014218235.1. Classification (NCBI taxonomy): domain Eukaryota; kingdom Viridiplantae; phylum Streptophyta; class Magnoliopsida; order Alismatales; family Araceae; genus Colocasia; species Colocasia esculenta. The sequence continues at coordinate 85,020,590 of CM024760.1, forward strand.
TTCCTTGGTCAACCTGGTCAGACGGAGGTCCAAGAAGCAAAGGAAGGTCAACCAACAATCCATCCAATGCCAACGAGGGAGCGGCAACGTTCAGGAATCTCCGGAGACTGCAAGTTCTTGTGGGGGTGCGAAACGGAGCGTCCACAACGGCTACTATGGGCCGTCACTAATACTTTTAATAAAGACGGCTTTATCTGTCACAAATAAATGATTATTAAGGACGGCTATATGTAGGTCCTTAATAAGAGCATTGACGACGACTGTGACCGTCGCCTTTAGCTTTTATTAGCAACTGCTTATGTCCGTTGTTATTAAGTTTTCGCGATGGTTTTATTAGTCGTCAAAGCATAAGAGCGACCGTCGCCATTATTTAATAGCGACGGTGTGAAGCCGTCACCAATAACCTAATTTTCTTTAAAAAAAATTAAAAGTAATTTTTGTTTAATTTTTTTAAAATATGGTAATGTATGTTAAATTATAAAGGAAGAAATAAAAGTAAAAAAAAAAACTTATTTTTCATGTACACCCATCACCATGTTAACTTATATGTTTTACGGAACATACCGGCATTCATGTATGCATGTGTCGCTAAGTTTTGTTTACGTGTTGATACAAAAAAAATTTACATCACAAAGTATATTTCATTTCATATTTCAAGTTATTATTGCCATCTACTTAATTAACTATTCTAATATATTGTAAAATATTTATTTTCATTAATCATAATGAATATATAGTATTTTTCTATATTTAGCATGAATCATATAAATCATTAAGTATTTTATTTTAAACTCCAAATGTTATGTCTTCTGGTAAATTAATTAGATTGTTTACACAATAAGTTATTTTATTCTATGAAATCAAAGCATATATATATATATATATTAAATTAATGATATTTGAAATTAAAGTGAGAGGGAGATAAATATTATGTAATATGCATTAATGTAGTCACACAAGTATATAAAATAGTTGTATATATTATTTTATTATTATGTTATTCATAATCAATTTTGTAATATTATCAATTTAAATACCTTTTTCTTGTACTATTTAAATATAGAAAATATAATGTCAAATCAATTGAAAAGGTGAGGTCGACCCCAGAAGAACTGTGGGGTCGACCCTATTTTACAGTGCCAAAAAGCAACACAGAGGGGTCGACCCAAGAAGAAGTATGAGGTCGACCTCAAAATATAGAAGATCTGATTTTCTTCTGAGGTCGACCTCATGTTTACCTCAATTGAAACATGAGGTCGACCCCATTTCCCAGAGTTGAAATGGAGTTATGTAGAGTCGACCCATGAAGAAACATGGGGTCGACTCCATAACACATGATGATTTGAAAAGTGTTTTTGAGATCCGATATCACTTGAAAAATGTCTTGGTTGCTGCACATAACTTCACCACTTGTTAGCCAACAAACTTGAGTGTTTTGTGATCAAACACTTAAATAGAAAGATTTAAATTATCCTTAAACAATCAGGTATTTACACTAAGATTATTAATATGCATGAAGACAGTGTAAGCAAGCACAAATCTATTCATAAATCATCTAACTATTCTCCACCTTTTTGCCATCACAAAGACACAATAAACCATACAAGTATTATGTAAGGGCACAATATACTAGTTCTCCCCCTTTTTGTCATCATCAAAAAGAGGAGTGAAGAGAGATTTAATCCAACTCAAAATGACGACAAACCATAGAGAGTGAAAACAGAGGATGAAGAGGTAAAAGGATGAAGACTAAGGTGGTGGTGGTTGGCAAGAGAGAGAATCCCATAAGAAATTTCCAGCACCGGCCAAGTCCTCCAAGTTCTTCTGCATCTCATCATGATTGCCCCATATAACATCCTGTTGTTTGGCAATAGCTTGAAGAAGCATATCATTGCGGTCTTGTTGTCCCTTGAGAATAGAAACATCCGTCTGAAGCTCTTCAACATGACCTTCCAAGGATACAAATCGATTGTCCAAAGAGTCAAAATGAGCATTCATACTGGTAGTGAGCATATCAAACAGATGAGTCTGCTGATCTATAGGAGGAGTAGGAGGTCTGGAGGAGCCTGGAGTAGACAGAGTGAATTCATCACCATCTTCATCATCTTGGAGGTCCTGCCCTTTGTAAGGAGACTGGGAGACTGAGTACCCATGCGGACAAAAGATCCATTTTGAATAGCCATCCTCGTATGTGTGAGAGTACTCCCACCAATCACATCAAACATTGACAATCTTTTGGAATCTTCACCAACAAAGTTGACTTTGAATTTCTTCAAGATGCGGGTAATAAGCATACCAAAAAGAAGATTATGCTTACACGTGCCTACTACATCCCACATGGTGTTCAAGGTGATATTTGGAAGGTTCACAGAAGTGCCATCTAGAAGTCCTTGAGGATATGATCATCGATGACTCCATCCATGCTACCACTCCTTGGAATGAGAATTGAGCAAACAACTTTGTGAAGAAACTGATGGTAGGCCAGAAAAGAGTTGGCATTCACACGCTCAAATAGTTGGTTTTCAATCTCAGTTCCCAATACTCTTTCATAAGCATCCAGACAATTGTCCAACCGATCAACATATTTAACCCCATGCTTATATGGAATATGCATCACTTCCGAAAGCATCGAAACTCTAAGAGGGATATTGATCCCTTTCACATAATTACTCAGTTTCTTGTTATCATCTTCCTCCAAATTCGCTTAAAAGATACTAACCAAATGAGGGTAAACCACTTCATTCACGGTTACATAATGTCCCCATCCTAATGTCTCAAAGATGCATGCAAGATCAACCCCATTACTTTCAAAGAAGTCAAAATCAATCCTTTTGCCAAAATGCACATTCCTAGAGGTTATATCGGAGGTGAAGAAATCAAATGCATTGAGACAATGAAAAAGAGTATTGTCAAAGCTTCAACTTGGTGCTCCACTGCTGCCTCGAGATCTCTTGGAGGGAGCCTCACTAGCCATTGCCTTTCCCTTGTCACCATGCCAGGGAGGAGCCATCTGATCGAAGGAAGAGTTTGGAAGAAGAAGAAACAAGAGAAGAGGAAATAGATGAGGAAGAAACAAGGGAGAAGTGTAAAGAGGATGCACAAAGGAGAATAGGAGGAGGTCGGCTGCACTCAAGGGAGGAACAGAAGGGATTGACTAGTGCAAGGAAGAAGAGAAGAGAGGAGAAGGGAGATCGCGGTGGCAGTTGGAAGGGTCGACTCAACAAAAAGTGAGATCGACCTCGTTTATGAAGAGGTCGATCTCAGAAGTCTTCTAGGGTCGACCTCGCTTCATGCAGAGGCAAATTACATGGAGTTTTCAGAAATGATGTCGGTTCGGCTGAAGGCTGGGTCGACTCAAGGCTTCTCTAAAAGAAAAAGAAGCACAAGGACTCTGGGTTTGTCAAAATTTGAGATGGGAAATTAATGTGAATTTCTTATGAAGAAGGTGAAAATATTAGCACATGTGAGAGTTTGCAGCACCGACAGGACATCACCTGGATGGAGGCTTAGTTCCAGGACATCGCATTCAGCAGTTGTCTCCCCATTTTGAGTAGCCTTCACCCTCGGGGTATGCCCCTTAAGGGTTTGTATTCCCTTTTGTTTACTGTACTTGTACTTGAGACAGACAGATAGACATGAAGTGGACTCTGGGTTTGTCAAAATTTGAGTAGCCTTCACCCTCGGGGGTATGCCCCTTAAGGGTTTGTGTTCCCTTTTGTTTATTGTACTTGTACTTGAGATAGACAGATAGACATGTACTTGAAGTGTGGACTCGTACTATTTACTTCAGGGTCATGATTGTTTGTCTTCTTTGCTTACTTCACTAGGTCTTTTCTAACCCTTCTGGGTCTACGGACTCGTGGGTGGCAGCCCAAGGGCCGAGTACTTGGAGGGCTCCGGGTATCGCAATAAAGTGATCTCTAATAAAGTGATGACGTCAATATATTTAGTGCGAGAATGTTGAACAAGGTTATTAGTGAAATTAATAGCACTCGTATTATCATAAAGCAATGGAATTTTAAACAAATAAATCCTAGCATAGTTCGCATGAGTGTAACCCACCAAGTCGAAGGAACATCCTTTGGGATACCATAAGTCAAAATCATTCGAAGAAGCAAGATATTAAAAAGCTTAGCATCGATAAGCTTTCTCACACCTTGAAATTTAGTAGCGGAAATAAATATTGAGATCATGAGCGATACAAGTACAAGTATCACAGTCAAGTAATTTAGAGCGACAACTAAGTGTAACAAAAAAGTTAAGACAATAATTGTGCCAGCCAAATAATTCATTATTTCATTTTCATCAATTCAAACTACAATCTTTAATATCAGATCCAAACATAGGGCCCATTATTGTATTTCAAAGTACAATGACATAATGAAATAAATAGCTATTACAGACTCTATGGACTCTAACACGTTGGCATCTGGCTATATCGACGGGTATACTTTCAGAAGCTCGTCACTCTTCCCCAGCCCCATCATGCTCTACATCCTCATCGTCATCTCTTGAAATGTTATGGAAACAGGTGTGAGCACACTAACGCCTAGTAGGATTTACATCTCGTGTAGTGCGGGCATGCTTTACATGAATTAACAATTTATTAGGCAAGATATTAGCATGTAGTACTCATGGCAAGTTGATCATGATAATGATATGGACAATCCCAAGATATAACATGTAAAAAAAGGATTCAGTAAACAAATCCAGTGACATATATCATGTGAGAACAAACATTTAACAATAGAACGGATGACAGTATGATCATTTGTCAAATAGAAGAGATTCAATAATCTATAGCATGTACAATAGATATCTCAAGTTGAATTCCTTAGAATTCCAGTGGACAATAGATTTGGTCATTTCACATATAACAGTTCAATCAATCATTAAATCATTCAATAACAATGTGGAAATTACTTAGATCAATCTTGCATTCTTTTAGTTGATTTCCAGACACCTCAACGAATCATATACTCTCGCGATTATAAGTATTTCGGGTGCTCCTCCCAGTACCAGACTGGGCCCTTATATGCATAAGCATGGTTATGAACCGAAGTTCCAATAATTTCTGGTAATTCCATTTATTCATTTATGGCTAACATGATTTTCAAGCAATGAACAATAATTAACTAAAGATCATGTCAATGATAATAAGGAACAAGGCAAGTAGACATGATCCTGAGTAAATTTCGGCAGCATAATGGCTTAATTACTTTAGTTCGAGCCTTACATTTAATGGCTTGGTTTCAATGTATCAAATCACTCTCACGAGAAGTAGATAAGAACAGAGGTGCTTTATAATTTCTGAGAACTTCAATGGTACAACCAACTCAGTCTCCATGAGGGAATCTGAGCAACATGAAAAAATCAGTATTTTAAAAATTTGAAATAATTAATTTCTATAAAAACATAATAATAGAAAACATACATACCATTATCGTATGTGCAAAAACACATCTAAAATTCCGTAAAAATTATAAATCACCCCAAATATTATCCCTAAGTGTTCCACGAAGAAATTCGTGCAACGAAAGATCTGATTGGCCAAGCGTACGTCACAACGTGACTAATTATCCAAATTTGGAAACTAAGTCGAAAAACTATTAACACGGAAATATAACGAGCACATAAATCAAATGAACATGTTAGAGAGACCTCCAACATCGGGTATTGATGACCCATTATCGGAATTGGACCAATGGACCTCTCATAGTCCATGAATAAAATCAAGTAAGAAAAATATAATAACATCCGTAACTCTATTATACCCTAATTAAAAAGGGAACTCCCATAAGAAAAATTCCAATAAATAATGGGTTTTGTTAAATGGACCATATAACATTTATTAGGCCAAAATAAGGATTTTTAAAAGAGGATTAATAGGAAAATACGCTAAATTTGTAACTTAATTATTACATAAATAGAAAACAGGTATTTAATACATTAAATAGCTAATTTGAGTTAGATTTGGATTCCTAACCCTACCCAATTAGATTGGCCACGAAATTACCTCTCTCCTAACCCAATTGGGAGGTTGCAAGCATGGAAGGGTGGAATTAAATAGGGAATCTCAGAATTTAATAGGAGTTAGAGTTCTATTAGGAAATAACAACCCAATAAGCATAAATACTCTCCAATCTCTCGATGGCCGGCCCTAACACGTTGTTGGGGCTTGCTAGACCTGGAGGAGAGGTCGAGGAGGAGAAGAATTCGTGGGAAGGAGGCTTCATCAAATCTTCAACCTGAGTTCATCAAGTTCTAGCCCTAGAAGAGGAAAACAATTAAAGGTAGGCATTCTCACGAGCAAAACTAAATCAAGTTCGTCTGTAGGTTGATCTAAACCTCAGGATTTAAAGCCCTCTTGTCTCATATTTTTCCATCGAGCAAATCTTTTATTCTTAATTTTTGAAGTTCTGTAAACACCATGACCCGAACCCTCTTGTTAATTCTTGATCTCCATATAAACTAAACTCCATGCTATGAAATTTGTTTGGGAAATACTGATGATAGTTAGGCTTCTTTTGCCCCTGAAAGCCCTAATTTTCATCCATCCTATCTTGCGAATTAATTCGATGATCTCATCTGTGTACTGTTCCATGTTCTTCATGAATACATATGACCAAAGCATGTCAAAACCCTATTTGTATTCCAATCCCTATTTACTGTAAGTACCCATGCATATCTAGATCAATTCACAACTAGTTTCATAATTTTTCATCGCTTGTACAATTAGTTATGATTTTTTGAATCACCCTGTATCAAACTAGGGTAAGTCTGGTCCGCAAATGAATGCATTGTCCTTTCCTTGTCGGACTCGGGCGCAGACTCTGTGAACGTGATGGCCCGATAGGCCGTGTTCTCAGGGCCATCCCGACAGAGCCTTCCGTCGTGATCTGATCGCGACAGGGCCTGTCGTCGCGATCTGCCTGCCCGATCTGATGAGCCCGTCGTAACCCTCAAGAGATCCGGTCGCGATCTGCTTGCCCAAACTGACAAGGCCGTCGTGATTTGTACAAGGCCTTGTCGTGATCTCAGTTGACCCCGTCGCGACCCTTACTGGGGTGCGTCGCGATCTCAGATTTTTGTATGAAAAGCCTCAATTTTCGATGCTCTGATTGTCTACTGTGTTTGTAAACTTTGTTAACAAAAATACACACAGAAAATTTACATTTATCATAAATCAAACATTTATGTGTGATTAAAATACATGCACATGATCTTTCTCTATCTATAATTTCTCTTAACACATGCACACACTTGAACCCTCCAATATGGCTTAATTTGGCATGAAAATATTTCATAACGTATCTGGTAATTTATGTAATTAAATTGCCATATTTTAAAAAGACTTATCTACGTTTTCTTGCGATGTTTTGGGAATATCGTTATCGACGCTCCACCGTTCTAGAAATTCTCTAGAACGTCGAGCACTTGTTTCTATATATACACACTCTCTCTTGACTTGGACAACTTCTCCGTCAGATACTACTTCTACCGGACTAGTGAGTGTTTGTTCAAGGCCTCCGTAAGTCTCCTCTGTCCATGGATTCCCACATGGTCGATGAGTTGGTTGTACCCTAACACCCATGATACCCTTTAGGGATCAACATGATCCAAACGGCTATTAGAAGTTCGCTCTTATCTTGAAACACGTCGGAAACATGGCCAGTGGAAGGTAGTGAATTCCACCTGACTGCCAACGCCAAATGTGCATGTTGTGCAACTGCTACTATCGCCCGTTCACTCGATGTTTTATGTTCATTGACCTGTAGTTCTCGTCTATACTCTACTCGCTCGTCTATTCACACTCTCTCTACTATCTCGTCTATTCATCTAGTATTCTCATCTATTTCTTGGTACTCTCTATTGGCCATTAAATTGATTGTCTAAAGATAAACAACATAACCAATGCTAGCGCAATAGGGCCCGATATGGTCTTGGGGAGAGCGCTCGAAAGTGCCATTTGCCCGGGAAGTTAAATGATCAGGATGTCGGCATTACATCCAAGTGCCATACTATCAAGATTAATCTAAGACAATCAAAAGTGCTATATTCTCTCGATGTCTTTGACAAACAAAAGTGCTATATTCCCTCGTTGTCTATTCATAACAAAGTGCTATACTCTCTCTCGGCTATCTACAGATAACCAAAGTGCCATTACTATTTTGATTGAAGAAAGTTAATCAAAAGTTCTATACTATCTCGATTGATAAGAAAATCAATTAAAGTGCAATTTACTCTCTATATGGCCAACTACTTTTTCTCTCCTTGCTATACATGTTTCTTGCTATTTCTTGATGTTGACGTTATTTGCCATCGTGTTGTTATTGCTTTCTATCATGACTTAATCTTATTTATTATACTATACTTGCTTCATGTGCTAGTGACCCATGTTACTCGTGCTCATATTTTCTCGACCTTACATGGCTCGCTCTATCATTAGTTACTCTGCCTTTTTAAAGCACTAATTATTTAAAGCCTTCTTGATTCACGAGATTTAAGTCCTACTGGGCGTTATCGCTCACCCTTTGTTATTTTTTATTGTGTCTCAGGTAAGCTGGATGACGTGACTCACACCAATGGGGCGGGACTCGAGTGATGAGCGATCTGGAGTCAAGTCATGAAATTACTCTAGTACCATGGAGTCTAGTAGTTATTGCTTTAGATTTCTTTTCAATGTAATGATGCAAATGAGCTCAATGTAATGGCTCTAGATTAGTGGTTGTAATTTTCCTATTGAATTTAAATGAAATGAAGAATTTTATTTCAATTATTGTTCCTTAGAGGCTCTAAATTATTCAACTGTTGTACATTTTACTCTACTATGTACTTTGCTCACGTCTCCCCGATTTATTCCACTGCTAAATTGGCAGGGTGTGACAGTTAGTATCAGAGCCTAGGATGTCTTAATTGGATATCTTAGGTTTAAGATGTTTTAGGATGTCCTCATTGGATCTCTTAGGTATAGGTGTTCTAGGATGAACTGCCGTGACACGTGTCTAAGTCAACCACAATACCTATTTGAGGATTGGGTAGAACCATGGTTAAGATCTGAATACACTCATCTATACGTATGTATCAACTTAATATTACTTTAGCATCCTAATGTCAACCTTACTCTTGAAGGGACTCTAAATGGACGCTGACATGGGATCAACTCAGAGGCTAGTTCTGGCATGTCAGCAACCCAGTCAACTGCTAGAAAGAGCTCTGGAAGCGAGTAAGGAGATTAAAAAGGAGACCAATCAGAATGGGAAGAGAAGTTATAACCATGGCAAGATGGTCAACCAACAAGTGAATCGTAACAATGAGATCATCTACCTTCGTTGTCATAAGCCAGGTCATGTGGCCAAGGAGTGTTGGCGAAAAATTGGTGCATGCCTACGTTGTGACAACTTAGGGCATCAGCTGCGAGACTATCCACTCTTAGAAGAATCAGCTACTAGTGTGGAAGATCTCAAATCTATGACAAAGGGGAAGCGACTAAACAATGGTAAGGGTAAAATGAAGAATAAAAAGAAGGTGTTAAAAAGGGAACGTGCTACTCATTCCAATGGTAATAAAGGTGGAGATAAAGTAGATAGCAAGAGAATGAAAGGGGAAGTTGAGCGGAAGGAAGTGTGTGAATTTTGTGAAAAGCCAGGGCATCAGGTGGATAACTGTTGGAAGAGATTGGGCAGATGCTTGAGATGTGGAAGTAAACAACATCGAGTCATCGATTATCCAACAAAGAAAAACCAAACTCCACGCCAAGGACGATTACAAGCCCTTGTGGATAAAAAATCTTGCCAATGAGGGTGGACAAGGTACCATCACTAAACCCTTAGTTTAATTTCATATATATTTTTTTAGCAATAGCAAAGCCCTAGGTGGGGGAGGTGATGGAATGAAATATTCATAATAAATTGGTAATCGTATCATATCATATGAATTTGGGGACCAAATTGTTTTTAAGTGGGGGAGGATGTAGCAACCTGGAAAATTCAGTATTTTAAAATTTTGAAATAATAAATTTCTATAAAAATAGAATAATAGAAAACATACATACCATTATCGTATGTGCAAAAACACATCTAAAAATTCCGTAAAAATTATAAATCACCCCAAATATTATCCCTAAGTGTTCCAGGAAGAAATTCGTGCAACAAAAAATCCGATTGGCCAAGAGTACGTCACAATGTGACTAATTATCCAAATTTGAAAACTAAGTCAGAAAACTATTAACGCGGAAATATAACGAGCTCATAAATCAAATAAACATGTCAAAGAGACCTCCAACATCGGGTATTGATGACCCATTATCGGAATTGGATCAATGGACCTCTCATAGTCCATGAATAAAATCAAGTAAAAAAAATATAATAACATTTGTAACTCTATTATACCCTAATTAAAAAGGGAACTCCCATAAGATAAATTCTAATAAATAATGGGTTTTGTTAAATGGAGCATATAACATTTATTGGGCCAAAATAAGGATTTTTAAAAGAGGATTAATAGGAAAATACCCTAAATTCGTAACTTAATTATTACATAAATAGAAAAGATGTATTAAATGCATTAAATAGCTAATTTGAGTTAGATTTGGATTCCTAACCTACCCAATTAGATTGGCCACGAAATTACCTCTCTCCTAACCCAATTGGGAGGTTGCAAGCATGGAAGGGTGGAATTAAATATGGAATCTTAGAATTTAATAGGAGTTAGAGTCCTATTAGGAAATAACAACCCAACAAGCATAAAGACTCTCCAATCTCTCCATGGCCGGCCCTAACATATTGTTGGGGCTTGCTAGACCTGGAGGAGAGGCCGAGGAGGAGGAGAATTCATGGGAAGCAGGCTTCATCAAAGCTTCAACCCGAGTTCATCAAGTTCTAGCCCTAGAAGAGGAAAACGCTCAAATGTAGGTATTATCACGAGCTAAACTAAATCAATCATCTGTAGGTTGATCTAAACCTCAGGATTTAAAGCCCTCTTGTCTCATATTTTTCCATCGAGCAAATCTTTTGTTCTTAATTTTTGATGTTCTGTAAACACCATGACCCTGAACCCTCTTGTTAATTCTTGATCTCCATGTAAACTAAAATTCATGCCACAAAATTTTTGTGGGAAATACTGATGATAGTTAGGCTTCTTTTGCCCTGAAAGCCCTAATTTTCATCCATCCTATCTTGCGAATTAATTCGATGATTTCATCTGTGTACTGTTCCATGTTCTTCATGAATACATATGACCGAAGCATGTTGAAACCCTGTTTGTTTTCCAATCCCTATTTATAGTAAGTACCCATGCATATCTAGATCAATTTGCAACTAGTTTCATGATTTTTCATCGTTTGTACAATTAGTTATGATTTTCTGAATCACCCTGTGTCAAAATAGGGTAAGTTTTGTCCGCAATCCAATGCATTGTCCTTTCCCTATCGGACTCGGGCGCAAACCCTGTGAATGTGACGGCTCGATAGGCCGCGTTCTCAGGGCCGTTGCAACAGAGCCTTCCGTCGTGATCTGATCGCGACAGGGCCTGTCGTCGCGATCTGCCTGCCCGATCTGCCTGCCCGATCTGATGAGCCCATCGCGACCCTCAAGTGATCCCGTGGCGATCTACCTGCACGAACTGACAAGGCCGTCGCGATCTGTACAAGGCCTTGTCGCGATCTCAGTTGACCCCGTCACGACCCTTACTAGGGTGCGTCACGATCTCAGATTTTTGTATGAAAACCCCCAATTCTCGATGCTCTGACTCTTTACTGTGTTTGTAAACTTTGTTAATAGTCATGCACATAGATAATTTATATTTTTCATAAATTAAACATTTATGTGTGATTAAAATATATGCACATGATCTTTCTCTATCTATAATTTCTCTTAACACATGCACACACTTGAACCCTCCAATATGGCTTAATTTGGCATGAAAATATTTCATAATGTATCTGGTAATTTATGTAATTAAATTGCCATATTTTAAATAGACTTGTCTGCGTTTTCTTGCGATGTTTTGGGAATACCGTTATCGACGCTCCACTGTTCTAGAAATCCTTTAGAACGTTGAGCACTTGTTTCTATATATACACACTCTCTCTTGACTTGGACGAACTCTCCGTCGGATACTCCTTCTGCCGGACTAGTGAGTCTTTGTTCAAGGCCCCTGTAAGTCTCCTCTGTCCATGGATTCCCACATGGTCGACGAGCTGGTTGTACCCTAACACCCATGATACCCTTTAGGGATCAACATGATCCAAACGACTATTAGAAGTTCGCTCTTATCTTGAATCACGCCGGACCTCTGGACCTATGCGTAACATGGCCAGTGGAAGGTAGTGAATTCCACCTGACAGCCAACACCAAATGCGTGTGTTGTGCAACTGCTACTATCGCTCGTTCACTCGACGTTTTATGTGCATTCACCTATAGTTCTCGTCTATACTCTACTCGCTCGTCTATTCACACTCTCTCTACTATCTCGTCTATTCATCTAGTATTCTCATCTATTTCTTGGCACTCTCTATTAGCCATTAAATTGATTGTCTAAAGATAAACAACATAACCAATGCCAGCGCAATAGGGCCCGATCTGGTCCTGGGGAGAGCGCCCGAAAGTGCCATTTGCCCGCGGGAGTTAAATGATCAGGATGTCGACATTACATCCAAGTGCCATACTATCAAGATTAATCTAAGACAATCAAAGGTGCTATACTCTCTTGATGTCTTTGACAAACAAAAGTGCTATATTCCCTTGTTGTCTATTGATAACAAAGTGTTATACTCTCTCTCGGCTATCTACAGATAGCTAAAGTGCCATTACTATTTCGATTGACAAAGTTAATCAAAAGTTCTATACTATCTCGATTCATAAGAAAATCAATCAAAGTGCAATTTACTCTCTATATGGCCAACTACTTTATCTCACCTTGCTATACATGTTTCTTGCTATTGCTTGACATTGACGTTATTTGCCATCGTGTTGTTATTGCTTTCTATCGTGACTTGATCTTATTTATTGTACTATAGTTGCTTCATGTGCTAGTGACCCATGTTACTCGTGCTCATATTTTCTCGACCTTACATGGATCGCTCTATCATTAGTTACTCTGCCTTTTTAAAGCACTAATTATTTAAAGTCTGCTTGATTCACGAGATTTAAGTCCTACTGGGCGTTATCTCTCACCCTTCGTTATTTGTTATTGTGTCTCAAGTAAGCTAGATGACGTGATTCACACCAATGGGGCAGGACTCGAGTGATGAGCGATTTAGAGTCAAGTCATGAAATTACTCTAGTACCATGGAGTCTAGTAGTTATTGCTTTAGATTTCTTTTCAATGTAATGATGCCAATGAGCTCAATGTAATGGCTCTGGATTAGTGGTTGTAATTGTCCGAGTGAATTTAAATGAAATGAAGAATTTTATTTCAATTATTGTTCCTTACATGCTCTGAATTATTCAATTGTTGTACATTTTACTCTACTATGTACTTCGCTCACATCTCCCCAATTTATTCCACTGCTAAATTGGCTGGGCGTGACAGAATCCACGGAGTATGGAGATTTACAGAGGTCTTAAAGAAAAGGTCACTAGTCTGCCGATACGCAATGACCGGCCGAGAGTTTCCAATTCCCCAAGAGAGGGCTGCCTATATGTGCAATGTGTCGTGTAGAGCATGTCTCATTGTCACAAACCATCAGTTTAAAACAAGTCGGAACTCTTTTAACAAGAAAGAATGACATGATATGCAATTCAGTCTATCACATGATTTCTGCACTTTTAACATATAGCACTTTCAGTTATGAACAAGACAAAGTATGGTCAAAGCACAATGATATTCACATGGTACATGGAATCAAGTATCATTAAGAGCACTTAGAATAAAAGTTCATATTCTTATAGTTTCATGTGGGTTGATGACTTTTAGGCCTTTGAACAACTAAGTAACATGATATAACAATGAAACATACATATGGTTGACTGTACATCCATAGAAAATAGTCTCAGGTTGGTCTTTAAATTGCGATGGGTTCATTTGTTGCACTTAAGAAGACCGCACATTTTTCTGAAATACATACACTCTGTGAAACATCAAATCGCGATGGATCTTTACGTCGCCCTCATGTCGCGACAAGCCTATATGTCGCGATGGCTTTTAAAACGAGATGGCCTTGTCAGTCACCTTCATGATGCGACAGGCAATGGGTCGCGACCACCATGAATCGCGACAGTTCGACACGTCACGTTCATGACGTATTTTCAAAATCTCATTATAAAAATTGTGTGAAAAACAGGAGCCGGAAAACTGGTCAAATCACGACGGGTAGATCGGCACTGAAACCCATGTGAGACACAGTTTTTATGTGGCAAAACGATTGAATCCATGTCATAATCGCGATGGAAGGTGTAGTCACATTTCATGTGAACGCGATGGTGTAGTACGTCACATTCATGCAATGAAGAATGCGACATCTGGAATGGTCGCAGTTTAGGGTTTCATCCGAAAACAGTAAAAAATAGGGTAGACATGCATGCAACGCTTATAACTCATGATCTAGGGCCCTTGGAACAAAAGTATGAACATGAAAGTTGTTGGGTACGATGAGTAGAAGAGAACTATTGTTTTGGTTTCACATGATTTGGACTCGGGATGCGTTCAAACTGACGTGACACTAAAAGCCCTATTCATGCACGACTCTTGGAAAACGCTTAATGCTCCTAGAATGCTCGATGAAAATTAAGGAAAACAAGTACATATGAACATAGACTCGATGATCCTTATGATGGTATGTGATTTAATCATGTTTCGTCCGAGATAACCTACTTTTGGTAGGTTCTAAGAGAGGTCTTCTGCATAGGTTGTACAGAGCACGAGTTGAGGAAGAAGCCTTGGGTTGGAGACGAATTCCTCCTCCTCTGGTGCCCTAGCTAGCCTCCTCACGACCCAAGCACGATGGTAACCCTTCCCCAAGAGTCTCATGATGATTATTTATAGATTGAGGGTTAATTCAAGTCCTAATGAGACTAGAAAAGTTGTGTTGCGGTTCTAGCATGGTACCTTCCAAGATTTGGGGATTCTCCTCCCAATTAGAGTAGTAATGCTATTAGGAAACATCCTAACATGGTTGGGTACGAATTTGGGATGCTAAGTATGGCTAATTGCCTTTGCTTTTGTCCGAATTGCCCTTTTATTTTTTCTGCTCAATTAGGGTTACGAATTTTGGGATTTAATGTCATTGGGTTTTGCTCTTTGGTCCAATAAAAGTTGTTTTGGCCCAGTATAATTTAAATGGTTAATTCCACTTCTAAGAGTTTAACTATGATTTTTATTTCATTTGACATTTTATTTGTTTTCTATTTTCCTACATTTTTAATCAATTAAATTTTCGAGGTGTTACATCCTCCTCCACTTAAGAAAATTTGGCCCCCAAATTTATACATGATGGTACAGTGCCATACCTGAGAATAATTCTGGGTGGTTTTTCTTCATTCTTTCCTTTGATTCACATATAGCATTTGTAACTCCTTCCCGACTCCACTAGACCTTAACCATAGGTATTGTATAATTCTCTTACTTGTTGTAGTTTTCGATCCAATATCTTGATCTATTTCTCATAATAAGTCAAGTCCTCTCGAATCTCCAAGTCTTCATGGTGAATCACATGGTCAACATCGAACACATACCTCCTCAGCATGGATATGTGGAAGACATTGTGTACATTTTCTATTTGTGGAGGTAATGCTAGTCTGTAGGCTACCTGTCCAACCCTTTCAAGAATTTCAAAAGGGCCAATAAATCTGAGACTCAACATTCCCTTGATCCCAAATCTTTGAATTCCCCGTGAAGGTGAGACCTTCAGGAAAACGTGGTCACCTACTTGGAATTCCAACTCTCTTCTCTGTTTGTCTGCACATCGTTTCTGCCTTGACTGGGCTATCTTTAGACGTTCCCTAATAATTTGAACCATTCTGACAGTTGCTTCTACTAAGTTGGGTCCAACCCATTGGTTTTCTCCAACCTCCTCCCAACAAAGAGGTGATCTGCAACTCCTACTATACAAGGCTTCAAACGGTGCCATCTTGATGCTTGCCTGGTAGCTGTTGTTATATGCAAACTCAATTAAAAATAACTACTCATTCCAGTGTCCCCTAAAATCATTCACACAAGCCCGGAGCATGTCTTCCACTATCTGATTGGTTCTTTCAGTTTGTCCATCTGTCTGTGGATGAAAGGCAGTGCTAAAGTTTAATTTGGTACCCATTGCTGCTTGTAACCCTTTCCAGAAGTGTGAGGTGAATCTAGGATCCCGATCAGATATTATAGTAGATGGAACCCCATGCAATCTAACCACTTCTTTGACATAGAGTGCAACTAACACATCTACTATCCACGTGCTCTTTATTGGCAAGAAATGAGCTGACTTATACAATTTGTCTACTATTACCCATATTGCGTCTAAACCTCCTTTAGACCTGGGTAGTCCCATGATAAAATCCATACCAACACTATCCCACTTCCATTCTGGGATGTCCAGTGGTTGTAATCCACCCGCAAGTCTGAAATGTTCAACCTTGACTTGCTGGTAGGTTAAACAATGTGCCACAAAGTCGGCCACATCCCTCTTCATATTCGCCCACCAATAAGACCTTTTTAGGTCTTGATACATTTTTGTTGATCCGAGATGAATGGTATACTTTGACTGGTGAGCTTCTTTTAGCAGCTTCTTTTTGAGATCTTTCAGATCAGGTACACATGTTCTGCCTTGGAATAACATCCTTGCATCATGTGCTAGGGAGAAATCCGGTCTATGTTCTAGCTTCTCTTAAATATCAACTAAGAAAGGTTCTGCTACTTGCTTCTCTTTGATTTCAGTGAGTAGGTCGGACTGTACCTTGATGTTAGATGTAGCAACCCGGAAATTTTAATACTTAAAAAGTCGAAATAATAATTTCTTTAAATCGAAATAAAAGAAACATTCGTACCATTATCATATGTACATTAACCCAACGGAAAATTCCTTAAAAATTATAAATCAATCCCAGACATTATTCCTAAGTGTTTCACGTAGAAATTCGTGCAACGAAAAATCCGATTGGCCAAGCGTATGTCACAACATGACCAATTATCTAAATTAGGAAATTAAGTCGGAAAACCGTTAACACGGAAAGATAACGCGCCCATAAATTAAATGAACATGTCGGAGAGACCTCCAACATCATGAAATGAATAACCATTATTGGGTTTGGACCAATGGACCTCTCATAGCTCATGAATAAATTCAAATAAGAAAATACAATAAAAATCATAACTCTATTATTCCCTAATTAAAAAGGGAAAACCTATAAGATAAATTCCAATAAATAATGGGCTTGGTTAAATAGACCCATTAGAAATTAGTGGGCCAAAATAAGGATTTTAAAAATAAGAATAATGGGAAAATACCCTAAATTCGTAACAAAATTATTACCTAAATAGAAAAGGGGTATTTAATACATTAAATAAGCAATTAGAGTAGGAGTTGGATTCCTAAACCTACCCCATATGGATTAGCACGAATTTGGATCTCTTCCAAGTCTAAATATAGATTGGAAAGCAAGGAAGGAAGGTGGGAGTAAGGAAATCTCGTAATTAAGAGGAATTTGAGTAGTAGTAGGAATAGGAACTTGTGTTTACATAAATACACCTCTTAAACCCTCTTGGCCGACCCAAGCTCGTGTCAAGGGATTCCTGGACCTGGAGGAGAGGCCAAGGAGGAGGAGATTTTGTGGGAAGAAGAACCTTTCAAGCTCTCAACCCCGTTCTTCAAGTTCTAGCCCTAGAAGAAGAAATCGAGTCAAGGTAGGCATTCTCACAAGCATAAACCATGAAACTTTTTCTGTAGGTTCTTCCTACCCTCTTCAACGAAACCCCCAAGTTTCATATTTTTCCATCCATCCTATCTTTTGTTCTTAATTTTTGAAGAACTGTAAATATGATAACCCCGAGGTGTCATGTTTAATTCAAATCTCTATGTATACTTGATCCCATGCTACGAAAGTTTTACTGTAGATACTTCATGCTGTTAGGGATCATTTGCCTATAAAAAGCCTAAATTTCATTGAGCATGTTGCTCGAATTAAATCAGTCTTGCTCTCTATGTCATGTTCTATGTTACCCGTCCTTGTTCGTTCTCAAACCATGTTCAAACCATGCTCTCTCTCTAATTCCGATTTATTGGACCCTTACATGTCTAGTTTAATTTGCAACTAGTTTCATGATTTTTCGTTCACTATACAATTAGTTATGATTTTTCAAAGCACCCTGTATCATTCGATTTCAAGTTGGCCCGCAATCCAAAGCCTGGTCTGAATCCTGTCAGAGCCAGGTGCAGACAACCGGATTGCGACAGGCCCATATGTCGCCTTCTGGGTCTGATTGCGACCATCCACTTGTCGCTTTCTCAAGCCATCGTGACGCCTTCCTTGTCGCTTTCTGAATGCGACAGTACCTACGTCGCGTTCTGGCCGCCTGAACAGACAGCCATGTCGCAACCCGTACAGGACCCTGTCGCGTTCTGCCTGGCCCATGTTGCAATGCTCATTGGCCTATGTCGCCTTCTCAGTTTTTTTTTGATTAAAACCCATAAAAATATTTCTGTCACTTTCTAAATAATTCTTACGCCTTTTTACAGTTATACCCCCAGTAAAAACCCTACTTAAAAATGGTGCTATATTGAATGATTTAAAATACATGTTCACGACTTATTTTTATCTATGATTTCTCTTGCACTTACACACACTTGAACCATCCATATATGGCTGAAATCTTGCCGAAAATATCTCATAATGTATCTGGTAATTTATTGCAATAAAGCATATTAATTGCCATATGTTAAAGGACTTGTATTCGTTTCTTGCGGTGTTTATATACCGATATTGACGCTCCACTGTTCTAGAATTCCTCTAGCACGTCGAGCACATGTTTTATATACACACTTTACTTGGCTTGTGGTGAACTCTCCGTCAGATATTCCTTTCGCCGGACTATTGAACTCTTGCATAAGGCCTCCGTAAGTCACCTCTGTCCATGGATTCCCACATGGTCGACGAGCCGGTTGTACCCTAATACCTATGATACCCTTTAGGGATCTATATGATCCAAACGGCTATTAGAGATTCACTCTCGTCTTAAATCACGCCGGACCTCTGGACCTGTGCATAACAAGGCCAGTGGTAGGGTCGTGAGTTCCACTTGACTGCCAACACTAAGTGCGCGTGTTGTGCAACTGTTACTATCGCTCGCTACTCGATGTTTCATGTGCAATGACCATAGAATCTCATCTATACTGTACTCTCTCGTCTATTTACGTTCCCTCTACTATCTCGTCTCTCTCGTCTATTCATCTAGTGTTCTCTTGAGACTTGTTGAGCTGTTGTGGCTCCTATCGTTTGTACTATTTCATGACTGTCTAGCGCTATAATGCATACTGTGCAGGGCACGGAGAGTGTCTGAGGGGCTCCAATCTAGTCCTGGGGGCAGAGAGCCACCCGAAAATACCTACAGGGGCTATTGACGGTGTTCTGCATTGCATCGGTTCTGACTATACTATCCTGGCTAGACATCTGACTACTATCCATTTAGTCTGAGGAGTTCAGACGTACTGTGATATTACTGTGCTATCACAAACTGTTATACATTAGTCTGAGGAGTTCAGACGTAATGTACTATCGTGAGACGGCTACTGTCCCAAAGTGACTATTGTCGTACTCTACCAGTGCACCATTGTGCAACCATACACGCTATCTCGTTACACGCTATCTCGTTACATGCTATCTCGTCACACGCTATCTCGTTACACGCTATCTCGTTACACGCTCTACTTGCTCTACTTGATACTTGCTATCTTGAGTTATTGCATTCTATCGTGACTTGATCACATTCAAAGTGCCATTACTATTTCGATTGACGAAAGTTAATCAACAATGCTATACTATTTCGATTGATGAGAATCAATCAAAGTGCAATTTACTCGTTACATGACCATCTACTATCCACTCTTCTTGCTATATATGCCTCCTGCTATTCTGGACAATATCGTTACTTGCTATTGTTGTTATCGTTTTCTATCGTGACTTGACTTTAATCATCGTGCTATACTTGATTCATCTGTTATTTGAACCATGTTACTTGTGCTATTACTTTCTCGACTTTACATGACTCTCTCTATCATTAGTTACTCTGCCATTTAAAGCGTTAATTATTTAAAGCCTGCTTGAGCCTGAGATTTAAGTCCAACTGGGCGTTATCGCTCACCCTTCGTTATTTGTTATTGTGTCTCAGATAAGTCGGACAATGACGTTATACGTATCAATGGGATAGGACCAGAGTGATGAGTGACCTGGAGTCAAATGATGAAGTTACCCTAGAACAATTGGAGTCTAGTAGTTATTGCTTTAGATTTCTTTTCAATGTAATGATGTTATTGAGCCTTATGTACTGGCTCGGAATTAGTGGTTGTAATAGTCTTAGTGATTTTATAATGAAATCAAGAGTTATTTCAATTATTATTCATTAGATGCTCCGATGTTTGCGAAAGTATGCGCAATTGTCGTTACCATACTCGTTGTTCGCGTCTCCCTCCGATTTATTCCGCTGCTAAATTGGAGGGGCGTGACAGTTGGTATCAGAGCCTAGGATGTCCTTATTAGGATATTTTAGGTCCTAGGATGTTCTAGGTGAACTGCCATGACACTTGTCTAAGACAACCACCATACCTATGTGAGAGATTGGGTAAAGCTTGGGGTTATGCTAGGAGCTTAACTATATGTACAAACACCCAAAGTTTAAAAAGAAATTAAAAAATTATTATTGCTCGCAGGAGACCAGAGGAGATGGCTGGCGAGCATGCACCAATGCACGAATTACAATAGACCCTACAGGGGTTTACTCAAGCCCTTAACAACGTAATTCAAGCAGGAGTAAGAAATGGGGCAGGAGACATATATGGGAACTATCAACGAATAGATCCCCCTAGGTTTAATGGAACTCCGGATCCCGATGAAGCTGAAAATTGGGTGAAGGCAATGGAACGAATCTTTAGGGTTATGCGATGTTCAGAGCAAGATAAAGTCCTTCTGGCAACCTTCCAGTTGGACCGCGATGCTAGAACCTGGTGGGAAGCTGCTAGTCGACAATTACCTAACATCAACATAAAGTGGGATAAATTTTTAGAACTCTTCAATACCAAATACTTTTCCGAGAGGATTCGTGAGAAGAAGGCAAATGAATTCGCCAATTTAAAACAATGAATGATGTCTGTAGCAGAATATGAAGTGCAATTCGAAAGACTAGCACAGTACGCACCACATCTGGTGAGTACGGAGAAGATGAAGGCGAAGAGATTTTTAGAAGGGTTGAGACCTGTATTCTGGGAAAAGTTGACTCCACAAGACATTGAAGTATATTCAGTCATGGTATTGAGAGCTCAATTAGTAGAGGACACCATGGAACTCCTTGAAAAGATCCATAACAAGAAGGTGTTGAAAAGGGAACGTGCTACACATTCCGATAATGATAAAGGAAGAAATACAATAGTTAGCAAGAGAATGAAAGGGAAAGTGGAGAGTAAGGAATTTTGTAAATTTTGTAAGAAACTAGGGCATCAGAAGGATAACTGTTGGAAGAAATTAGGCAGATGCTTGCGATGTGGAAGTCAACAACATCGAGTCATCGATTGTCCAACAAAGAAGAACCAAACTCCACGCCAAGGACGATTACAAGCTCTTGTGGATATGAATCATGCCAATGAAGGTGACCAAGGTATCATCATTACACCCTTAGTTAATTTTATATTATTTTCACGATAGCAAAACCCTAAGTGGGGGAGATGATGGAATGAAATATCCATAATAAATTGGTAGTCGTATCATATCATATAAATTTCGGGACCAAATTTTTTTAAGTGGGGGAGGATGTAGCAACCCCGAAATTTTAATACTTAAAAATTTAAAATAATAATTTCTTTAAATGGAAATAAAAGAAACATTCGTACCATTATCATATGTACAATAACCCAACGGAAAATTCCTTAAAAATTATAAATCAATCCCAGACATTATTCCTAAGTGTTTCACGTAGAAATTCGTGCAACGAAAAATCCGATTGGCCAAGCGTATGTCACAACATGACCAATTATCCAAATTAGGAAACTAAGTCGGAAAACCGTTAACACGGAAAGATAACGCGCCCATAAATTAAATGAACATGTCGGAGAGACCTCCAACATCATGAAATGAATAACCATTATTGGGTTTGAACCAATGGACCTCTCATAGCTCATGAATAAATTCAAATAAGAAAATACAATAAAAATCATAACTCTATTATTCCCTAATTAAAAAGGGAAAACCTATAAGATAAATTCCAATAAATAATGGGCTTGGTTAAATAGACCCATTAGAAATTAGTGGGCCAAAATAAGGATTTTAAAAATAAGAATAATGGGAAAATACCCTAAATTTGTAACTAAATTATTACCTAAATAGAAAAGGGGTATTTAATGCATTAAATAAGCAATTAGAGT
This sequence comes from Colocasia esculenta, assembly GCA_014218235.1. Taxonomy (NCBI): domain Eukaryota; kingdom Viridiplantae; phylum Streptophyta; class Magnoliopsida; order Alismatales; family Araceae; genus Colocasia; species Colocasia esculenta. Next base: position 85,043,142 of record CM024760.1, read on the forward strand.
AGGAGTTGGATTCCTAAACCCACCCCATATGGATTAGCACGAATTTGGATCTCTTCCAAGTCTAAATAGAGATTGGAAAGCAAGGAAGGAAGGTGGGAGTAAGGAAATCTCGGAATTAAGAGGAATTTGAGTAGTAGTAGGAATAGGAACTTGTGTTTACATAAATACACCTCTTAAACCCTCTTGGCCGACCCAAGCTCGTGTCAAGGGATTCCTGGACCAGGAGGAGAGGCCAAGGAGGAGGAGATTTTGTGGGAAGAAGAACCTTTCAAGCTCTCAACCCCGTTCTTCAAGTTCTAGCCCTAGAAGATGAAATCGAGTCAAGGTAGGCATTCTCACAAGCATAAACCATGAAACTTTTTCTGTAGGTTCTTCCTACCCTCTTGAACGAAACCCCCAAGTTTCATATTTTTCCATCCATCCTATATTTTGTTCTTAATTTTTGAAGAACTGCAAACATGATAACCCCGAGGTGTCATATTTAATTCAAATCTCTATGTATACTTGATCCCATGCTACGAAAGTTTTACTGTAGATACTTCATGTTGTTAGAGATCATTTTCCCCTAAAAAGCCTAAATTTCATTGAGCATGTTGCTCGAATTAAATCAGTCTTCCTCTCTATGTCATGTTCTATGTTACCCGTCCTTGTTCGTTCTCAAACCATGTTCAAACCATGCTCTCTCTCTAATTCCGATTTATTGGAAGTACCCTTACATGTCTAGTTTAATTTGCAACTAGTTTCATGATTTTTCGTTCACTATACAATTAGTTATGATTTTCAAAGCACCCTGTATCATTCGATTTCAAGTTGGCCCGCAATCCAAAGCCTGGTCTGAATCCTGTCAGAGCCAGGTGCAGACAACCGGATTGCGACAGGCCCATATGTCGCCTTCTGGGTCTGATTGCGACCATCCACTTGTCGCTTTCTCAAGCCATCGCGATGCCTTCCTTGTCGCTTTCTGAATGCGACAGTACCTACGTCGCGTTCTGGCCGCCTGAACAGACAACCATGTCGCAACCAGTACAGGACCCTGTCGCGTTCTGCCTGGCCCATGTCGCAATGCTCATTGGCCTATGTCGCCTTATCAGTTTTTTTTTGATAAAAACCCATAAAAATATTTATGTCACTTTCATGATTTTTTTGATAAAACGCCTTTTTACAGTTATACCCCCAGTAAAAACCCTACTTAAAAATAGTGCTATATTGAATGATTTAAAATACATGTTCACGACTTATTTCTATCTATGATTTCTCTTGCACTTACACACACTTGAACCATCCATATATGGCTGAAATCTTGCAGAAAATATCTCATAATGTATCTGGTAATTTATTGCAATAAAGCATATTAATTGCCCTATTTTAAAGGACTTGTATTCGTTTCTTGCGTTGTTTATATACCGATATCGACGCTCCACTGTTCTAGAATTCCTCTAGCACGTCGAGCACATGTTTTATATACACACTTTACTTGGATTGTGGTGAACTCTCCGTCGGATATTCCTTTCATCGGACTAGTGAACTCTTGCACAAGGCCTCCGTAAGTCTCCTCTGTCCATGGATTCTCACATGGTCGACGAGCCGGTTGTACCCTAATACCTATGATACCCTTTAGGGATCTATATGATCCAAACGGCTATTAGAGATTCACTCTCGTCTTAAATCACGCCGGACCTCTGGACCTGTGCATAACAAGGCCAGTGGTAGGGTCGTGAGTTCCACTTGACTGCCAACACCAAGTGCGCGTGTTGTGCAACTGTTACTATCACTCGCTACTCGATGTTTCATGTGCAATGACCATAGAATCTCATCTATACTGTACTCTCTCGTCTATTTACGTTCCCTCTACTATCTCGTCTCTCTCGTCTATTCATCTAGTGCTCTCTTGAGACTCGTTGAGCTGTTGTGGCTCCTATCGTTTGTACTATTTCATGACTGTCTAGCGCTATAATGCATACTGTGCAGGGCACGGAGAGTGTCCGAGCGGCTCCAATCTAGTCCTGGGGGCAGAGAGCCACCCGAAAATACCTGCAGGGGCTATTGACGGTGTTCTGCATTGCACCGGTTCTGACTATACTATCTTGGCTAGACATCTGACTACTATCCATTTAGTCTGAGGAGTTCAGACGTACTGTGATATTACTGTGCTATCACAAACTGTTATACATTAGTCTGAGGAGTTCAGACGTAATGTACTATCGTGAAACGGCTACTGTCCCAAAGTGACTATTGTCGTACTCTACCAGTGCACCGTTGTGCAACCATACACGCTATCTCGTTACACGCTCTACTTGGTCTACTTGATACTTGCTATCTTGAGTTATTGCATTCTATCGTGACTTGATCACATTCAAAGTGTCATTACTATTTCGATTGACGAAAGTTAATCAACAATGCTATACTATTTCGATTGATGAGAATCAATCAAAGTGCAATTTACTCGTTACATGACCATCTACTATCCACTCTTCTTGCTATATATGCCTCTTGCTATTCTGGACAATATCGTTACTTGCTATTGTTGTTATCGTTTTCTATCGTGACTTGACTTTAATCATCGTGCTATACTTGATTCATCTGTTATTTGAACCATGTTACTTGTGCTATTACTTTCTCGACTTTACATGATTCTCTCTATCATTAGTTACTCTGCCATTTAAAGCGTTAATTATTTAAAGCCTGCTTGAGCTTGAGATTTAAGTCCTACTGGGCGTTATCGCTCACCCTTTGTTATTTGTTATTGTGTCTCAGATAAGTCGGACAATGACGTTATACGTATCAATGGGACAGGACCAGAGTGATGAGTGACCTGGAGTCAAATGATGAAGTTACCCTAGCACAATTGGAGTCTAGTAGTTATTGCTTTAGATTTCTTTTCAATGTAATGATGTCATTGAGCCTTATGTATTGGCTCCGAATTAGTGGTTGTAATAGTCTTAGTGATTTTATAATGAAATCAAGAGTTATTTCAATTATTATTCATTAGATGCTCCGATGTTTGCGAAAGTATGCGCAATTGTCGTTACCATACTCGTTGTTCGCGTCTCCCTCCGATTTATTCCGCTGCTAAATTGGAGGGGCGTGACATTAGAAACTATCACTTGTTCCTCCTTCTCATCCATATCTAAATTCAAACTTGCAAATCACTCTAACAACTTCCATTCTCCCAGCATCATATTAGCTAGCAAAGCTCCCGACTGTCTACTTAGAGCGTCTGCTACCACATTGGCTTTTCCAGGGTGATATTGAATGGAAATATCAATGTCCTTGAGATACTCTAACCACCTTCTTTGCCTCATGTTGAGATCCTTCTGAGAGAAGAGATATTTCAGGCTCTTGTGGTTAGAATAGACTTTAAACTAATCACCATATATGTAGTGCCTCCATATTTTTAAAGCAAACACTACGGCTGCCAATTCCACATCATGTACTGGGTAATTCGCCTCGTGTGTTTTTACCTGTCTTGAGGCATATGGTATTACCCTTCCTTGTTGCATTAGGACACATCCTAAGCCCATTCCAGAAGCATCTGAATATATCTTGAATCCTCCCTCTTCAGTGGGTAGGGCAAGAACAGGTGCAAAGGTCAGACACTTCTTTAAGCTATTAAAGCTCTCCTCGCACTTGTCAATCCACACGTATGGGTTTTCCTTTCTGATCAGCTTAGTTAGTGGCACTACGATCTTGGAGAAATCCTTTATGAATCTTCTGTAATACCATGCTAATCCTAGAAAACTTCTGATCTCTGTGGCATTTGTTGGTCTTTCCCATTTCAGTACAGCCTTAATCTTTAATGGATCCACATCGATACCATCCTTGGTTACTACATGGCCCAAGAAGGATACCACTTCTAGCCAAAACTCACACTTACTCAGCTTGGTGTACAATTTATTATCCATCAAGATTTTCAATGCTATCCTCAAATGTTTTTCTCTTGGTTTGGAATAGATCAATATATCATCAATAAACACAACATCAAATTTGTCGAGGTATGGTCGATAAATACTATTCATCAGCTGCATGAAAACCGTAGGAGCATTTGTTACTCCCAAAGGTATAGCAATGAATTCATAATGCATGTACTTGCTTCGGAAGGCTGTCTTGTGTATATCTTATCCTTTGATCCTCAACTGATGATAGCCGGATTTGAGATCTATCTTAGAGAAATATTGAGCTCTAGATAGTTGATCGAATAGTTCATCAATCATTGGCAAGGGATATTTGTTCTTTATTGTTAATTTATTCAGTTGTCTATAGTCTATGCATAATCTCATTGACCCATCCTTCTTTTTGACGAAAAGAACTGGTGCACCCCATGGTGATGTGCTTGGTCAAATAAACCCTTTCTCTAGCAGTTCAATCAGTTGTTCCTTTAGTTCCTTCAGTTCTGCGGGGGACATTCTATAAGGTGCCCTAGATACTGGTGCTGCTCCAGGGATCAACTCAATAGTAAAGTCGACCTCTCGCTCAGGAGGAATACTTATCAAGTCTTCAGGGAATACATCAGTGTATTCGCTAACAATGGGGATGTTCGCGATCTTGATTACTTACTTCTTGGTGACAATAGTAGGTAGAAAGGCTATACAACCTTTCTTCATCATTTTCTTGTCTTGTAGTACAGATATGAGGGATACTCTCCTGTGATTTCTATCTCCTGAAAACACTAGCTTGGGATGCAAACTAAATGTTACCCTGCTTTTCTTACAGTTGACACTAGCCCCATATTCAGACAACCAGTCTGCTCCTAGTATCACATCATAACCCTCCATGTCCATGCATATTAAAATAGCAGGTAAATTTTGAGCTCCAATTAACACTTCACTAGATGGAAAGTGATTTCTAAGTTTGGTGCCAAGACTAATAGGGGTTGACACGAGTAGTCCCACTTTCATTGGGACGGGTTTCACATGTAAAGTATTAGCAAAAGTTTGTGATATGAAGGAATGAGTAGCTCCCATATCAAATAGAACGAATGCAAAATGAGATAGAATAGTTGGTTCTTGTAGAGCCTGCAGCCTACCTTGAAGCTTCTGCCCACCCTGGCATGTATCTGGTGCCTGATTAATCATACGCGGACAGTCAGAAATCTTATGGCTCTGGCTTTCGTAGCGTAGGCATTTTCTCAGTGCCTTCCAACAGTCCTCAGACCTGTGACTAGCCTTGTCACAGTGCTTGCATAACTCCCTGTTGATGGAGGCCTATTGCTTACCTCCATCCCTGAACCTCTTCATCAGTTGACTTCCAGCTTGGCCCATCGTCCTTTTAGTTCCAACCACAGCTTGTGGCCTTTTAGATATTGTCCCCTGTTCTCTCTTCACCATGCTGTTTTTGATGTTTTTCGCGATAGCTAGAGAGTCCTCTAGTAGTAGTTCCTTCCTTACCATCTCTGAATAAGTTTGCAAATCCATCGGTCCCAGTTGTGTAATGTACTGGGGCCTTAGACCGCTCATAAACCTCTTGGCCTTCAACCACTCGCTTTGGACCAAGTGTGGGCTATAACAGGCCAGCTTAGAGAATTGGGCCTTGTATTCCACCACAGAGAGACCCCGTTGTTTCATCTTGGCGAACTCTGCCGCCTTCCTCTCCTGTACTCTGTCAGAAAAGTACTTATTGTTGAAATACTTTTGGAACTGTGCCCAAGTAGCTTGGGCATCTCCTAGCATAGCCTCAATTGAATCCCACCAAGCGCAGGCTTCCCACTCTAGCTGATAAGTAGCCAGAGTAACCTTGTTTTCGTCTGTGCATCCCATTACGTGGAACGCATGCTCCATCTCCTTGAGCCAGTGCTCAGTTTCGTCAGGGTCTGTGCTGCCACCAAACCTTCGTGGGTTCATAGTGCGAAAATTTCTGTGGAGATCCCCCTGATTCTCAGCTCTCCTCTGGGTGGCCTGTAGTAGGGCCTGAGTCAGTGTATTGATTGTCCTTTGCAGATCTCTTTCACGTGCAGCGGCCTTTGCAATCCTCCAAGATAACCACATCATGATCATTAGACATCAATTTTATCTCAACCTGAATCTAACTAGATGACTTAGCCTATGTTTATACCAAAATCTCACTTTTGATTTCTAACATGTTGACATGGGGAAGTTTAGTCTTGGATACGCCTAACAATCTCCTATTTGCCTAGAACTCAGGGGAAAGCCTAGGCTCTGATACCAACTGTCACACCCCAAAATTTAGCAGCGGAAATAAATATCGAGAGCGTGAGCGATACAAGTATAAGTATCACAATCGAGTAATTTATAGCAACAACTAAGTGTAACAAAAGAGTTAAGACAATAATTGTGCCAGCCAAATAATTCTTTATTTCATTTCTATCAAATCAAAATACAACCTTTAATATCAGAGCGAATATATAGGACCCATTATTGTATTTCAAAGTACAATGACACAATGAAATATCGAACTATTACAGACTCTATGGACTCTAACACGCTGGTATCTGGCTATATCGACGATTATACTTTGAGAAGCTCATCACTCTTCCCCAACCCCAACATGCTCTACGTCCTCATTGTCATCTCCTAAAATGTTATGGAAAGCAGGTGTGAGCACTAACGCCTAGTAGGATTTACATATCGTGGTGTGGTCATGTTTTACATGAATTAACAATTTATTAGCCAAGACACTAGCATGAAGTGCTCATGGCAAGTTGATCATGATAACGATATGGACAATCCCAAGATATAACATGTACTAAAACGATTCACTAAACAAATCCAGTGACATATATCATGTGAGAAGGAACATTTAACAATGGAACGGATGACAGTATGATCATTTGTCAAATAGATAAGATTCAATCATCTATAGCATGTACAATGGATATCTCAAGTTGAATTCCTTAGAATTCTAGTGTATAATGACATATTGGATTCAATAACATGTACAATAGATTTGGTCATTTCACATATAAAAGTTCAATCAATCATTCAATAACAATGTGGAAATTACTTAGATCAATCTTGCATTCAATTAGGTGATTTCCAGACACCTCAACGAATCATATACTCTCGCGATTATAAGTATTTCGGGTGCTCCTCCCAGGACCAGACTGGGCCCTTATATGCACAAGCATGGTAATGAACCGAAGTTCCAATAATTTCTGGTAATTCTATTCATTCATTTATGGCCAACATGATTTTCAAACAATGGACAATTATGAACTAAAGATCATGTCAATGATAATAAGGAACAAGGCAAGTATACATGATCCTGAGTAAATTTCGGCAGCATAACTTCTTAATTACTTTAGTTTGAGCCTTACATTTAATGACTTGGTTTCAATGTATCAAATCACTCTCACGAGAAGTAGATAAGAACAAAGGTGCTTTCTATCTTCTGGGAACTTCAATGGTACAACCAACTCAGTCTCCACGAGGGAATCCACGAAGTACGGAGATTTACAGAGGTCTTAGAGAAAAGGTCACTAGTTTGCCGATACGGAATGACCGGCCGAGAGTTTCCAATTCCCCAAGAGAGGGCTGCCTATATGTGCAATGTGTTGTGTAGAGCATGTCTCATTGTCACAAACCATCAGTTTATAACAAGTCGGAACGTTTTTAACAAGAAAGCATGACATGGTATGCAATTTAGTCTATCACATGATTTCTACACTTTTAACATATAGAACTTTCAGTTATGAACAAGACATAGTATGGACAAAGCACAATGATATTCACATGGTACATGGAATCAAGTATCATTAAGAGCACTTACAATAAAAGTTCATATTCATATAGTTTCATGTGGCTCGATGACTTTTAGGTCTTCGAACAACTAAGTAACATGATATAACAATGAAACATACATATGGTTGACTGTACATCTACATAAAACAGTCTCGGGTTGGTCTTTCTCGCGACAGGTTCAGTCGTCGCACTTAAGAAGACCGTACATGGTTCTGAAATACAAGCACTCTGTGAAACATCAAATCGCGACGAACCTTTCCATCGCCTTCATGTCGCGACAGGTCGATATGTCGCAATGGCTTTTAAAATGTGACAGCCTTGTCAGTCGCCTTCATGACGTGATAGGCAACGGGTCGTGACCACCATGAATCGCAACGGTTCGACACGTTCCGTTCATGAGGTATTTTCAAAATCTCATTAAAAAAATTGGGAAAAAAATAGGAGGCGAAAAACTAGTCAAATCGCGATGGCACTACCCGTCGCGTTCTAGACCGGCATTGAAACCCATGTGACACACAGTTTTATGTGTCAAAATGGTCGATTCCATGTCATAATCATGATGGAAGGCTTAGTCGTCTTTCATGTGAATGCGACGGTCTAGTACGTCACGTTCATGCAATGAACAACGCGACGTCTGGAATGGTCGCAGTTTAGGGTTTCATCCGAAAACAATAAAAAAAGGGGTAGACATGCATGCAACGCTTATAACTCAAGATTTAGGGCTCCTGGAACAAAAGTATGAACATGAATGTTGTTGGGTATGATGAGTAGAAGAGAACTATGATTTTTGTTTCACATGATTTGGTGTCAGGATGCATTCAAACCGACGTGACACTAAAAGCCCTATTCATGCACGACTCTTGGAAAACGCTTAATGCTCCTAGCATGCTAGATGAAAATTTGGTAAAACAAGTGCATATGAATGTATACTTGAGGATCCTTACAATGGTATGTGATTTAATCATGTTTGGCCCGAGATAACCTACCTTTGGTCAGTTCTAAGAGAGGTCTTGTACACAGGTTGTACAGAGCACAAGTTGAGGAAGAAGACTTGGGTTGGGGATGAATTCCTCCTCCTCTAGTGCCCTAGCTAGCCTCCTCATGACCCTAGCACGATGGTAACCCTTCCCCAAGAGTCTCATGATGATTATTTATAGATTTTGGCTTAATTGAAGTCCTAATGAGACTAGGAAAGTTGGGTTGCAGTTCTAGCATGGTACCTTTTAAGATTTGGTGATTCTCCTCCCAATTGGAGTAGTAATGCTATTAGGAAACATGCTAACATGGCTGGGTACGAATTTGGGATGCTAAGTATGGCTAATTGCCTTTTCTTTTGTCCTAACTGCCCCTTTCTATTTTCTGCTCAATTAGAGTTACGAATTTTTTGGATTTAATGTCATTGGGTTTTGCTCTTTGGTCCAATAAGAGTTGTTTTGGCCCAGTATATAATTTAAATGGTTGATTCCACTTCTTGGGAGTTTAACTATGATTTTTATTTGACATTTTATTTATTTTATATTTTCCTACAGTTTGAATCAATTAAATTTCTGGGGTTTTACAGGCTTACCAAGTTCAATATCGTTTACAAGCGGTTAAATAGAGAAGAGATCATATCATACCTCGACAAAGCTTAGCGTCGATAAGCCTACCAAGTTCATCATTATCCAATTTTGTTGTGGTAGGCATAGGCTTTAGGATCTCAGGCATTATCATTACGCCAAAACTCTAATTGTTGTGTAAGGATACCATCATTCCTTATAACCCACCACAGGGTACAGTCCCCCTACTGGACAACTTAGCAACACCTGCAGGCAGGTCCACATCCGGACCTAGGCATGACTTGGCCAACTCGGCCTCCACCACACCCTGTTAAGCAAATAAATCTTTATAAAACATTTTATTCCTCCATGAGTAGGGTTGTAAATAGATCCAGATATTATTTGAATCTGATTTGTAGTGGCGACAGCGACATCGACAAGGGTGATCCTACATCGACATCTGATATCTTTTTGGTATTGATGCGGCTACATCGACCGAAATGTTAGTGAATATAAATGTAATAAAACTTTATTTTTAAAATATTTTATTTTATTTTCAAAATAATCAAATTATTAATATTCAAAATTATTAATATTTAAATATTAAATATAATTAAATATGATTATATTTAATTATATTTGAGTGGTAAAAAATACCACTGAAACACCCCGTGCTTCCCTCCCCCCCCCCCCCTTGTGAAAAAAATGGAGGCATTTTAAACCCCCGCCTTTTCCTCCCCCCTTGAAACACCCCACAACATGTGACCCCCACCATCACCTCCGAGCTGTTGCTAAGCCCACAACGCCAGAGCGCTGCCGCTGGGAGCCTTCGACCGCCGCCTCCGTAGGTACGTAACTCTCCCTTCGGCGCCGCCTCCTCCTCCTCCTCCTCCTATCTATTCTTTCTCTGCTCCCCCCACTAGAACCGAAGGGGTTGAACCCCCCTTCGACACCTTTTCCTCCTCCTTATGCAAGCCCCATTGCAAAGGGGAGCAGCCCCCGCCACTACCATCGCCTCCGAACTACTGCTGAGCCCACACCGCTGGAGCACCGTCGCCGCCTCCTCCTCCTCCCCCTCCTGCCTTTTCTTTCTCTGCTCCCCCCACCATAATTAAAGGGGGTGAACCCCCCCTCTGACACATTTCCTCTTCCCCATGCAGGCCCTATTGCAGAGGGGAGCAGCCCCTTGCCTTGCCGCCGCTGCCATCACCTCTGAGCTAGTGCTGGGCCCACACCGTCGGAGCGTCGCCTCCTCCTCCTCCTGTCTTTCTCTGCTCCCCCCGACCAAAACCGAAGGGGGTGAACCCCCTCCGACACCTTCTCCTCTTCCCCACGTAGTCCCTTGTTCCTTCATTTCCAAAAGGACCCAGCTACCCCTCCACAAACAAGTTATTATATTCGAAACTGTACTCTCAAATCATTGAATACTTAAGACATACTAATCACTTTCTCCATCTACTTATGCATCTGATGGGTTCAAACAGATGGATCAAATAAGATCACATGAAATCTTTGAATGGTCTTACAACCAAATGTATGAATATGATACTTGTGTTGTTTAAACAAGTTTTGCCTAGTAATGCATTTGTACCTAAAAATTGGTATGAAACAAAGAAGATTGTCAAAGAATTGGGACTTAGTTATGAAAAGATTGATGCATGTAAAAATGATTGTATTATTTTAGAAAGAAAATAAAGATAAATTTCAATGTCCAGAGTGTGGTACTCCAAGATATAAAGATAATACCTCAAAAAGTAGTAAGAAGGTGGCAAAAAAGGTGTTGCATTATTTTCCTTTAAAGGATAGATTGCAATGCCTATTTATCTCATCAAAGACAGCTCAATAGATGACATGGCATAATGGCAATCGTCCTTACCAATCTAATGGTGAGATGCATCTGTAATCACGAGGTCGCGCACCCCTCAGAACACACAACATGTTCATGATATTAAAAGTATGGATTAAGGAAATGTGATCGCCAGATAACAAGTTGCCCTAAATATGATTGAAACTAGGCTAACGTGCTAGGAAAAGGACTGAGAATGTGGCACTTACTGATGTCGCGACGGGGATCCCCGTCACAATACTGTCGTTGTCGCGACGCCTTGAAAGGGCGCGTCCTTGATGTCATGACGCAGGTGGCCGACGCGTTCTCTGCACTGCGGGAGAATGTTGGGGGGACCTTCTTCCTGCCCTCCAGCCGGCTAGAGAGAAATAGCTCCTCGTCTATCCTTGCTTAGATGCCTGCCAAAACAACGAAAACAACAAAAGAAACCCTGTTAGACCATATTTAAGTGAATTATCTATCCAAAATGAAATGAAAAGGGAAGAGCATAGAGGGAACAAACTTGAGGGTGGTTTTTAAACCCCTTGGGTTATATAAAAACATGGGAAAGGAAGGGATGCAATCCTATCTAAAAGAAAATAATAATATGCATGAAGAGAAAATGAGAGGAGGAAAAGAAGAAGGAGCCCCAATGGGGCAACTCCCTAGTTGTAGTGCAGTGTCCTTGGTTGTGCTAAAGCCCTGGATGAAAGTGGAAGCCGCCTCCTCAATCACCAAGGTCCGTATGTGAAGAAGAAACCATGGCTTGATGAAGAGGATAGATAGGAAATGGGTGTAAATGGGTGAGCCACGAGCTAAGGGGAAGGTCTGGATGGATTTTGGTAGCACTTTGTGGCAAGAATCGGGCTCTCCTCTCCTCTGAAAGTGAAGTGTCAATTATATAGAGAGGAGAGAGATTATCCTATCCATAAGTGATAATCACCCATAAAATGTGATAAAACCATGTAAATCCAGATGGGAAGAGTCCTAGGATGGTCCCAAGGTGCCATGGAACCTCAAACCGCGGTTGGGGGTTTGGGAAGTTGCTTGGAGATAGAGATAAGGCCAATGGAGGATAAATAAGAGGTGGTTGCGGAGGTAAGCACATGCACATCATGTCGCGACAGGTCGTAGGGACGCGGCATGGCTTGTCGCGATGGCTAGAGTGGTCGCGACCCTGAAGGCACGTGAATATATAAATGCATGGGCTGTCGTGATAGCCAAGGATGGCGCAACATGACTAACGCGACGCCACGACCCGTCGCGTTAATGAAAATCGATTATTCTTGAGATATTGATCAATTATTTGAAAGAATAATTGATAATTAAGCACAATGACTCTTGAAATGATATTGGATAGGATAAGCTGAGAATTGGGCTTCTAATGGGCTCAAAACATGGCTAACAGATGGGCTCAAGGTGAGTAACCAACTTGGGGCTCATTAAGAGAACAAGAAATGTTGTACAACTTATGAGCCAGAATCGGGTGTCTACAGATTGCCCCTCCTTGTCTTCCACTTGCAATAGAGCGTAGCGGAAGTGTAGTGGAGGTGTCATGAAATGACGATGAAGCGGAAATGACGTGGAGTGGACTGAAAAGATGGGAGCCAAGGTAAAGAGACACCCGATCTAACCAATAAGTAATTGGAATCTTATTGAAAGCCCTAAGTTAGTTGCTCGAGCAGAATGCAAGGAAAACACAAGTCTGGACGAAAGGAGAGAAAATACGATCAACCCCTCGATTGAGAGGTATCCTAGCCGATTGGCCTGCAGATTTCATTTTGGAGGGACATGTGCATGCCAGGCAGGTAACTCTGACTCTGTCCTGGGAGCGGTTCACAACCAAAATGGATCAAAAGGAATAAAGATGAAAATTGGATAGTGAATCCAGACAGCAAAATCCTTAACAGATTAGTAAGAGCAACTCGCTCAGAGACAAACCTTCTAATTCAGAGTGGAATAGGATTCCTTGTTCTGAACATGGAGAACAATTGGGCAATCAACAAGAGCTCACCATTATCAAGGGATGAGTCATGATAGCTCAAGATCTTACATGATGCATGCTGGGCTAAAGGAAAAGAAATCATTAAATCAAATGCAAAGAAAGGAGAAAATAGAAGATACATCAAGCATAATATTGCTAAACTAAATAAGAATGGGTCGAGAGTCTTCCTGCAACCACTGTGCAAGACAGAGTCCATCATCCCCAAACTTATCCAACTTAACGGCCTATCTGATGATTAACAACGTGCACCTAGATCATTACCATTTTTGTTGACGGGGAACTCAAATCCCAGACCACATTGAGAACTAGCTGGTCCTTGAAACGATATAATAAGTAGGTTACCATATAGTAATTCAAGGGAGAAGGGATAGGAATACTTACCTAACTTACCTGTGAAGCTCCATTTTTTTGTGATTTTCTGATTTTCTTTTGTAGTTTTCTGATGATAAACAAAGCAATAATCGACTGAAAGTAAATAAAATATGTACAAACACAACAATTTTACAAGCAAACTATGTACAAACACAAGAAAACACAAAACGCATAAACGCGACGCCTCTGGGGGGCGCGACACTGTCGCGTCGCCATAGGGGGTCACGACCTTAACTCGTTGGATCGGGGCATCGCGACATTGTTCTGTGCGATAAACTCTGAAAGCGAGCCTTATCCTTATCCTAAGGCTAATCCTAATACCTATTAGACTCTTAAACTCAAACCTACTACTACTCTAAAACCTATGGACGAATTAGGATGGGATTAGCACCCCCAAGAGTTCTATAAATAGGGGTGCAAGGCTCTAATCCGTAGCTCATCTTCTCTCTCTTCTTCTCTCTTGATTTTCTCTCTCTTTTAGCCATGAAGAGATCTTTCTCTTCCCTCCAAGCAAACCCCATGCCCTATGGCGGTCCCAAGGCAGCAAGAACGGCCCATGCAGAGCTCCAACGCCAAGAACTACTATAAAATAGTGCATGTGTGGGACAGCATCACGGCGCTTGTGGAATTGTGGCATCCACAAACCCATACGTTCATTTTCCCCTCATTTGAAGGCACCATTCTACTGGAGGAGCTAGAGCTCATGTTGGGGCTTCCTAAGGACAAGAAGGGGGAGGAACACCTCATCTCGCATACCGTGGCCACTGTAGACTCCTGGGCCATCCTCGGCGAGATCACCACTCGGACCTAGGATTTGAGCACAATGACCAGCCCGGGCTACATCCATCTCATCCCCCTTTCTTAGTGTATCGCTTCACAGTGCAAGAGGAAGACGGGGAACTATCTAGCCATCGCCAAGGCTGCCGCCATCTGCATATGCGGTGTCATTCTCTTCCCCACGCAGGACCACCTTCTGTCTGCGGCCAATCTGAGCACTATTAGCAGCGTGTGGGAAGGTATGTCCATCTCTCAGGTTGTTCTTGGTTATCTCTATGATGGGCTCTCCTCTGCAGCCACTGGTGGACCTCTCTTCGGCTCCGTGGTCACCCTCGAATGCTGGATGGGAATGCATATTAACTTCAAGGTGACGGATGACCCATCCGTCAAGTGCATGAGTATGGTCCATCACCCGCTCTCCTTCGTCGGTGCTCCGCTCCGCATGACCACTCAAGCATGGTGCAAGATAGCATGGTTAAGGGACGGAAGGAGTGGAGGCTATACTTGAACACACTAACAGCGGAGCAATTCGAGATGCGCCCGATTTTCCTCCATAACAAGATAATCTGCCTTCCTCAGCGCATCGTCCTGGCTTTACGACTAATCGGCAACGAGGCATTGGTCCTTTACAACCCCGACCAATGCTATCTACAGTGTGGTACAGCATGCATAGTCGTACAGACTCTCTCCCACTACCCCCTGATTCAAGCACGGAAGATGGACAATGAACAAGACGAATGGGACATGAGGAGCGCCATCATCCACTGGGAGGGGTGTGCCGCAAACCTCATTTCAGAAGCAGTGGCAGAGGAAGAGGATGTGTACCAAGAATATCTACAAGCTTTGAGGAAGATCCAACCACGTGGAGATCGCGTCGTGGCGGAGGCTGCATAGGGTGCTTGAGAGGAGTAGAAAATGTATAAGGTGGTAGGTAGGGCCTAGAAAAGACTGATTAATTGATCATAGGCATGATAGGACTTGTAATTTGATAATTTCAATCAATAAAATCAGATTTTTGTTTCATGATTTGCAAGTTCGGTTGATGTCGCGACCACCACAGACGTCACCTTAAAGTTGCGACGGTTCGACAAGCCGCGACAAGGTCGCGGCCCACCTGGCTGTCGCGATCCGAACATGGCATCTTTGGCCGTCGCGACATGAACCGAGAGTTCAAAAATGCAGAAGCCCCCCTTCTTCCCTCTTTTGTGCTCACAGACTTGAGCACCGACGATTATTCAACGGTGATGGAGAGTGGCGGTGGCGACAGGGAATCCCCCACTGGTGAGTGGGGCAAGCGAACAGTAAGGAGGTCGTCTCGGCGGCGCGAGTCGACCGCTCCGGCGGTGGAGGACATCTCGGAGGTGGAGATGGCGGCGGAGGAGGACACCCCGGTGGATCTAGCGGTGGCAGCCGAGGCTTGGGAGGCTGCGATGAGGAAGGTAGGTCCCCGAAGCCCTACCCTTTAATTTCAAGATGCGGATGGGATGAGGAAGCCCCATAGAGGGCCATTGTAGGGCTAAATGCCCGGGAGAAAGGCCGTCGGAGAGGGAAGGCTCTAGTTAGTTATTGACTGAGAATGCGACAGCCCACCCCATCGCGACAAGGCATGTCGCGACGGGGTCAGAGGCTGTGACATTTTCACATCGGCCATGGCCGTTGCGACAAGGTCGAGGTCTCCCTGGGCGTCGCGACCAGGTCGCGGCGCATCGAGGCGTCGCGACCCCCTGGGTCGACACGACCTTAGCCGAGAACCAAAGGAGTTGATAATGTTCTGACTGGTTGCCTTCTTCTGTGTGTTTACAGTGCGAGATGACGGCCAGGGTTTTCTGGTTGCTGGTTCTGGCTGTGTACCTGGCTCTCCCAGGGTTTCAGAGGGAGAGGTTGGATGAGATGGTGTTTGGGGAGGTCCTCCGGATGGAGAGGATGAGGGAGGACGCTCCCCACACCCAGACTCTTAGGAGTAGGTGGGACGTGGAGTCAACCGCCTTCGTGTTCCCGTGGGGTCACATGATCCCCGAGCTGGAGGATGTGAGTTGCATCATCAGGTTGAGGGTCTATGGCCGCCCGATTAGCGGGTTCACCTACCCATGCTATAGAGAGATACCCCGTAGGCTCCTAGATTTGCCTGTGGGTCAGAGGTCTTCCCTAGTCCCTAAGGTAGAGTTGCAGGAGAGTCTAGGACTAGCTCAGACTGGTAGGGAGGTAGGGAGACAACCGACGAGCAGTTGGATCGGCTGGTGAGAGGCTGTCGGGAGACCTTAGCCAGCGAGCCTGGGGCTCAGGCAGACCTGGACCTGCATCCCTTCCTGACTTTCTTCCTCGGTAGACTTTTGTTTTCCATGAGGGGCGACGTTGTCCTCTGCCGGTTCCTGCCGCTGCTGGAGGACCTAGATCGGGTGGGGGAGTATGAATGGGGTGCTGCCCTTCTGGCGCACCAGTTTGATAGTCTAGGGTCCTCTGACCGGTAGACCTCGATCAACAGCTTCTTCCCCTTTCTTCAGGTATGCTTCTCTTTCCCTTGCCTTTTACTTACATTGCCTCTTTATTGTAAATGTGATATGATTGTGCCTCTCTTTTGCAGGTATGGACTTACCTCCACCTCCCAGGCCTGGGGAGGGGGACCCTGGAGCAATCGGGCCTTGTGCCCCTAGCTCGGTGCTAGGTGTCGTGCCGAGACACGCACCCCTTGGAGGTGGCATGACACCCCTTGGAGGAGTAGGTGGCGTCCATCCAAGATGCCATCAATGTCTACCCTCAGCTAGATGTAAGTACTACCCTTTCTCTAAACCCCATTGATTTCTTTAAATACTTGGCTATTGACTAGATGTGTTCCTTGTTGTGCAGGTGGAGTGGCAACCGTATCTGGAGGAGGGAGACGAGGGACAGCCCTGGTGGGAGCAGGCCAGCCCCTACTTTGGTAGGGCGACTTGGGTTCATGCTCTCAACCTCGTGCTACCTCTGCACCTGCATCTGACTCAGAGGTCACTCGGCTTCCGTCAGAGTGTTGTGGAGTTCCCTAGCCGAGGCAGGACCCCTAGGCCCGGTCGGAGCTTCTGGGGACTCCACGACACGACCGACTAGCACGAGCGGGTCCATGAGCAGATAGCAGACAAGGAGCACAGGGGGCGACG
Source organism: Colocasia esculenta (assembly GCA_014218235.1). Taxonomy (NCBI): domain Eukaryota; kingdom Viridiplantae; phylum Streptophyta; class Magnoliopsida; order Alismatales; family Araceae; genus Colocasia; species Colocasia esculenta. The sequence goes on from CM024760.1 coordinate 85,060,484, forward strand.
GGTCCGATCTGACGCGGAGTCCGACGAGGCATACCTGTAGTCCTTCACCTTGAAATATAGGGGGAGGGTCTATAGAGGCACCCGAGGATAGGTATACTGTAGACACCCATTTTTGACCCATAAGTCGAGCTAAATCCCTCGTCATATAATTGATGCCCCACGTTGGATCATCATCGCCAAGCTGGCTTTCTCCGATCATGATATCCTTTTCAGTAGTTCATCGCCCTAGTGGGTTCTTCTTGGTCAAATCAATCTATCTTCATCATCATCTTGTAGCTCTCTGGGTTAGGAATCCGGCGTTTCAAACTGTGAGTCAATCCGATGCCCGTGCAAGGAGATCAGACACTTTGTATGGCCATATGCTGAAAAGTCCTTGAAGGCGACAGCCTCCCTGTCGTTTTCCGCTATACAAGGCGACAGCCTTCCTGTCGCTATCTGGCCTTGTAACGATTTGCCAAGTCAGAATCGATCTCCTTCAGAAGGCGACACCTCGATACGTCGGGTTCATAAATTCGTCTTTAATTCCTTGAAAAATCGCCAGAAATTCTAGAAGACCCTTCCTTTTAAGGAAGGCGACGTGTCAAGGCGTTGCCATCCGGGTGGCGACTAGGAGGCCATCGCGTTTTGGATGCCATATAGGGAATCCTTTCCGAGCATGACTTGGACACTTGCCATGCATGGATATTCCCTCTTTTGGTCGACCTAAACGCGTCCAAATCCTACCAAAACTCGTGAAGACCTTCCTTAAAGCCTCCTTTCCGAGTTCCAATCGCCCATGCGCAGCCATACCTACCCAAACCCAAACTCTTGCCCATTATTCCTTTCATAGCCCTTCCAGGAATAATCACATATAAATCTCTCCATACTGCATCTTTTAGGGCAAGACCGGCGTCTGCTATTTCGTCTCCCCTAGAGCTCCAACTCCTCAGAAGAGTCCCTTACCTCCGGACGACCAGGAAGTTCCCCCCAGGGCGATTTCTCCCTGCTTACACTTTCTCTCTCCCTTTTTCCATCGATTTTCTCTTCATTCATGCATACATAGGATCTGTTTTTTCATAGTTTTACATTAGAGCACACCACACACACCGATCTTAATCACCCAAAGGGGTTAAAAACCCATCCCACTTGAGTTCCCTCCAAAATAGTGCATGTTTCTTCATATATTTTTGGAATAGATTCATCATACATGAGTTTTCTAATGGGTTTCCTATTGTTTTGATGATCTTGGTAGGTGTTTGAAGACAGGAGAGGCACGAGGCTCTTGCCCCTCGGCCGGCTGAGGAGCAAGAAGAAAGAACCTATAATCTTCATCCACTGAAGTAGAAGGCGACGATCCTACTGTCGCGACCAAGAAGGTGCCAGTATTCCCGTCGCATTCCGGTAAATAGGCCGCGACCCTCATCTTGTCGCGTTCACAAGAATAGGTACGCCCTCTGCCTTCTCTTCCTTTTTCCAAGGTAGTTAGCCCATCTTCATCCATCTATTCTTCTTGGCAACTACTTTGGTGGCGATCACGGTTAGTTTTCCTTACCTTTCACATATATTTTTTGGGGAGCAAATCTCGTGATTACACCTTTTGGCGATCACGATGGGACATCTAGTGCCCTTCATGCTTCTTTCTGTCTTTCCCTGCCTTCCCTCGTCGTCCATGTGTGTGGTTCTTTCTTAGGTTTTATGTCTTTCCATTTACTTTCATTGTTTTTTGAGTTCTGCTACTTTGGGTGAGAAGACGACATCGGGAGTGTCGCTATAAAGGTAGCGACAAAGTTGGTGTCGCGATCAGGTCAGTACATCAGCACTCCTGTTCATCCTATTTCTTCGTTCTGTCGTACTATTCTGGAAAGCGACATCGAAGGAGTCGCGATAGAGAAGGCAAGTGGAAGCGCGTCGCGATCAAGTTTGTGTCTTTTGCCCGTTCACTCGTTGATGTTATTTTAAAATGATGTATGCCTGCTCGGAAAGTGACGCGGATTTTGTCGCGACAAATACAGTGATAGGAAGGTCGTCGCTATCAGGTCAGTGGGTCTGGTTCAATCTCTCTCTCTGTGTTTTGGGCTTACTTCGAGTACTCCATCCATATTTCAAGTCATATCATGCTTGTTCCATGCTTCTGAGAGTCTGTCCATCCCCCATGCTATAGTGTTGTATGTGTTTTGTACATAATCAGATCCAACCTGTTCCCTGTCCACTGCGAAGAGGAAAGTGACTGGCTTCCTGTCGTGATCTTGGTCGCGACTGTGTACCTGTCGCCTTCTACTTCTGAGAGCAGGTCGGCCTGCTTTTGTTTTGCTAGTTTTAGGTTAGAATTTGCATGCACTTTAGTGCACATAGGATTTGCATACATATTCCCATATTCGTAGTTTAGGTTGTCCTCCTCAGCGACGCCGGCTCTCTCGGCCACATATTCCTTGTGTCTGACTAGAGCACTCGCTTGAGGCCCTCCGTAAGTCCCCGCTGACCATGGATTCCCACACAGCTGCCGGGCTGGTTGTACCTGTTGCCACTTAGAATAAGATCCAGTCATTTGTGAGTCTGTGAGAAATCCTAGTCACACCCGAAGTCGGAAGCCTTCTTCCTTTATGAAACCTTCCTTTTGAGAGAACTCTATAAAAGTTCAATCCATTAAAAGGCAAACTTGAACCGAATAAAAGAAACCATCATCATTGCCAACTGCTTGCTTTGGGTGAGACATTTCCTCTTTCTTTTGTTTGCATAGGGTTTTCTGTTTAGGAAACTAGGTGTCCGTTTAGGTTAGGTTGTTAAGGTCTGAACAGGCTTTCCCCATCCTGGTGCGCCCACTTTCCAAACATGGAGTCATATTTAAATCTGGTCTATGATGAGAATCAGGACCCTGCCTTTTATACTTCCCAAGACTACGAGGAATCTCTTCCTCATGATCTCTTTGGGGAGTCGACCCGCCCTTGGGTCGTTGCAGTCCATGCCACTGAGAGTCACCACCATGACGACAGTGGCCCATCACAAACCATCCACCCTCCTTAGTCGAACGATCAAGCTGCTCAGCTCCTGCGCCTAATTCCTCAGCTTGATCAGTCTCAAATCTAAACTCTCATGACGGCCCTGAAAGGAAAGGCCGCTTCATCACCCTCACCCAGAGCAGGCGCCTCACGCCCCATGGCAGCTACCTCCGGCCCCCATGTCACCATGGGACAAGCCGACAATACTCCCATCCGGCCGCGGACCATTCGATTCACTCCATTTGAGTCTGAGCACTACCATCCACGTAAGTCGAGGTCCAGGTCTCCCCCGTATCACCCTTGCTACTCACCCCATCCTCCTGAGCCACGCGCCAGGCCGGCGTCTCGTGAGCCGAAGTACTGCAAGTACAATGGTTTGGGCAATCCATACATCCACATCAAAGACTTCATCTATGAGTCCGCACCTTACCAGCATGATCGCCGCTTGATGGCATATCTATTCCGCCGGTCACTGGACGGGCATGCCCTGGATTGGTTCTATTCCCTGCTACCCGAGGACGCAGAAGACTTTGTCATAGTGAAAGCCAAATTCCTCGAACAATTCCAAGACAGGGTCGGGCCCGAGTATTCCCTCACGGACCTCATGGCAGAGAAGATGAAGTCGGATGAGGAGTTTGCCACGTATGCCGACAGGTGGAGGCAGATGGCCACACGGGTTCCAGGGTACCTTCCAGAGGGAGAAAAGGTTAAAATCATCATTGCTAATGCAACCCCTGCCTATAGGAACATCTTAGCGATGAATGATATCACCACCATGCACCAACTCTACAGCAGGGCCCAGTTTATCCAAACCCAGCTCAAAGACTCTCCCATCCATTCCGTGTTCGAACCCCAGAAATCCCATTTCCAAAGGAAGCCTCAGGGGCCAGTTACCGAGGGTGTCCAAGTGAATGAACAAGTGAGTGCATTCAATCCTGCCGGCCAGAACCAAAACCACCAACCTTACACTGCCCAGGGTCAGAATCCTACCAACCATCCACAAGGCCAACAACAGCACCAATACAACCAAGGGCCACCTCCCGATGGTTCCCAACAAAGGCGTCCCTTAGGTTCAAGAAGAACTCACTACCCGCCACTTCCAGAGACACTCTCCGATATTTTCTTGGCCTTGCTTTCCACAGAAGCTATCAGACTCCCTCCAGAAAGACCATTCAACCCAAGTGTGGATGAAACTAGGTACTGCGTGTTCCATCAGCAACCCGGTCATACCATTGAGCAATGCTTCACCTTCAAAGATCTGGTATATGACTTGCATGAGAAGAACAAACTAGATTGGACAGCCCTCCGGCAAGTGATCGGAGACATCAAAGAAAGGCAGAGGCAGCAACAGCAGCAGAGGCAGCAGCGCCAACCACCCCCTCAACAGAAACAACAGCAGTAGCAACAACAGCCGTTGCAGGACCTAGGCATTGTCCACAACCCCTTGCCAAACCATCCACTAGCTCCTAACCCACCACAGCAACCAGCCCAGGTGAACCCCATCGTCCACCACCCCCCTCCTCAAGCGAACTGGACGTATGATGATGAACTCGATGTCCAGCAGATGATGGCCATTAACCACCAGTACCCTCTACAATCCCAAACAATACAACCAGCCAACACGGCTCCTCGATCGATCCCTCCTTAGTTTCCTTGGCCAACACCGTCATACTGCCCATCAGTTCAACACCCACGCCAGTCGCTAGTCCATCTGTTATCCTAGCCTTCACCCCACCTGTCTCCATACCACCACCACCCGTCGTATCTGCTCCCTCGCCTAACATCCTACCACCGCCTGGGCCGGACCAACCCTCCGCCGCCACACTATCCGCCACCAGACAACCCCTCAACCAACCAACCACCTTACGGAGCGGGCAAGTCTTTCGCCGCCCGTACCCACCTATCTCCACTACCTCCACCAGCGAGAACAACCCCCAACAGGTCCTGCAACCACCTCAACAGCAAACCCAGCAGCAACCACAAGATGAGGGGGTGATTGAGCCATTACCTGGGACACACTATGATATTCTCAAGCATCTTGATCATGTGCCAGCCAAGATCTCCATACTGGAGTTGATAAAGAAATCCAAGGAGCACCAAGAAGTATTGAGAAGTTTTCTGCAGAAGGTAGCGGTGAATGAGGATATGCTAGCCGAGAAACTACCAAGTGCAATAGCCATGGTGACTCGTGGGCCGGCAATTACATTTGTCGAAAATGAACTAGCACCCCCGGAGGCCAGGAGGCTACCACTCTGTGTTACCCTTGTCATCAACCATGTAGCAGTAGGGGCAGCACTGGTCAACACGGAGGCGTCAATTAATGTCTGCCCATTGAGCACTCTAAGATCATGCGACGTGTCAGAGGGTATGCTCAGACCAACGCCAACCACCATAGCCGCCTATGACAGCTCTAGAAGATCTTGTCACGGCATGGTGACTGTACAAGCTGAACTAGAGCCGCTCGCTGTCAGTGTGGATCTTTATGTGCTCGACATTGACCCCATGTACAAGGCCATCCTGGGGCGTCCATTGTTAGAAGCACTGGGAGCCGTACCGTCCATTGCACATCAATGTCTCAAGTTCCCTTTCCAAGGACAGAACTATTCATGACACCCATCTCCCGGCCGTGTGGCCTGCCAACAAGCCCGTTGTCTCAGTGATGGACGTCAACTACCCCTGGAGTTACTCGTTCCAATCCAAACGAGAGGGCAATCCAGCACAGGTTAATGCGGTCAAAAGGAAGGAGCCGTTAAGTACCAAAGGGTGGCAAATCATGATGAAGCTGGGGTATGAAGAAGGCAAGGGTCTAGGGGCAGAACTGCAAGGCATAGTCAAGCCCATCCTGGACATTGTAAAGAAAAGCCGATGGGGATTGGGTTACAGAGAAAAGTCTAAGCCATGGTCATCCAGCACATCCACTCTCAAAGCCGACCGAGAACCACTCACATGGACACTCTGGTGTCATTTCATTAGGGGTCCTACCCAACCTGGATGCAACACTGTGGTAATCGAGGCAGAATTGTCGTAGCATGAGGTGCATGGCCGAAACTTCTCTCGACACATGGCTCCTCTACTCACCTATAGGGCACTAGAAGCACTCCGCCCAAGCAAGAGGAGGAAGACAGGGGACCCAGAGGCCGAATGGTACCGCTGGTTCGACATAGAAGACATCACTGTGGCCTTCAGCCGTCTTTTCTGGGAGGAAGAAAGAACGTGGCCCCCAGCTGCAGTCGAGTTACTAGACCCACCCACATCCATTACATCTAAGAGGCAGCTTATGAGTGAAACCACAGACATAGGAGATCCGAACATCCCTTACGAAGAAGGAAGGACAGTCGACGAGTTGTGGAGGGGTACCTGCCTAGCCATCCACCCATCACTCTTGGATTCCCTCCTCCCCAGCCTTGTCCCTTCATCTCCTCCCCTACTCATTTAGCTGACCCCCCCAACTCCTGTCGGCGGCACATTGCCTCTTCACTCTTGATCTCCCACCTACAGTCCTCTCTGCTCTGCAATCCGATCTGAGTGACCACGAGGTCACTCTCTCCTACTTCATGCTCTCCACTGATCTCCAAAAAAAACGCCAACTTACAAATGCACATTGAGGTCGAGGAGCCGGCATACCTCCTTCACCCTCCTGATCAGGGGCACCCCCCGACTGGGGCTTACCCTCCTGCTCCGTCACTAGGATCCATCCTCTTTGAGGACACCATGTCCTCCGCCAGTCCTGTAGAGTTGTCTAGTCTAGAAGAGTCTAAGGTAGGGGAGTCTAGTCTTAGTTTAGGTAAGTCTAGGATAGAGAATTAGGCCAATCCAACGCCCACCAAGTCCAAACGTCGCCCTAGGAAGCAACGGGGCAAGGTTATTCCCCAGAGATACCTTCAAGAGCTAGCTCGGCGATGTCAAGCACTATTGCTGATAGAGGAATTCACAAAGGAAGCACTGGTGTTAGAAGAAGAGATTGTGCAGGATGGGGTGTTTATAGACGACAAATTTGGCGTCTATGAGATCATGAATGATGAGGACCCAATCGATGAAGAGGATAGCGAAGTAGATGACGCTGCCGAGATGTACGCAAGTGGCGTAAGGAGATTTGATGAACTTACAACAGCAGTGGATGAACCTACTAAGGAAGTCAACCTCGGAACAGAAGAGGATCCCAGGATTATGATAATTTTAGCGAACCTCCCTCCTGATGAAGAAGAGGAACTAGTGCAAATCGTAAGGGAGTATAATGACACATTCGCCTGGTCATATGAGGACATGCCCGGTCTAGACCCCTCACTAGTGGAGCACCGACTTGTATTGAAAGAAGGGGCAAAGGCCATAAAACAGAAACTCAAAAGGTTCCACCCTCTCATGGCTCTGAAGATGAAGGATGAAGTAGACAAACTCCATAAGGCTAGATTCATCAGGGTAGTACTCTATCCGAATTGGGTGGCAAACATAGTCCCAGTCATGAAAAAGGACGGAAAAGTCAGAATTTGTATCGACTTCCGGGACCTAAATAAGGCATGTCCAAAGGACGACTTCCCGCTTCCTCACATTGATGTACTAATTGATAACACTGCTGGGTATGAGACCCTCTCATTCATGGATGGATACTCAGGCTACAACCAAATCCGTCTAGCTCCCGAAGATCAAGAGAAAACATCCTTCACCACGCCCTGGGGAACGTACTGCTATGTAGTCATGCCGTTCGGGCTAAAGAATGCTGGGGCCACCTATCAAAGGGCGATGATGGCCATCTTCCACGATATGATGCATGTCTATGTAGAAGTATACGTGGACGACATTTTGGTGAAGTCAAGAACCAGGAGAGAGCACCCCGAAATCCTTGCCAAGGTGTTACAAAGGTCAAGGGAGTATCAACTGAGAATGAATCCAATGAAATGCGTGTTCGGGGTATCATCAGGAAAATTGCTAGGGTTCATATTTAGCAAGCGGGGCATTGAGATTGATCCGAACAAGGCCAGGGCTATAGCAGAAATGCCACCTCCAAAGAACATCTCACAGCTAAGAGGGCTAATTGGGCATTTGCAGTTCATCAGAAGATTCATATCTCAGCATTCACAAAGATGTCGCCCATTCTATGATCTCTTGAAAGGAGGGGCAAAGTTTGAATGGAATGACAAATGCCGAGAAGCCTTCGATGATTTGAAAAGTTATCCCATGAATCCCCCTATTTTGAAACCTCCTATACCCAGAAAACCACTAATCCTATATCTCTCAGTCATTGAGGACTCCCTAGGCGCTGTCCTGGCACAACATGATGAATCTGGCAAAGAAAGGGCAGCATACTATCTCTCTAGGCTCTTCAACACCGCAGAATCCAAGTACACCACCGCGGACAAAACCTGTGCTGCACTCGTGTGGGTAGTCCAAAAACTCAAGCACTACTTCCTTGCCCACGAGGTCAAGATGATCTCGAGAATGGATCCACTCAAATACCTTCTAGAAAAGCTCGTCCTCTATGATCGGCTGGCACGCTGGCAGAGCTTCCTCTCACAATTCGACATTTCTTTTGTGGTCCAAAAGGCCATCAAAGGATATGCCATCGCAGAGCACCTTGCCCATTTGCCACTCCCTCACAGAGATTCCATCCGAGAAGAATTCCCCGATGAACAGCTCTCAGTCATCATCAAAGACCCCTTCTGGTCCCTCCATTTTGATGGAGCACTCAATTCCCAGGGACGGGGCATTGGAGCCGTGCTGCTCTCCCCGGAGGGCATTACCATCCCTATCGCATATCAACTCACCTTTTCCGCCACTAACAACATGCCTGAGTACGAGGCTCTCCTCGCTGGTCTCAAGCATGCTTATATCTTGGGTGCATCCCACCTTAGAATCATAGGAGACTCTCAGCTTGTTCTGCGGCAGGTGCTCTCAACTTACCGCACCCGTGATCCAAAGCTTAAACCCTATCAAGATTTGGTCACGTTTTGGCAAGGTAGTTCTGAAAGCTTATCCATATCCATACTCCTCGCTCGTAAAATATCTTGGTCGACGCCCTGGCGTCGCTGGCTTCATCTCTATCCTTCCGACTGAGTCACCGGACCGAGACAATCGTCGTCCAACGGCTCGATGTCCCATCTATCCAGGATCCTTGGTTCGACAACCATAGGACAACCTTAGAAGAGAGGAGCACAGCATGTCATGCTAACTGAGCTCGAGGAAATCTTAGATGAAGAAGAACTGCCATGGTATTTTGAGATTGAGCAATATTGCAAGGATGGGACGTACCCCGAAGGGGCAAATGCGGAGGATCGCAAGGCCATCAGAAGGGCCGCCTTAAGGTACATAGTTGTTGGAGAAGTTCTGTACAGGTGAGCTCTCAATGGAGTTCTTCTAAGATGTCTCACTGATGACGAAGCTTGGAAAGTGGTAGAAGGAGCCCATGCTAGTGAGTGCGGATGGCACGTCAACAGTCAAATGCTTGCAAAGAAGATCATTAGGCAGGGCTATTATTGGCCAACCTTAGAAGAAGACTGTACCATCTACGTCCATAGGTGCGTCAAATGCCAACTCCATGCTGATAAAATGCATGCTCCTTCATCCTCACTTCATCCACTCTCCACACCTTGGCCATTCTCCATGTGGGCTTTTGATATTGTTGGCCCCCTTGGTGATCCTAATGCTCAAACCAAACAGAAATCCTTCATCCTAACAGAAATTGAGTATTACACAAAGTGGGCAGAAGCAGAAGCGTTTGCAGAAATCAAAGCATCCACGATGTGTCGCTTTATCATGAAGAATATCATCTCGCAGTTCGGAGTGCCAAGCAGCATCATCACAGACAACGGGCCACAATTCATCTCACAAGAGCTTTAGGACCTCTGTAAGAAATACAACATCACTCTACATCATTCATCTCCATATTACCCACAAGGCAATGGCCAGGCTGAAACAACCAATAAAACCCTTCTTAAAATCTTAAAAAAAACCTGTGAATCACACAAATTCGCCGATTGGCCGGAAAAGCTAATAGAGGCTCTATGGGCCTACCGTACCTCTGTCCGTACTCCTACGGGGCAAACCCCGTACGCTCTCACTTACGGGTTGGAGGCGCTAGTTCCATACGAGATCCTGATCCCTTCGCTAAGAGTCCAACGTGATAAGGAACTCAATCTTGACGAACGTCGAGAGGTGTTGCTAGTCCAATTGGAACTCTTAGATGAAAGGCGACTTATGGTGGCCGATCATGTACTTTCATATCAAAGGCAAATTTCAAGGTCTTTTGAAAAGAAGGTAATTGAACGGAAATTCCAAGAGGGAGACATGGTTTTGAAACGCATCTTCATTAAACCTAGAGGTCCGAGGTCTAAGCTGCAACCAACTGGGAAGGTCTGTACGTTGTGAGAGAAGTATATCCAGGAAATGCCTACCGCCTAACTAATGCTGAGGACGTAGAATTATCACATCTATGGAATGAGTTGTACCTTAAGAGGTTCTATCCTTAGGCCTACAGGTGTGAGGCCTTAATACTTAGACGAGGCATGATCCTGCGTTAAGAGTCCGAAATCTCCTCCCCGATCGTCAAAGGTTGACCTAAGATAGGATCAACACACACACACACGGCAAGCCTGGGTGGCTGTGCTTAGTAGATACCGTGGCTAGGTGGGCCCTACTTTGGCGGTGCGACGATCATTCTCTTCCGATTCGGTCGAAGTGTAAGGGCAAGAGTCATAAAGGTGAGGTAGTCAACCTTAAGCATACCTTGACGAGAGGAAGTCTCAAACAGGGACGGTCAAATAAAAAGGGCAAAAGAACAAAAAGAGCAAAAGGAAAGAATCAAAGATATACGACGGAACAGGGGCATGGCAAAGAGTGGCAAAGTCCCCGCGGGACGCTCATGAGCCCGGTCATACGCATGCCCCAGTCAAACGCAAATTCATAGAAAAGACCACAAAGTCCCTCCGCAACAGACCTAATCTTTAAAGGGTATGCTGCGGTTAGAAGCCGAATCCAACGTCCTTAAACCTACATTAGACTTTACTTAAACAGTCTTCCATTTCCCTCTGTAAGATCAGACCGTTCCTTAAGTATGGCCTAGCTAGCCGCACTATCATCTAGAGACAATCACCCATGGCATGTCACCACAAATGAACGTCCTATCTTGGTGATGTCTTTGGTGAGAAGGGGAGGTGATCAAGACTCCAAACCAGCGGTTGGAACCGGTCTATGTGTTGTGGCCCGAAAGGGGGAGTGCCTTCCGTCTTGCGCGTCTTATTTTAGGAAGGGCTAACGCCGTCTTTAGGCGTCTTCCAAAATACAAAAAAATTAGATATTTCAAAAACTACAAAAAAATCAGATATTTCAAAACTACAAAAATCGGATATTTCAAAAAACTACAAAAATCAGATATTTCAAAACTACAAAAAATCAGATATTTCAAAAAAAAACTATAAAAATTAGATATTTCAAAAAACAAAACTACAAAAAAATCAAATATTTCAAAATCCCAAATAATGGTTTCAAAATCCCGAAACTGCTTTATTCATTCATGCATGTCATTCATTTATTTATGTCTTTTCGCCTATTTAATAAGGTTTAGCCCCTTGACCATTTATGAAGATTGGTCACTCGTCACGATTAAAGCAAGGGGCTAAGCCGAAGAACGGATCTAACCTGTCTTCATGATCTCTTAAGTGTGCAGGACACAGCAGAAGAAAGAAAGCGGCACTCACATCCCACTCGTCACTCTAACACAACCACAGTCCATAAATCAAAATCATTTCATTCCATTTCATGCTATGTGTACATCATCGCAAAAGAGGGAAAGTACAAAAAAAAGGAGTACAAGCCCTCAGTCACTCTCCCCTATACCCTCAAGCGGGCGGGAAGGTGGAGGGGCCATCTCTCTTGGCCCAGTCGTGCTCTGCCATCTCGGTCTCTAGCGCAGTCGACCGCGCTAGGGCATCCCTCAACTCTGCCTCCTGCAAATCAAAGAAGAATTGTCAATAAAAGAAACCAAGTGCAAAGGCCATGCAATTGATAACTTACCCGCTCGCGCAGCTGGGTCAGGGCATCCTCGGCCCGGGTCACCATCGCCGCCAACTGGCCCTCCAGTACGGAGCGGCCAGGCTCGTCTCGAGAGGAAGAGGCACCTCCCACCATCTGCTGGTCCCGATCCAGCTCATCCCGCTGCAAAGAAAAGCGCAAGGGGTCAGTCAATTGAGCCTAAAAATAGAAAGGATAGGGAGTAAAGCACTCACCAGCTGGGTCACGGTCCGCTGGAGGTTATCCATCTGCTGGATCGTGGAGTGCAGGATACCCTCGAGGGAGGTGATCCGCCCCTCGGGGTCAAACTGCAAACACAAGACAAGTTAGCCAAGCGGTTAATGATTAAAATACTTAGAAGGGCTAAGTTGTAGTACTCACCGGTCGTCGGGTCCCCTTATATACCTGGGCCCCGTACCTCCGTGCGTAGGCACGGAAGTAGTCCTCATCGCTGGTGGCCTCGGAGGTCACCGCTCGGCCCCGCTGCTCCCAGTCCTCGAGCTGCTCACGGACCCGTACTGTCCAATCCGTGACCTGTTGGATGCCACGAAAGCTGCGACCCGGCCTCTCCCACGATCTCTATCGAGTCGGGAACTCCACTGGGGCCTGGTGAAGTCCCAAGGTCCGCGCGACCAGCGGGTGGTGGAGGGGTACCACTGTGTTGAAAGCATGAAGCCAGATATCCCTACCGAAGTAGGGGCGGCCCTACTCCACCCACGGCTGGGCGGCGGCGTCCTCCCCAGCATAGGGAGTCCAGTCGACCTGCACATCACAAACACAGTCTGTCAGTCAATTGTCAGTGATACAAGAAAAGGAAAGGGTGCTAAGAGCGAAGAAATACTCACATGTCTGTAGGGGACGGTGTCCAAGGCATCATGAATGAGCGTCACCTGCAGGCGCAGTGATCGCTCGTCGCGGCGGAAACGCCAGCGCTGCAAGAGAGGCACAGTGCCCGGTCGCCTCGGCACTCCTCGACCAAGGGAGGGGAGGTAGTAATACGCCCACACCTGCAAAGCAACACAGTCAGTACCACGGGTAAGGATGAGAGGAATACCTGTAGAAGTGGAAAGAACCCAGCCACCCCTGTCACCTTGCTGGAGGTGCCCAGACTGTCGAAGAGGTGGGCCAGAAGAGCCGCACCCCATGCGTAGCTGCTGACCTGGGTCAGGTCCTCCAGCAGGGGCAGGCACCTGCAGCACACTGGGTCCCCTCTGGTCCCCAGAATCAACTTCCCGATCTCAAGGATCAGGAAGCGCCTCAAGTCTCTGTCCGCTGCCTCTCCCTCCTCCTCCGCCAGCGCTGCTCTGGCGTCTGCTGTCAACCGGGTCATATACTCCGCCTGGCCCTCTCCAGTCTGGTGGCGCGCGTCTGCCACCCCGAGGCTCACCTGCAGCCTCGTCCTCGATACCAGGGACGACCTCTCCCTCGTCACCTCCAATCTCAGGAGTCGCTCCACCATCTCCTGGTAACTCGTGTACGTCACCCCTGTCACCGCCTGACCATCTACCCTCAGGCCAGTGATCCGTGCCACATCCTCCAATGCGGGGATCATGTGACCCCACGGAAAGATGAAGGCGTGGCACTCGGGGTCGCATCGCTCCTTCAGTGCCTGAATTAACTCCACGTCTGGCGTCAACTCATCCAACCTCAAAAAGGGGCCGAACCCCATCTCCTCCAGCCGGGTCCTCTAAAATTCCGGCAATCCCTGATAGATCACTCGGACGACGGCCCACCCTAACCGGGACCGCAGCTCACTTTGCAAAATAGTCACAAAAAAACACAGGGATCCGCAAAATAAGACACAAAAAAGGGGGGACCTTGTTCAGATAGCGACAGACATACTGTCGCCTTCTGAAGGCGACGAGAAGGGCGTCGCATTCCAGTTTCGGAAGATGATGACTCGAATGTCGCCTTCTGAAGGCGAAAGGAAGTATGTCTCCTTCCCCCTGGTAATGCGACAGCCAAGCTGTCGCGTTACCAGGGTGACCGGAAACGAGCAATACCCATTTCTCGGTCGTCCCACTTTGGGCAAATGCCCAACATCTGGTGCTTTGCACCTAAACCACACCATTCACACACATGGGTTTAGGGTTTTAGAGCTTACCTTCTTGGGGCCATTGTCCTCCTCGCCCGCGTCCACCACGGGATCCACCTCCATGGCGGCGGTTGGATCCATCTTCTCCAGAGCCACCGTGGACGGGCCCTCATCCGCTTGCCACCGGCAGATGCCTCTTTTGAACCCCTTCTTGCGTTGCCCCTCGCCGCCATCACCTCCTTGATCGCCACCACCTCCTTCCATCACCGTCGAAGCAAGCAAGAGAAAGAGAGAAGAAGAAGAGGAAGAAAGGGGGGCAACCGCCGCCGCTGGCCGGGAATTGCCGAAGAAGGAAGAAAAGGGGGAGGGGTTCGGTGATCCGGTCACCGGAGAGAAGAGAGGAGAGAGAAGAAGGAAAGGGTGAAAGAAGAAAGGCACCTCGGGCTCGGAATTCAAATCGCCTGGACCCTGAGATCGCGACAGCAAAGCTGTCGCCTTAATAGGATATCGCGACAGCTGTAATCACGGGATTGTGCTCCCCTTTGAAAAATTATGAATATGTGAAGGAAAAGAAAACGTACAGTGATCGCCACCAAGTAGTCGCCCTAGATGTATGATTGAAAGGAAGGCTGACTACGTTGGCAAAAGAAGGGAAGGAGAAGGCGTACCTGTGAACGCGACAAAAGGAGCATCGCGATGCTTTCACCTGAACGCGACCCCCGTGCGGTCACCTTCTGGGTCGGGACAGCCTGTTCGTCGCCTTCTTCTTCTGTGGATGGAGATTGGGGTTCTGATCTTCCTGCTCCTCAGCCGGCCGAGGGGCAAGAGCTTCACGCTTCTCTTTGTCTTCTAGTACCTGCCAAGATCACAAAAAACACAGAAACACCCATTAGGAATTCGTGCATGTAGTATCTATTCAATGAAACACACGTAATCATGCACTATTGTGACAAGAACTCACGTGGGTGGGTTTTTTAACCCCTGTGGGTGTTTTAAGATGGCTGTGTGGACGTGTTCTAATGCCAATCTACGAATAGAAAAAACTATGCATGCATGAATGAAGGAAAATAATGAAAGAGAAGGGAGAGGGATTGTGTATCCGAGGAAAAACACCCTGGAGGGCTCTTCTCGGTCGTCTGGAGGAAAACTCTCTTCTTCGGAGTTGGAGCTCTCTGGGAGAGGAAGAAGCAGACTCTAGCCTTGCCCAAAAAGGTGGAGAATCGAAGGTTTTATGGCCTATTATTCTTGGGAAGGCTGTGAGAGGAATAACGGGCAAGAGTCCGAGTTTGGGTATGTATGGCCGTGCGTGGGCAATTGGAACTCGGAAAGGATGGTGTTAGGAAGATTTTCCCAAAATTTGGAAGGATTTTGACGCGATTTGGTCGACCAAAAGGGGAAATATCCATGTATGGCATGTGTCCAAGTCAGGCTCGGAAAGGATCTTCTGCATGAGGTCCAGAACGCGACGGGCTTATGGTCGCTATGAAGGTGGCGACACCTCGATATGTCGCCTTCCTTTCATGGAAGGTGAGTTTAAGTCATTTTGGCGATTTTTTAGAGAATTAAAATACCTATTTATGAAAGTGACATATCGAGGTGTCGTCTTCAGAAGGAGATTGATTCTAACTTGGTAAATCGATTTTTCAAGGAATTAAGGGCCAGATAGCGACAGGAATGGTGTCGCCTTCAGAATGAGAAAACGACAGGGAAGATGTTGCCTTCAGGGACTTTTCAGCATATGGCCATACAAAGTGTCCAATCTCCTTGCACGGGCATCAGATTGACTTACGATTTGAAACGCCAGATTCTTAACCCAGAGAGCTACGAGATGATGATGAAGATTGATTTATTTGACCAGGAAGAACCTACCAGGGCGATGAACTAATGAAAAGGATATCATGATTGGAGAAAGCCAGCTTGACGATGATGAGCCAACGTGGGGCATCAATGATATGACAAGGGATTTAGCTCGACTTATAGGCCAGAAATGCGTGTCTACAAATTGCCCCTCCTTGATGCCTGCTTTGCAAGGGAGTGGAGAGATAGTGGAGCGAAGATGGCATGAAATGACGATGAAGCGGAGTGTGTTGGGTTGAGTGTGAAAAACAAATCATTTCCCCACATATTTTGATGATGACAAGCTGTGATTTTAATGCATAACCATTGGAACATGTAAAATACATCACCTGAAATTACAATATTCAAAAAGCATGTTTCCAAGCACATTTATCATTGATATTCATGATAATATATTTATCTAATGATTTATGTGTTTATTTTCTCAGGAACAAACATTTTCTGTAAAGGTAGTGTCGACACAACCATCCCTGGTGTCGACACAATGGTTCAGAACAAAGGCAGAATTGTGAAGAAAAGTCCATCTCAGGTCGACACGAGTCCAGAGCAGGTCGACACTAGAGACAGATTCCAGAGAAATATGTGAATAGATTGCCATCTCAGGTCGACACCAAATCAGGCAGTGTCGACACTAGATAGCCTTCCCAGAAGGCCAGTTTTGCTGTCTAGGACAGCAGGTCGACACCACCTCATATCAAGTCGACACTAGAGACCTCTTCCAGGGAACTGTTTTGCCAGTATGGGACAGTGTGTCGACACACCTCAAGGGCAGGTCGACACACTCCGAAATCTCTGTGACTTAAATTTCCTCCTGGACACGTGGCACCCTAGGGAGATGTCAGATCAACATTGGATCATGTGCCCACGTACCCCAAGGGTAACTTTCATATATTTAGGGTATAAATACCCTCCTTAAGGGCACTCATCCCAAGAGAACCTTCTAAGAGCCTCCAGAAACTGCTTGTGGCGGCTAGAGAGTCTCTCCTAGGATCAACATGAAGCACTAGGATCAACTTCAAAGGAGCAGACCAAGTAGAAGCCAGCATTTGCGAAGCTCTCAAGGAAGATCCCACCATCAAATTTGTAGAGCATCGACCAAGGGACTTCAAGTGATCAAGATTCTTCCAATTCGGCCTCTACAAGGGAGTTTTCTTGAAGAACAGGAATTGTCAACCTTAAGTCTTAAGTCTTTCTTGTTTCTTCTTGGCTATTCTAGAAATTGTGCATAATCTGTTGCACCAATTTTCTTGAATTGGCCTTAATAGATCAGATCATTGCAGAGGATCTAGATCTTCTTGTTTTTGTTCTAGCAAGTGGTTGTGAGCCTGTGTGCTCAGGTTTTTGAGTCGTCGTACTCAAGTTGTGTGGTTGAGCAGTCTTGCTCAGAGTCTAGAGTAGTCTTGCTCTAGGTAGTGTGTGAGTTGTCTAACTCATTTGTGGAGTTGTCAGGCTCTAGTGTGGGTTGTGTAACCCAGGTTGTTTAGTGGATCCTCACTGTGTGTGAGGGGTGGATGTAAGAGTCACATGGTGTGATCTCCAAACCACCTAAAAATCTCTGTGCATTGGTCTGTTTGTGGTTGATTTTTCTCTTCGTTAGATGAATGCATAGGAACGTTTGAATCCATATAATCAACTTGTTTACTCACTCAATTGCTTAACTCACTTAATTCTCTTCAGATCTGTGAAATTTGCTTTCAATCTAACTCTGATTCAAAGGACTTTCAAAATTGGTTTAGCTTCCGCATTAGTTGGCATAGATCTATTCAACCCCCCCCCTTCTAGATCTTGTCCACATCTTTTATCGATCCTTCAATCGGTATCAGAGCGGGTTTACACTTGATCTGATCTGATCTGAGTTGTTTCTGAGTGTTCTGTGTTGCTTGTTTGCTTGCTTGTTTGTTTTGCTGAGTGTTTCCTTCCTTGCACCATCTGTTTAATTAAATGGATTCTAGAGGATTAATAGCTGAGGGTCATTCCATAAATAGGCCACCATTCTTTAATGGAACGGACTATTCTTATTGGAAAAATAGAATTCAAGTGTTTCTATGAGCCCAAAACTATGAAATCTGGAAAGTAGTGGAAGTAGGACCCTATGAAAACCAGGGAGAGGAAGAAACCTGGACTAGGAAAAGATAAGAAGAGCTACATTGAATTATAGTGCCATGAACATGATTCAATGTGTTGTTCACCCCAAAGAGTACTCAAGAATCTCAATGTGCAAATCTGCCAAAGAGATGTGGGATAAACTTGAGGTACTCTATGAGGGGACATCTCAGGTTAAAGAAACCAAGGCTAACATACTTGTCTCTGAATATGAGTTGTTCATGATGAAATCTAATGAGACAATCTCTGAAATGTTTTCCAGGTTTATGATCATAGTCAATGGATTGAAAACCTTAGGTAAGGACTATACGGATGCTGACTTGGTAAGAAAAATCCTGCGTTCTCTCTCTTCAATTTGGCACACAAAAGCCACTGTTATTGAAGATTCTAAAGATCTGTCCAAAATCTCTTTGGATGAATTAATAGGATCCTTAATGACATATGAAATCAACTTAAAGAGAAATGAAGAACACATAATCAAAACCAAGCCAGTAGCATTAAAGGCCTCATCTAGTAACAAGGACAAAAGTCAGGATAAAACCAGTTCTGATGAGTTTGAGTCAAATGAGGATGAAATTGCCCTCATGACTAGACAATTCAGAAAATTCTTGAAATATAGAAAAAGAAAATTTCTGGTAAAAAGAAATACTCTTCAGGTAAAAGAAACACATCCTTTTCTAATGCAAACTCTAACAAGAATAAAAAATCTGATGATATTGTCATTTGCTACAGGTGCAACAAGCCAGGACATATGAATGGAGAATGTCCTGAGAACAAGAAGGAGAAGCACAAGAAAGTTTGCAAATTCAAGAAGCCGAAGGCCATGGTAGCCACTTGGTCTGACGAGGACACAAGTGAAAATGAAGAAGAAGAAAAATCCTCAAGCTCTGGAAGTGAGGAGATTTTGCTCATGGCAACAGCTCAGATGGAAAGGTAAGCACTTCTTTTGAAGATTTTTCTGTTGAAGATTGGCAGGATGCTTATGCTGAATTAGTTGAAAAATATACTGAAATGAGGAAAGAAAATAAGCATCTCAAAAATAAAATTGAAAATATTTATCATAACCAATCTTCAAACAAAAGAATTTGTGAACTAGAAAATGAAGTAACAGAACTGATTGAAGAAAAAGAAAATCTTCTGAATCTGATTGATGAACTCAAGCTAGCCTCTCAAAAGGCCACCAATGAATTCAAAGAATTATCTGAAAAGCTAGAAAAAGAAAATCAAGATAAACAACAAAAGAATGAAGAAATCAATATCTTGAAAAACCAGCTAAGAGAAAATGATGAAATCATTGAAACATTCACAAATGGAAAGGATAATCTGGAGGCCTTGCTGGGAACAAAAATGAGTTCAATTTCTCATGGACTAGGATTTAACAAACAGAAACCTAAGAAAGGTAAATCTGGTGAGAAGAAAGATAAAGCACTATTAATTGAATTTGTCAAAGGTCCTAATCTGAGAACACAGAAATAAAACAAACATCAAGAAAAACTCCAAAAATTCCAAAAACTCAGAACAAAGCAAGCTAACCAGGTCGACACAGTCACCTGACAGGTCGACACCAGTCCACAAGAAGAAGGATTATGTGGCTGTTGTGTCGACACCAGACAAGGTGAGGTCGACCTGCTCAACATCAACCAAGACAAACCACAAAATAAAAAATTTAAATAAAAATCTGAAAAAAAAGAAAAAGTCAAAGGAAGTCATTCATGAAGAACCTTGGACTTCCAAGACAAGTTATCAAGCTGATTGGAACCAATGGTATAACAATCCATGTTGGTATCATCCTCAATTTTTCTATCCAAACTTTCTGATGTACCAACAAAATCCTTGGATTCCACCTCCTAATCTGAATTCTCATGCTCAAATGAAAAACCCCCCCTACCAAAAACTCTGGTGTTTTCATTCCTAAAGAAAAGAAGAAAATGAAAAAGTCAGAGAACACCAATGTCATAAAACCAAATAAAAACAAAGCAAATTTGGATAAGAAAAGATTTGATGAAATGTCCAAACATTCTGATGGTCCCAACACTGTTTGGGTACCAAAATCTTCTCTTCATTGATTGTCTTGCAGGAAGGTCGTGCACCCAATTCAAACGTGTGGTTCCTTGATAGTGGGTTTTCACGACACATGACTGGAGATAAAGCTAAATTTTATTTCCTGCTAGAGAAAGAGGGAGGTTCAGTAACATTTGGAGGTAAAATAAAGGAAAGATCATTGGATCTGGAAAGGTTGGTCAAACTTCCTCAAACTCTGTTGATAGTGTTTTATTAGTGATGGTCTTGATTACAATCTGCTAAGCATTAGCCAACTATGTGACAAAGGTCACAAAGTTGTGTTTGAATCCAATTTCTGTAAAATCATTGATTCATCAACTGATAAAATAAATTTTTGTGGAAAAAGGGAAAACAATGTCTACATGATCGACCTTAATAAAAACTTTTCTGAAAATCTTTGCTTTGTTGCTAATAAAGATGAAATTGCATGGACTTGACATAAAAGACTTGGCCATGCAAGTTTCAGAACTTTAAATAAATTGTTAAGGCTGAATCTGGTTAAGGGTCTTCCTAAATCTTTTTCAAATGTTGAAAATCAAGTTTGTGGAATCTGTGCCCAAGGAAAACAAACAAGGAAATCTTTTAAGAACTTCAATGAGGTACTCACATCTAGGCCACTAGAACTACTTCACATGGACCTTTTTGGCCCAACAAGAATTCTAAGTCTAAGTGGCAAGAGATATGGATTTGTAATCATTGATGATTTTACTAGATTTACTTAGGTTATCTTTCTGTCCCACAAAAGTGATTCTTGCCTTGAGTTCAGGAAATTCTGTACCACTGCCTTAACAAATTATTCATATAAAATCAAAATATTTTGACTGATCATGGGGGTGAATTTGAAAACCATTCTTTTTCTGATTTGTGTGCTGAATTTCATTTTCCACAAGTTTTCTTCACCAGAACTCCAGAACAAAATGAGTTGTGGAAAGAAAGAATAGAACTCTTGTGGAAATGGCTAGATCCATGCTCTTAGAGAGTAATTTGCCCAAATCCTTCTGGGCTGAAGCTGTAAACACAGCAAATCACATTCTAATAGAGCCTTGATCAGACCAAAAATCAGAAAAACCCCCTATGAATTATTGAAAAACAAAAAGCCAACTGTTTCTTATTTCAAAACCTTTGGGTGCAAATGTTATGTACACAACAATAATAAAGAAAATCTTGACAAGTTTGATGCTAAAAGTCAGGAAGGCATCTTCCTTGGCTATTCTGAAGTGTCAAGAGCTTTCAGAGTGTACATTTGAAAAACAAAACTGTTGAAGAGTCTCCTCATTTATATTTGATGAAAATTCCTTTTCCACTAATACTTCTAAATCTTGCAGGGAAAAACAATAGTGAAGAGGATGACTTCATTGTGGACTCTTCACCAACTGTTGAGGAGCTTGAAGACTGTGGTGAGAACTTGAACAACAATTCACCATCTTCAAGTGGATCAGGTAACATTGCTCCAGATTTAGATACCCCTTAACAGGTAACTACTGAACATCGAATCTTGAGAGATCACCCTTTGGATAATGTAGTTGGTAATTTACATGATAGAGTTAGGACTAGATCATCTTTCTTGCTTGCAATTGAAGAAGACCCACTAGCTCTAATTTCCCAAGTTGAACCAAAGTCAATTGATGAAGCTTTATCAAGCTCTGATTGGATAAATGCCATGCATGATGAACTTCATCAATTTGAAAGAAACCAAGTATGGGAATTAGTACCTAGACCTAGTGACCAAACAGTCATTGGCACTAGATGGGTCTTCAGAAATAAACTGAATGAATCTGGTCATGTAATAAGAAATAAAGCTAGGCTAGTTGCAAAGGGGTACAATCAAGAGTTTGGAATTGATTTTGAAGAGTCATA
The DNA here is from genome assembly GCA_014218235.1 of Colocasia esculenta. Taxonomy (NCBI): domain Eukaryota; kingdom Viridiplantae; phylum Streptophyta; class Magnoliopsida; order Alismatales; family Araceae; genus Colocasia; species Colocasia esculenta. Next base: position 85,082,372 of record CM024760.1, read on the forward strand.
TGCCCCTGTAGCTAGACTAGAAGCTGTTAGAATCTTCCTTGCTTTTGCATCCTCCATGAAATTCAAAGTTTATCAAATGGATGTTAAAAGTACATTTTTAAATGGATATATCAAGGAAAATGTTTTTTTTGAACAACCTCCTGGATTTGAAAATGAAAAACATCATAACCATATTTTCAAGCTTCATAAGGCTCTATATGGTCTTAAACAAGCTCCAAGAGCTTGGTATGACCGTTTGAGTTCTTTTTTGCTTGAAAAAGGATACTCTAGAGGAACTGTTGATCAAACCTTGTTCACAAAAACAGTCAATAATCAAATAATTGTTGTCCAAATTTATGTTGATGACATAATATTTGGATCAACCAATAAAGGCCTGTGTAATGAATTCTCCACTCAAATGAAAAATGAATTTGAAATGAGTTTAATGGGAGATCTAAATTTTTCTTGGGATTGCAGGTTAACCAAACTCATGAGGGAATCTTCATCAGTCAAACCAAGTATGTCAAAGAACTTCTGAAAAGGTTGACTTTCAGAACCTCAAGCATTCAAACACACCAATTGCTATTAATGCTAAGCTAGAAGAACTCAAATGGTAAGTCAGTAGACCAAAAGACCTACAGAGGTATGATTGGTTCTCTACTTTATCTTACAACTTCTAGACCTGATATTCAGTTTAGTGTGTGTTTGTGTGCTAGATTTCAATCAAATCCTAAAGAAAGTCACATGCTAGCTGTCAAAATAATTTTCAAATATCTTGTTGGAACATGTGACTTAGGAATTTGGTATCCTGCTAACTGCAAGTTAGATTTGATTGCCTATTGTGATGCTGACTATGCTGGTTGTAAATTAGATAGAAAAAGCACAAGTAGCTTGTGTTTGTACTTAGGTGGGTGCCTAATCTCTTGGGCTTCTAAGAAGACATTCAGTTGCTCTGTCCACTGCAGAGGCTGAGTATGTTGCAGTAGGTAGGTGTGGAACCCAAATTCTTTGGGTGAAACATCAACTTCTTGATTACAACCAAGAGTTAGGTTGTGTTCCCATCCTTTGTGATAACACAAGTGCAATAAATCTGTCTAAAAATCCCATTCAGCATTCCAGAACCAAGCATATTGAAATTAGGCATCATTTCTTGAGAGATGAGGTAGCAAAGAAATCTTTTGAACTCCATTTCATAGAAACTGAAAGGCAATTGCTGACATTTTCACAAAACCCCTTCCTGACAGTAGATTCTCATCCTTAAGAGAGAACTTGGTCTTTGTAAATGTCCATTGGGATTGGGTTGAGTGTTAGGCATTTCCTGAGGGGGAGTTCATTGCATCATCATACTCATTTGCTTCCTTGATTCATCATATCTCTCTCCACTTCACCTCTAATTCTTTTGGTCAATGAACCTTCACCTCACATTGTGTTGAACTTCTTGGTATATCAAATGGTGATTTGAAGAAGGACAAGTTCTGCTTGTCTGGACACTTTCACTATGCGAGAGTATATGTCTCCGCCAAGTACCAAGAAATGAATATGCAATTGTTGAGGGGAAGCTTTTGTTGTTCAAAGAGAATTATTTCTGATTTCAAAAACTTGCATATCTCTATTCTGATGAAAAATGGTTGAAATCCTCATCTCAAGGGAGCTAGAAAATTCACAAGTCATCTTTTGAAAAATTCAAAACTTTTCTTGCATTACATCAATTTCCTTGCATGATGTCCTCATTCAGGTGTCTAGAGTCTCAAAATGATCCTTTGAGTGATCTACTATATTCATTGTCAACTCTCACCTATATTCTTCAAACATAGAAATTCAGATTTCTTTCAAAGACTGAAGGATAATGTGTGCCTTGAATTAAACATGTTTTTGTTTGCAATTGATGTTGGATATAGATGATGTCTTTTTTGTCAAAACTCTCCAAAATTGTCAATTCAACAGAGCAATGGCACATGTGCTGAGAAACTGCACACCTTCACAATGAATGAGTGCCATGTATGTCATGAGGCACTAATGCTATCTCTGTTCAAAGGGTTAAAATAAAAATAAATGCAAAGCAAAATAAATATGCCCAATTTTTTGATGATGACTGAGTAACTGGAAATATGGCGTCTAAAAACGTATATTTTCATGTCAAAAGGTCATCATTTACCCCTTTGAGACTTGATAATGGATAAATCTAGTATCTAAGGACTATATGTGTGAAAAGCATTAGTTCTTGAGTGAACAAGATATATCTCATTTGATAGTTTGTTTCAAAACAAAAATGTATATCTTGGGAGAATTGTTTAAAAGAATCACTCTTGTCCATCATCAAGTTGTTCTTAAACATTGTTTACTTTCAACACACTTGATTTCTGTCTAAAAAGATTTTTTATTTCTTTGAACTTGAAGAATATGGTAGTGTGCAGTTGATTTATTAAATGTATTATATCCCTCAAATCATCATTTTAATGACTCAAGTCACTGAATGCTCATATCCTGTTGGATATTGTGTAAAACTTGAATTGTGTTGAATTTTTGCAAAATTTAACAAATGAATTTTTAGTCTCTTAAATATCCTTGAAATGATTATTCCACCCATTGATTATCATTATAAAGATGTCCCAAAAGTCACAAATTTTTCCATACTCAAATCCAAAATTTTCATCAGGCCAGGTCGACACTACTCCATCTAGTGTTGACACACTTTGACTCAGGTCGACACTGCCATCTCTAGTGTCGACACTGACCCCCCTGCCAGACTCATTTAAACCGTGGGCGCCGTTAAGCAGAAGTTGTTCCTGCAGGGTAGATTATCCAAAACCCTCTTTTCTCTTCTCCAGGTCGACCCGACGGTCGCATTCTTCCTGGAATCCGGCAGGATTTTGAATCCTTTCCACCTTTTCTCTCCTCCATACCATCTCCATCCGTCGTCTCTCATTCCTCTCTCTCTCCATATCCCCGATTCCACTCTGCTTCCATGGCACCCAAGCAGCTTCCTCGCCGTGGAGCAAATCAAGGGCTTCGGCAAGGCCAATCCGGCAGATGATGTTCTTCCACTGAGAGGAGAACCAAGCGTCGCCATGATCCTGCAGAGCAGCAAGGATCTTCATCTGCTAAGAGAGGTAGGGCATCCTCTCTGGTCGGTCAAGGTCTATGTACCCTAGGAGGAAACCCTTGGTCCTCTCCTGAAGTTTCTGAGAAGTCCTCTTCCACATCCTCATCCTCATCCTCATCCTCCTCATCAGAGTCCTCCCAGCCCTCTAGAGACCTCCTTCCAAACCCCTAAGTGCCGGGAAGACCATCTTGAAACCAGGGCAGTGGATTTGGATGACAGTGAACTCATTGCTGCATTCCCGAAGTCTTGGACTTTTTCAAATTCCAGTCTTGGCAGTCTTTTATATCAGAATTTCGTATCATTACCCTAGACTTGTCCAAGAATTCTATCAGATTTGGAATGTACAGATGAAGGGTACTGTCAAAGGTTAAGGGATTGTCATAGACATGCCAACAACATAGCAGCCCTATTTTCAAGATTCCAGATGAAGGAGAAGACTACCATCACTTTGAATTCAACCTTCATGAAGCCTATACCATAATGACTGGTTTTGCCTGCAGATGAGACTGATTTAAGCAACCCATGTCACAAAATTCAATACCACACCTTTCCCCCTGTGTTGAGGCTTACTCATCACATGCTCACTACCATCATCACACCTCAAGGTGGTGGGGAGATAGGCTGACAGACATCCAAAGATTTGTCCTTTTTTGTATGAGCAAGACCTCAAGATAACCTTCATGTAATCATGTACCAGATTAATCTCTGAGACCACCAGGGCAGACTTGCATAGATCACTTCCTATGCAGCCCATCTGACTGCAGTTTTTCAAGCACTTTGGTGTGCTCTTGACAAGAGAAATCTGAGAAGATTCCTAAGTCCAATATCTATTGCTTTAAGCATGTTCAGAAATTATGGGCTTTAGGATTGTTGGTGATCAAGTGAAGAGGGCCAGCTGCAGTAGAGGCCCCTATGGTTCAGGAGGAACAGCCTCAGTCCAAGAGGAACAGCCTCAAGTCCAAGAGGAACAACCTCCAAGGCAAGAGGATCAGCCTCCAGAGGACAATCCTCAGTACATGAGGACCAGCCTCCTCTACATGAGGATCAGCCTCATGTGGCAATGAAGTTGAGGAACCTTTCATTGCCCCTCACTCTCCTCAACCTCAGCCCTCCTCCTCCATGACCTTGAACCTGAAATCCCATCATTTTCTCCACCACCTCCAGCTCAAGCATCCTCCTCCTTTGGTGGACCTTCTGTTCCACCAGAGTTGTTCACCTTCTTAAATGACAAGTTTGATACCTTGAACACCCTATTCAACCATGTCACAAATTTTGAATTGAGGATTCAGAGATTGGAGAACACAGTATCTGCTAAATTCATTGAGCCAAAAGGCAGCCTCAGACTATGCTGCCCAAGGTTCAACAGATTGATTGGACAATGGCAGATGCTTCGATTGAGCTGAAGAAGCACCAACAAACACTGGAAACTGTTCTTAAGGGAATTTTGGCAAATTCCCAAGCTGATGTATTCAACACCAAGCAGACACTATCTGAGATAAGCAAAATAAGACTGTCATTTGCACATCTAGTGGATGACTTGGAGAACATGAAGAATTTCTCTGCTCATATAGATGAAGAAATGTCTGCACTCAAGAAAGAATTCAAAGTATTGAATAGGCCTGGTTGGTCAACTGGTTCATCTTCCTCTCACAGCCAAGGCCAAATGAGTTCAGTGCACTTCAAGCTTCAATGTCAGAAAATTCAGAGAGAATGGAGAATCTTTTGCACACAGACTCTCAACTATCCAAGCCCAAATGAAGTCTAGTCTAACTTCAATGCAAAAGAGGCTAACGGATATTGAGACTATTTTGTTACCCATTCCTCCTCCTCCTCCTCCTCGTAATGTAATAATTCTTTTGATAATGTCAAAGGGGAGAAGTTTGTTTGAAATTGTAATGTTCACATCTTGATGAATGAAATTAATAGAATTTCTGTGCTATCTATGTGCCTGAATGTGATTGCAAATCTTTTGAATGAATTTGAATGTGATGAATGCTTGTCAAGCTGCTTGACCTGTGTATTTCAAATGTGTATAAATCTCAATGTCACTAAAAAATGTTCAAAGGTCCTTGACAAGTACAAATAAAGAAAATGAAAATGCTTGAAAACATCTCATTGAAATCTTCCAATTCCAAATGAACTTAATGTTGCCATCATCAAAAAGGGGGAGATTGTTGGGTTGAGTGTGAAAAACAAATCATTTCCCTCATATTTTGATGATGACAAGCTGTGATTTTAATGCATAACATTGGAACATGTAAAATACATCACCTGAAATTACAATATTCAAAAAGCATGTTTCCAAGCACATTTATCATTGATATTCATGATAATATATTTATTTAATGATTTTGTGTTTATTTTCTCAGGAACAAACATTTTCTGCAAAGGTAGTGTCGACACAACCATCCTGGTGTCGACACAATGGTTCAGAACAAGGCAGAAATGTGAAGAAAAGTCCATCTCAGGTCGACACGAGTCCAGAGCAGGTCGACACTAGAGACAGAGTCCAGAGAATATGTGAACAGATTGCCATCTCAGGTCGACACCAAATCAGGCAGTGTCGACACTAGATAGCCTTCCCAAAGGCCAGTTTTGCTGTCTGGGACAGCAGGTCGACACCACCTCATCTCAGGTCGACACTAGAGACCTCTTCCAGGGAACTGTTTTGCCAGTCTGGGACAGTGTGTCGACACACCTCAAGGGCAGGTCGACACACTCCGGATCTCTCTGAGACTTAATTTCCTCCTGGACACGTGGCACCCTAGGGAGATGTCAGATCAACATTGGATCTGTGCCCACGTACCCCAAGGGTATCTTTCGGATATTTAGGGTATAAATACCCTCCTCATCACAAGAGAACTTCTAAGAGCCTCCAGAACCTGCAAGTGGCGGCTAGAGAGTCTCTCCTCCCTGTTTCGCTCCCTCTTGTGCTTCCACCCTCAATTCCCCTTCTCCAAGCACAAGGATCGAAGTTGATCAACATGACCACTAGATCAACAACTTCAAAGGAGCATCAAGTAGAAGCCAGCATTTGCAAGCTCTCAAGGAAGATCCCACCATCAAAGTTGCAGAGCATCGACCAAGGGACTTCAAGTGATCAAGATTCTTCCAATTCGGCCTCTACAAGGAGTTTTCTTGAAGAACAAGAATTGTCAACCTCGAGTCTTAAGTCTTTCTTGTTTCTTTCTTGGCTATTCTAGAAATTGTGCATAATCTGTTGCACCTTTTTTTGAATTGGCCTTAATAGATCAGATCATTGCTAGAGGATCTGGATCTTGTTGTTTTGTTCTAGCAAGTGGTGTGAGCCTGTGTGCTCAGGTTTTTGAGTCGTCGTACTCAAGTTGTGTGTTGAGCAGTCTTGCTCAGAGTCTAGAGTAGTCTTGCTCTAGGGTAGTGTGTGAGTTGTCTAACTCATTTGTGGAGTTGTCAGGCTCCAGTGTGGGTTTGTGTACCCAGGTTGTTTAGTGGATCCTCACTGTGTGTGAGGGTGGATGTAGGAGTCACATGGTGTGATTTCCGAACCACCTAAAAATCTCTGTGCATTGGTCTGTTTGTGGTTTGAATTTTCTCTTCGTTAGATGAATGCATAGGACGTTTGAATCTATATAATCAACTTGTTTACTCACTCCATTGCTTAACTCACTTAATTCTCTTCAGATCTGTGAAATTTGCTTTCAATCTAACTCTGATTCAAAGGACTTTCAAAATTGTTTTAGCTTCCGCATTAGTTGGCATAGATCTATTCAACCCCCCCCCCCTTCTAGATCTTGTCCACATCTTTTATCGATCCTTCAGAGTGAAGCGAAATGAGCTGAAAAGCGGGCACCAAGGTAAAGAGTCCCCATTCTGTACGAATAAGCAGCGAGAATTATCCGGCTAACTTCGAACACGGATAGGGAACAGAATGCGAGGATGGTTCCAATTTGGGACGAATAAATCAAAAGAAAGAAATGATCAACCTCTTGATTTAAGAGGTACCCTGGCTATCTTTAGCTTGCAGGTTTCGTTCATTAGGGGATTGGTGCTGCCCGGCGGGTCGATTCGACTCTGGCCTTTGAGCGGTTCACGACTAATGAGCGGATCGGTGATAAAGGAATGATTGTTATAAGGAATGGGGATGAGAGTAATCCTGAATAGGAACCACACTGGCAAACTGGACCGAGCAACTAGCTCGAGGAAAACTTTCAAATTCGGAATGAAATGTTTGTCTGGAAATGAGGATCTAGGTTGGGACATCATTGGGAAGCTGGCTCTGACAAATCGTGATGCACGAAGCTCAAAATTCCTACATGATGCATGCTGGGCTAAAGAAAAAGAAATCATAAAAACGAATGCAAAGAACGGGAGAAAATAACAAGTATTCAAGGATAATATTACTAGACAATATAGGCCAGGGTCAGGACACTTCGCATCCCCGACGTGCGATAGAATCTGTCGTCCCCGAGTCATATCACCTAACGGCCTATCCAGCGATTAGCATCGTGCACCTAGATCATCCTTGTATTTGGTGAAGGGGAACTCAGACCCTAGAACACACTGAGAACCAGCCGGTCCTTGAGACGATATAATAGCGTAGATATTATATAGTAATGCAGAGGGATCAGGGTTAGAAATACTTACCTGTACTTACCTGACGAACCATCTCTTTTTTTTGGATTTTCTGATTTTCTAATTTTTATGGATTTTCCTGCATTTTCTGATTTTTATGGGGTTTTCAATAACTAAAGCAATAAAGATAGGATACAAAACGAAGTGCACCAAATAATGAACAGACTTTACAGCATATGTGTAAACAAGCAATCAAATAGTGATACTCCATGTGTTGCATACAGGTCAGAAAGCGACATGGGGCCTGTCGCTACCTGTTTGTTGAAAAGGCGACGCGACTTGTGTCGCCACCGTGAAGGCGACATGTCGATGGGTCACGACCATAGGTTTCTCAGTCCGAGATCAAACAGCAATCCGGACTTGGCACTTTGACTCCCATTTGGACTTCTAGTGCTTTCTAAACCATGTCCCAATGCTAATGGGTCTTCTCTACCCTTTCCAACTATGAATGGAAATCTTTTGGCTTTATAAATAGGGATGAGATGCTCCTAAATTCGCAGCTTTTCTCCTCTCTCTTCTTTTCTTCAACTCTTCAAGTTCTCATGGTGAGAAGAGAGCTCCAAGTGCTTTCATGGGGGAGGAGGTTTCTTATGAAGGTCCTAAGCACGCTCGGATGGTCTATGGTGCTCTCACAAGGCTGACGGATGTCCCCAACCACTTGAGCAAGAACATGGAAGTGAGAGAGGTAAGTTGTTGATGTTTTGAATTTTTCAAGAATTTCCACTCCGAATTTCTCATTAATTTTGTGTTCTTCTTCCTCTCTTTTGCCTTTTCTTTTCTTCTCCTCTAGCTCTTCCCCGGCTCCCGCCGTTACTCTAAGGTCACATGGATCGCCCCTATGATCAAAGCCTTACCTATGTTCATTATCCGGTTCTTGAGAGAGTGGGGTTTAGGTGGGGTTTTGATAGCGGCCCATAACTACCACAAGATCTCCTTTGATTGGCATAGTATCACGGCTTTGATCGAGCTTTGGCACCCACAAACCCACACTTTCATTTTTCCAAAATTCGAGGCGACCATTCTCCTTGAGGAGGTCGAGGCTTTCCTAGCTTTGCCTAAGACTAAGCGGGGGGATGAGCATAACCCAAGCTACACCGTTGAACCTATCAACCCAAAGCTTATCCTTGGTGAGTTCATGACCGACCCCGGGGATGTCTATACCATGATTAGCCCCCAATTCATTCATCTCGTGCCGTTGTCTAAGTGGGTCATATCCAAATGCAAGGACAAGAGTGTAGACCACCGTGAAATAGCGAAGGCCGTAGCCGTATGTTTGTGTGGGGTGGTACTCTTCCCGTCTATGGATCACCTCATAGACTACGCGAGTTTGAGTGCTATAAGTGGGGTATGGCAGGGTCTTTCTCTCTCTCATGCCGTGTTGGCTTACCTATACTCGGGTCTCACCTCGGCCTCTACGGGGGGTTCACTTTACGGCTCTATGATCCTTTTGGAGTGTTGGTTGGGAGTGAGGATAAAGTTCAAACATGTAGATAACCCTACCACTGATAGCCGGATCTTCGGATGCCATCCATTGAATTTTATTGGCGGGGCGGCCAAATTCCCCTACAAGGTTGTGTGTAGGACGGCGGACAAAAAGACAAGGGGCGCATGGCGACACTACTTCAACACCCTCCCGGTGGAGCACTTTGCGTTGGGCATAGCGGCACTACGTGGAGCGGAAATCCGGCTTCCTCTTGGACGCGGATTGGACCTCCAACTTATAGGGAACATGACAATGGTGCTCTACAACCCTCAGCGATGCTACCTACAGATCGGGAAGCCGAGGACTAAGATGCTTCCACCGTCTCACTTGCCGCCGATGAAGAAGCGGCGCTTGGGAGATCCGGAGGATGAGCAAGCCGTGCGGAGTGCGTTGGCTTTGTGGCGTGTGTGCACCACCCATGCACTTCCACTGACACTGCAGGAGGAGCGGGAGACGTACCAGGCGTACCTCCTAGAGCATGAGAAGATTTGGCTGCTTGGGGAACCATGAGTTTGAGAGAGAGAGTTGATTGTATCTTTGAGAGATCTTGATGTAGTGAGACTTGAGATTTTTGCTTTTATTTGATGTAAGCATTGGAATTATAGCAATGGAAATCGATTTTTGAAGGTTCTGTGCACTAAGTAAGAAGGCGACATAAGCTAGTGTCGCTACCATGAATGCGACAGGTCAACAGTCGCTACTCTTAAAGGGAATGCGACATATGGTATGTCGCGACCTGAGGAGAAGGCGACAAGTCCCTTGTCGCGTTGACAGAGCCAAGAGGGGTTTGAATTTGGGACCCAGCGCCCCTTCCTCACTCTTCCTTTCGCGCTCCGCTCTCTTCTTCTTCCCCTTTTCCTCTCCGACGATGAATTTCCCCCCTTTCTCCTTCTTCCCTCCCGGCCTTGCTTCGGCGATCGCCCGCCGGCGGCAGCTTCTTCTTCCCCTCCCCTTCTTTCCTTTCTCTCTCCTTCCCCCGGTGGTGTGGCGATGGAGGGCGGCGGCGACGGAGGCGGTGACAGAGGTGGCGGCTGGCGACGGACCAAGAAGACAATTCGACGCCGTCAAGCGGGCGAGGGCCCGTCCGGAGCGGCGTATGAAGATCCTCCGGCCGTGCCAATGGAGGAAGACACCGCGGCGGCGGTGCCGGGTGAGGACAAACCAGTCGGACCCAAGAAGGTAGGTCCTCGAGCCCTAAACCCTGTATGCGAGATGGTGGAAATACAAGGCACTTATATGTAGGGCGCTTGCCCGAAGAGAGACGGCCGTGGGACGGGTATTTCCTATTTCCGGTCATCCTGGTAACGCGACAAGGACGATGTCGCATTACCAGTCCGAAGGCGACGACCTCTCTGTTGCCTTTTAGAAGGCGACGGGACGACCCGTCACGACCCACAGTTCTGAATGTGACGGGCCCCCTGTCGCCTTCAGAAGGCGACAGAGCCCTTGTCGCTATGACAGGACTGAGTGTGGTTTTGGGTGTTTTCTGCTGATTTCTAATCTTTTTTGATATTTGTTTTGTAGAGTGAGCTGAGGTCCAGGCTGGGATGGGCGGTTGTCCAGGCGATTTACTGGGGGTTGCCGGACTTCCAGAGGGCCCGGTTGGAGGAGATGGGGTTCGGCCCTTTTCTACGGTTGGATGAGCTAACTCCCGATGTGGCACTGATCCAGGCCCTGAAGGAGAGGTGGGACCCCGAGTGCCACGCATTTCTCTTTCCGTGGGGTCACATGATCCCCACGTTAGAGGACGTGGTACGTATCACAGGCCTATGCGTGGACAGCCAGGCGGTGACCGGGGTCACCTATACGAGCTACCAGGAGCAGGTAGAGAGGCTGCTCGGGCTGGAGGTGACGAGGGAGAGGTCGTCCCTGGTGCGGCAGACGGCGTTGCAGGCTAGCCTTGGGGTGGTGAGTGCTCACCATCAGACATGAGAGAGCCAGGCGGATTATATGGAGAGGATGATAGAGGATGCCAGGGCAGCGTTGGCGGAGGAGGAGGGAGCGGCAGCGGACCGCGACCTGAGGCGCTTCTTGATCCTCGTGATCGGGAAGTTGATTCTGGGGACCAGAGGGGACCCAATCAGCTGCAGGTGCCTGCCCCTGCTGGAGGATCTGTCTTGCGTAGGCAGTTATGCGTGGGGTGCGGCCCTCCTGGCCCACCTCTTCGACAGCCTGGGCACTTCCAGCAGGGTGATCGGGGTAGTCGGGTTCTTCCCACTCCTACAGGTACACTTCTCTACCCTTACCCTTCACTTTTCTTCTGCTTATTTTGATTAAATGTGGTACTGACTGAGTTGTTTTGCAGGTGTGGGCGTATCACCACTGTTGGCCCTTATGGTACGACAGCAAGCTAACCTAGAGGGGGGGGGGGTGAATAGGTTTTTCTGAAATCTGAAATAGAAACTTAAACACAAAAATTAACACTTGAAGGTTTGGTTAGTTTAGTGTGATAAAGAGTAGCAGTGCGGAAGCAAATAAACAATCACACAAATAACACAAGAGATTTATCCTGGTTCGGCCCTTCCCACATGGAAGTCCTACGTCCAGTCCCCAAGCAACCTCTTGGGATATCACTAACCAAGGGTACAGTCCCCCTTAAGGACACTACAACACCTAGCACCCCAGCTGGTCTTCTTCTCTTTCCCGGCAAGAAGGCAGCCCACTTCTCTTACAGGTAAAGAAGCCAACCTCCTGGTACAAACCCAGTGCGGTTCTGCTAGACACAAACCCCTAGATAGGTTCTACACTGTATACAGTCCTACAGCTGGACAGAAGTCTTTCTTAGAAAAGAAAGAACAAAGCTGAGAGTTGGAACAAATAAAAACCAACTACAAGAACTCTCAGCAAAAGACTCTCTCCGCCAGATTTACAAGATGCACACACAGAGAGAGAGAAGAGAGGAGAAGGAGCTTCAATGCTTCAGTGCTTCAGATGCTTGAACACTTCTTCTTGGGCTCAGGCTCTTTCTCTCTTTTTCTTTGAGTGTATTTGGAGTTCAGGTTCCTCACTGGTTGTACACTCATTCAAAAGATCTTCAGGAAAGCTCTACCATATTCTTCAGCCATGCTTCATCTTTTATATGAGCAGTTTTGAATAAATCCGTTGGAGTTCTAGCCGTTGCTCATCTTCTCTTTCTTCTGATAATTTATGGTCTACGAGGTCTGCAAGCATAGAAAAAAGTGTTTAGATAAAAGAGTGTTTCTGTCAAAAAGGCTCATACCTCTATGTTTCCTGTTGCCACCCAGAAGTGGTAAGTAACTCTCTTTTGTTGGCAGGAAAGAAGAGATCTAGAAAGATAAGCAAAAAGATCTCCTGTCAGAAAGATAGAGGATTACGCAAATCAAGAATATTGACTTTTTCACTAGATGCCAAAAAATTTTGAAATATAAAGAAATCTATGTTTAAGTGAAATCCATGTTGAAATCATGTTTTACAAAGGAATCCATATTTTACAAAGGAATCCATGTTTTTAAAAAGGAATCCATGTTTTACAAAGGAAGCGATGTTTCACTATCAAATCCTTATGAGAGTTACAAAGGAATCCATGTGAGAGTACAAAGGAATCCATGTGAGAGTTACAAAGGAATCCTTATGAGAGTTACAAAGGAATCCATGTGAGAGTTACAAGGAATCCATGTGAGAGTTACAAAGGATCTTATGAGAGTTACAAAGGAATCCTTATGAGAGTTACAAAGGAATCCATGTGAGAGTTCAAAGGATCCATGTGAGAGTACAAAGGAATCCTTATGGAGAGTTACAAAGGAATCCATGTGAGAGTTACAAGGAATCCATGTGAGAGAGTCTGTGTGAGTTACAAAGGAATCCTTATGAGAGAAGTCTGTGTGAGTTACAAAGGAATCCATGTGAGAGTTAAGAATCTGTGTGAGTTACAAAGGAATCATTATGAGTTACAAAGGAGTCTGTGTGAGTTACAAAGGAATCCTTATGAGTTACAAAGGAGTCTGTGTGAGTACAAAGTAATCTTATGAGTTACAAAGGAGTCTGTGTGAGTTACAAAGATCCTTATGAGTTACAAAGGAGTCTGTGTGAGTACAAAGGAATCCTTATGAGTTACAAAGGAGTCTGTGTGAGTACAAAGGAATCCTTATGAGTTACAAAGGAGTCTGTGTGAGTACAAAGGAATCCTTATTAGAGTCACTTATCAATCGTTATGAGACCAAATCGATGTGGCACTTTGAACTGAAATCCATATATATATGAATGGAATCCATTTATCTGTTTAGTGCAAATCATTATAGAATAATGTCATAAAATTATATTTATTAGAAAATCATGATATTTAATTTATTATTAGAAAAATCATGATAATAAATATATTTAATATTCAATTAATCATGTAAATTTATATTTAGTAAGAAAAACATAATATTAAATATTTTTAATAATAATTAATTAAACATAAATTTTATTATCACCAAAATAAAAGGGTAAAATATAGGAGTGGTTCAACAACCACCTCCCTTCCTTGGGTCGTGGTGAGCCGAGACGGGCTGGGGCCGTGCCCCTCCTACGACGCTAGAGATTTTGTCGGGACGAGCAGTCATTGCGCCGGCAGGTGACTATGATCCATGATGCATTGGAAAGCGTGCCCTTCGGCCATGTGAGTACTTCTAGCCTTAGTCCTTTCCCTTTACTTTGCTTTCTTGATAGGTTGACTGGCTGCTCTCTCTGTTTGTGGTGTGCAGGTTAAGTGGACTCCCTATGTCGGGGAGGACGACGCCGCCCAGCCGTGGGTGGAGCGGGGCCGTCCCTACTTTGGTAGGGACATTTGGCTTCATTCATTCAACACGGTGGTACCGCTCCACCACCAGCTGGTCGCGCGCGCCTTGGGGCTCCATCAGTCAGTAGTGGAGTTCCCCACCCGACAGAGGCCATGGGAGAGACCGGGCCGGAGTTTCCGACGGATCCAGCAGGAGACTGACTGGACTGTCCGAGTCCACGAGCAGCTCACTGACTAGGAGCAGTGCGGCAGAGAGGTGGTCTCGGAGGCCACGAGCGATGAGGATTATTTCCGTGCTTATGCACGGAGGTACGGGGCCCAGGTTTATAAGGGGTCTCGGAGACCAGTGAGTTTTTAACTGCTTTCAGTTTCTTCAGGTTTTCTATCGATTGCCTGACTGACTTGACTTGAGTTTGCAGTTTGATCCTGAGGGGCGGATTGCCTCTCTCGAGGGCGTCCTCCACTCTACCATTCAGCAGAGGGATGACCTTTAGGTGGTTGTGGACCAGCTGGTGAGTACTTTACACCCCACTCCAGTTTTTAACTTTGCTTGACTGACTCTTCTCATTTTCCCTTGCAGCGGGAGGAGCTAGATCGGGCCCAGCAGATGGTGGGAGGGGCTTCTTCTTCCCGAGAGGACCCCGGCCGCTCCGTGTTGGAGGGCCAGTTAGCGGCAAAAGTGGCCCGAGCAGAGGATGCTCTTGCTTAGGTGCAGGAGCGGGTAAGTTATCAACTAGATGCCCCTTGGCTCTTTATTTCTTTTGGTGTTTTGACAAGATATTTGATGTTACAGGAGGCGGAGCTGAGAGACTCTCTAGCGCGGATGACCAAGCTAGTGGCGGAGGTGACGCGCTGGCGTCAGGAGGCTGAGGGGGCGACGAGGTGGCGTACCGAGGCGGGCGACCTTCGCACCCAGCTGGGAGAGGAGAGGCACCGCTACGAGCTGCTGCGGTCCGAGATGAAGGGCCTCAAGAGGGCTCTAGCCTTGGTCGGCCGTAGCCGCTCGTCGGCTAGCAGGAGCAGCATCCCCAGTGGATCTGCCGGGCACTATCTGACGGGTTCTTCCGGACGGCGGAGGAACGAGGAGGAGGAGCGACGACGGTGCGAGAGGGTGCCGGAGGGGATTGAGACTGGTCCGAGAGACATGGCCCCTCCATCTCCTCGCCCGCCTGAGCGTACACGGGAGAACGGTTGAGGGTTTGTACTCTTCCTTTTGCCCCTCCTTTTTTGTGATATGACCATGATGTGTATATATGATATGAATGGAATGAAATGGATCTTTCGAGTAGCGACTGAGTGAGAGTGACGAGTGAGATGCGAGTGCCACTTTCTTTTCCGTCCTGCACACTTAAACAACCATGAAACAAGTTAGATCCGTTCTTAGGCTTAGCCCCTTGCCTAAAAATGCGACGAGTGAGCAACCTTGATAACTGGTCAAGGGGCTAAGCCTTATTAAATAGGTAAAAGACATAAATAAATAACATGCATGAGCAGGTGAGTGGAGTGGTTGAAAACATTTTTGGAGTTTTTTTTTTTTTTAGTTTTGAAATATTTGATTTGATTTTTTTTAGAGTTTTGAAATATTTGATTTTTTTGGAGTTTTGAAATATTTGATTTTTTTTAGTTTATGAATATATTTTATTTTTTTGGAGTTTTGAAATATTTGATTTTTTTTTTAGTTTATGAATATATTTGATTTTTTTGGAGTTTTGAAATATTTGATTTTTTGGAGTTTTAAAAGACGCCTAAAGCCGGCGTTAGCCCTTCTGGGAATAAGACGCGCGAGACGGAAGGTACTCGCCCCTTTGGGCCACAACACTTAGACTGGTTCGAGCCGTCGGTTTAGAGTCTTGATCCCCTCTGGTTCTCGCCACGGGCCTCACTAGGCTAGGACGTGCGCTGAGGGGTGACAATGCGTCGGGAACTACCCTTAGTTGATGTTGCGACTAGTTAAGCCATACTTAAGAGGTGATTCGGTCTTATGGGGCGAAATGGAAGATTATCTAAGAAAAGCCTTGTGTAAGTTTAGGGATGTTGGGTTCGACTACTTCCTACAGCATATCCTTCAGAGATTGGGTCTGTTGCGGAGGGACTTTATGGTCTTTTGCCATGGACTTGCATTATTTGGGGCATGCGTACGACCGGGATCATGAGCGTCCCGCGGGGACTTTGCCACTCTTTGCCATGCCCCTATCGCATTATGGATTTCCTTTTTCTTTTCCTTTCTTTTGTTTCTTTGCTTCTTTGCCCTTTATTGTTTTTGACCGTCCCTGTTTGAGACTTGCTCTCGTCAGGATATGCTTTAGGTTGACGACCTTACCCTTACAATCCTTTGTCCCTACACTTCGATCGATTAGAAGAGAATGACCGACGCATCTCTAGAGTAGGACCCACACAGTTGCGGCCTCTACCAAGTGTAGCTACTCGGGCTTGCCATGTGTGTGTGTTAATCCTAACTAAGAGCGACCCTTGACGATTAGGGAGGGACTTTAGACTCTTGACACAGGGTTATTCCCCGATCTAGGCGTTGTGGCCTCACACCTATAGGCCTAAGGATAGAATCGTTTGAGGTACAACCCATTCCACGGATGCGACAATTCAACGCCCTCAGCATTAGTTAAGCGATAAGCATTTCCGGGGTACACTTCCCTCACAACGTACGACCTTTCCCAGTTAGGTTGCAATTTGGACCTAGGGCCTCCGGGTTTGATAAAAATGCGTTTCAAGACCATATCATCCTCTTGGAATTTTCGCTCAATTACCTTCTTTTCGAAAGACCTTGAGATTCACCTTTGATAAGAGAGCACATGATCAGCTGCCATAAGCCGTCTTTCATCTAAGAGTTCCAATTAGACTAGCAACGCCTCTCGACGTTCGTCAAGATTAAGTTCTTTGTCTAATTGGACTCTTAGTGAAGGGATTAGGATCTCGTATGGAACTACCGCCTCCATCCCATAGGTGAGGGCATACGGGGTTTGTCCCGTGGGAGTACGGACGGAGGTACGATAAGCCCATAGAGCCTCTATTAGCTTTTCTGGCCAATCGGCGAATTTATGCGACTCACAGGTTTTCTTCAAGATTTTAAGAAGGGTTTTATTTGTTGTCTCAGCTTGGCCATTGCCTTGTGGGTAATATGGAGATGAATGATGCAAAGTGATGTTATATTTTTTACAGAGGTCCTGAAGTTCTTGCGAGATGAATTGTGGTCCGTTGTCCGTGACGATGCTGCTTGGCACTTCGAACCGCGAGATGATATTCCTCATGATGAAGCGGCACACTGTGGATGCTTTGATTTCTGTAAACGATTCTGCTTCTGCCCACTTTGTGTAATACTCAGTTGCTGTTAGGATAAATGATTTCTGTTTGGTTTGAGCATTAGGATCACCAAGGGGGCCAACAATATCGAAAGCCCACATGGAGAATGGCCAAGGTGTGGAAAGAGGATGTAGTGAGGAGGAAGGAGCATGGATCTTATCAGCATGGAGTTGACACTTGACACACCTACGGACGTAGATGGTACAGTCTTCTTCTAGGGTTGGCCAATAATAGCCCTGCCTAATGATCTTCTTTGCAAGCATCTGACTGTTGACGTGCCCTCCGCATTCACTAGAATGGGCCCCTTCCACCACTTTCCAAGCTTCGTCATCGGTAAGGCATCTCAGAAGGACTCCATTAAGAGCTCGCCTATACAGAACTTCTCCGACAACTGTGTATCTCAAGGCGGTTCTTCTGATGGCCCTACGGTCCTCCGCACTTGCCCCTTCAGGATAAGTTCCATCCTTACAATACTGTTCAATCTCAAAATACCATGGCAGTTCTTCTTCATTCAGGATCTCTTCCAGCTCAGTTAACATGACTTGCTGCGCTCCTCTCTTCCTAGCCCTCTCTTCTAAGGTTGCTCCAAGGTCGCTAAACCAAGGGTCCTGGGTAGATGGAACGTCGAGACGCTGGACGATGATTGTCTTAGTCCGGCGACTCAGAGGGAAGGATAGGGATGAGGCTAGCGACGCCAGAGCGTCGGCCAGGATATTCTGGGAGCGAGGAGTATGGATAAAAATGAGCTTGCGGAACTGCCTTGCCAACAGCGTGACCAGGTCTTGGTATGGCTTGAGCTTCGGGTCACGAGTGCGGTAAGTTGAGAGCACCTGCTGCAAAACGAGCTGAGAGTCTCCTATGATTCTGAGGTGTGATGCCCCCAGCAAGTAATCATGCTTGAGGCCAGCAAGGAGAGCTTCATACTCAAACATGTTGTTGGTAGCGGGGAAGGTGAGTTGATATGCAAAGGGGATGGTAATGCCTTCCGGGGTAAGCAGCACGGCTCCAATGCCCCGTCCCTGAGAATTGAGCGTGCCATCGAAGTGAAGGGACCAGAAGGGGTCTTTGATGATGGCCGAGAGTTCCTCATCGGGGAATTCCTCTCGGAGGGAGTCGCTGTGAGGGAGCGGGAGATGGGCCAGATGTTCGGCGATGGCATAACCTTTGACAGCCTTTTGGACCACAAAGGAGATGTCAAACTGAGAGAGGAAACTCTGCCAGCGTGCCATCCGATCGGAAAGGACAGGCTTTTCTAGAAGATAATGGAGTGGATCCATCCTTGAGATCAGCTTGACCTCGTGGGCTAGGAAGTAGTGCTTGAGCTTTTGAACTACCCACACGAGTGCGGCACAAGTTTTGTCCGCGGTGGTGTACTTGGATTCGGAGGTGTTGAAGAGCCTAGAGAGGTAGTGCGCTGCCCTTTCTTTCCCAGATTCATCGTGTTGCGCAATGACAGCTCCTAGGGAGTCCTCAATGACTGAGAGATATAGGATTAGCGACTTTCCGGGTATAGGAGGCTGCAAGATTGGGGGATTCATGAGATAACTTTTTAGCTCATTGAAGGCTGCTTGGCATTTATCATTCCATTCGAATTTTGCCCCTCCTTTCAAGAGATCATAGAACGGGCGGCATCTTTGTGAATGCTGAGAAATGAATCTTCTGATGAACTGCAAACGTTCGATTAGCCCTCTTACTTGTGAGATGTTCTTTCGAGGTGGCATCTCTGCTATAGCCTTGGCCTTATTTGGATCGATCTCAATGCCCCGCTTGCTAACTATGAAACCTAGCAGCTTTCCTAATGATACCCCGAACACGCATTTCTTCGGATTCATTCTCAGCTGATATTCTATCGACCTCTGCAACACCTTGGCTAGGATTTCGGGGTGTTCTCTCCTGTTTCTCGACTTCACCAAGATGTCATCCACGTATACTTCTACATAAATGTGTATCATGTCATGGAAGATGGCCATGATCGCCCTTTGATAAGTAGCCCCAGCATTCTTTAGCCCAAATGGCATGACAACATAGCAATACGTTCCCCAGGGCGTGGTGAATGATGTTTTCTCTTGATCTTCAGGAGATAGACAGATTTGGTTATAACCTGAATATCCATCCATGAATGACAAGGTCTCATACCCAGCAGTATTATCAATCAGCACATCAATATGAGGAAGCGGGAAGTCGTCCTTCGGACATGCCTTATTCAAATCCCTGAAGTCGATGCAGATTCTGACTTTGCCGCCTTTCTTCATGACAGGGACTATATTGGCCACCCAGTTCTGATAAAGCACTACCCTGATGAATCTAGCCTTATGGAGTTTATCTACTTCATCCTTCATCTTCAGGGCTATGAGTGGGTAGAACCTTCTGAGTTTCTGCTTGATTGCCTTTGCCCCTTCTTTCAGTACCAGTCGGTGCTCCACTAGTGAGGGGTCTAGACCGGGCATGTCCTCGTAAGACCATCCGAACGTGTCCTTGTACTCCCTCTGGATTTGCACCAGTTCCTCTTCTTCATCCGGAGGGAGGTTTACTGAGATGATTACAATCCTGGGATCTTCTTCTGTTCCAAGGTTGACTTCCTTAGTAGGTTCATCCACTGCCGTTGTGGGCTCATCAAATCTTCTTACTCCACTAACATATTTTTCGGCAGCGTCATCTACTTCACTATCCTCTTCGTCGACTGGGTCCTCATCATTCATTATCTCATAGACACCAAATCCGTCGTCTATGAACACCCCATCCTGCTCAAAATCTTCTTTAACACCAGCGCTTCCTTCGTGAATTCCTCTATCAACAGCAGCGCTTGACACCGCCGAGCTAGCTCTTGAAGATATCTCCGGGGAATAGCCCTTCCCCGCTGCTTCCTTGGGCGATGCTTGGATTTGGTGGATACTGGGCTGACCTGACTCTCTACCCTAGGCCTATCTAACCTAATGCTAGACTCACCTACCTTAGACTCTCCTAGACTAGATGACTCTACAGGACTGGAGGAGGACATAGTGTCCCCGAAGAGAATGGCTCCTAGTGAAGGAGCAGGAGGGGAAGCCCCAGTCGAGGGGTGCCCCTGATCAGGAGAGTGAAGGAGGAATGCCGGCTCCTCGACCTCAACGTGCATTTGAAAATGGGCGTTTTTTTTGGAGATCGGTGGAGAGCATGCAACAGGAGAGGGTGACCTCGTGGTCACCTGGATTGGACTGCAAGGCAGTAAGGATTGCAGGTGGGAGGTCAGGTGTGAGGAGGTTGTGTGCCGCCGTCAGGAGCTGAGGGGTCAGCTGAATAAGCAAGGGAGGAGAGGATGGGACCAGACTGGGTAGGAGGGAATCCAGAAGGGACGGGTGGATGGCTAAGCAGGTGCCCCTCCAGAGTTCATCTATGGTTTTCCCCTCTTCATAGGGGATGTCCGGCTCTCCTATGTCTGAGGCATCGTTCATGAGCTGCCTTTTAGATGTGATGGCAGTGGGTGGATCTAGCAGCTCTATTGGAGCTAGCGGCCATGTCCTTTCTTCTTCCAAGAACAGTCGGCTGAAGGCGATGGTGATGTCTTCTATGTCAAACCATCTGTACCATTCAGACTCTGGGTTCCCTGTCTTTCTCCTCCTGGTTGGACGGAGTGCCTCTAATGCTCTATAGGTTAGCAGGGGGGCCATGTGTCGAGAGAAGTTTCGGCCATGCACCTCATGTTGTGACAGCTCTACCTCGACTATCACAGTATTATATTCAGGTTGGGTAGGCCCCCTAATGAAGTGACACCAGAGTGTCCAGGTGAGTGGTTCACGGTCGGCCTTAAGAGTGGATGTGTTGGATGACCATGGTTTGGATTTCTCTCTGTACCCCTAGCCCCATCAGCTTTTCATGACAATGTCAGGGATGGGTTTGACTATGCCCTGTAGCTCTGCCCCTAGACCCTTGCCTTCTTCATACCCCAACTTCATCATGATTTGCCACCCCTTGGTGCTCAGTGGCTCTTTTCTCTTGACTACATTGACTCATGCCAGATTGGTTTCTCGCTTGGACTGGAACGTGTAGCTCTATGGGTAGTTGATATCTAGCACCGAGACTGCGGGTTTGTTGGCTGGCCACACGGCTGGTAGGTGGGTATCGTGAAGGGCATCTACTGAGTGGGTGGTGGCTATGCTCTTGACTTTGCTGATCCGTCCTTGAAAGGGGAACTTCAGACATTGGTGTGCAGTGGACGGTACAGCCTCGAGCGCTTCCAACCACGGATGCCCTAGGATAGCTTTGAACATGGGATCGATATCGAGGACGTAGAAATCCACCATGATAGCGAGGGGTCCCAGTTCGGCTTGCACAGTCACCATGCCATGGCAGGATCTTCTAGAGTTGTCATACGCGGCGATGGTGGTGGGTGTTGGCCTTAGCATCCCTTCTGATAGGTCGCAGGCTCTCAGGGTACTCAGTGGGCAGACGTTTATGGATGCCCCCATGTCGACCAGTGCCGCTCCCACCGCCACATGATTGATGATCAAGGTTATGCAGAGTGGGAGCCTCCTGGCTTCTCGGGGTGCTAATTCACATTCGGCAAAGGTAATTGCCGACCCGCGAGTTACCATGGCTAGGGCACTTGGTAGTTTGTCAACTAGCATGTCCTCGTTTACTACCACCTTCTGCAGGAAATTCCTCAAGGCTTCCTGGTGTTCCTTGGATTTCTTTATCAACTCCAAAATAGAGATCTTGGCTGGTACGTGATCCAGGTGCTTGAGGATGTCATAGTGGGTTCCTGGCAATGGCTCAATCAACCCCTCATCTTTTGTTTGCTGTTGAGCTTGCTGTTGCTGAGGCGGTTGCAGGACCTGTTGGGGATTGTTTTGGCTGGTGGAGGTGGTGGAGATAGGTGGGTACGGGCGGCGAAAGACTCGCCCGCTCCGCAGGGTGGTTGGATGGATAGGTGGTTGTCTGGCAGATGATAGAGAAGCAGTGGAGGGTTGGTCCGGCCCAGGTGGGGGTAGGATGATGGGTGAGGGAGTAGATATGATAGGGGGTAGAGGTACGGAGACAGGTGGAGCGAAAGGTAAGATGATGGGTGGACTGGCGACTGGCGCGGGTGCTGAACCGACGGGCAATATGACGGCGTTGGTCATAGAAACTACAGGAGGGACTGACTGGGGAGCCGTGTAGGCTGGTTGTATTGTTTGGGACTGAATGGAATATTGGTTAATGGCCATCATCTGCTGAACATCTAGTTCATCATCGTACGTCCAGTTCGTCTGAGGAGGAGGGTGGTGGACGATGGGGTTTACCTGGGCAGGTTGCTGTGGTGGTGGGTTTGGAGCTGGCGGATGGTTTGGTAGGGGGTTGTGGACGATCCCGAGGTCTTGCAACGGCTGCTGGTGTTGCTGCTGGTGTTGTTGTTGAGGGGGTGGTTGGCGCTGCTGCTGTTGTTGCCTCTGCCATTCCTTGATATCTTCGATCACTTGCCGGAGGGCTGTCCAATCTGACATGTGCTACTCATGCAAGTCATACACCAGATCCTTGAATGTAAAGCACTGGTCGATGGTGTGACCAGGCTTCCGGTAGAAGACGCAGTACCAGGTTTGATCCACACTAGGGTTCAAGGGTCTCTCAGGAGGGAGCCTAATGGCATCCGTGGAGAGCAAGGCCAAGAATATGTCGGAGAGTGTCTCCGGCAATGGCGGGTAGTGAGTTCTTCTAGGACCCATGGGACGCCTTTGCTGAGAGCCATCGGGAGGTGGCACCTGGTTGTATTGGTGCTGTTGTTGCTCCTGTGGCGGATGGGTAGGGTTTTGACCCGGGGCATTGTAAGGTTGGCGGTTTTGGCTCTGACCGACAGGGTTGAACGTGCTCACTTGCTCGTTCACTTGTACTCCCTCAGTGACTGGCCCCTGAGGCTTTCTTTGGAACCGGGATTTTTGGGGTTCGAACATAGAGTGGATGGGAGAGTCTTTGAGTTGGGTCTGGATGAACCGGGCCCGGCTGTAGAGTTGATGCATAGTGGTGATGTCGTTCATCTCCAGGATGTTTCTATAGGAAGGTGTGGCGTTGGCAATGATGATTTTCACCTTCTCTCCCTCTGGAAGGTACCCCGGAACCCGAGTGGCCATCTGCCTCCACCTATCGGCGTATGTTGCGAAATCCTCATCCGACTTCCTTTTCTCGGCCATGAGATCTGTAAGAGAATATTCTGGCCCAACCCTGTCTTGGAATTGTTCAAGGAACTTGGCCTTCACGATAGTGAAGTCCTCTGCGTCCTCAGGTAGTAGGGAGTAGAACCAATCTAAAGCATGCCCGTCTAGCGACCGGCGGAAGAGATAGGCCATGAGGCGGCGATCATACTGATAGGAGGCGGACTCATAAATGAAATCTTTGATATGAATGTAAGGATTCCCTGAGCCGTTGTATTTGCGGTACTTCGGCAGCTCGGATGGAGAGGGGACCCATAGGCCATTGAAATTTGGCATGTGCACATCGTGGTGCTGCCTAGGGTCGACTTGCTTTCGGAGCTCTTGGAGCTCCTTCTTGATGGACGCCCACTCGGACATCATGTCCGGTGTGGCGGATGGCTGAGCATACATGGAAGAGGCATGAGAGGTGGGCCTAGCGCGTGGCTCAGGACGATGAGGGGAGTAACAGGGCTGATATGGTGGAGACCGGGGCCTCGACTCACGGGGATGGTAATGATCAGACTCGAATGGCGTGAATTGGATGGCCCGCGGCCGAATGAGAGTGTCATCGGCTTGTCCCATGATAACATGGGGGCCGGAGGTAGCTGCCGCGGGGCGTGACGCGCCCGCTCTAGGTGAGGGTGAGGAAGCGGCCTTTCCTTTGAGGGTCGTCATGAGGGCCTGGATCTGGGACTGATCAAGTTGGGGAATTAAGCGCAAGAGCTGAGTGGTTTGATCATTCGACTGAGGAGGATGGGTGTTCTGAGACGTGCCGCCATCGTCGTGATGGTGACCCTCAGAGGCATGGACAGTAGCGACCCAAGGCCGGGTCAACTCGTCGAGGAGGTCATGGGGCAGGGACTCCTGGTAGTCTTGGGAAGTATAGAAGGCAGCGTCTGGGTTCTCACTGTTGTAGATTGGGTTCAAAAATGACTCCATGTTTGGAAAGTGAGCGCAGAGAAATGGGGAAGGCCTTTCCAGACTTGAGAGAGACGACCTAACCTAGACAGACTCTTAGTTTCCTAAACAAACAATCCTATGCAGACAAAAGGAAAGAGAAAACGTCTCACCCAAAGCAAGCAGTTGGCAATGATGATGATTTCTTTTAATTGGTTCAAGTTTGCCTTTTAGTGAATTGACTTTTAGCGGGTTCTCTCCAAACAAGGAAGGGTTTCCTAAATGGGAGAGAGCTTCCCACTTCGGGTGTGACTAGGATTCTCTCAACTTTGCCAAAATGAGTTAGACTCAATCCTAGGTGGCGACGGGTACAACCAGCCCGGCGGCCGTGTGGGAATCCACGGTCAGCGGGGACTTACGGAGGCCCTCAAGCGAACGCTCTAGTCGGACACAAGGAATATGTGGCCGAGAGAGTGGGCGTTGCTGAGGAGGAAACCTATACTACAAATATGAAAGATGTATGCAGATCCTACGCGCACCGGAGTGCATGCAAAATTCTATCCTAATACTAACAAAACAAAAATTAGGGCTAACTGCCCTCAAAGACAGAAAGCGACAAGATACTTGTCGCGGCCAAGATCGCTACAGGACCACAGTCGCGTTCCTTCTCGTAGTGGACAGAGAACAATTAGGTCCTAATTATGCACGGAAATCAAACAATCCTATAACACACAAGACTAACAAACTCTCAAGATCATGGAATAAGCATGGTATGACATGAGCATGGACGGAGTATGTAAAAATGAACCCAAAATTGCGAGGAAAATCAGAAACCAGGTGTAGCACCCTTGATTTTTAAAATCAAGAAAAATAAAAAATTTATTATTTAATAAATGAGATAAATCAATTTAATTATAATAAAGGGAGAATACATGGAATAAAAGGGAATTAATGCAATACCCATTAAGCTAAATTATTAATGGGTTACTCTAATAACCCAAACCAAATGAAATGGGCCCAAATAGGGATAGCCCATTATAGGATGAGAGTTAAATTAATGAAATTTGTATCTAATTAATTAAATAAATAGTAAAGGGTTAAGATAAATGTTAAATAACTCTTATATATCCAAAAGAAGAGTCCTTAACCCATCCTAACTCTTTAACCCCGAAATTAAGATCTCTCCCCTCCCCATTAGATGGATAAATGAGAGAAAAGGGGAAGATAAATATGCAAATTCAGAATTAATAAAAAAGGAGAGTTTTAGAAGGAGTGAAACTCTAATAGCAACACAATACACCCCCAAAACTCGTCCCTACCACCCATAGTTCGTGGCTGGAGACCTAGGAGACGAAGGGAAGGCAGGAGAACCAAGGAGCAAGGAAGGAGAAGGCTTGGAGCAAGAAGGATTCTCTTATTTTCGTCATTCAAACTAGGGCTTTCTTACTTTACGAAAAAGGTAGGCAATCTCTCAAGCTAAAATCGTGAAACAATTACACTAGGTAGCCTTCGTGTACCTCTTCAAAAGCCCTATGGTTTCATTGTATTCCGTTCATCCATTTGGGCGAATTTAATTCGTGAAATCCTACTGTCACCATGAACCCGAATCTCATGTTTTCTCTAATACCTTGCACGTACTTGTTCCCATGCTATGAGAAAATTCTCATTGATACTACTATGTAATAGCTTTTAAATGCCCCTGGTTTCATAATTTTTCATCATGTATACCTCTCTAATTAATTCGTTGAACCCTGACTGCGTCGGTTTAGATCACCGAAAAGTAACCTGATCAATGCATGTCTAAACCTTGTCTATTTTCAAATTAATCGTGCATGTTGATAGATATACATGTCTACTTTCGTTTAGAACTGATTTCATGCTTTTTGGATCACCGTGCGATTTTATACTGAATTTATAATGACCCTGTGTCAAGAAGGGTCTACCCAGAGAAAAAGGGGAAAAACTGGACCGCCCCTGTTATCGCGACGGCGCGATGAGCCGCGATAACGGGAGTGTCGCGGTCGGCTTTGAGGCCGCGTCGTGAACGCGACGGCCCTAGCCGCCGCGTTTCCAATCCTGAACCGAGCCAGGCCGGCCGGTTCGCCTGTCGCGCCAGGCCGCACCACCGCGACCTGAACCGCGACAGGATAGCCCGTCGCGATATGTTTCTTAACGCGACCTAGCGCCCCGTCGCGACTTGATCGCGACAACTCACCTCGTCGCCTTCATTAAATTTCGGCCAAACATATAATTGTGCTTATATCCCTGCTGATTAGTCTATATGCTTCTTAATTAGCCATGATTAACCCATGTTATAATTGATTCGACTTGGTAAATTAATAATTGGCATTAATGATATACATTTAATTATTTAAAATGACATTTGCACGACTTGTCATATCCTCAAGATTTCTTTACACTTGCACACATATAACATTATAAATTACCGTTTACCTTGATAAATTATGCAATGATGTATTCGGTAAATTATTGAAATAAATGACTAAATTACCCTATTTTGTTAAATACAATTGTTTCCGTTTTTACTCGTGCATTTTATTTACCGATACCGTTTTCCCTCGGCCTTCGAGCACTCGAGGCACGACGGACCCATTTTCTACACACTTTTCTCTTGACTTGGACCACCTCTCCACCGAGAATACTCTCGATTGGACCAGAGACTTCTTGTCAAGACCTCCGTAAGTCTTCTTGGCTTTGGCGCACGTCCTTAGTCAATGAGCTGGTTGTACCTCAAAACCCGTTACACCTTAGGGATCAGTACGATCCATACCTTAGTATATTCCTTCTCGTCTTGAGTTCACACCAGACCACCTGACCCGTGTACACAGCACGGCTAAGGGGTGGTTGTGACTTCTACCAGACTGCCGGCATCCGACTTGGTGCTGTGCAACCGTTACTATCGTGTTTATCGTCGTTTTACGATTGTACCCCTCTCATCTACAGTCTCTTTACTCTCATCTGTTCACGTTCTCTCTACACTCTCATCTATCTCGTCTAGTACTCTCTTATCTCTTCTTGGTACTCTATTGGCCATTCGTGTGATTGTCTAAGATAAAAGAAATGACTAATGCCAGCGCAATAGGGCCCGATCAGGTCCTAGGAGGAGCGCCCGAAAAGTGCCAGTACCCATGGGAGTTAAAATGATCATAGGATGTGTTACGGCATGCATCCAGCGCCAGTTTACTATCTAGATTAATCTATGACAATCAAAGTGCTATCTCTACAAGTACAAGCGTGATCGTTACTAGTGCACCGTTGTGCAATTTACATGTTATATCGTTACATGGCCATTCTATTATCGTTCTCGTTGTACTATTTTCCCTGTGCCAGTTGCAATTGTTCTCTCGTTATCGTGACATGCTCTACATGACTCTACTCTCTAGTTATCCTGCCATTAAGACATTAACTATTTAAAGCATGCTTGTGTTCATGAGATATTAAGTCCTACTGGGCGTTATTCGCTCATCCTGCGTATTTATTTAATGTGTTCAGGTGAGTCGGATGGAGACGACCACACATACGAGGACGGGACTGAGGGAGATGCTCAAGAGTGAGCATTCAGCCACCAGTGCTATCTAGTAGTAGTTAGTGTAGTTATGAGTTAGTGAGTCAGTTAGTCATAATGTAATAATTTGATTTTGAATAAAGTACTCTGGGCCCTAGTTTTGGCTCTGATACATTGATGTAATGATGACTGGTGGATTATTAATGAAATTGGAGATTATTTGGTATTATTCCATTGTGCAATGGTTTGCATTTATTTCTCGCTCTGTACTATTTAATAACTGTAATCCCGCTCCGATATTCCGCGTCGGGGCGTTACACTAGGGTATTGACCTGATCGCGACTAACGCACAGTCGCCTCCTTTATAGCGACGAAAGCAGCGTCGCGTTCTTCGCAGACACAACAATTTTAAACAATTTCAGCAAGAGTACGGGCAGAGGACGTACCTGGTAGTGACGCTAATCCTGTCGCTTTCTTGATCGCGGCGACTCCCAAGTCGCCTTCCTCACAGCACACAGAAGACAAACAAGGAAACAATGTGTACTAACCTGATCGCGACATGCGCTGCGTTGCTATTCTGACCGCGACGTCGATATTGTCGCCTTATCACCCAGAACTGCAGAACACCAAGAAACTCAAAGAAAAGGAACTAAAGAAGGAAAACTAAGAACACATCACACCCATTAGAGAATAAGAACGGCAGGGAAAGAAAGAGCAAGTGTGATGGGCACTAGTTGTCCCACGGTGATCGCTATAAGGTGTAATCACGGGATTGTGCTCCCCTTTGAAAAATTATGAATATGTGAAGGATAAGAAAACGTACCGTGATCGCCACCAAGTAGTCGCCCTAGATGTATGATTGAAAGGACGGCTGACTACGTTGGAAAAGGAAGGGAAGGAGAAGGCGTACCTGTTAACGCGACAGAAGGAGCGTCGCGATGCTTTCACCTGAACGTGATCCCCGTGCGGTCGCCTTCTGGGTCGCGACAGCCTGTTCGTCGCCTTCTTATTCTGTGGATGGAGATTGGGGTTCTGATCTTCCTGCTCCTCAGCCGGCCGAGGGGCAAGAGCTTCACGCTTCTCTTTGTCTTCTAGTACCTGCCAAGATCACAAAAAACACAGAAACACCCATTAGGAATTCGTGCATGTAGTATCTATTCAATGAAACACACGTAATCATGCACTATTGTAACAAGAACTCACGTGGGTGGGGTTTTTAACCCCAGTGGGTGTTTTAAGATGGGTGTGTGGACGTGTTCTAATGCCAATCTATGAATAGAAAAGAACTATGCATGCATGAATGAAGGAAAATAATGAAAGAGAAGGGAGAGGGATTGTGTAGCCGGAGGAAAAACACCCTGGAGGGCTCTTCTCGGTCGTCTGGAGGGAAAACTCTCTTCTTCGGAGTTGGAGCTCTCTGGGAGAGGAAGAAGCAGACTCCAGCCTTGCCCAAAAAGGTGGAGAATCGAAGGTTTTATGGCCGATTATTCTTGGGAAGGCTGTGAGAGGAATAACGGGAAAGAGTCCGAGTTTGGGTATGTATGGCCGTGCGTGGGCAATTGGAACTCGGAAAGGATGGTGTTAGGAAGATTTCCCCAAAATTTGGAAGGATTTTGACGCGATTTGGTCGACCAAAAGGGGAAATATCCATGTATGGCATGTGTCCAAGTCAGGCTCGGAAAGGATCTTCTGCATGAGGTCCAGAACGCGACGGGTTTATGGTCGTTATGAAGGTTGCGACACCTCGATATGTCGCCTTCCTTTCATGGAAGGTGACTTTAAGTCATTTTGGCGATTTTTCAAATGATTAAAATACCTATTTATGAAAGCGACATATCGAGGTGTCGTCTTCGGAAGGAGATCGATTCTGACTTGGTAAATCAATTTTTCAAGGAATTAAGGGCCAGATAGCGACAGGAATGGTGTCACCTTCAGAATGAGAAAACGACAGGGAAGATGTCACCTTCAGGGACTTTTCAGCATATGGCCATACAAAGTGTCCAATCTCCTTGCACGGGCATCGGATTGACTTACGGTTTGAAACGCCGGATTCCTAACCCAGAGAGCTACGAGATGATGATGAAGATTGATTTATTTGACCAGAAAGAACCTACTAGGGCGATGAACTAATGAAAAGGATATCATGATCGGAGAAAGCCAGCTTGACGATGATGAGCCAACGTGGGGGCATCAATGATATGACAAGGGATTTAGCTCGAATTATAGGCCAAAAATGGGTGTCTACAACAGTGTCTTGGTCGCCTTCCTATACCATGACGCGACCGTTGACTGGTCGCGTTAAGGGTTGCGACGCCGAGACCGTCGCCTTCTCAGCTTATTCACAGAACACTTAAAAAAATCACATTTTCATTGCAAAACTCGAGTACATACATCAAGATCAACTCAACATGTCTCTCACCACATCAAATCCCTCAAAATCTATCAAATTCACAAAAAAAGTACAATCATGTCTCTCTCTCTAGCTCACAGTCCCCGAGTGGCCGAATTTTCTCGTGATCACGAAGGTACTCCTGGTATGTCTCCCGCTCCTCGTGCAGCTACGTGGTAGAGCGTGGGTAGCACTCGCACGCGATATTGCCAGCGGACTCCGCACGGCCTGCTCATCCTTCGGATCTCCCAAACGTCTCTTCTTCATAGGAGGCAAGTGAGACGGCTGCAGTAGCTTAGTCCTTGGCTTCCCGATCTGAAGATAGCATCTTTGTGGGTTGTAGAGCACCATCGCCATATTTTCCACAAGTTGAAGGTCCAATCCGCACCTAAGAGGAAGCTGAATTTCCGTGTCGCGTAACGCCGCTATGCCCAAGGAAAAGTGCTCTACCGGAAGTGTGTTGAAGTAGTGGCACCATGCACTCTGCGTTTTCTTGTCCTCTGTCTTGCAAATCACTCGATCAGAGAATTTGGCCGCCCCGCCAATGAAGCACAGTGGATGGCGCCCAATGATCCGACTCTCGGTGGTGGGATTCTCTGCGGGTTTGAATTT
Organism: Colocasia esculenta; assembly: GCA_014218235.1. NCBI lineage: Eukaryota > Viridiplantae > Streptophyta > Magnoliopsida > Alismatales > Araceae > Colocasia > Colocasia esculenta. The sequence goes on from CM024760.1 coordinate 85,113,168, forward strand.
TATCCTTACACCCAACCAGCACTCTAGGAGAATCATAGAGCCAAAGAGTGGGCCCCCTGTAGATGCCGAGGTGAGACCCGCATAGAGGTAGGCCAAGACCGCATGAGAGAGGGAAAGACCCCGCCATACACCACTAATGGCACTCAAGCTCGCATAATCTATAAGGTGGTCTGCATACTGGAAAAGTACTACCCCACACAAGCATATAGCCACAGCTTTGGCTATCTCCCGGTGATCCCCACTCATGTTCTTACATTGAGAGATGACCCACTTAGACAAAGGAACAAGATGGATGAATTGAGGGCTGATCATGGTGTAGACATCCCCGGGATCTGTCATAAACTCTCCTAAGATAAGCTTTGGGTTGATGGGCTCGACGGTGTAGCAGATATTTTGCTCATCCCCCCGTTTGGTCTTAGGCAAAGCCAAGAACGCCTCGACCTCCTCAAGAAGGACGGTCGCCTCAAATTTCTGGAAGATGAAGGTATGGGTTTGTGGGTGCCATAATTCAATCAAGGCAGTGATGCTATGCCAATCAAAAGATATTTTATGGTAATTATGGGCCGCTATCAACACTCCCCCCAAATCCCACTCTCTCAAGAATCGGATTACATACATGGGTAGGACTTTGATCATAGGTGCTATCCACGTGAGCTCAGAATAGCGGTGGGAGCCGGGGAAGAGCTAGAGAAGAAGAAGAGAAGGAGAGGAAGAGGAGGACGTGCATTAAAGAAGAAATTCAGAGTTAAAAAAATAACTGAAAATTGAAAACACTGTTTTGCATACCTCTCTCACATTCTCATTGTTGCTTAGATGATTGGGGACGTCCGTCAGCCTTAGGAGGGCGCCATAGGTCTCCCGGGCACGCTTGGGACCTTCGTAGGAACCCTCCTCACCCATGGGAGCACTTGGAGCTCTCTTCATGGCAATTGAAGCTTGCAAACTTGAAGATAATAGGAGGAGGGTGTGAGCTCCAAGTTTGGAGCTCTCACCCCTTATTTATAGAGGCTTAAGACTCCTATTCATGATGGGAGAAGGTTCAGAAGAGTTAGTAGGAGTGGAACTTTGATTAGAGAGCTTTAAGAGTCCAAGTGGGAGTCAAAATGAGATTTTTGGATTGTTGTTTTGTGCTCTGGCCGCAAATCATGTGGTCGCGATGCATCGATACGTCGCCTTCAGGTGGGGACAGCTTAGGCGTCGCTTTCTTATCTAGGTCGCGACGCACATCTGTATGTGCATTTTTATTCCTTATTTCTTTCACACAATCATCAATCGCCATTCCAAGATGTGTTTGCACTTATGCTCTAAAAATCTTTCCATTATTTTTGGTGCATTTCGACTTTGTATCATGTATTATATTGCTTTAATTATTGTTGAAAATCCATAAAAATCAGAAAATACAGAAAATCCAAAAAATCAAAAAATCCAAGAGACGGCTCGTCAGGTAAGTCAGGTAAGTATTTCTAACCCTATCTCTGCATTACTATATGGTATCTACGCTATTATATCATATCAAGGACCGGTTGGTTCTTAGTGTGTTCTGGGATCTGAGTTCCCCTTCACCAAAAACAAGGATGATCTAGGTACACACTGCTAATCGCTGGATAGGCCGTTAGATGGTATGACTCGGGGACGATGGATTCTATCGCACGCCGGGGATGCGAAGTGTCTTGACCCTTGCTCATTTTGTCTATCAATATTATCCTTGAGTATTTGTTATTTTCTCATTTTCTTTGTATTTGTTTTTATGATTTCTTTTCTTTTAGCCCAGCATGCATCATTTAGGACTTTTGAGCTTCATGCTTCATGATTTGTCAAAGACAACTTTTCAATGATGTTTCAACCAGACCCTCATTTCTCTGACAAGGATTTTCATTCCGAATTTGAAAGTTTTCTTCGAGCTAGTTGCTCGGTCCAGTTGTCAGTATGGTTCCTACTCAGGATTCCTCTCATCCCCATTCCTTATAACAGTCATTCCTTTATCCTCTGATCCACTCATTAGTCGTGAATCGCTCAAAGGCCAGAGTCAAATCGACCCGCCAGGCAGCACCTATCCCCTAATGAACGAAACCTACAAGCAAAAGATAGCTAGGGTACCTCTTGAATCAGGAGGTTGATCACTTCCTTTCTTTTGATCTTTATTCGTCCAGATTGGAACCATCCTGGCACTCTGTCTCCTAGCCATGTTCGAAGATAGCTGAATAATTCCCGCTGCTTATTCGTTAAGAATGGGTGTCTCTTTACCTTGATGCCCGCTTTTCATCTCATTCCGCTTCACTATGCTTCACCTTCATTTCATGCCATCTTCGCTCCATTATCGCTCCACTCCCTTGCAAAGCAGGCATCAAGGAGGGGCAATCTGTAGACACCCATTTCTGACCCATAAGTCGAGCTAAATCCCTCGTCATATCATTGATGCCCCACGTTGGCTCATCATCGCCAAGCTGGCTTTCTCCGATCATGATATCCTTTTCAGTAGTTCTTCACCCTGGTGGGTTCTTCCTGGTCAAATCAATCGATCTTCATCATCATCTCGTAGCTCTCTGGGTTAGGAATTCGGTGTTTCAAACCGTGAGTCAATCTGATGCCCGTGCAAGGAGATCAAACACTTCGTATGGCCATATGCTGAAAAGTCCCTGAAGGCGACAACCTCCCTGTCGTTTTCCCCTATACAAGGCGACACCCTTCCTGTCGCTATTTGGCCTTGTAACGATTTGCCAAGTCAGAATCGATCTCCCTCAGAAGGAGACACCTCGATACGTCACGTTCATAAATTGGTCTTTAATTCCTTGAAAAATCGCCAGAAATACCAGAAGACCCTTCCTTGTAAGGAAGGCGACGTGTCGAGGCGTCGCCATCCGGGTGGCGACCAGGAGGCCAACGCGTTCTGGATGCCATACAGGGAATTCTTTCCGAGCATGACTTGGACACTTGCCATGCATGGATATTCCCTTTTTTGGTCGACCTAAACGCGTCCAAATCCTACCAAAACTCGTGAAGACCTTCCTTGAAGCCTCCTTTCCGAGTTCCAATCGCCCATGCGCGGCCATACCAACCCAAACCCGGACTCTTGCCCATTATTCCCTTCACAGCCCTTCCAGGAATAATCACCTATAAGTCTCTCCATACTGCGTCTTTTAGGGCAAGACCGGCGTCTGCTATTTCATCTCCCCGAGAGCTCCAACTCCTCAGAAGAGTCCCTTACCTCCAGACGACCAAGAAGTGCCCCCCAGGGCAATTTCTCCCTGCTTACACTTTCTCTCTCCCTTTTTCCATTGATTTTTTCTTCATTCATGCATACATAGGATCTGTTTTTTCGTAGTTTTACATTAGAGCACACCACACACACCGATCTTAATCACCCAAAGGGGTTAAAAACCCATCCCACGTGAGTTCCCTCCAAAATAGTGCATGTTTCTTCATATTTTTTTGGAATAGATTCATCATACACGAGTTTTCTAATGGGTTTCCTGTTGTTTTGATGATCTTGGAAGGTGTTTGAAGATAGGAGAGGCATGAGGCTCTTGCCCCTCGGCCGGCTGAGGAGCAAGAAGAAAGAACCCATAATCTTCATCCACTGAAGCAGAAGGCGACGATCCTGTTGTCGCGACCAAGAAGGCGCCAGTATTCCCGTTGCGTTCCGGTAAACAGGCCGCGACCCTCATCTTGTCGTGTTCATAGGAATAGGTACGCCCTCTGCCTTCTCTTCCTTTTTCCAAGGTAGTTAGCCCATCTTCATCCATCTAGTCTTCTTGGCAACTACTTTGGTGGCAATCACGGTCAGTTTTCCTTACCTTTCACATATATGTTTTGGGGAGCAAATCCCGTGATTACATATACCTCAATGCTTTGACCTAGTGATTCCTTAGAATTGAATTGGATTTGACATAGTTTTGGTGATTTGCAGGTGGACGTGACCGGGTAGATCGCCTCGCTCCAGGCCTTTCTGCACTCTGCTGTGCAGGACCAGGATGTGGCGAGGAGAGAGGCAGAGCAGCTGGTAAGTACCTACTCAGACTTCAGTAACTTACCAAATTTTATAGCCTTAGAGAAACGGACAAGTGTTCCATGTGCAGCGTGCAGAGTTGATGAGGCTGAGGACGACACAGGCGGGTGCGTCCTCATCGCAAGCAGTGGCGGAGACCTATTAGTCGGATCTAGACGACCGACTTGCAGGTGCTTTGAGGAGAGCTGAGGAGGCAGAGGCCACACTAGAGGAGAGGGTATGTATAAAATTGACCTCGTCTTAACTTGATTTAGAGTTGACACTGACATGCTTCGACATAGGTGGCGGAGCTGAGGACCTCCACTGGTGAGGTGAGCCACTGGTACAAGCAGGCCGACACGGCAGCGGCGTCGGCCAACGAGTGGCGCCTTCAGGCAGAGACGTCGGCGGCAGAGGTGGCTCGGCTACGCACACAGATGGAGACGGTGGTGTCCTAGGTAGGGGAGCTGACGATGGAGATGGCGACACTGCGCGCACAGGGGTCGTCAGCGGACCAGGCAGAGCTGACCCGACTGCGCACCGACGTAGCCACGTAGCAGGCCTAGATCAAGGAGCTCCGGAGTTGCATGGCGATGATGAGCCAGGCTTCTCGGAGCAGGAGCAGGAGCGGAGTGAGCGGCGCCTCCTTAAGGCAGTTCTTACAGGGTTATTCCAATCGTTGGAGGAACGAGGAGGAGGAGAGACGCCGGGCAGGTGTGACAAGCGGCCGGAGCGTCAGGGATGGTGGCGAGATGCCACCCCCACGCGAGAGGCAGGAGGGATCCGGGGAGAGTGGTGGTGGACAGTGAGGAGTTTATGAGCCATCTCCCCTTTATCTTGTACATGATGCTTATATTAGTGGATCTTTTGCTTTTGTGCCATTTTTTTTTTGTGAATGTTGAATGAATTGTGATTTACACGAGTGAGAGAGAGAGAGAGAGAGAGAGAGAGAGAGAGAGAGAGAGAGAGAGAGAGAGAGAGAGACTGAGTACATCGTTGCGCTGCTCAGGACTTTCTATCCCTACACACTTAGTAAAAGAAGTTCGATCTGCTCTTTGGCTCAGCCCCTTATATTAAGCAAGGGATGACTTTGACTTCATGATAGTTAAGGGGTTGAGCCTTATTAAATAGGTGGAAAGTAAAAGGAAATAATGCATGCTAAAAGATAACGATATGTACATCTAATTTTTTTTTTTTAGGGGGGGGTTTCTAATTTTTTTAGATTTTCTATTTTTTTATTTTTGGATTTTTTTATTTTTTTGAATTTTCTCTAGCGGCACCCCCTGCACTTGGGTGATTAGTTATGAACCTCACCCCCTATCATATGATATCAAATACTCCCTAGGTGCAATGTTCATTTATTCTTGGCTTCCTTATGGCTGATTGCCCCTAGTCGCTAGTGTTCCTACATAGACCAGGTGTGGGAGTGTTCTGGACATTAGTGGGGATAGGAAGACATGAGGAGGTAAGATGTGGCGTCGGTGCTTGGGACACTGGTTTGTCTGACTCGTTAGGGTGTATCTCACATGGATTTTGTCTGTTATCCAGAGACTTTGTGGTCCTTGCTTTTTTTTGTTTGGAGCATGCGTACGATCGGGCTCATTTTTCGTCCCGCGGGGACTTTGCCACTCTTTGCCATGCCCCTATTCTCCATTTTTCACTCATTTGTTGTTTTTGTTATTTCTTTCTTTTAGATTGACCGTCTCTATTTGAGATTTCATTCACACATGATCTACGCCCTCCTTTGTCTACAAGTCAGCAATCCTTTTGCCCCTAAGCGTTGTTCGAATAAAAAGAGAATAGACCTTCGCTCTCCTGCACTAGAGCTAAGTAGGAACACTTTTGTCTAAGGGGAATTGACTGCGGGTTGCCATGCTATGTGTGTTGGCTGGACCCAGGGGTTATTTGACAACAATAAAAAGAACATGAGACCCACGACTGCTAGCATTCCTTTGCAGGATGGTGTCACTATAGAAAATCTTTTATTAAGGGTAGAATCTTTTAAGGTACAGACCATTCAACGGGTGAGAGAGCTCCTCACCATCGGCATTCACTAGCTTATACGCATTCCCAGGGTATGCTTCCTTAACAACGTACGAACCTTCCCAATTAGATTGCAATTTTGACCTAGGGCCTCCAAGTTTTATGAAAATTTGCTTCAAAACCATGTCTCCTTCTTGAAATTTTTGTTCAATCACTTTCTTTTGAAAAGATCTTGAGAGTCTATTTTGATATGAAAGCACATGATCGGCTGCAGCAAGATGCCGCTCGTCTAGGAGTTCCAACTGTGTAAGTAACGCCTCTCAACGTTCATCGAGATTGAGTTCTTTGTCCAGTTGTACCCTTAGCGAAGGAAAGAATATCTCATGAAGACATACCGCCTCCATCCCGTAAGTGAGTGAAAAGGGAGTTTGCCCTGTGGGCATGCGGACGGAGGTACGGTAGGCCCATAGAGCCTCATTCAATTTCTCAGGCCAATCAACAAATTTATGAGACTCACAAGTTTTATTTAAAATTTTGAAAAGTGTTTTGTTTGTGGATTTGGCTTGACCATTGCCCTGTGGATAGTATGGAGACAAATGATGCAGAGAAATGTTGATTTTTTTACAAAAGTTCTGAAGCTCCTGAGATATGAACTGGGGTCCGTTGTCAGTGACAATGCCGTTTGGCACTCCAAATCGTGAGATGATGTTCTTCATGATAAACCAGCACACAGTTGATCCTTTGATTTCTGCAAATGCTTCTGCTTCAGCCCACTTGGTGAAGTACTCAGTGGCAGTGAGAATGAATGATTTCTATTTGACTTGAGCATTGGGATCACCAAGAGGTCCAATGATAGCCCACATGGAAAATGGCCAAGGGGAAGATAGTGGATGTAAGGAGGAAGATGGAGCATGGATCTTATCGGCATGAAACTGGCATTTGACGCACCTACGAATGTAGAAGGCACAATCTTCTTCTAAAGTTGGCCAATAATAGCCCTGCATAAGGATTTTCTTAGCTAGCATCTGGCTATTCACATCCCCTCCACACTACTTCCAAGCTTCTTCGTCGGGCAAGCATATGAGGAGCATCCCATTTAGAGCACGTCTATACAACACTTCCCCAATAATGGTATACCTTAGCGCTGCTCTACGGATGGCTCTCCTATCTTCAGCCTCAACTTCTTCTGGGAAGGTACCATCCTTGCAATACTGCTCGATCTCGTGGTTGTATGGCCTTTCTTCTTCCATCATTTCTCCTAGCTCCATGAGCATCACTTCCTTCACTTCTCTTCTCTCTGCCTTCACAACTAAAGAATCCCTGAGGTTGTCTAACCAAGGGTCCTGAATGGATGGTGCTTCTAACCTCTAGACAATGATAGTCTCAGCACTGCAGCTGAGAGGGAAGGAGAGAGATGAGGCCAGAGATGCGAGGATATCTGCCAAGACATTCTAAGACCGAGGAGTGTGAATGTAGATGAGTTTGAGCAATTGCTTGGCTAGGAGTGTGACCAAATCATGATAAGGCTTGAGTTTAGGGTCACGAGTGCGCTAAGTAGAAAGGACCTGCTGAAGGACGAGTTGAGAATCTCCTATGATCTTGAGTTGACGCACGCCTAAGAGTTAGGCACGTTTAAGACCAGCTAGGAGAGCCTCATACTTAGAAATGTTGTTGGTGGCACGGAATTGAAGTTGATAAGCCAATGTAATGGTGATTCCTTCTGGGGTAAGCAAGACAACACCTATGCCCCGTCCCCTAGAATTGAGAGCTCCATTGAAATTGAGCGACCAGAAGGAATCACGAGAGATGAGTGACAGGTTTTCATCAGGGAAATCTTCTTGGACCGTGTCACTATGAGGAAGAGGAAAGAGAGCAAAGTGTTCAGCGATGGCATATCCTTTAATAGCCTTTTGGACTACAAAGGTGATATCGAATTGGGACAAGAAGCTCTACCAACATGCTAATCTGTCGGCGAGGACTGGCTTCTCTTAGGAGATACCTAATAGGATCCATTCTAAAAATCAAGCTCACCTGATGGGCTAAGAAATAGTGCTTCAATTTCTGCACTACCCACACTAGCGATGCACATGTTTTCTCCATTGTGGTGAGCTTGAGTTCAGCGGGATTGAAAAGCCTAGATAGGTAATATACTGCCATTTCTTTGCCAGTGTCATCGTGTTGTGCAAGGACAGCTCCTAGGGAGTCCTCAATAGTCGACAGATATAGGATGAGGGGTTTTCCTGGGATAGGCGCCAGTAGCACAGGCAGATTCATAAGGTAACTCTTGAGCTCATCGAAGGCTTCTTGGAATTTATCATTCCATTTGAATTTGACTCCTCCTTTTAACAGTTCATAGAAAGGACGACACCTTTGAGAATGTTGAGATATGAATCTCCTTATGAACTGTAGTCGACCTATCAGTCCTCGAAGCTCGGATATGTTCTTAGGAGGAGGCATCTCATTTATTGCCTTGGCCTTGTTCAGGTCTATTTGAATCCCCCGCTTGCTGACTATGAAACCTACTAGCTTTCCAGAGGAAACCCCAAATACGCACTTCTTCGGATTCATCTTCAATTGGTACTCTCGTGCACGTCGAAACACTTTGGCAAGTACGGAGGAATGTTCTCTTCGAGTCCAAGACTTCACCACAATATCATCCACGTCAACCTCAACCTGAATATGAATCATATCGTGGAAGATTGCTAACATTGCCCTTTGATAAGTGGCGCCGGCATTCTTCAATCCAAACGACATAACCATGTAGCAATAAGTTCCCCACGGTGTGGTAAAGGAGGCTTTCTCTTGGTCCTCCGGGGCTAGATGGATTTGATTATAGCCTGAGTAACCATCCATAAACGAGAGAGTTTCAAACCTAGTTGTGTTATCAATCAGGACATCCAAGTGAGGTAATGGGAAATCATCTTTTGGCCATACCCTATTTAAGTCCCGGAAGTCAATGCAAATTCGTATTCTTCTGTCTTTCTTCATCACCAGGACTATATTGGCCACCCATAAAGGATAGAGGACTACACGGATGAACTTAGCTTTGTGTAGTTTGTCAATTTCCTCCTTCATCTTCAATGCAATATGGGGGTGGAATCGTCTCAACTTTTGATTAACGGCTATTGCCCCTGGCTTCAAGATCAACCTGTGTTCCACCAACTCGGGGTCAATGTCGAGCATGTCATCATATGACCAGGCAAACGAGTCCTTGTACTCCCTCAGCATTTCTATAAGCTCCTCTTCTTCTTCGGGAGGGAGATTGGAAGCTATGGTTAGAAGCCTGGGTTCTTCATTTGTCCCAATGCTTACCTCTTTGATGGGTTCGTCCACTGCCGATGTGGTTCATCGAATTTCCTCATGCCACTTGCATACATTTCTGCAACATCCTCTATCTCACCCTCTTCTTCACCTCCTCTTCATCCAAGATTTCATAAAGTCCAAATTCGTCATCTAGCCTCCCCTCTTCATGCAGAGCTTCTATGTTCAGAACGATTGCTTCTTGGACGAACTCCTCAACAGCTAGAAGAGTGCTACACCTTTGCACCAGGTCTACTAGATATCTATGGGGTATGCCACTACCCTTATTATTTCTCGACGGGAATGAGGATTTGCTAGATCCTACCCCTGAACCTAAACTAGAATTGATATTTATAGAGCACTCTGGAAAAGTATCCAGAGGTTTATTGGAAGGGAAAGGAAAAGGTGCGGCATAGCCGTGGGGTTCCTCTAATGGGTCTGGAGGTTGAGGTAGGCCACCCGAGCTTAGGGTGCCTGCAGCAGAATCGGGGTGCAGGGGAACAGAAGGCCCCTGACCCAGGGAATCCTAGGTGACCATGCTAGTTGGTGAGCGGGGATCGACGCTCTAGCAAGGAGGAAAGAAAGGCGGGGATCGCCACCGAGGAAGAAGGAGTGCGCAGGTGACGGGGATCGCCGTCAGGAGCAGGGAAGCGTGGAGACGGGGATCGCCATCTAAAGGCTGAAAGTAGGGGATGACGCGGATCGCCGCCAAAAGAGGGGGAGTGTGGAGTGACAGGGATCGTCATTAGAAGCTGGTGATTGCGGCAGGGAATGAAAGCGGGGATTAGCATTTGAAACAAGGAAGGACGGGAATCGTTGTCCGAAGAAGGAGATGTTGGATCGAAATGGTACTAATGATGTCCTAGAAGGGGGTGAATTGGACTTTTTCTACTTTAAAATTTTTATCTGAAATTAAACAGCACTAAATGAAACTGTTAGAATTTAGTGAAGTGTGTGATTCAAGTGTAAATTGGCGGAAACAATCACACAGTTGCACAAGTAATTTTATCCTGGTTTGACCCTTCCCACATGGAAGTCCTACATCCAGTCCTCAAACAAACCACTTGAGATTTCACTAACTGCCAAGAAAACTTGGCCTTCTCTCACCCTTGAGAGGAATTACATGCCCACTTGCTCCCAAGCAAGTCTTCCCTCAATAGGGGTACAATGCTACCTTCTACAAGGTCTTCCCTTCACAGGAGTGGTACAACAGGAACAAATCTCATGCGAGATTACACAAATATAATAGAAAAAACACTTGTGTGTTTGCCCCAAGAATGAGCAAACACACCCAAATTCAGAAACGAGAAAAACAATAAGTACTACAGCTGTGATCCTTTTTGAATCAGGAGGGGTGGACTGAAAGATATCAAAATACAAATTCCACCCAAACAAGAAGACTTCAGTGAAGAGGAGAGCTTGGAGAATTTTTCTGAATGAAGAAGCTCTCAATCTTGCAACTCAGAAGAAGGCTTGTAGAGGCTCTTGCTAGCAGAAGACAGAAAAGAGTTAAGACAGTTGGTAGCAGGTTTTTACACTCTAAGTGATGTGTATCTCTCTCATTCAAACTTCTGCTTCTATATATGCTTCAGAAGAATGTATAAGTTAGAAATCTGGCCATTTGAGGAGAGACCTTTGATCCTATGGATGCTGGTTGAACTTGTTATCCATTAGTCCTTCTCCCTTTTTAGCTTTCCAATGGCTTCAAACAAGGCTTGTAGCTTCACAGCTTAGAGGTCAATCTCTAATTAAATGTTCTGTGAAAACTCCATGCTGAAAACGTGCTTAATAAATGCTCTGCAACAAAGACAAGACAAAAGAGAGGATACCTCCATACTTTTTGAGGTAGGTGAGTCAAAAGAAATATATAAGGTATGGAAACCTCAGACAGACAAGCTTTCAGACCAATAAAAGATGGACAGATAGTTGCATCAAAAAGTAAGGGGCGTTTCTAACAGTGGTAGGTGAGCTACTGTCAGATGCCCCATGCGTCTGATGATAATAAATGCAAGATATCTACTGAAAGAGAAAATCCGGCCTTCTGTCATGAAGCAAGATATCAGTTTGTATAAAATATTTCAAATACAAACATAAACAAATTTTTGTGATTATTTTGAATATAATATGTCTCATCTTGTCAGAATAAATTTAAATAATAATAATTTGACAGGATAATGATATTTAAGAAACATATAGGTACAATGAATTCTAACAAAGATTATACTAAGTAGGTGAGATACTGTACCATCAACATCTCATGAAATGATAAAATTCCACACACACAAAAATATAAGTACAGAAGTTCTCAGAGAAGTCGGAGTCAGAAGAAGGTGTACTTCGACTCTAGGAGTCGTAGTCAGAATTATGTAAACAAGCTGACATTCGACTCCTCAAAAGTTGTAGTGAGACCATGTAATTCGACTTCAAGAAGTCAGATTGATATGCATCAGTAGGTCATACTTCGACTTCTGAAGAAGTCAGATATATTACTTCGACTTCCATGGAGTTGGACAAAATAAGATAGATACTTCGAATTTTGGGAGTCAGAGACTGGCATTCGACTTCTGAGAGCAGGAGTTCAGACCACGAACTCTTGAACACTTCGACTTTAAGAATTTGGAGTCCACAGTCGGATTCAGTGTGATACATAGAGTAGTCTGTGGACTTCGAAAATTTTTCAAGATAATGTTGTACAAAATACCATTCGACTCTAAGGAGTCGAAGTCCACATTCGGAGTTAGTGTGATACATAGAGTAGTCTGTGGACTTAGAAAAATTTTCGAGAGTGTTTGTTCAAAAATATTTTCTGTGGTATATATATTAGTATATTTAATCGTAGAAAGTCTTTTAAAAGGTTTTGTCATAGAAAAATCACCATGTTAAAATAATTTAAAGTCTTAAATAATTTTCTTAGGGGATAGTTGCTCAACAATTCTCACCCTTTTTGTTAATGACAAAAACTTTTAAATAGACAGTGAAAAACAAATTTTAAGCTTGCAGATATATGATCTCCTGTAGATTTAGTTATTTGTTTCTTACTTCTTTCTCCCCCTTTGTGGCATTAACAGAAAATGTAAGATAATATATGCATCATCAGAGAAATAAGAAACAGAAATGACATTCATAAATGGAAATATTTAAGTACATAAAAGTATCTAGGAGGAGGACAGTGAACTTGGTAAGTACAGAGAAGGAGGGATCTGAGCCAGGAATGGCTGGAGAAGAGCCCACAGCTTCTTCTCATTTTCAGGAAAGTGATTCAGGAACTTACCTAATTCTATCCTATAGGTAGGACCTATTGAGGGAATTTTCCTATAGGACTTTATATGCCTCTTATGGAACCAGGTAAGTCTCTTCTGATAATTGCTAGGGCACAGAAGGGCCTGGAGAGGGACAAACTTCTTGGAGGCTGCTAGATAGAGAAACTCGTGGACAATGATATTCCAGTGCAGGCCTTGATAAAATGCAGCTTCATTTGCTTGGTAGTAGACTAGGTACCTCTACTTCCACTTATTAGCAATAGACTTCCAAAGATCTTCATATCCTTTGCAGAGATATTCTCTAACAGAGATTTTCAACTTCGCACAGTTTGTATGATCTTCAGGGTATGTAGCTACCCATTGGTCTTCAGAGAACCTTTCAGACTCAGCAAAACAGATCTGAAAATCTAACATGTGCTGGGAGTTCTCAGGAGCTTGGAAGAGGGCAAACCTATGGAAAGATAACCTCAAGTTATACTTAATTCTGAACCTAGTGGCTAAACGGATGTGCCTGTTGAACACAAGCTGAGCAAAATCTTTCTTTGCAGAAATGGCACCAACAACACTTGGATATAGCCCAGAAGAAAGTCCAATTGACATGGAGGGGGAAATTTTCCGCTGACCTCTGATGATATTCTCCCATTGACCTTTCTTGACATCAGGCAATCCCAATCTGAATCTGGCTGCATTGAATTCCTTCATCCGTGTGTACTTGGCTGAGAGTCTCTAATGAGAGTGCCAAACATGTCATAGAACCTAAGATTCAGGTGTAGATGAATATCCATAAATTGGTTCCTGGATAGAGTTTGTTGAAATCTGGTGGCTTCACCAGGATAGAGTTCAAGAAATGCTTTGTGAGAGAGACTGTGGCTTTTCTGAGTAATTAAGTTCAGATTAGCCAACTAGATTTGAGATGTATGGAGGAGAGAGGGAAGCTAGTCCTCAAAGGTGAAACCTAGCATTTCATGGACTTCAAGGAATGCCTTGATGGACAAGAATTCCCTGAATAGATTCATATGGTGTTCTAAGTGGTAGATAAAGGTATACCAAAAGGGAGGAAGTAGTTTGGCAGGGTTGTCATTGAATTGGCGACCACCTTTAGATGAAAGTAGTACACTAGGTACTATTTCTAAGAGTGCAAGGGTGGATCTGCCAGCCAAAGGAGTGGAGGCTGTAGGAAGAGAGGAAAAGAAACTAGGAGGTGAGGTATGGAGAGTGGGTATATGTGCCTTGGATGGTTTGAAGTTGTATTTCAAGGGATAGATAGAAAGCTTGAGATTATCAAATGCTATGGGTTGATCCTCTGGTAAAGATGTAGAGAGAGGAGGATCAGATGAGGTAGAAGGTGGAGGTTGTTGTTGTTGTTCATCAGCAGAGGGAGCTGGAGGTGTAGGGGTAGTGGGGTCAGTAGGATGAGATGAGGATGTAGGGGGTTGTTATGATTCAGGAGGAGCAAGAACAGTGGAAGTAGTAGGAGCAGGAGGAGTTGGTCTAGTGGAGGGTGTGGAAATGGTCAAGGGTTTTGAGAACACAGGCTGACCATTCTTATGGAGTTTTCTTCTAACCTGCCTCCTAAAGGTTTTGTCCTTGGATCTGGCCTCTACCTCTAAATCCTATGACTCTAGAGGTCTTTTAAGTCTAGACTCTTGAAGGGACTCCTCCTGCTGCTGCTCAGGCTCAACTGCCACTGATGATTGTTGCTACTACTCATGCTTCTGCTACTCTTCCTCAACTACTGTTGAAGACTGCTCTAGCTCTGGCTGCTACTCTTCTTGTTGTTGCTGCTCTTTTTGCTACTGTTGCACTTCTTGCTGCTGCGGAACTTCTTGTTGCTGCTCAGGTTCTTCATGATCTTTATGCTGCTGCTGTTGTGGTTGCTGTTCTTCTTGAAGAGTAGAGGGAGGAACAGATGGCTGAGTAGTGCCCTGTTGGCACACTAACTGAAGCAAAAGATCTTTCATCTGCCGAACCTCCTCAGCCAAGTAATCAAACTTAACATCCACTTGTTGGACTTGCATCTGAAGAACAGACAAACCTTCTTGCTGTTGCATCAAAATGTCCATCATCGTGCTGGTACTGCTGCTACTCTCCCCCTAAGTTCTTGGCCAAGTCTCAAAATGAGGAGGGGAGGAGTGATGCTCTACTTCTTTAAATTATTGCATAACTTGAGTGGATCTTGGCACTTCTTCTTCTTGAACTACTCCCTTACCCCTTAAGTCTCTGAGCACTTGATTGATGGTCTCTTCTGGGGCAATATGCTTAGGAGATGGGGCAGGAACTTGTTCTTGCTGAAATGGTTCTTATTCTTCCTTAATGCCCAGTTGCTCTTCTTCTTGCTGTTGTTGATATTGGTCTTGATCAGGGGCTTCTACTCTAGCTTCTTCTTCTTGACTAATAGGAATAGATGAGGTATCCTATACCTCATCAGGGAAAATCACATGAGTGCACTGGGGCACAGAATCCTTAACCCATACATTCTGAGCTTTGTTTTCCAAACAGTAGTGGCTTCTTCTTCAAGTGGATAACCCAATCTTTTCTTTCACACCAACTGAATTTTCTTCACTGAGATCTACTAAGAATCTTTTGAAAATCAGGGTTAGCAGTGGTCCATAGGGGAGGGACTCCAGCAAGTTCCTGGATGCTACCATCTTTTCCAAAATAACTGAGGGCAAGTTGACCTTATGTCTTTGGATAGCCCAAAAAAGCAAACTACTATCTCTGGCAGTAATGGTGGAATGGGTGCCAGCCCTGGGTGTTATGATGTTGGTGATGACAGAGTGAATGATTCTTTTCTCTGCAAACAACTCATTTACCAATAAGCCTTTCTTTCTAACTGTCCCTAGGCTTCCAATAATACCCATCTTCTGCTTATCCAAGGGGACAATCTCACTAAGTATATGGCCGAAGTTGGGGCAATCCAAAAGCTCAACCAACAGATCTTCAGAAATTGTGACCTTGGTGCCTTTAACAAATCATGTCACTGAACCTTCTGCAGAAACTTGAAGGGACATAAAGAAAGCTTTAAGGGCGCTTTCAAAGGTTGATTCTGATATCTGACACATTCTGGACCAGCCCATAGCCACTAGGGTTTCTTCTACCCAACCTAGAGTACCATTAAATTGGGTGAAGTCTACAACTTTTCCTGAACAGATGGAAAACTTGGCAGAGGAAATGCGTTGGAGCTATTCATGGGTGAGCATAGTTCCTTCAGGAACCCTAGAGGAGGCCATCTAGACAGAGAGGGGTGGAGAAGATTCAGGGAACTGTTAAAGGAGTCAAATAAATGAAGTATAATGTCCAAGAAGCCTACCTTTCTTCAGAGGAGATGAGAGGTTTGCAGTTTCTCTTTAGACGGTTCCGGAGAAGATGAATAGTACGTGCGGGAAGAGGAAGAAGACGACAGGAGAATCGGAGAGAGAGTTTAAAAGGGTGCTTTGGAAAAGGAAGAGGTGATCCTAATATAGAAGATGAAAAGTAACGGATAAAGGATGAGGAGATGAACTGTGGTGATTAAAAGACTGAACCGTTATTGTAATAAATACCCCTTTAAATTTAAAATTATTATCATTTATTATTTTAAATTAATATGAGTACCATATCAGATTCTGACTCTAAAGAGTCGAAGTGCCTTCTCTGACTTTTAGAAGTCGCAAAGAACACTTCCTACTTCATGAGTCGAGAAGACTCTGACTTAGAGGAGTCGCAGTCTGCACTCCAACTTCCAATAGTCGCAGTACTGGGACTTAGATAATTTTACAGTTAGTTCTTAACATGAACTTCCAACATGAATTTATCACATCAATTTAATCAGGATTACATATACATATTTCTCTTCCAATAGATGTAAATCTATCTTCAGGAAGAGATTTAGTGAAAATATCAGCAAGTTGATTTTCAGTAGAGACAAAATCAATTAAAATATCTCCATTACTTACATGGTCCCTGATGAAGTGATGTCTAACCTCAATATGCTTTGTTCTTGAATACTGTATAAGATTTTTAGTCAAGTTGATTGCGCTTGCGTTGTCACACAACATTGGAATTTCTTGAACTGTTTGACCATAGTCTTCCAATTGTTGTTTGATCCACAACAGTTGAGTGCAGCAATTTCCATCTGCAATGTACTCAGCTTCTGTTGTGGATAATCCCACTAAATTCTGCTTTCTGGAAGACCAAGAAATCAAACATCTTGCAAGTATTTGACAAGTACCACTGGTGCTTTTCTATCTATTTTGCTTCCAGCATAGTCAGCATCACTATATCCAATAAATTTGAAATCAGAACATCTAGGATACCATAAACACAATTTACTTGTGTTTATAAGATATCTAAAAATTCTTTTAACAACATTAACATGTGATTCATTATGATCAGCTTGAAATCTTGCACACAAACATACAGTGAATATTATATATGTTCTACTGGCAGTAAGATAGAGTAATGATCCAATCATACATCTATAGATCTTTTGATCTACTTTCTTTCCAAGAGGATCACTATCTAACTTAATTCCTGAGCTCATGGGTGTTCCTAAGGGCTTACACATGTCAAAACCATATTTAGAAAGTAAATCTGAAATATATTTGGTTTGACAGATGTGAGTACCTTCCTTGGTCTGCTTGATTTGCGACCTAAGAAAATAGTTAAGCTCACCCATCATGCTCATTTCAAACTCACTTTGCATAAGATTTTCAAAAAATTTACAAAGTGATTCATTAGTAGAACCAAAGATAATATCATCAACACATATTTGCACTACTAAGATTCCTTCTAAAAATTTCTTAATAAATAGTGTGCTATCTACTTTACCTCTTATGAAATCATGTGATATATGATAAGCACTTAATCGTTCATACGAAGCTCTTGGAGCTTGTTTCAGACTATATAGTGCTACATGATTTGGATATTTAGTATCTTCAAAACCAGATGGTTGCTCAACATAAACTTCTTCTTTTATGAAACCATTCAGAAAAGCACTTTTAACATCCATTTGAAACAAATTAATGTTGAGGGAACATGCATATGCTAATAAAATTCTAATTGCCTCTAATCTAGCTACTGTAGCATAAGTTTCATCAAAATCAATGTCTTCCTCTTAGGATTACCCTTGTACTACAAGTCTGGCCTCGTTCCTGGTGATTACTCCTGATTCATCCATTTTGTTTCTGAAGACCCATCTGGTCCTAATAACTAGATGGTCAGAAGGTCTAGGGACAAGAGTCCAAACCTGGCTGTGTTGGAACTGATTAAGTTCCTCTTGCATAGCAAGGATCTAAGATTCATCAATTAGTGCATCATTGATTGTCCTAGGCTTAATTTGAGACACAAATGTAGAAAAATCACAAGGAATGTTCATACCTCTTGTTCTTACCCTATCTTGAGGATCACCTATAATGTCTTCTCTTGGATGTTCTCTGTGATACCTCAATTCTCTAGGCAGACCTTCTTGTGCTTCTTCTTGTTGTTGAAGTTCCTCTAGTGGTGGATCTTCCTTTTCTTCTTCTTTTTCCTCTTCTTCAAGAGATGTTTTCTCTAGATCGCTGCACAAATCTTCAACACAATCCTCTTCTTCTTCTATTCCCTTAATAGAAGGGTTAGTCTCATCAAATAAGATATGCACTGTTTGCTATACAGTTAAAGTTCTCCTATTAAAAATTTTATATCCTCTAGGTTTTGAAATATAACCTAACAGAAAACCTTCATCACTTTTAGCATCTAACTTTCCTAAGTTGTATTTACCATTATTCAAAATAAAGCACTTACAACCAAAAGGTCGAAGATGACTGATGTTGGACTTTTTCTCCTTGTATAGCTCATAGGGTGTCTTCTTTAGAATTGGTCTGATCATGCACTTGTTGATGATGTAGCAGGTTGTGTTGACTGCTTCTGCCCAGAAGTATCTTGGTAAATTGTACTCTATGAGCATAGTTATGACCATGTCCAGCAGTGTTCTGTGCTTCCTTTCTGCTGCTCCATTTTGTTGAGGTGTTCTTGGTGTAGAGAAATTGTGTTCTATTCCATTTTCTTCACAAAACTTCACAAAATCTTCATTCCTGAATTCTCCACCATGATCAGATCTGATATTGATAATCTAAAACTTCTGATTCTTTTGTACTACTTTGCTAAACTTCAGAAAAGCTGAAAAAGTTTCTGATTTGGCTTCTAAGAAGGATACCCAAGTATACCTTGAGTAGTCATCTACTATTACATAGCCATACACTTTTCCTCCAAGACTGACTGTTCTTATTGGTCCAAATAAGTCCATATGAATGAGCTCCAAAGGCTTGGAAGTTGTGACTACTATTTTGGACTGAAATGATGTCTTGGTTTACTTTCCCTTTGCACAAGCTATACAGATTCCAGATTTCTTCAGTTTCATCTTTGGAAGACCTTCAACTAGATCATGCTTAATCAATTTCTTGATTACTGAAGTGCTTGCATGTCCTAATCTTCTGTGCCACAAATCAGATTCTTCACTCTTGATAGTTGCAAGACATAAATTCACTTCTTTTAGTTCTGCTAACTGTAAGGTGTATAAATTTTTTACTCTTTGAGCTTCAAACACTAATTTTCCATTTTTTTGAATAATGCACTTGTCATTCTCAAATTTTACTAGATGACCCTTATCACATAATTGACTGATACTGATGAGATTGTGCTTCAATCCTTCTACATACATGACATCTTCTATTAGATTCTTTTCTTTTGTTCCTACTGTTCCACATCCTAAGACCTTTCCTTTACCATTATCTCCATAAGTGACCTAACCACTTTCATTTCTAAAGTTTGTAAATAACTTTCTGTCACTTGTCATATGCCTTGAGCACCCACTATCCAAATACTATTTGGATGCTCTCAGGTGACCCTGCAAATAAATTTAAGTTGTAAGTTTTGGTACCCAAATTTTCTTTGGTCCTTGATGGTTAGTCATAAGGATCCAGCGCAAATGTCTGGTTGTGCATGTGCTGACAGTGTGTCCTAACTGATTACAGTGATTACAACATAAATCAAAAGCATTCTTCATGTGTGCAGTGTTATTAAATTTTTGTTTTTGCCTGTAAACATATTGGTTAACCTTTTTGGGATTTTTAATACCTTTTTCTTTTACAAATTGAGGAGTTGGATAAATTTTAGGATGCACAATGTCTTCCTCATTAAGTGGAGGTGTGTATCCTACTCCATACTTTTTCTTACCTATTCTAGAGCCTTTTAGTTTAACAAATAAAGATGTCTTACAGTTAGATATTTTTTCTATGGTAGCTCTTAAATAGTCATTTTTTTCTTTTAATTTTTCTTCATCCTTAAGTTCTTTTAAATTTGATTCTATTTCCATGATTTTACTGTTTTTATTTTTTAAGTCTTCACATAGTAATTCATTTGCTCTTTTAGATTCATTTAAACTTTGTCCTAACCTTTCTACTTCATTTTTCAGGAAGGTGTTGGCCTTTTCTTGATTTAGCAAATTTAATTTAACTACTTTCATTTGTTTGACTAATGTTTTATATTTTTCATACAATTCATTGAAGGCATCTTCAAGACTATCAGAATCAGATTCAGAACAAGATGTGAAAGATGTTTCAGAATTTACCTGATCTAGTCCTGCCATGAGGGATAGATTTGCCTTTTCTTCTTCTTCGGATTCTGAGCTTGAACAGTCTGAACTGGTGGCTTCTTCATTATCCCATGCTGCTGCCATAGCCTTTTTCTTGTATCTTATAAATTTCTTTTCTTTATCTTTCTACTTCTCAGATCTTTCTGCTTGATCCTTCTTCCTCAACTTAGGACATTTAGATTTGTAATGTCCTGGTTGATTACATTCGTAGCAGGTTGGTTCCTTCTTCTTGTCCTTCTCGAAGAATCTCTTGGAGCCAAATTTCTTCTTCTTGGCAAGGATCCTTTGTAGTTTCCTTGACAACATAGCTTCATCATCACTATCATCTGATTTCTCCTTTGAGTCTTTAGAGGAGGAGGAATCTGCAACCTTTAAGGCATTTGGCATTTTCTTTTTTGATGAACTTTCATAAAATCTTTCCATGTTAATTTCATGACCCATTAGGGATCCAATTCTTATCAATGGAAAGTTGAGTTAAATCATGTGCTTCCTCAATGGAAGTGACCTTAGGGGTCCAAACATTAGTTAATGATCTTAGGATTTTTCTTACAGTTCATTCATTTGTAAGAACTGTTCCTAGAGAACTCAGTCCTACTATTATGTTAGAAAAACAGTTGTACATCTAAGTTATGTTTTCATTAGGAAGCATTTTAAATTGCTCATACTGAGAAACAAGAATATCTATCCTAGTCTGTTTTACTCTATCAGTTCCTTCATATGTGACTTGTAGTTTATCTCACATTTCTTTAGCAGTTCTACAAGCAGATAGTCTATTGAATTCTCTTTTAGATAGGGCACAGCATAAATAATTTTTAAGACATGTTCCTTTTATCAACTATAGAAAGACCAGCGGTTGATTCACCAAGAATTTCATAATCACCTTGTTCTATTACCTACCACAGATCAAAATCTGTGCCTCTGATGAAGCACTCTATCCGCATCTTCCAATACTGATAATCTTCACCATCAAAGAATGGTGGCCTTGTAACAGACTGAACTTCATAGTTGTGACTTTCAGCTGCCATCTCTTCTCAAATCTATAGATTCTTCTGAGATAATCTTGCTCTGATACCACTTGTTGGATCGAAATGGTACTAATGATGTCCTAGAAAGGGATGAATAGGACTTCTTGTGCTTTAAATTTTTTTTCTGAAATTAAACAGCAATAAATGAAACTGTTAGAATTTAGTGAAGTGTGTGATTCAAGTGTAAATTGGCGGAAACAATCACAGAGTTGCACAAGTAATTTTTCTTGGTTCGGCCCTTCCCACATGGAAGTCCTATGTCCAGTCCTCAAGCAAACCACTTGAGATTTCACTAACTACCAAGAAAACTTGGCCTTCTCTCACCCTTGAGAGGAATTACAAGCCCACATGCTCCCAAGCAAGTCTTCCCTGAATAGCGGTGTAATGCTACCTTCTACAAGGTCTTCCCTTCACAGGAAGGGTACAACAAGAACAAATCTCCTGTGGGATTACATAGGTGTAGCACCCCGGAAAATTTAATAAGTAAAAAATTGGAATAAATGGAAATAAATAATTTCCATAATATCAGATTATTTAAAACATACGTACCACTATTGTACGTACAAGAACACATCGGAAAATTCCGTAAAAATTATAAATCAACCCCACACATTATCCGTAAAGGTTCCACGAAGAAATTTATGCGACGAAAATTCTTATTAACCAAATGTACGTCACATGGTGACCGATTATCCAAATAAGGAAACAAGTTGGAAAACCGTTAACACGGAAATACGACGCAACCAAAAATTAAATAAAAATGTTGGAGAGACTTTCAACATTATATATTAGTGACCCAATATCATAATTGGGCCAATGGACAACATTTGGCCGAAAAATCAAATGAAGCAAGAAATTGCATGGAAATTCATAGCTTAAATAAGCTGAAATTAGAAAGAGACAATTACAGTTGAATTGGGATGAGAACATGCTTTCTTGGCAACCCAAATTCGTGCTTAACCATGGTGGGAGGTTTCCTAAAGCCTCACACACTCTAATGGATCCTCAAATTAGGAAAGTGTTATGTCAAAACCGCAACTTTGCTTTCCTTGTTGCATTAGGACACCTAAAACCCATGGATGATTAAATACTATTCACCCAAACCCTAGGGACGAGTTCAATAACTTGCTAGGGTTGTGTGGAGGAGCTCTTGGTGGCTGGAGAGCAGGAGATCAAGCATACCAAGCTCATCTTCTTCCCCGGTTCATCTGCTACGACCTGTGTAAATCATCTACTTGGAGTCGACCAAAGGTAGGTCAAACCTAAATCCCATCATGCAAGGCTTATACCCTTGGAAATAGGGTCAAGTCTACTTCCTAACCCAATTGGAATGCACAATTTTCATGCAGTATACATGGAGTATTAAGCGTTCTTCAAACAGTGGTCTGAACAAGGAATTTCTAAAGAATGAGACTTCATCAACCCAGAAGGTAGGTTTTCTCTGGCCAAACCTTAACACATATTATCCCAATTTGTAGAGCATCAGGGTAACTTTCGTTTCCCACTGATTTCATTGAATTCCAATGTGTACATGTAGAGTTATAGGCGTTTTGCCAAAGTCGCGCATGTCTGAGACTTTTTACGTTCGTGGTGATTTATTGTGCATCTCGAGGCTGTTTAAAATTATTTAAAAATTGAAGTTTGCATCTATTCCATGTTCCCAACAACTTTCATGTTGAGACTTTTGTCTGAAAAGCCCTAGTTTAGGAGATATAAGCGTTGCATGAGTAGCACCCCTATGTTCCTGTGTTTCGTTCGTTTTCGGTCTACTCCTTGAAACGCGTCCGGTCCCGCGGACGCGTTTCAAGCCTCTGGTATCACGACGCTACTGGGCGACGCGATCATATGAAATGTGTCTATGAGACCCGACGTGTTTAAGGCATTGACGGGTCAACGGCCTGCGTGGGTCTGCGTGCCGCCTGGGAGTCAGCGCCCTTCTGAACTGCGGCGGCCGGCCCAGACACGTTTCATAAAGTTTTCCCGCCCAGAGTTTTTTTTTAAACGATTTCCATAGACCCTTCTGTGTCCCCCGACGCGATTCGAACCTTAACGCGGCCAGGCATGTGGACGCGATTTGGCTTCTTCAAGGTTTCAACTATTTAGACTGTACAGTACGTTTTTAAATGCGTCCACTGTACAGGACACGTATTTATATGCTTACCCGAGGTCAGTTTAACATCTTTACAAGTGTATATTTTGTATGTCTTGGGTCTGATCATTACATGATATCTATTTAATGGCTTCAAAGTGTTTAACCCATTTAAAAAGCTTTAATTACACGAACATTATTCTAATTGCTTTCATAATGATATGACCATTCATGAAACTTGTGAATCGCTCTTGTTACTGTTCTAGCTTGATTAAAATGATGATTATTATCTTAAAATCTTGCTAACCCATGTGTAGTTAAATGCATTGTTCATTGCATGCCATCATGTTAAGTGCTTTCCGCGAGTTTGAAACCGATGGATTGTGGATTGAGATGCGTACATCACTACACACTTGCACATCTAGGCAGTCCTTTCTTGGGGATTTGGAAGCTCTCTATCGGTCATTCTGAATCGATAAGACTAGCGACCTTTTCTTTAAGACCTCCGTAAATCTCCTCTCTCCGTGGATTCTCACATGGAGGCCGAGCTAGTTGTACCATTGAAGTTCCCGGGAGATAGCGTGCACTTCCTCTCTCATCTTGTTCTCGTGAGTGTGATTTACAAACTAGACTAATGCCATTAATGTAAAGATTGAACTAAAGTATAAATCGTACCGTTATGCTGCCAAATTTATCTCTTGACCATTCTTATCATGAAATCATGTTCAATTACTTATTACTTGCTCTCATCATCATCATGAACATGACATTACATATGCTTACATCTTGAAACTCTCATTGGCCATTATTAATGACTATGGGTATCTACATTTAAAATTTAAGTGAGATGCTGACCGGGCACGGCAAGTGTCCAAGGGCTCCAGTCTAGCCCCAATGACGGAGAGTCATAAATATATTGTTAACCATGGGGTATAATGATTACTGGCATTGCATCTGCGCTGGGAGTCGTGCGTGCGTGTTGAATGATAGATACAATAACCACATACATGTGTCCTGGTGTACATTCTTGATGGATCTTTTCTTGGTGTACATTAGTGTCTACGTGTCTAATTAGTGCTACATGATCGTGCTCGTGCGTCCTTGCTTGCTTGCGTGATATGGTCATCCTTCCTTTAATGCAATTAGTGATATCTTGCGTTCTTCACAGCTATTGACATCAAGTGAAATCTTGCGTGCTTGTACAAAGTGATCTATTGCTAGTGCTATCTGGTCATCTTATTCAAAAATCTTGTTCTATCATGTTCACTCTATCTAGCTTGTTCATGTATCATGTTTTAATGAGTTTTATTCATACATGCATATCATGACATTCACTATGCTTATCTAGTTCTAAATTGTTAATCACTTATATCATTACCCGCACATTGAGATATAAATCCTACTGGGCTAGTTTGCTCATTCCCTACTTTTACCCAATCTAGGTGACTATGAAGTTCAAGAGGAGGAGCAAGTCGATGATGGGTATGCGTCCAAGTGATGAGCGTTCCAAATATGAGTCTATCTATAGTTAATTTATTTTGAGTGTTAGATTCATGTAGTAGGAAGTGAGGAATAAAATGTACTTTTTCTTTTTATTGAGTCTTAGTTCTGTAATAGTTTCCGTTTGGAATACAATGAGTTGAGATTTGAATATAAGATTAGTTGAGTTCAATATTTGGGCCCTATGATGATGTATGTTGTTATACATTTAGTGTGTGCTAGCTAGAGGCTTATTTGCGACTATTCACGTCTCGGGATATCGACTCAAATTATTCCGTATAATTTATAACCGTTGTGTAACTCTTAGGACGTGACAAATAGAATAGTAAAAACACTTGTGTGTTAGCCCCAAGAATGAGCAAACACACCCAAATTCAGAAAGGAGAAAAACAATAAGAACTACAGCTCTGATCCTTTCTGAATCAGGAGGGGTGGACTGAAAGATATCAAAATACAAATTCCACCCAAACAACAAGACTTTAGTGAAGAGGAGAGCTTGGAGAAATTTTTTGAATGAAGAAGCTCTCAATCTTGCAACTCAGAAGAAGGCTTGTAGAGGCTTTTGCTAGCAAAAGACAAAAAGGAGTTGAGACAGTTGCTAGCAGGTTTTCACACTCTAAGTGATGTGTATCTCTCTCATTCAAACTTCGACTTCTATATATGCTTCAAAAGAATGTATCTGTTTAAAGGTGTCTGTTAGAAATCTGGTCGTTTGAGGAGAGACCTTTGATCCTATGGATGCTGGTTGAAGTTGTTATCCCTTAGTCCTTCTCCCTTTTTAGCTTTCCAACGGCTTCAAACAAGACTTGTAGCTTCACAGCTTAGAGGTCAATCTCTAATTAAACGTTCTGTGAAAGCTCCATGCTAGAAACGTGCTTAATAAATATTGTGCAGCAAAGACAAGACAAAAGAGAGGATACCTCCATACTTTCTGAGGTAGGTGAGTCAGAAGAAATATATAAAGTAAGGAAACCTCGACAGACAAGATTTCAGACCAATAAAAGATCGACAGACAGTTGCATCAAAAAGTAAGGGGAGGTTCTGACAGTGGTAGGTGAGCTACTGTCAGATGCCCCATGCGTCTGATGATAATAAACGCAAATATTTACTGAAAGAGAAAATTCGGCCTTCTGTCATGAAGCAAGATATCAGTTTGTATAAAATATTTCAGATACAAACATAAACAAAATTTGGTGATTATTTTGAATATAATATGTCTCATCTTGTCAGAATAAATTTAAATAATAATAATTTGACAGGATAATGATATTTAAGAAACATATAGGTACAATGAATTATAACAAAGATTATACTAAGCAGGTGAGATACTGTACCTGTTGAGCAACTACCCCTAAGTATTTAATAATAATTTTGCTATGACAAATCTTTAAATACATATTTTGCTACTACCATTAAAAATCCCTAAATATGTATTTTCCATAATATAGATATATCACAAAAATTTCTAGACAAATGCAATACTTAAAATTTTCTAAGTCCACAAAGTTACACTGTATTCGACTAATGACTTCGACTCATACATTCGAATGTCTTTTACATTGTATTCGACTCATTCAGAAGTTCAGTCACAAGTCTTGAAAATCTTTCTGAGTCCACAACGTTACACTGTATTCAACTCATGACTTCGACTCATACAGTCGAATGTCTTTTACACTGTATTCGATTCATGACTTCGACTCATACAGTCGAATGTCTTTTACACTATATTCGACTCATGTCTACAATTCATTCTTTTAGACTGTATTCGATTCAAGACTACAACTCATAGTTAAAGATCATTCGACTCACCACCTCGACTCATAGTCTTACACTTCATTCGACTGATGTAGTCGATTTACATAGTTCCTACCATAGTCAAACCATGCTCAAAATACCTACTCTTCTGCACTGTTGGTTATGTACTTGTACCTGTTGTCAAGAAATATTTCTATTTGTTCTTTGTTGAATCTTAAAATTCTTAAGTATAAAATCAGTGACAAATTTCATGATCATTATTTTAATATATATATTTCTTCTGAAGAAACTCAATACATTCAATTTTCTGCAAAATGTTCCTTGCAATTTATTTTTAGTCTTACAGTTTTAATGTCCTTTGCCTCAACCTATATCTTCTAAAAGACACTAAGCATTTATGTAAGTTTCAGACGCATGGCTTCTGACCATCTCACCTACCATTGTCAGAACCATACTTTACCTTCTAGTCTGTCTGCTTTATTTTCTGAAAATACTAAGAATACTAGGTTCCATACTATTTGTTGTACTCCACTGACCCACCTACCACAAAGGTATGGAGATGCTTCTGTCTTTGTCTTGTCCTTGCTAAACAAGCATTTATTGGAGCACGTTTTTGGCATGGGTTGCTCAGCTCAAGATTTTAAACAGCCTATCTTCTAGCTATAGCAACTGCTCCTATTTCTGAAGACCTTGGAAAGAGACAATTTTCTTGATCCTTCGGATATAACCTTCAAGATCCAAAGGATCCCCAAAGCTATCTCCAAACGGCTAAGAACACAACAGCCATCTTACTCCAACGGCTATCTTCTCCAAACGGCTAGTTTTTGAAGACTATAAAAAGATGAAGAAAGCTCTTGAAGAAGATATACAGAACAAGGCATAGTGTTCAAGTCAATTCTTTGAAAGCTCACCTTGCATTCTTCAAAGCTCTCTCAAAGCCTTCCTGCTCAAGTTCCTATTTGAGAGAATCTCTTCAGAAATTCTTGTTCTGAAGATTTGTCTTTTGGGTGGCTCTGTATTCTCTTTTATTTCAAAGTCCACCCAAGTAGCTTCAGCTAGGATTTAGATTAAACTCCTTATCTTTTCAATCCTGCTGGAAAGTGTGTGTTCTGTGCCCATTCTTGAGGTGAACATAAAAGAGTTTCTTTCTTCATTTCTGTTGTATTTTCTGCAGAGATTTGATTCTGCATTGCCCCTCTTGTAAAGGGAAGGCCTTTTGTTTAAGGCAGTCTTGTTTACCCCTGTTTTAGGGAAGACTTGCTTTGGAGCAAGTGGGTGTTGTAATTTCCTCTCAAGGGTGAGAGAAGGCCAAGTTGATTGGCGGTTTAGTGAAAAAAAACTCAAGTGGTTGGCTTGAGGACTGGATGTAGGACTTCCTTGTAGGAAGAGTCGAACCAGGATAAATCTCTTGTGCAATTTTCTGTGTGATTGTTTTTCCGCCAAGTTCACACTTGAATCACACACCACACCAAGTACTAACACATCTACTTAGTGTTGTGATTTTCAGAAGAATTTTGAAAAGTTACAAAGTCCTATTCACCCCCCCTCTAGGACTGTGAATTCGCCATTTCGATCCAACAAGTGGTATCAGAGCAAGGTCTTCTCAGAAAAATCTCAAAAAGGTTTGAGAAGAAATGTCATATGAAGCTCACAACTATGAAGGCCAATCGGTTTCAAGACCACCATTCTTTGATGGTGAAGATTATCAATATTGGAAGATGAGGATGTAATGCTTCATCAGAGGTACAGACTACGACCTTTGACAGGTAATTGAAGAAGGTGATTATGAAATAGTTGGAGCAACTTCCACCTCTGCTGGTTTATCTATTGCTGATAAGAGAAATATGTCCCTAAATTATAAAGCAAAAAATTATCTTTGTTGTGCCTTATCTAAAAGAGAATTCAATAGACTTTTGGCTTGTAAGACAGCAAAAGAAATGTGGGACAAATTACAGGTAACCTATGAAGGAATGATAGAGTAAAGCAAACTAGAATAGATATACTAGTATCTCAATATGAGCAATTCAAAATGCTTCCAAGTGAAAATATAACACAAATGTACAACAGATTCTCAAATATAATTGTAGGATTAAGTGCCTTAGGGAAAAATCTAACCATTGAAGAAACAGTTAGAAAGATATTAAGATCTCTAACAAATGTATGGACCCCTAAAGTCACTGCCATAGAGGAAGCCCATGATCTCACTGAATTGTCCATTGATAAATTAATAGGCTCTCTCATGGCACATGAAATAAATATGGAAAGATTTTCTGAAAGCTCTTCAAAGAAGAAAATTTCAAATGCTCTAAAGATTGCAGATTCTTCTTCATCTGAGGACTCCAAAGAAACATCAGATGATAGTGATGATGAGGCTATGCTCTCAAGGAAATTATGAAGAATATTGGCTAAGAAAAAGAAGTTTGGCTCAAGAAAGTTCTTCAAGAGAGATAAAAAGAAAGAGCCAACCTGTTATGAGTGCAATCAGCCGGGACATTACAAATCTGAGTGTCCCAGACTCAAAAAGAAGGACCAAGCAGAAAAGTCAGAAAAGAAGAAGGGCAAAGAAAAGAGATTCAAAAAGTTCAAGAAGAAAGCTATGGCAGCAACATGGGATAACGAAGATGCTACCAGCTCAGACTCCTCCAGCTCAGAATCTGAAGAAGAAGAAAAGGCAAATCTAGCCCTCATGGCAGGACTAGAACAGGTAAATTCTGAAACATCTTTTACTTCCTGCTCAGAATCTGATTCAGATAGTCTAGAGGATGCCTTCAATGAACTTTATGAAAAATATAAGTCTGTTGTAAAACAAACAAAAATAATCAAGCTGAATTTGTTAAATCAAGAAAAGAGCAATACCTTTCTTAAAAATGAGGCTGAAAGGTTAAAGAAAAATTCAACTGAAACTAAAAGAGCTAATGAACTTTTATGTGAAGATTTGAAAAATAAGAATAACAAGATATTAGAATTAGAATCGAATCTAAGAAAACTGAAGAATGAAGAGAAATTGCAAGAGGAAAATAGTTATCTTAGAGCCACTTTAGATAAAATAACTACCTGCAAAATTTCATTATATGTAGATCTGAAAGGTGCAAGAAAAGGAAAAAGGAAATATGGAGTAGGATACACACCCCCACAAAATGAAGAACATATTATTCATCCTAAAGTATATCCAACTCCTAAGTTTGTAACAGAGGATGATATAAAAAATACCAAAAGGGTAAATCAACATGCTTATAAACAAAAACAGAAATACAGTAGAAATATACACAAGAAAAATCCTTTTGATTTATGTTGTACACATTGCAACCAACTAGGTCACACAGTTAGCACGTGCACTACTAGAAACTTAAGATGGATTCCTAAAACTAACCATCAAGGACCCAAGAAAATTTGGGTACCAAAAGTTAAAACTTAGCTTTGTTTGCAGGGTCGGCTGAGGGCATCCAAATGGTATTTGGATAGTGGATGCTCAAGACATATGATAGGTGATAGGAAGCTATTTACAAGCTTTAGAGAAGAATCTGGTCAAGTTACTTATGGTGACAATGGAAAAGGAAAAGTGCTAGGGTGTGGAACTATTGGTACTAAAGAAAAGGACTTAATTGAAGATGTCATGTATGTAGAAGGTCTCAAGCACAACCTGATCAGTATTAGTCAGTTATGTGATAAGGGTCATCTAATAAGTTTTCAGAATGATAAGTGTGTAATTCTGAAGAATAACAAAAAGGTCTTTGAGGCACAAAGAATAAAGAATTTATACACATTACAACTGGCAGAATTGAAAGAAGTAAACATTTGCTTGGCAACTACCAAAAGTGAAGAATCTGATTTGTGGCACAGAAGACTTGGCCATGCAAGCACTTCAGTGATCAAGAAATTATTAAAGCATGATCTGGTTGAGGGTCTTCCCAAGATGAAAATCAAAAAGTCTGGAATTTGCTCAGCATGTGCAAAAGGTAAACAGACAAAAACCTCATTTCAGTCCAAGACAATTGTTACAACTTCCAAGCCCCTGGAATTGATTCACATGGATTTATTTGGACCTATGAGGACAGTCAGCCTTGGAGGAAAGATCTATAGCTATGTATTAGTTGATGATTACTCAAGATATACTTGGGTGTCTTTTCTAGAAGCCAAATCTGAAGCTTTTCAAGCCTTTCTGAAATTCAACAAAATTGTTCAAAAGAATCAAAAATTTCAGATTACCAGTATCAGGTCTGATCATGGAGGAGAATTCAAAAATGAAGAGTTTCTGGAATTTTGTGAAGAAAATGGTATTGAACACAATTTCTCAGCTCCTAGAACACCTCAACAAAATAGTGTAGTAGAAAGGAAGAACAGAACATTGCTAGATATGGCCAGAACTATGCTAAATGAGTATAATCTACCAAAGTACTTCTGGGCAGAAGCAGTAAATACAACTTGCTACATTATCAACAGATGTATGATCAGACCCATCCTGAAGAAGACTCCTTATGAATTATACAAGGATAAGAAGCCCAACATCAGTCATCTTCGACCTTTTGGCTGTAAGTGTTTTATCTTAAATAATGGTAAAGACAACTTAGGAAAATTAGATGCTAAAAGTGATGAAGGTTTTCTGTTAGGGTATATCTCAAAACGTAGAGGATATAAAGTGTTTAATAGAAGAACACTAAATATAGAACAAACTGTGCATGTTTTATTTGATGAAACTAACCCCTCTATCAAAAGGATAGAAGAAGAGGAAGATGGTGTTGATGATCTTTGCAGGGATCTTGAAAAGACTTCTCTTGAAGAAGAACAAAACAAAGATGAAGAATCAGAAGATCCCCCACTAGAAGATCTCCAACAACAAGAAGAATCACAAGAAGGACTACCTAAAGAATTGAGGTACCACCGGGACCATCCTAGAGAAAACATAATTGGTGATCCTCAATCTAGGATAAGAACAAGAGGTATGCAAATTCCATGTGATTTCTCTGCATTAGTTTCACAAATTGAGCCTAAGACAATCAATGATGCACTGGGCGATGAATCTTGGATCCTTGCTATGCAAGAGGAACTTAATCAGTTCCAACGCAGTGAAGTTTGGACTCTTGTGCCTAGACCTGCTGACCATCCAGTTATTGGAACCAGATGGGTTTTCAGAAACAAAATGGATGAATCAGGGGTAATTATCAGGAACAAGGCTAGACTTGTTGCTCAAGGATACTCCCAAGAGGAAGGCATAGACTTTGATGAAACCTATGCTCCAGTTGCTAGATTAGAGGCAATTAGAATTTTATTAGCATATGCTTGCTCTCTTAATATTAACCTATTTCAGATGGATGTTAAAAGTGCTTTTCTGAATGGTTTTATAAAAGAAGAAGTGTATGTTGAGCAACCACCTGGATTTGAAGATACTAAAAATCCTAATCATGTTTTCCGTTTAAAGAAAGCACTATATGGCTTGAAACAAGCTCCAAGAGCTTGGTATGAAAGACTGAGTGTTTATCTTATATCTCATGATTTTGCAAGAGGAAAAGTAGATAGTACTTTATTCATAAAGAAATTTTCAAATGGAATCTTAATTGTACAAATCTATGTTGATGATATTATCTTTGGTTCTACTAATGAATCTCTCTGTAAATTCTTTGAAGATCTAATGCAAAGTGATTTTGAAATGAGCATGATGGGTGAACTAAATTACTTCCTTGGGTTGCAAATTAAGCAAACCAAAGAAGGGACTCACATCTGTCAAACTAAATACATATCAGATTTGCTTATCAAAATTGGCTTTGACAAATGTAAGCCTTTAGGTACACCTATGAGCTCAGGCATTAAGCTAGATAGTGATCTTCTTGGTAAAAAGGTAGATCAAAAGATCTATAGAGGAATGATAGGATCACTGCTCTATGTTACTGCAAGTAGACCAGACATAATGTTCAGTGTTTGTTTATGTGCAAGATTCCAAGCTGATCCTAGAGAATCTCATGTTCTTGTTGTTAAAAGAATTTTTAGATATCTTATAAATTCAAGTAATCTAGGTCTATGGTATCCCAGATGCTCAGAATTCAAGTTAATTGGATATAGTGATGCTGACTATGCTGGATGCAAATTAGATAGAAAAAGCACCAGTGGCACTTGTCAACTTCTTGCAGGATGTTTAATATCTTGGTCTTCCAGAAAACAAAATTATGTAGCTTTATCCACTACAGAAGCTGAATACATTGCAGCTGGAAGTTGCTGTACTCAACTGTTATGGATCAAGCATCAATTGGAAGACTATGGTCATCAGCTTCAAGAAATCCCAATGCTTTGTGATAATACAAGTGCAATCAATTTGACCAAAAATCCAATCCAGCACTCAAGAACAAAGCACATTGAGGTTAGACGTCACTTCATCAGGGACCATGTAAGTAATGGCAATATCTCTCTTGAATTTGTTTCCACAGAAAATCAATTAGCAGATATTTTTACTAAGCCCCTACCTCAAGATAGATTTACATCTATTAGAAGAGAAATAGGTATGTGCAATCCTGATTAAATTTGACTAAATTATCATGCTTAAAAAAAAAATATGCTTGTGTGAAATTATCTGTGAAAAAGTATCCTAAGAATTTCTAAGTCCCAGTCCTTTGACTTGTGCAGTCGACTCATGAAGAATCAATGCATTCGACTCACATAAAGTTAAGGCAATCGATTCACTTAAGTTTCCATGAAACGTCGCTTAATATTCAAATTCCGTAACTGACAACTAATTAAGGTGCGTCTCTTCATGACGTAACGCTCACATCCTTCCATCGCATCCGTTCAGCCTGAGATGAAGGGACGGTTTTCCTCCAACTTTTATATAAACAACTCTTTCACCCCTTTAGAAAGCACCCGTTTGAAATCTCTCTTTGACTCCTCTGTTCTCATCCTTTCTTCACGCCTTCCTGCCTCCTCCTCTCTTCCTGAGCAAGATGCTCCCTCTGAGACTGTGCATGAAGTCTTAAAAGATCTCAGAGGTAAAAGGATTTTATCTGAAGATGTTCCTGAGGAACACTTTTTTGAAGAAAGAGAGACCTCCTACTCCCCATCTCAGTTTGAGTCTCGGCCAAGGTCTCAGGGGGAGAGTAGCAACAGTCTTAGCACCATTTTAGAGCTTGTTAGAACCCAGCAAGAGAATCTGTCAGTCCTCCATATGCAAGTTGAAGTAATAGATGTCAAGTTTGACAGTTTAGCTGATGAGGTGAAGCAGATTAAAGATCTTATGCTTTAGTTTGTGTGCCAGCAAAGCACTCCCAGGCCAGCAGGGCCAGCTCCCTCTCAGCAGCAAGAAGAAGTTCCCTCTGCTCAAGAGCCGCAACATCAAGACCAAACCCAAGAAAAATTTCCTGAAAATCAAGAGCTTGAGCAGACAAAAGAAAAGGATGAAGAGATCCAGGCTGACCAGCAGCCCATATTGATGAAATCCACTAGCAACAGCAAGTTTCTGAGCCTCAGTTAGCAGTGGTGATTTATCACCCCCCTGAAGAGCAGCAGCAAGAGTCCGTGGCTGATCAGCAGCCAGCAGCAGCAGTAGCAGAAGAAAAGATGTCCCTAGGCAAGAGACCCCTTGAAGCCTCTCTTGAGGTCCACACCTTCAAGAGAAAAGTTAAGAGAAGGCTGATCAAGAATGGAAATCCTATCCGTCCTTCTCCTTCTTCCAGGCCTAGCTCTCCTGCCCCTCCAGAAATTACTCCTGCAGCACCTCATCCACTGCTCCCTCTGCCTCAGTTCTTGAGGTATCCTCTCCAGATATGTCTTCCCCAAGCATCCCAGTAGATCCATACTTCAAAGATATCCAATTCTCTATCTACCCCTTGCAGTACCAACCCAAGCCACTCAAGGAGGTAGCAATAACCCTGTCCACCCAACCTCCTCTGTTTTATTCATCTCTGCCAACTGTTCCCAAACCGGGTTCTCAGCAAACCCATTTGTAAATCATTGAAATGGTTCCCAGCCTCCAACTACCAGCTTCCCGTGGTCCCAAATTGGGAGACAAAGCAGCTTTACTCCTTCCTCCATTTTGGTATGCCTTTGTCTACCATTCTCCTCAGTTCATGGCTCTATTCAGAGAATATCTTCAAATTAGAGCCTTTCTTGAAATCCACAACATGCCAGGTTTCACTTTTGAACACTGGCTTCCAACTCTGATCAACACTTCCCAGGTTTCAATCTCTGAACTTCAGTTTGTTTCTCAGAAGAGTCACTGTCTGACTCCTCAAGAGTTTGTTGATCTCTATCCTGAGGAAGCCATGAGATTTCAAGAAGCCCAATCCGGAACCACCACCTCAAAATTTATACTCATATCTCCCTCCAGTTTCATGACCTCTTTGCCACTCTTCTTCGAGAGTCTCAGGCCAAATATACTGCAATGAAAGCCTTCAATTTTGAGAGGTTCAAACTTGGTCTGCATGATGTCTCTAGAGGCCAATATGATATGCTCATCAGAGGTCAAAGGCCAGTGGTTCCCTCAATGATAGAAGCATTGTTACCTGATCTCCATCCACCCCTTGTAGAAGCAGTTCTCTATAGAGGCCCCTTTGCTGATACCCTCTACAACAGATTCCTTCGGATCTCTACAAGGTTTAAGATCAAGTACAAGTCCAAGCTCAGCTTTCAGAGGTCCATCCTTCTTCACTTACCCAAATTTCAGAAGAACCTTCTTGATCTCCAATTAAGCTTCGCTGAATCCGAACGGTTCACTCCTGATCAATGGGAGAAAGCTTATCCTGATCATCATGCTAAGTGCCAGAAAATGAAACTCACTTTGAATGAGTATCACTCCAAGAGCCTCCTCAACCTGAGAAAGCACATAGGCCTCAAATGGGCACACAGATATTTATACTATTATCAGGCCAAGGATGCAGCTCTCTCGTCTGGTCTCCACTGGAACATCACTCTCCATGAGTTCCTATCACTGGCAGTTACTAAGAAGTTTACTCCTCTTCAAATCAAATATGTCATGGATCCAAAAAGGCTAACCTCAAGCGCGCCTTTTACAGAAGGCGCCACATAAAATCTCTGAAGAAACTGCCTTTCACCAGTCCTACCTACAATGTGGACCCTTCAAAGTTTGACCACATTTTCCCAACCAATGAGATGAAGCTTTGGAACCTTATTGAGCCATTCCTGGCTAAGATTCTCCCTGCTCTCTATCTCCCAGCTCTACCAGAACTTAAAAACATTGTGTTGTTATCTTTTTTTAATTTGCTTCAATATTTGTTTCATATACTTATTTATTTTTCTGAATGAATGAATTTATTGCTTGTCCTCTTCTCTGTGTTTGATTGCTATCCTTTATGTTAATGACACAAAGGGGGAGAAAAGAAAAGGTAGCAGCCAGTCAAGTTTTCTCAAACTATACCAGAAATTTAATGATATATCAGGCTATCAGCTACCATTTAAAGATTTTTTTTTGTCATTAACAAAAAGGGGGAGAATTGTTGAGCAACTACCACTAAGTCTTTAATAATAATTTTGCTATGACAAATCTTTAAATACATATTTTGCTTCTACCATGAAAAATCCCTAAATATGTATTTTCCATAATATAGATATATCACAAAAATTTCTAGACAGATGCAATACTCAAAATTTTCTAAGTCCACAAAGTTACACTGTATTCGACTCATGACTTTGACTCATACAGTCGAATGTCTTTTACATTGTATTCGACTCATTCAGAAGTTCAGTCACAAGTCTTGAAAATCTTTCTAAGTCCACAACGTTACACTGTATTCGACTCAAGACTTCGACTCATACAGTCGAATGTCTTTTACACTGTATTCGATTCATGACTTCGACTCATACAGTCGAATGTCTTTTACACTATATTCGACTCATGTCTACAATTCATTCTTTTAGACTGTATTCGATTCAAGACTACAACTCACAGTTAAAGATCATTCGACTCACCACCTCGACTCATAGTCTTACACTTCATTCGACTGATGTAGTCGATTTACATAGTTCCTACCATAGTCAAATCATGCTCAAAATACCTACTCTTCTGCACTGTTGGTTGTGTACTTGTACCTGTTGTCAAGAAATATTTCTATTTGTTCTTTGTTGAATCTTAAAATTCTTAAGTATAAAATCAGTGACAAATTTCATGTTCATTATTTTAATATATATATTTCTTCTGACGAAACTCAGTACATTCAATTTTCTGCAAAATATTCCTTGCAATTTATTTTTAGTCTTACAGTTTTAATGTCCTTTGCCTCAACCTATTTCTTCTAAAAGACACTAAGCATTTATGTAAGTTTCAGACGCATGGCTTCTGACCATCTCACCTACCACTGTCAGAACCATACTTTACCTTCTAGTCTGTCTGCTTTATTTTCTGAAAAGACTAAGAATACTAGGTTCCATATTGTTTGTTGTACTCCACTGACCCACCTACCACAAAGGTATGGAGATGCTTCTGTCTTTGTCTTGTCCTTGCTAAACGGCATTTATTGGAGCACGTTTTTGGCATGGGTTGCTCAGCTCAAGATTTTAAACAGCCTATCTTCTAGCTATAGCAACTGCTCCTATTTCTGAAGACCTTGGAAAGAGATAATTTTCTTGATCCTTCGGATAAAACCTTCAAGATCCAAAGGATCCCCAAATCTATCTCCAAACGGCTAAGAACACAATAGCCATCTTACTCCAACGGCTATCTTCTCCAAACGGCTAGTTTTTGAAGACTATAAAAAGATGAAGAAAGCTCTTGAAGAAGATATACAGAACAAGGCATAGTGTTCAAGTCAATTCTTTGAAAGCTCACCTTGCATTCTTCAAATCTCTCTTAAAGCCTTCCTGCTCAAGTTCCTATTTGAGAGAATCTCTTCAGAAATTCCTGTTCTGAAGATTTGTCTTTTGGGTGGCTCTGTATTCTCTTTTATTTCAAAGTCCACCCAAGTAGCTTCAGCTAGGATTTAGATTAAACTCCTTATCTTTTCAATCCTACTGGAAAGTGTGTGTTCTGTGCCCATTCTTGAGGCGAACATACAAGAGTTTCTTTCTTCATTTCTGTTGTATTTTCTGCAGAGATTTGATTCTGCATTGCCCCTCTTGTGAAGGGAAGGCCTTTGGTTTAAGGCAGTCTTGTTTACCCCTGTTTTAGGGAAGACTTTCTTTGGAGCAAGTGGGTGTTGTAATTTCCTCTCAAGGGTGAGAGAAGGCCAAGTTGATTGGCGGTTTAGTGAAAAAAAACTCAAGTGGTTGGCTTGAGGACTGGATGTAGGACTTCCTTGTAGGAAGGGCCGAACCAGGATAAATCTCTTGTGCAATTTTCTGTGTGATTGTTTTTCCGCCAAGTTCACACTTGAATCACACACCACACCAAGTACTAACACATCTACTTAGTGTTGTAATTTTCAGAAGAATTTTGAAAAGTTACAAAGTCCTATTCACCCCCCCTCTAGGACTGTGAATCTGCCATTTCGATCCAACAGTACGATCAACATCTCATGAAATGATAAAATTCTGCACACAAAAATATACAAGTATAGAAGTTCTCAGAGAAGTCGAAGTCAGAAGAAGGTGTACTTCGACTCTAGGTGTCGGAGTCAGAATTATGTGAACAAGCTGACATTCGACTCCTCAAAAGTTGTAGTGAGACCATGTAATTTGACTTCAAGAAGTCGGATTGATATGCATCAGTAGGTCATACTTTAAACGATATTCTCTAATGACCCATTAGGGAATTTGGGCATAGAAAAATCATTTGGACCACGTTTTAGAATTTATATGACTTATTATGGTAATTAAGGAATAAGTCAGAAAATCATTATTTATGAACCAAAGTGGATTAAATATTAAAATAAAATTATGGGTAGACTCCAACGATACGTATTGATAGTCCATCATAAGAATTTGGGCCAATGGACCTCTCATAGCCCATGAGTAAATCCAAGTAAGAAAATGCAATAAAATCCGTAACTCTATTATTCCCTAATTAAAAAGGGAAATTGCCCTAAGTTAAATTCCATTAAGTAATGGGCTCTGTTAAATGGACCCGAGATTTTTAAAAGGGGAATAATAGGAAAATACCCTAAATTCGTAACTTAAATATTACGTAAATAAAAAAGGGTAATAAAGCATAAAAATAAGTAGTTTGAGTTGGAATTGGATTCCTAACCCTACCCTAATTGCTTGGCCACGATTTTATCCCATCCTAACCCAATTAGGAGTTGGCAAGCTTAGAAGGAAGGGAGGAATTATGAAATCTCAGAATTAAAGGGGAATTAGAGTCCTATTAGGAAATAGAAACCCAAAGAGCTTAAATACTCCTTAAACCGCTTATGGACGGCCCTAACACGATGTTGGGGCTTGATGGATGAAAAGAGGAGGCCAGGGAGGAGAGGAATTCGTGGGCAGAAGGCTTGATCAAGCTTCATCCCTTGTTTTCATGTTCTAGCCCTAGAAGAGAAAAAGAGTCAAAGGTAGGCATTCTCACGAGCAAAAATTATAAAATTTTGTCTGTAGGTTTTTCCAATCCTCAGGAACAAAAGCCCTCTTGTTTCATAATTTTCCATCGAGCCAATCTTTTATTGTTGATTTTTGAAGTTCTGTAACAATCATGACCCCGAACCCTCTTCTTAAATCTTGTTCTCCATGTACACTCGATCCCATGCTATGAAATTTCAACTAGAGATACTGATCGATGTTAGGCATCGTTTGCTCCTGAAAGCCCTAAATTTCATCCATCCTACTGCTCGAATCAATTCTGGCATCTCAACTATACACTGCTCCCTGTTCTTCATGAATACACTTGTTTGAACCATGCCGAAACCATGTTTGTTTTCAAATTCCTATTTACTGTAAGTACTCTTGCATGTCTAGATTAGTTTGCAGGTGATTTCACAATTTTTCATCAACTGTACATTTAGTTCTTAATTTCTAAACATCCCTGTGTCAAAATAAGGCAACCTGGACCGCAATCCAATGCACTGTCCTTTTCTCGCTCGGGCTCAGGTGCAAGACCTAAGAACGTGACGGCCCGATAGGTCGTGTTCTGAGGTCTGATCGTGATAGAGCTACCCGTCACGTTCTGAACGCAACAGGTCCTGCCGTCGCGATCGGGCAGCCTGTTCTGATCGACTTGTTGCGACCCTTGATTGATCCTGTCGCGTTCTAACTGTACGCTGTCGCGACCCTTCCAGGGGTACGTCGCCTTCTGGAGTTTTGCATGAAAACCCCTTATTTCTGCAATCCTTGATTTTCTACAGTAATATCATGCCATGTTAACTCTCTTAAACACATTAAACAAAGTTGTTAATCTTGGATATATTTTAATTAATTAAAATATTTCACATGACCTTTCATGTCGATGATTCTTCATGACACATGAACACACTTGAACCATCCATTAGGGCTTAACTTGGCATGAAAATATCTCATAATATCTCTGGTAATTTGTTTCAATTATATATTTAAATTGCCCTATTTTTAAATGGACTTGTCTTCGTTTTCTCGCGTTGTTCTGCGAATACCGTTACCGACGCTCCACTGTTCTAGAATTCCTCTAGAACGTCGGGCACTTGTTTCTATATACACACTTTCACTTGACTTGGATAAATTCTCCGTCGGATATTCCTTCTGTCGGACTAGTGAATCCTTGTTCAAGGCCTCTGTAAGACTCCTCTGTCCATGGATTCCCACATGGCCGACGAGCAGGTTGTACCACGAAGATCTCTGATGTTAGTGTGCATCTCTCTCTCTCTCTCCCTCGTCTTGAATTTCTTGAAGCTATGAACAATGACACATGAAAACATGCAAAATCACCGTTATGCTGCCGAAATTCTCTCTTGATCATTGTTATCATAAAATCCCGTTCACTTGACTTGTTATGCTTGAAATCATTATGGACATGACACTACGACACTTCGAACCATGCTTATTGACTTGATAGTCGTTAATCTCTTGAACTCTTGAAAGTAATCTCTTGGGACCCTTTGAGCTGTTGTGGCTCATACTGTTTTGTACTATTCTTTATTGTCTAGTGCTATAATGGGTCTTGTGACTCTACTGGACTTGAATGCATACTGCTAAGAGCACGGAGAGTGTCTGAGGGGTTCCAATCTAGTCCTGGGGTAGAGAGCCACCCGAAAATACCTGCAGGGGCTAATGACAGTGTCTGCATTTGCACTGGTTCTGATTGACTATTCTGAATTAGCTAGACATCTGACCGTTATATTGTTACTGTTAGTTTGTTAGTTCAGACGTACTGCACTATTATTGTACTACCATTGATTGTTACTAAACTGCTACTGTCCTATTATTGAGCGACTGTTATCGTACTCTCTTATTGCTCTGCAATCGTTCAACTACTTTCTCTCTCTTTGCTCTACTTGTTACATGATGTCTTGAGTTATCGCTTTCTATCATGACTTAATCATATTCATTGTGCTATACTTGATTCACGTGCTATTTGAACCATGTTACCTATGCTATTACTTTCTCAACTTTACATGACTCTCTCTATCATTAGTTACTATGTCCTTTAAAGCGTTAATTATTTAAAGCATGCTTGATCCTGAGATTTAATTCCTACTGAGCGTTATCGCTCACCCTTCGTTATTTGTTATTGTGTCTCAGGTAAGTCAGACAATGACATTACACACACCAATGGGATAGGACCAGAGTGATTAGCGATCTAGAGTTAGTTGATGAAGTACCCTAGTACCATGGAGTCTAATAGTTATTGCTTTAGATTTCTTTCCAATGTAGTGATGTCAATTAGCCCGATGTATTGGCTCTGAATTAGTGGTTGTAATAGTCTTAGTAAATTTATAATGAAATAAAGAGTTTATTCCAATTATTGTTCATTAGATGCTCTGAATCATTCAACTGTTGTACCTTTTACTCTACTATGTACTTTGCTCACGTCTCCTCGATTTATTCCGCTGCCAAATTAGAGGGGTGTGACACTTGAACACTTTGACTTTAAGAAGTCGGAGTCCACAGTCGGATTCAGTGTGATACATAGAGTAGTATGTGGACTTAGAAAAACTTTCAAGATAATGTTGTACAAAATACCATTCGACTCTACGGAGTCAGAGTCCACATTCGAAGTTAGTGTGATACATAGAGTAGTCTGTGGACTTAGAAAAATTTTCGAAAGTGTTTGTTCAAAAATATTTTCTGTGGTATATATATTAGTATATTTAATTGTAGAAAGTCTTTTAAAAGGTTTTGTCATAGAAAAATCACCATGTTAAAATAATTTAAAGTCTTAAATAATTTTCTTAGGGGATAGTTGCTCAACAGGAGAGAGGAAAGACGGGGATCACTGTCCGAAGAAAGGTAAGGAAAGATGGGGATCGCCGTCTGATTGTCGGGGGGAGTGAGAAAATAGTGGAAAGTGGGGTGAAGAAGTTTTTTTTTTTTTTTTTATAATAAACACGACATACTAACCTAAGAAAGGAAACAAACTACCCTACATCGGGAGGCATCGGGAGAAGGATAAGACCATGCCATTGAAAGAAAGGGTGAAGTGGGGTGAGGAAGTGGTTAATGCTTCGAGAGCATCAGACGAAAATTGAAAAATGAGGGGAGGAGAATGAGGGATGAAAGAAATCTTAGAAATGATAATTGAAAACACGGAGTATTTAGGGGGCCAGGAACACCTTGGCTAGAGCTCGTCTACAGAGTTGTTGTAAAATGGAGTCAATTCCTCGATATCGTCATTGTTCCCAAGCAACTGTCGCTTGGAGGTGGCTACTGATGGTAGTCCTTCTGATTCTGCCATTGCCGGGGGTTGTGTGAAATCACCATCCTGGAACAAGCGACTGAGCACTGTCACTATCTCTTCCATGTCTGACTGTTCTTCCTCTGTTTCTTTAGTCTTCTTCTTTTTGCTAGGTCGCATGGCCTCCAGAGCTTGATATGTGGACATGGGTGTCATGTGGTCTGCCTTTACTACGATAGTGTTGTATCTCGGCTATATGGGTCCTCTGACAAAATGATAGTATAATGACCAGGTGAGAGGTTCTCGCTCTATTTTTAAAGTAGAGGAATAGCATGTCCACAGCTTGTTTTCTTCCTTATATCCAAGGCCATGCCTTGTGATCTGCTTGGAACTGGCGATTACCTGCGTTCTCTCTTGGAGATGAGCCCCAAGACCCTTTCCCGGCTGGTAGCCAATTTTAAACATGATATTCCCGCCCTTGGCATCTGATGCTATGCCATTTTTGACAGCCGCCAATGATGGGGACACTGTTTGGTGTCTAGAGGAGAAGGTATAAGCCCATGGGTAATTCACACCAAGCACGAAAATAATGGGCTTGTTGGAGGGCCAGACTGCCGGCATTATCTTCTCGATGGCTTCCATGGTGTGGGTGGGCGCTGCACTCTTGACCTTGACAATGCGTCCTTGGAATGGAAACTTCAAACATTGATGAGTTGTTGAGGGGACTGCTCATAGTGCTTCAATCCAAGGCCGACCCAGAATAGCTTTGAAAGTTGGGTCGATATCAAGTACATAAAAATCCACGGTCATCACGAGCGGGCCTAGTTCTGCTTGTAAGGAGATGACACTGTGGCAGGCCTGTCTAGAATTGTCATAGGCCGCAATAGTAGTGGGTGTTGGCTGCAAGAGGTGTTCAGAGATGTTGCAAGACCGTAGAGTGCTGAGAGGACACACATTTATTGATGCCCCTGTGTCAACTAGGGCGGCGTCAACGGCTACCTTGTTTATAGTCAATGTCACACATAGTGGCATTCTTCTGGCCTCGGGAGGAACTAGCTCGCTATCTGCAAAGGTAATTGTCTGCCCCCTGTTAACAATTGATAGGACCGATGGCAATTTTCAGGATTCATGTCTTCATTGACTATAACTCTTTGCAGAAATGTTCTTAGGGCATCCTGATGGGTCTACGACCTCTTGATCAATTCAAGGATAGATATCTTCGCAGTAGTCTGGTTCAGATGCTTTAGTATATCATATTGGGTCCCTGGGACCGGATCTATCTCTTCGACATCTTGTTGTTGTTGTTGGTTGTTGGTGTTGGAGTTGTGGGTCGGTTGACCCAACATAGACACAGATGCATTGGGATACATCTGGTGAAACATCCGCCCGCTCTGGAGGGCGAGGTTGTGGTGTAGTGGAGGTGGGGTGGTGTCGATGATGGATGGGTTGGCTATTATTGGCACTGGCATGGGGGAGAATGGGATGTTAATGGGTCATGGACTGATGGGTGATATGATGGGGGTGTTGTAGAGCGGTGAGGTGATTGTGGCAATGGTGGGTGTAG
The DNA here is from genome assembly GCA_014218235.1 of Colocasia esculenta. Lineage (NCBI taxonomy): Eukaryota > Viridiplantae > Streptophyta > Magnoliopsida > Alismatales > Araceae > Colocasia > Colocasia esculenta. The sequence continues at coordinate 85,156,911 of CM024760.1, forward strand.
TGGAGGTAGTGGTGGTGTGGGAGATAGCCAATAATTGGCCTACTTCGTGTTCATCATCGAAGGCCCAAGCGGCGGCTGGTGGTGGATGGTGGATGATGGGATTAACTTGAGCGGGTGGTGGAGCTGGTAGAGTAGGTTGGGAATTCAGAGCGGGCAGGTGTTGCGGCATAGGGTTGCAGATTATGCCGAGATCATTTTATGGTTGTTGTGGCTGTTGTGGTTGTTGGGGTTGCTGGAACTACTGCTGGAATGGTTGTTGCTAGAACTGCTGCTGCTGGAATTGCTACTGGAACTGTTGTTGCTGTGGTGGTGGCTGTTGTCACCTCTGTTGTTGTTGTTGCTGCCTTTGTCCCTACTGGTCTCTCAAAGTCTTAATTAACCTCTTCATTTCTGCCCAATCAATTTGCTGCTGCTCATGGAGATCATATATAATGTCCTTGAATTGAAATCAGTCTAATACATTGTGCCTCGGATGGCGATGATATACATAATACTTAGTTTGATCCGCTGCAACAAATGTGACTTTTAGTAGTAATTTTATATGCTGCTATAGCTAAAATAATTGCTACTAAATCTTTTTAACAGCCATCCAAAAGTTGGCTGTTATAAGTCCCATCGCTAAAAGTAAATAGCAGCCATTCAGAATCATAGCTGCTAAAAGGAATCTTTAATGACACTTATAAAAGCTGTTATAATTATGCACAATTATACTCTATTTGTTGTCTAAGTGTCACAAAAACTTTTGATAGCCATTTAAATGGCTACAATAATTAGCAATATAAGCATTTAAAATTGCTGCTAAATATATTTATTATTGGTAGCTAATCTTTTGGTTATCATTTTTATTTGTTGTAGTAAATATAATTGCTTCCATTGTATACCATTAGAAGCTAATATAATGGCTATTATTTATTCTTTTAAAATTAGAACATATTTGTCACTATACGTATTAACAACATTTCTTATTACTTTTGAAGATTAGATATGTGCAATTTAAATAGCTACTGAAAAGGAGTAATTGGCTGCTAATAGATATTTTAACAACAAATATAATTGCCACTAAAAGTGTATATAATAACATATACTAGCATATATATTTGCTACTAAAAGGTTATAATAGTGACATTTAAAATTATCACTATAGTTGATTATACAACACCACCTGTATACAAATATATCATAATGTAGATTGTTATATCTGTATTCGATAGATCTTTCCACAACATTTATGATTCATTGGCAAAAACCTACCACAAAACATTGTACATATCCATTAATCCATTTCCACGAAAAAGACATCATATACATCCATTCTCACAAGACATCGCACATTTTTAGAAATGACGAATGCAAAAGAGTAAAATATGTTTTCCAAACATTGTCTCAATGAACATCCAAAATGTAGGTGGTTCTGACATGGTCATCATGAAATGTCCAAAGGAGAAAAGAAAAATGAGATGACAAAATGTTTCATTTCAAGTTGTCTTCATGTAGAACATTCTTCTACCCTTGTGACCTGCAAGAGAAAAGGCATATTTAGCATAGAATTGATAACGTTATTAATGTTGAAATATGTACAATTGAACAAACGTACAAGAGTAAAAGGCCAAGCAATAGTTGCCCCAATTGCATCTCCAATTGTCTTGAATTGTCCATACGATCTTGGGAGAGGTTCATTATAAACAAGAGCAACATTTATAGTCACTTCCCAATATTCACATCCTAAGTCACAACCTCCAACCTTCTTTAAAGGATCTTTACTTTCAATAGTAGCAAGAGCCATGTTGACAAGAGACTTTTTGAAACTCTTTAAGTAAACCATCGCTTTTCCTTGTAAAAAACAAAAATAAGAAAAAAAACTTTTAATCATAATACACTAACAAACAATAACATTAAGAGTTGTATTTACCTGAACATTCACATTGTCATCATTTCTTCCCCTTTTCTTTAATCCTCGTTGCACCTGTGGATAACAAGATAATTCATTCAACAGGATCTTTAAAATATGGTTTCAAAACAATAGTGGCATGTCAAATATGTACCTCACTATGTAATTGTGTTGTCCTTTTTGAAAAAATTTCACGAGGGCCTTGGATGGGAATTATAGCCTAATCGATTAGTTGGATGAAATTAAATGCTATTAAAAAAAGAGAATTCCGTCAAGTAATATGAATAAAAATAGACATAATTCTCACATTATGATGTTGTACTTCATGACTTGAAGCAGATGAATGAATTGAAGGCGATGCGTTACCATCATGTGCCTGATTAAGAAAAGCAAAGCAAAGAAGTTTATTCTACACATCATTAAACTAATTTGCATGCAAGATGGTATAAATTAAAAATTTTACCTGATAATTTTCATTATTTTGCTGCATAAAGTCTTTAAGTGTACCAATTTCTGCATGCAAATTGCTAAGATGATTCTCATATGATTCCTTCATTTTTTCGTGTTCCACCTTCATTTCCTCTATTTTTTCAAACATTTTAGATATAACAGTCTCAGATGATGTCTTGACTTGATTAACCATTTGTAAAGCTTGAGCACGAGTGGGCACAGGGCCATATACACTAGAAGGTGTAAGACCTAATCCAAGCATCCTTATGCGTCCTGGCTTATCTTTTCCTAATACTTGGGATAGAAGGTCATCCTTCATTGTCTTAGGAGATGTATTTTCTTCTGGAGAGGAAACTTCTTGCAACATACCCTAATAAAATTAATAAAAAGTTAGACATCATTTAATAATAAAAAGAAAGGCCTATATGTTAATAAATCATTTACCAAGTAGAGTTCTACATGACTTTGATGCAACCGTTCCCACAAAGGAGGGGGGGAGAAGGTTTGTTCTAGATAAATAAATAAGGACCAGTTTGCCAAGGGAGGATGGGATTCACCAGAATATACAAATGGTCTAATCCATACATGGATGACTTTATTAAATAAGTAGAAAATAGTTAATCATATAATAAAAAAACTGATATATAAGGCCAAAAAAATATGGAATCATACAAAAGAAGAGCATCATCCTACGGTTTCATACAAAAGACCATACATGGATGCTATAACATAACATGGAATCATACATGGATGCTACAACAAAACAACATCACATGTTTTCTGGTTTCATACAAAAGAAGAGCATCATCCTACGGTTGGCTTCACTGATTAGGAAAACAGCATGGAAAAATAAATGAGGCCAAGTGTAACACCCCGGAAATTCGGTAATTGGATAATTAGAAATAAATCGAAAATAATAAAATCAATATTTGTGAAATAGCAAAAATGTACGTGTCATTATCGTACATACAAAAACCTATTAGAAAATTTCATAAAAATCATAGTTCAACTCTAAATAATACTCCCTAATGACCCACAGAGAAATCCGTGCAAAGGAAAATCAGATGGTCCAAGTTTAAGGCATTTTGCGACTGAGTATTGTAATCAGGGAATAAGTCAGGAAATCATTATCACACATACTTAGATGAGTCAAAAAATTAAATAAAAATCATAGATGGACTTTAAATAATATCCTCTAATGATCCATAAAGAAATTTGGGTCAATAAAAGTCATTGGAGGTATATTCAAGAGTTATTGTGACTTATTATCATAATTAAGAAATAAGTTGGAAAATCCATTATCAGGTGTATAAAATATGATCATGAACCAAAGTAAAATGATGGGTGGACTCCAAACAATATGTAGGGATAGTCCATAAAATAAATTGGACCAATGGACAACTTATGACCTATGAACAAATTCAAGTATGAAAATAGTAAATAAATAACTTCCGTATTATCGGAATGATAGAACTTACGTACCACTATCGTACATGAGAAAACATATCGAAAAATTCCGTAAAAATTATAAATCAACCCCAAATATTGTCTATAAGTGTTCCACGAAGAAATTCGTGCAACGGAAAATCCAATTGGCCGAGTGTACGTCACACGTGACAAATTACCTGAGTTTAGAAACTAAGACGAAAAATTGTTAACGCGGAAAAATAACCCGACCATAAATTAAATAAACATGTTGGAGAGACTTAAAACATTATGTATTAATAACCCATTAACAAGATTGGGCCAATGGAGCACACTTGGCCCAAGGATAAAAATTGGGACAAGAAAATACCCAGAAATTCGTGTATGTAATTATGCAATAATTAGGGAGGGCAATTTATGGTTAAAATTAGGGTGATTAGCCATGTAAGGTAAGCCAAAGCCGGACCCAAACCTAAGAGGTGGTTTCCTAAACCTTTGCTACCTCTTTTCGGTGAGAGAATCCCAGATTTTATGGAAAGTAGGAAACAGAATTCGCAGCCCCCTTTCCTAGTCCCATTAGGACTTGTAAATACACCCTAAAACTATAATAACTCCTCATAAAACGTTTAGGGAAGGTTTAGCAACAAGTTGGGGTCGTGAGCAGCACGTTTGGAGCACTGGAGGACTGGAGAACGGCTGGGGAAAAAGTGGTCTTCCTCAACCTCGCTCTGCATCAACCCAGAAATCTGCAGAGAGTTATTAGCATTCAAAGGTAGGTGTTCTCGGGCCAAGATTAAAGAAAACCAACACCATCATGTAGATCTTCGAGTCTAGGTTCATTTGTACTTGGTTTGACTAATTTTCATGGAGTATACATTGTGTATTCGTAGTTGTCCCTAAGTCGCGCACAGTTAGGGATTTTCCCGTTCTTCTCATTATGCACACGATTCAAGACCGCATTAAACTTCCTTCATGAAAGTTCTTCTAATTGTAGTCAACATCATCTTTTATGTTGGACATTTTGTCCAAAAGTCTTTCTTTAAAGAGTTATAAGCGTGGTAAGAGAGTCGCTGCATGATACTGCGATTTCGGGATGCACTTAGCTTTATGTTCTTCATCTATTTTCTTGAGATTCGAGACCGAATTAGATCAAACCCCAAACATCAAAGTTCTCCTAATAGTTGTCCTCGTCATATTTTATGTTGAATGTTTTGTCTAAATGTCATTCGTTAGAGAGTTATAAGATGGACAAGGAAATTGCTGCATGAGATGTGTTTTCGGGCTACATTTGACTTATATGTCTTTTCCTGGGAAGGCCTGTAGTGTCGACACTACTTGACCTAGTGTCGACACACTGTCCCAAATTGGCCCAGAAGGGTTCCTGGGAAGGCCTCTAGTGTCGACACTACTTGATCCTGTGTCGACACTACTTGATCCTGTGTCGACACACTGTCCAGACCTGTTGATTGGGTTTTCTGGGAGCTGTCTCTAGTGTCGACACTACTTGACCAGTTCAACATTATTTTGCCTTGTGTTTGAAGCATTGTGTCGACACCAGTAAGGGGTGTGTCGACACTACCTTTGCAAAAATATTTCATGTCTTGTGTTGATCATTACATGATGTTTTCTAGCATGTGCATGATGTTATATAGTATGCATGGACCTAAAAGAAATCAACCCATTGAAAAATGGTAATGATACGAATATGATTCTAATGTGTAATTGTGATTGTCTTTATGTTCATTGGATTATCTTGTGATCTTCCCTATTGTCAATTGACATGATAAGAATATGATGTGAATATGGGGATGAATACATGTTAGTATGGACTTGTTAGTGAAGTTAATATCATGAATTGCATATAAGTTTCAATAGATACATGCTTTCCGGTGTTCCATTAATTATTTGTCCATATGCATACATGCTAGATCCGTTGTAGCAACCTGAATTTTTGCGAAAAAAACATAAAAAATTAAATAAAGAATTAAAACCTAGCTAAATAGATATTTAAATGAAAGGAGCATTTAATAAAACTCATTACATGGAAAAGAGTAATGGGCTTTGCTTAATGGATCCCCTAGAATTTATTGGGTCAAAAATATGAATTTGCAAGGGGAGAATAATAAGAAAATACCCTAAATTCGGAGTTTAATTATATCATAATTGGAAAGGGGTTATTAAAGCAATAAAAGTGGCAATTAGAGTAGGAATTGGATTCCTAAACCTACCCCATATAGTCTAGCACGAATTTAGATACTATCCTACCCTAATTAGAGATTTGAAAGCAAGAGAGGAAAGGTGGAGTTATGAAATCTCGGAATTAAGAGGAATTTGAGTAGTAGTAGGAATAGGAACTTGTGTTTATATAAATACACATCTTTTGAGTAGTAGTAGGAATAGGAACTTGTGTTTATATAAATACACATCTTAAACCCTCTTGGCCGACCCAAGCTCGTGCTAAGGGATTCCTGGACCAGGAGGAGAGGCCAAGGAGGAGGAGATTTCGTGGGAAGAAGAACCTTTCAAGCTCTCAACCCCATTCTTGAAGTTCTATCCCTAGAAGAGGAAATCGAGTCAAGGTAGGCATTCTCACAAGCATAAACCATGAAACTTTTTCTGTGGGATGTCTCATCTATCATGAACGAAACCCTCAAGTTTCATAATTTTCCATCGAGTATATCTTTAGTTCTTGATTTTTCATGTTCTGCAACTTACATGACCTTGAACCCTCTTCTTAACTCTTGATCTCCTTGTATACTCAACCTCATGCCACGAGATTTTTACTGTAGGGACTGATGTATGTTAGGCATCGTTTGCCCCTAAAAGCCCTAATTTTTATCAAGCATGTTGCTCGAATTAAATCATTCATCTCTGCTGCACTTGGAATCAGGTTGCTTCTTGTTCCACTTGTTAGAACCATGTCAATACCATGATTGTTTTCAAATTCCAAATTACTGGAAGTACCCTTGCATGTTTGGATAAATTCAAAACTGGTTTCATGATTTTTCATCGTGTATACAAATAGTTATGATTTTCTGAACAACCCTGTATCAATTTGATTCAAGTTGGCCCGTAATCCAAAGCCTGGTCTGATTCCTGTCAGAGTCAGGCGCAGACCACCAGATTGCGACAGGCCGATATGTCGCCTTCTGGGTCTGATTGCGACCGTCCACCTGTCATGTTCTCAATCTGTCATACACGCAGTAAAAACACATGTTTTACATGGAGCTATATTGAATGCTTTAAAATACATATTCACGACACCTTTTCTATCTACAATTTCATGACACATGCACTCACTTGGAACCATCCAAATATGGCTTAATTGGCATGAACTTGTGACATAATTTATCTGGTAATTTATGCAATTAAATTGCCTTACTTGTAAATGAACTCGTCCTCGATTTTTCGCGTTGTTTTGAATCACCGATCTCGACGCTCCACTGTTCTAGAATTCTTCTAGAACGTCGAGTACTTGTTTTTATATACACACTTTACTTGGCTTTTGGTGAACTCTCCGTCGGATATTCCTTTCGCCGGACTAGTGAACCCTTGTACAAGGCCTCCGTAAGTCTCCTCTGTCCATGGATTCCCACATGGTCGACGAGCCGGTTGTACCCTAACACCCATTACACCTTTAGGGATCGATATGATCCAAACGGCTATTAGAAGTTCACTCTTACCTTGAATCACATCGGACCTCTGGACTTGTGCATAACATGGCCAGCAAAAAGGTCGTGAGTTCCACCTGACTGCCAACACCAAGTGCGCGTGTTGTGCAACTGTTACTATCGTCTGTTTACTCGTCGCATTACGTGCAATGTCCACTAGCTCTCATCTATACTCTACTCGCTCGTCTATTCACGTTCTCTCTACTATCTCGTCTATTCATCTAGTACTCTCATCTATTTCTTGGTACTCTATTTGGCCATTAAATTGATTGTCTACGATATAAAACATGACTATGCTAGGCAACATTATAAGGGCCCGGTCTGGTCCTTGGGAGGAGCACCTGAAAGGCTATAACTCGCGAGGGTCTAATGATATGGGTGATGGCATACACCTAACGCATGAACACGCAAGATTTGATCTATAGCAATCAATTAATCAAACAGTCAATTATTGGTTTACTTGAATCTCGTGGTTGAAAGAATATCGACCAACACCTGCTATCGTGACTTGTGCACGGTTGTGCAACTTTACTTGTTATCTTGTTATACGACCAATCCGATATAAATACTTGTCGTGCTATATTCTCGTGCATTGTGCTATTGTTTCTCATTATCATGTACCAGTACTTTCTATATGTTCTCGTTATTCTCTCTAGTTATACTGCTTTATAAGACATTAATCACTTAAAGCATGCTTGATCCTGAGATTTAAGTCCTACTGGGCGTTATCGCTCACCCTACGTTATTTGTCGTTGTGTTCTCAGGTGAGACCGAGGATGAACCATACACTCAAGAGGACGGGAACGACCTGGAGTGATGTCTTGAGTACCCTAGCGTCATATTGCTATATTAGCGTTGTAGTAGTTAGGTTTGAAGTTTAGTCTTTTACTTTCTTTCAATGTAATTGGGCCCTATAGACTGGCTCTGATATTAGTGGTTGTAACTAGGCATTTGAAAGATTATTAATGAATGAAATTGTTTTAGTATTTATTCTTGTTCAATGGTTTGATGTCTAGTACTCGCTCTATACCCGTTCACTTGCAACTGCCTTCGCGCTCCGATATTCCGCGTCAGGGCGTGACATCCGTGACTCGTCACTTACACATTTGCACGACTAGGCACACCCTTCTTGGGGAATTGGGAGCTCTCTGCCGGTTATTCTGAATTGGTAGACTACCGACCTTTTCCTTAAGACCTCCATAAGTCTCTATTCTCTATGGATTTCCACAGAGAGGCCGAGCTGGTTGTACCATGAAGTACCCTGGAGATAGAAAGCACATGTCCTGCATACGATCTGTCTTTAGAAACATCCTCATGTCAAGACATTAATGGATTATGAAACATGATATGTCATTATACTGCCTTTTGTTCTCTTGAGCTAATTGCCATACTTTGACTCTATGAATGATCATGTTCCTTTTACTATGAGCTTGTCATTGAAACTCTGTGGCCATAATATGAATATGTTTGTTCGGCACAATATGGGACTTCGGTCCATTTGACCAATGCCTGTGCAAAAGGGGCCTAGTCCGGTCCTGGGGAGGAGCGCCCCAACGTACTTATTAACCGCGGGAGTATGGACTTCTGGTGCTTGGCATAGCACAACGAATAAGCAAGATTAGTGGAAATGTGCCTTCGTTTGATATGATAAGTTTGATTTGATCTGATATGATAAGATTTGATATGATACGTCTGTTCATGTGAATACATGATATCTGTATGAATATGGCCAATCTCATTTGATACGATTCTACTCTTGAAATATCTGTCCATTGTATATGCAACTCGACATTTGGTCTGATATGTTATCTGTTCTATTCCTCTATTCAGCTTGTTAGAAAAGCATGCATTGTCATCATATTCATGTGCATATCTGCCTATTAAAATGTTAATCATGTATATTAGTGCCCGCACAATATTGAGATGTAAATCCTACTGAGCTAGTTCACTCACCCTTTCATCCTGCCCTTTTCAGGTAGTGATGAGGAACCAGTGGAGTCCGATGGGGCAGGGCAAGAGTGATGAGCACCGGCCGTATGAGGAGTTGATAGTATAGGAATAGTTGTTTGAGTAGTCGATGTATTAGAGAAACATTTTCATTTGAATAATGAACTCTTTTCAGTGAGTCCTTCTTATGTAAAGTTGTAACTAGTGAATTGAAATGGAATAAAGAGTACTTTTGATGACATTATTATGGTCTGAAATGTGTGGTTATATGTAATTGTGACTCTGCGCTATTCAACTGTGATACGTCTATTTGTATCGTTCACGTCTCCCGGTATTTATTCCGCTGCTAAATATCGGGGCGTGACACCAAGTATGAGGAAATGCCTTCAAAGGACAGGGTTAGCCTAAATCAAACATAGTCCAATCTACAGGCAGCTCTCTGGATTGTAAGTACAAAATAGAAATACACACATAATCACCAATCTATAAGGCTACAAAATTATTTCCATTAACAATGCCATCATTTCTTGCAACATACCCTAATAAAATTAATAAAAAGTTAGACATCATTTAATAATAAAAGGAAAGGCCTAATATGTTAATAAATCATTTACCATAACTCTAGCTAATTCTTCATTAACTAGATGACCATCCTTTCGAGTATGTGTTATACTAAACAATTCTACTCTAGAAGGATTTCTTGCATCATCTCTTTTTTGACGCTGTAACAAAGATAATGTAAAAAAATCAATCAAGACAAAATATATAATGTGTGTCACAAACATGACAATGTTGTATGGTACACTTACAATCTCCTCACGTGTCATTGCAAAGCTTTTTGAACCAGTAGTATGACCTACTATTTGCTTTTCACAATTCAACTTGTTCATGGCACTTCGTTGCTAGAAATTTATAAGAAATATTAGAGAATACATAGATATATTATTATATTAAAGAGTTTCAAATGTTTATTACTTACTTGACTTTTTTCGGTCCTCCAAAAGTTGACAAGGTCCTTCCATTGTGCTGGATCTACTCGTGGATCAGATATATTTAGAACATCGTCACCAACATTGATAGCATCCACATATTTTTTCTTAAGACTGCATTTGAAGTTCTTCCATTTATTTCCAAGGCTTTTCATTGCCCATATATATAAGGCATCATCGACCTCAAACTTCTCTTGTTCATTAGTTTTGAAAGAATATAGAGATCAACATACAAACTGTAAAGGATTTAAATAATTATAGATTAGTACCTTCACAAGATCCCACATGTGATTCTTATACTCTATTGGCATCTTCCTCCAATCTTCCCATGTTAATGGAGCTTTTTGTGGATTGCGAGCAATAGTACCCAAGTAGCTTGCCAACTTTCTAGCATTGGGTCCAACTGGTTGGCCTAAATCATTCACATCAACAGTTAAAAGTTTTCTTCTATCCATATTTAGTAGATCTAGACATCGAGTAACTCCACGAGTTTTCTTTTGTGCACCTGTAAATATTTAGACAATCATATGACAATGAGAATGCACAATGTAAAAGAAAGTTATAAATCTATTGAACACCATTACATTACCTGTATTGTTATCTAAATCATGACTTGGAGACTCTTCTAAATGGTCATCATGTTCTTCAACATGTGTTGGTTGTGTGAGTGATTCAAGATCCTCTCTGGTATGCGTTCCTGACAATGCCCTACTAGATTGAATTTTTCTGAGATGGAGTGTTGAATTTTTCAGCTTGGATTTAGAAGTGAGTTGTAGTTGAGAAGTGTCATGTATGCCCTGTCATTTGAATACAAATAAAAAATCAACACACATATATACACAAAGAATAGAACAAAGAGTAGAACTAATTCAATTAGTTGATGTTTACATATATGTAAAAAAAAATAGAACTAACACATGTGCCAACAGCAGATTATAACTATCGGTAGCAGGGCATGTGCTAACATATATATGAACAAACTTCACATGCAGTAGCCGTCTCTTCCCCATTCACATGCAGTAGCTTTTTTCTTAAGCATATATATTTTTTCTTAAACTCTCCCCCCCCCCTCCCCATTCACCTGCTTACTTAATTTTCCTTTTTTTTTATTTTCCTCTTAAACTCCCTCCCCCCCCCCTTCACAGCCGTTCCATTATATGTAAAAATAATGGAGCTGGCCAACATATGAATGTTAAATCTAATGTAATCCCATTCTTGTTCTTACTCATAGTATATCATCTTACTTTTTGTGTTTCTATCAAATATTTAAGAAGCTCTCAACAGCAGATTATAACTATCAACGAGATGAAGGATCAAGAAATTAATTCTAAAAATAATAATAAATAATACAACAGAAAGTAAAGTAATTACCTAATATTACAAATTGTCGTATCTCCCATCAATGTCTGTTCTTAACCAAGTTACATCATTCCCTTCAGTTTGGATGAATTTTTCAAATACTTCACCTGAAGGTGGCTCAATATCCAAATTCCTTTGACCTTCTTCTTCTGAAAATGTCTGATTATCATTTTGTTCAATCAAATCTCTTGGTGGAGCTTTTACAACAACATGTCATTCCTTGTTAATAGGATCATTTGAATAGAACACTTGCTCAGCTTGAGATGCCAAGATATAAGGCTCATCTGAAACTCTATGACTGTTTAATATTCTATCAAGATTCACAATTGTTAAACCAAATTCATCTATCTTCACTCCGGACCCAGACAAAACATCAACCCAATCACATTTAAATAGTACAATTGTGAATTTTGGTCCATATTCCAACTCTATTATGTCTTTCAGTATACCATAATAGGATACATCTCCTGTGATAGGATTTCTATCTTTGGCACTTGAAAAGCTTGATGTTTTAGCTTCAACCATAACTCCATATTCTGCACTTTTCTTTCCATTTCAACATCCTTGATATGAAACCTAAATCCATTGATGATAAATCCTTTGTACCTTCGAGCCAAACAATTTGGGCCATGCGCCAAGCGTTCAAGTTGTTGATATTGAAGTGCATCCCTTCCTACAGCCAATTCTTTTACCTAAAATTTTTCAATGTTCAGATGCATATAATGTTAGTTAATTTTAATGTTGTATGGTAATATTACAACAAATATGTTACTTATCCACTTACATTATCTCTAAACCATAAATGAAACTGTTCATTATGCTTTCTTTCAATATCCCTGGCCCGGCGATATTGCATTGATAATGCATTGAGATGAATCCTGCAAATTTAAATTCATTAGAATATATAACGCAAATAAAAATAATATCATAACTTCCATTTAATAAGTTACTTACTGAATAAAAGGGTTGATTGCATCACAATTGAAGAGCACATATCGATGAGCTTGTACTAATGTGGTATGATCTAATAAAACCACATCAAAGCCACCTAGACCACGACCGGATTTTGAAAAAATAGAGAATTCCTCTGATTCAACATCCATTGTTTCATCAAAATTCCTTGTTGTTCGTGTTAATTTGCTCTCTATGTTATGCAAGTACCTTGAACAAAATGTTAAGCATTCTTCTGCCAAGTAACCTTGAGCAATTGAACCCTCTGGATGACTTTTATTGCGTACATATGATTTTAATGTCATCAAGTACCTATAAATGAGAATTTGATTAAATGAATATAGCTCACTAAATATAAGTAATCAAATAAGCAATTTGAATATACATACCTTTCAATAGGATACATCAACGATATTGAACTGGTCCAGCTAGTCTTGCCTCTTCAGCCAAATGAATTGATAAATGCACCATAATTGTAAAAAATGATGGCGGGAAAATCCTTTCCATTTGGCAAAGAGTCAAAGCAATACGAGATTCCAATAATTGTATATCACTTATACGAAGTGTCTTTGAACAAATTGTCTTGTAAAAGTTGCATAGTTCAATCAATACAATTGTAACCTTCTTAGGCAAACATCTCCGCAAAGCTAATGGAAGTAGTTGCTGCATCAACACATGGCAATCATGACTTTTTAAGCTCAATAGCTTATTCCCTTTAACACGTTTAGAAATGTTTGAAGCATAACCATCTGGAACTTTAATTTCTTTCAACACTCTACAGAATATATATTTTTCTCTATCATCCATATTGAAGCATGCAGGAGGAAGGAATACCCTCGTTCCATGGTGCTGTGGATGTAGTTCCTTCCTTATGCCCATGTCCATTAAGTCATATCGAGACTTAATATTGTCTTTATCTTTACCTTCAAGATCCAATAATGTCCCAAGTATATTATCACATATATTTTTTTCAATGTGCATGACATCCAAGTTATGTCGAATAAGATTATCCTTCCAATATGGTAAGTCAAAAAAGATGCTTCTTTTTCTCCAATTGTATGGTGATTGTTGGGGAAGATCCTTTTTTCTTTTCTTTGTAGATCCTTTAACTGTGTACTTTGTTTTTCCAAATATAACATTCATATCCTTTGTTTCATCCAACACAATATCATCTGATAAAGGACGTGGTGCATCTTGATTTTCTTTTCTGAATTTATGATCATGTGGGAGAAATCTTCGATGCCATAAATAACATTGCTTACGTCCATGCTTCAATTGCCTTGAGCATGTGTCTTTGTGACATTTAGGACATGCTAGCATCCCTTTAGTGCTCCATCCCGATAAATCAGCATAACCAGGAAAGTCATTGATGGTCCACATCAATGCAGCACGCATTCGAAATATTTTATTTGTTGATGAATCATATGTATCCATGCCACTATTCCATAGCTCCTTCAACTCATCTATCAATGGTTGCAAATATATATCAATATCATTTCCAGGACTATGAGGGCCTTCAATAAGTAATGACATGATGATAGAAGGTTGTTTCATACACATCCAAGGAGGCAAATTATAGATCATCAATAACACGGGCCATGTACTATGCATAGTATTCATAGTTCTAAATGGATTAAAGCCATCACTAGCCAAACCAAGTCTAATATTGCGAGCATCTCCAGAGAACACAGGATGATGATAATCAAAAGTTTTCCATGCTGGTGAATCTGCAGGATGACGAAGCAAGCCATCTTTAATTCGATGTTCATCATGCCATCTAAGAAAAGAAGCTGTCTTTGAAGACATGAACAATCTTTGAAGTCTTGGGATCAAAGGAAAATGGTGAAGAACTTTTGCAGGAGATTTTCCTTTCTTAGATCTAAAATCTTTTCCTTGTGCAGACTCAGGATTTTTCCATCTTGAAGCTTTACATATACGACATGAATCATCATTAGTAGACTCTTTCCAATATAACTGACAATCATTAGGGCAAGCATGAATCTTCTTGTAATCAAGTCCCAAATCTCTAATTATTTTTCTCATCTCATAATAAGAACTTGGCAGTGTTTTACCATCTGGAAGTGCTTTCCTTAGTATTTCAAGCAGCATATCAAAAGACTTATCACTCCACCCATTAAGACACTTGACATGAAATAATGCAATCTGGAATGAAAGTTTAGTGTAAGTCTCACAACCAGGATACAACTCTTTGTCAGCATCTTTTAGCAGAGTAAAGAACGTATCTGCCTCCAAGTAAATGCATTCTATTTTTTCATGTTGAGTTCTATCATCATTTTGTGATGTATTTGCACATATATCTTCTGATATTCCATACATGGCCTCATGATCTTCATTGTGTTTATCATGCCCTTGATTTTGAGTATTGATTTCCATATAGTTGTTCATTCTTTCACCATGGAAGTACCAACAAATGTAATTTTGAGTAAAACCTTCACATATAAGATGATCAAAAACATCTTCACGGAACATGAGAAGACAATTGTTGCAACTATTACAAGGACATAATATTTTCTCTCCAATAGTTGTCCTCTGAAATGCATAGTCTAAGAACTTGTTAATTCCCACCTTGTACTCATCACTTACCCTATTTCAACCAAGTGCAAAAAAAGTGGTAAATGTTTAAAGTATTTTAAAATTAAAGTTACAAAACTTAACGGGGGAATAATTATACCTTGGTTTACGAATTTAACTTTTATCTATTGCACCATCTGATTGGTTCTTCTCTACTTCCTATATATCAAACACTTATTGATTACAAATGACTATACAATGTGAAAAAATAATTAAATGAATGTAAGCTTCTTATCTGCCTCATCTTTTTAAAATAATAAATTGAAACCTAAAAATATAAAAAGTGACACGATACTTTAAATAAAAATGATATAACGATAGAATTAAAGAAAGTATATTTATCTATATCAATATATATATACATCTTAACATGAATATCTTCATTCTCAACTAGCATATTTCTTGTTGCATTTCTCAAATTTTCTCTAGGTAATAATTCATATAGTCCAATACAAACATAAATATCACTAGGTTGGAGAACAACTTCAAACTCATGCTCATTAGATATAATAGTTAACAATATAAAAGTGCACTGGTAGACATAAAGGTAAGGAAACATCTATATTGAATATAATAAGATTAAAAATTATTTGCAACATGTTCGAATCCTAGAAAAACAGAGAGCATATAAACTTGTTGCATGAATAGATATCCTTGCTTTTCTTGAAAAATGACTTTCTACCTGAACATAATTTCCGTCTTTCTACACTATTCCTCAAGGCCAAAAACACAACCATGCCAAACCATATATATCTCTTACGACATCTGATATATGTTAAGTTGATTCTAAAGATGCATGTGTTACATATAATTTTTATTTCTATTTTCATTGTACTAGAGAGTAAAAAATGTTCCAGAACCATTCTTGTGCTAATTAATTAATTTGAAATTCCAACCTCCATTGTGTTAACTTTTTTATTTTTGAAAAGAATAAAGAAAGGCTCATGTCCAACTTAATTACACCTATATAAAATTAAACACGACAATTTATCCATCTATTGATAAAATAACAAAATAAATTATTTGAGTTAGAGTAAATACCGATGGAGTTGGAATGGACGGCACTGGTTGGACTCGTGTAGATGTTGTCGACCGATTGTAACCACCTCTTCCCACATGTTTACTTTGAACAAAAGTTCGTTCGCCACGTTTGTTGTTGGAACTTGATATATTATCTCCATATTTAGAGCTGCCACCGGTAGGAGGTCTCATGTTGCAGGCGATTCACCAACAGGGATGTCGAGTGTTAATATAATTCTTATTTGTTCACCCTCAAAATAAGGTACGACTGCATTGACACGCATTATCACTTGTTGAGACAGTAACATTTTATATGCACAGTCATGCGCATAATCTTAATGGGAATAAACACTACAAATCAGAAAACGATCTAATGAATCTGCTGTAGTAGTAAAACCAGCCGGCAGAAGCCAATATTCTTCGCCTTATGTGTTCCTAAGATAATAAAAATCTTGATTTGGCCACCTGCATGTGCTGCAGAAAAGGTAAAATAACATGTGCAACAAAGAACTACAAACGTACCGCGCCCGTCAGCGAGAGGCCAGGTTGAACGACGAAGGCGTGTGCACAGGTTCTACAGCATGCACTCAGGTGGTGACAGGCGTGTCTCCAGCATGCACGTAGAAGGACCGGCCTTAGGTGGAGATGAACCTTCCACTCGCAATCAACAATGGCGCCGAAGGGCAAGGCAGATGCCAGTGGTTGCTCGTGCGCGCAAGGCGGCCACGTCGACGCATGGGATGTTCACATCATCTGGCGATCACGAAGGATGCCGACAGCTGCTATGAAGACTTGTGAACCATGCAGGGCCGGCAGTCGTTCACGAGAGGAAGGAGCGGCGGCTGGGTAGCGATCACCTGTGGCCCTGGGTGGCGATCACCTGTCAACGCATGGGGCGATCACGAAGGCACCGATGGCTGTTGCGAAGACTTGCGAAGTGTGCAGGGCCGGTAGTCGTCCGCGAGAGGAAGGAGCGGCGACTGGGTAGGCCGTGGGTAGCGATCACCCGTCCACGCCTGGGGCGATCATGAAGGACGTCGACGGCTACTGCGAAGACTTCCGAAGCGTGCAGGGCCACAGTCATCCGCGAGAGGAAAGAACGCCGACTGGGTAGCGATTACTCGTGGCCCTGCACGGATTGGTGTGCGATGGCAGCCGGGTCTGGTATGCGTCCCGTACGGGGATGTGAGGAAGGAGGAGGCTTCACGGGGCTTGGTGTGCGACGGCGGCCGGGCGTGGTATTCGTCCCGTACGGGGATACGAGGAAGGAGGAGGCCGCTGGCTTCACGGGGTTTCAATTGTGACGGCAGCCAGGCGGGATAATCATCCCGAACAGGGATATGAGGAAGGAGGAGGCCGGCTTCACGGCGCTTGGTGTGCGACGGCGGCCGGGCGGGGTATTCATCCCGGACGGTGATTTGAGGAAGGAGGAGGCTTCACGGGGCTTGGTGTGCGATGGCGGCTGGGGGGGTATTCGTCACGTAGGTTTCTTCTGCTAAATCCCGCGGGAGTAGGTTTCCCACAAAAGTTAACTTTCCCCCTAAAATATCTATGTACTCTAAATGATATAATATAGCTAATAAATCTACTGTAAAAGATAATCGTCATCTGATTAGAATAATTAGTAGCCAATATTTAAAAAAGTTGTTTATTAACAGCTAATTATTATTGCTATTAAATGTAATAGTCACGGTAACTATCGAGTAGTTTTATTAGAAGCTATTTTGTAAAAAATTCCATTAATTAACAACAAATATAAATTGGCTGCCAGATAAATTGCTGCTAAAAATCAAATTTGGCGTAGGTTCCAATTTGCCTTCTTCGAAGGGAGTCTAAGGGTGTTAAGAGACATAAGAGCTGCAAAAATGTCAGCTAGACTCTTGAGAAGAGGAGGGTATTGAGCTCTTTTGGGTCCGTTGGGCTTCCTAGGAGCATAGCCATTTTGAGGTGGAGGGACTTGGTTGTATTAGCGTTGGTCCTACTAGGGATTTTGGGTCTGAGGAGGTGGTGACCTATTGTTCCAAGGCTGTTGAGAAAGCTGATTGTAGGGTGACCTACCTACCGGACCCTGGGGGTTGTTGACAGCACCTACTTGCTCATTATTTTGTACCCCTTCAGTGATTGGACCCTGAGGTTTCTTGGGGAAGTGAGACTTTGGGGTTTCAAACATGGAATGAATGGGCGAGTCCTTGAGTTGGGTTTGAATGAAACGGGCTCGGCTGTAGAGTTGGTGCATGGTGGTAATATCATTCATGGCTAGAATGGATCAGTAGGTTGGGGTAGCATTAGCAATCAACAACTTAACTTTCTCCTCCTTAAGCATAGGGCAGCGGACCTTTGCAGCCAACGCACGCCACCTATCCGCATAGACTGTGAATTCTTCATCGGCCTTCATCTTATCGGCCACCAGGTCTACAAAAGAATACTCAGGTCTGACCCGATCTTGGAATTGCTGCAGAAATATTTCTTGGACAATTTGAAAATCTTCGGCTTCCTCCGGGGGTAGAGAGTAGAACCATTCGAGGGCCGATCCATCTAATGATTTCCTGAACAAGTACACCATGAGGTGGCGGTCGTACTTGTGTGGTGCAGATTCATATACAAAGTCTTTGAGATGCACATAAGGGTCACCTACCCTAGAGTAGTGCCGGTAGACAGGGAGCTCTAATTGGGGTGGAACCCGGAGGTGTTGAAAAGAAGGGAGGGGGATATCAGCGACCTTCCGGAGGTCAAATTGCCTTTATAGATCATGAAGTTCCCTCTTCATGGATGTCCACTCCACAAGGAAGTCGGAAGGGGACGAGGCGTGGTGAATGGGAACAAGGGAGTGAGATTGCTCTAAAGAGTAGGACCTCTCACGAGGAAAAGAAGCATGTTCAGCCTGATAAAATGAAAATATTGGAGGAGATTTGGGCCAAACCTCTCCTGCCGGAATGTAGCTGGGCTCTGAGAAGTGAATGGCCCACAGAAGAAGAGGAGTAGGATCTGCCACAGTAGAGGGTACATGTGGCGCAGAAGCAATAGGGGCAGAGGAGGCCGCCTGCTGGGTAGAACTATGAGAGGGCGGAGATAGAGGGCACTTGCCTTTGGCAGAGGCCAGAAATTCCCGAACTTGGGGCGGGCTTAGATGGGGGAGGAGTTCACTGAATTGGGCATGTGGGTAATCTACCCCGGAAGGAGAAGGGGGAGCGAGATTGATCATCCACAATGGTAGGGGGCTGGATCTGCCCAGTGAGGGTGGCCGAGGAAGGTTGGGCCACATCATCCAAAAGCCTAATAGGCAAAGAATCGCCAGTAAGGAGACGGAAATGATCCATACCGAAAAGAGGATTATGATATAATACAATGGTTTGAGGAGACTGACTCGAAAAAACCTAAACAATGACACATACACTACCCCTAAGCAATTAGGGCAGACGACACGACCACCAAACAAAACCTAGACTCTAACACACAAGAATGAATAGTAAGGTAAGAAGGAGTGTATCAAACAAGCACTCAAGATGACATGATAATCGTTAATATTTTGGGGTTCGCACTTAACCTTTAATGGATTAATTAATCAAATTGCACTCAGACAAATGGGACCCTAATAGGTAGGTACTCGAGTACTTCGGTGCAACTAAAGGGAGATACACAACTCACACATAAGACGACCTGAACTAGGGGTACGACGGGTACAACCATCCCGGCAACTTCAACGTGCGTATGGCCACGGGGACTTATGGAGGCCCTCGGTAGTAGGCCCTGGTCAGCCCACGAGTGCTCGAGGGTGAGAGAGTCTCCACTACCAAGGAGGAAACCTAATCTACATGAAATAGTAGTGTATGCATGAGCCTATGTGCACTAGGGTGCATGCAAATTCTATCATAAACTAACACACAGCAACTGACAGGTCTCTGCTGAGGTCGCAACGACCAGATCCATCGGGACCTTATCGCGACTGAAAAATAGGCCACAATAAGAACAGAGAGCAGGAACCTACAATCACACACAAGCAATGGACAAACAGACTACCCTAAAGTGCAATACAATCATGGAAGAAAGTAATCAACAGAGGAATACTCCATAGACATACAAAAACGACGCATAAACAGGAAGCAATAACATACAAAGCATACTTGTAGACGTGTCCTCCACCGTCGGCGCGACAAGGTCGTGGCAGCCCGAGCCATCGCGACAGGACCCGAAAATGAACACTGAAAGTAAAAGAAAAATCGGAGCCCTAGCAGGGTTCTAACAAAGAGAAGCGCGAGTAAACATGACAAAACAGCATGGAGGAGACATAAGAACACTTTCAGTAAAAGAACAGGATGGAGGACAAGGGAGATAACACGTCTTGTCCTCACGTCCGCCATTATGGATGCGACAGGGTCGCGACCACACAACGCGTCGCGTCAACAACCGAGAACATAAGAACAGAAGAAAGCACAGAAATATACCTAACAGGATTCTATTAAACACATAAACACGTCATCATGGCAAGCAGGGTAACAAGAATAACGAGGATAGCATTGAAGGTCCCACCGTGATCGCCAAAAGGTGTAATCACGGGGTTGCGCAACCCTCGGAACACACAACATGTTCATGATATTAAAAGCATGGATTAAGGAAATGTGATCGCCACCTAACAAGTTGCCCTAAATATGATTGAAACTAGGCTAACGTGCTAGGAAAAGGACTGAGAACTTGGCAATTACTGATGTCGCAACGGCGATCCCCCTCGCGATACTATCGCTGTCGCGACGCCTCAAAAGGGCGCATCCTTGATGTCGCGACGCAGGTGACCGACGTGTTCTCTGCAGTGCTAGAGAATGTTGGGGGGACCATCTTCCTGCCCTCCAGTCGACTAGAGAGCAAGAGCTCATCGTCTATCCTTGCTTAGATGCCTACTAAAACAACGAAAACAACAAAAGAAACCCTATTAGAACATGTTTAAGTGAAGTATCTATCGAAAATGAAATGAAAAGGGAAGAGCATGGAGGGAACGAACCTGGGGGTGGTTTTTAAACCCCTTGGGTTATATAAAAACGTGGGAAAGGAAGGGATGCAATCCTATCTAAAAGAAAACAATAATATGCATGAAGAGAAAATGAGAGGAGGAAAAGAAGAAGGAGCCCCAATGGGGCGACTCCTTGGCTGTAGTGCAGTGTCCTTGGTCGTGTTGAAGCCTGGATGAAGGTGGAAGCCACCTCCTCAATCACCAAGCTCCATATGTGAAGAAGAAACCATGGCTTCATGAAGAGGATAGATAGGAAATGGGTGAGCCACAAGCTAAGGGGAAGGTCTGGAAGGATTTCGGCAGCACTTCATGGCAAGAATGGGGCTCTCCTCTCCTCTGAAAGTGAAGTGTCACTTATATAGAGAGGAGAGAGATTATCCTGTCCATAAGTGATAATCACCCATAAAATGTGATAAAAGCCATGTAAATCCAGATGGAAAGAGTCCTAGGATGGTCCCAAGGTGCCATGGAACCTCAAACCGCGGCTGGGGGGTTGGGAAGTTGCTTGGAGATAGAGATAAGGCCAATGGAGGATCAATAGGAGGTGGTTGCGGAGTCCAGTGCATGCAGATCATGTCGTGACAGGTCGTAGGGACGTGACATGGCTTGTTGCGACGGCCAGAGTCGTCGCGACCCTGAAGGCACGTGAATATATAAATGCATGGGCTGTCGCGACGACCAAGGAGGGCACAACATGACTAACCCGACGCCATGACCCGTCGCGTTAATGAAAATCAATTATTCTTGAGATATTGATCAATTATTTGCGAGAATAATTGATAATTAAGCACAAGGACTCTTGAAATGATATTGGACGGGATAAGCTGAGAA
Organism: Colocasia esculenta; assembly: GCA_014218235.1. Classification (NCBI taxonomy): domain Eukaryota; kingdom Viridiplantae; phylum Streptophyta; class Magnoliopsida; order Alismatales; family Araceae; genus Colocasia; species Colocasia esculenta. The sequence goes on from CM024760.1 coordinate 85,179,036, forward strand.
TTGGGCTTCTAATGGGCTCAAAACATGGCTAACAGATGGGCTCATGGTGAGTAACCAACTTGGGGATCATTAAGAGAACACGAAATGTGGTTCAACTTATGGGCCAGAATCGGGTGTCTACAGCGTCATCCTGCAGATTCTCCGGCATGGAAAGACTTTAATCAGTTGTACCTAGATTTTGCTTCCGAAAGTTGTAATGTTCGACTTGGCTTAGCCAGTGATGGGTTTAAGCCCTTTGGGAACATGTCTTCAAAGTACAGTAGTGTATGGCCAGTTGTACTAATGACTTATAATTTGCCACCGTGGATGTGTATGAAATCAACTTACATGATGATGTCATTATTGATTCTCGGTCCGAAAGCTCCAGGAAATGACATTGATGTCTATTTACAACCATTAGTAGAAGAGTTAAAGGACTTGTGGGATAATGGGATCGAGACATATGATGTTGCAAAGAAGCATAACATTACTTTGCGAGCCGCCTTGCTATGGACCATAAATTATTTTCCAGGTTATGCAAACTTGTCTAGATGGAGTACTAAAGGGAAGCTCGCATGTCCAATTTGCAATGATCAAACTTATTCTCTCCGTCTTCCTCACAATAAAAAACAAAGTTATTTAGGGCATCGTTGTTTTCTTCCAATAACACATAGATAAAGAAAGAGTCAGTACAAAGATGAATTTGATGGTCGACATTGTGATAAAGGAAAGTTAATAATGAGGACTGGTTATGAATTGTGGAGACAACAACAAGAGATGGACCTAGTAGGGTTTGGCAAGCCTTTCAAGAAGGAGTTGAAGAACTTAAGAAAAATTTTAGAAAAGAACAGAAACTGGAAGAAGAAGAGCATTTTCTTCAGATTTCTACCGTATTGGTGATCTCTAATCATTCATCATCATTTAGATGTCATGCATATTGAAAAAAATATTTGTGACAATATTTTTGACATGTTCAATTTGTCGAGGACAGAGAAAGACAACCTCAACTTAAGAAAAGATTTACAAGTGTTGAAAATTCGTCCAGAACTACATCCTTACGAGAATTCAGTGTGTTTTCCAGATGCTATTTATAAGTTGAACAATGCACAAAAGTCTCATATATGCAACTTCATCAAGAATATAAAAGTTCCAGATGACTATTCTTCAAACCTCTTCAAACAATCACAGGACTGAAAAGTCATGATTGTCATGTACACATACAAGTGTTGCTTCCTTTAGTACTTCGTGGTATCATTCCTAAAGAACTGGCAGATCCAATTATTCAACTTAGTCAATATTTTAAAGCTATTTGTTCAAAAGTGTTGGACGAAGCAAGTTTGTTGAGATGGGAGGTCGATATTGTAATTATCTTATGCAAGCTGAAGCAGATTTTTCCACCGTCGTTCTTTGATGTTATGATACATCTAACATTGCACTTGGCATACGAGGCAAGGATGTGTGGAGTTCAATATCGATGGATGTATCCAGTTGAAAGATATTTGAAGAAATTGAAAGATTATGTGGGTAATAAAGCTCGAATGGAAGGTTCAATTGCACAAGGATATCTTGTGGAAGAATGCAGTTTATTTATTTCAATGTACATGCAAGAAATGGATGATCACAATAGTAAAGATAGAAATTATGATGGTGGTCCATTTGGCACTCTTGATGGAGAACTGTCTATGTTTACAGCAGTTGGTCGTCCAATAAAGTGCAGACGAGTACCCAGAACATTGTCAGAACTGAAAGAGATTTAGCACATACATATGTGTTAAATCAAGTTGATGATATTGTAAATTTTCGTAAAGAACATGAAGATGCACTTGGAAGGAATATAAATGATAATTTCCTCATGTGGTTTCGATCACGTGTCCAAGAGCTGAAGAATTTACAAGACCCAGGCTACACTGAGGAACTCGAGATTTTATCACTCAGTCCATCAAGATTAGCAACATCATTTTCTGAGTATATTACAAATGGCTTCAGATTCTGCACAAGCTTAACTGAGTCTACCAAATCCACACAACTTTGCGGTGTTATTGTCAATGCTGAGCTTCAATCTGGATGTGATGGTTATTATGGACAAATAATTGATATTATTGAAATATCTTTTGAGAGAAACAAACAAATTGTCTTATTTGAATGTGAATGGTGGGATGTGTATAATAAGGACTGAGGTTTCAAAGTTGGTGAACATGGAGTTATATCTTTAAATACACATCGCAAATTAGGGACTAAGGAACCATTTGCACTTGCAAGTCAAGTTGAACAAGTCTTCTATGTAGATGACAACAATGCTGCAGGGTGGGTGATTGTTATTAAGTCCACCACCTAGAAGTTATTATAATATGTCTAGCAGTGCAAGTGATGATGATGCAGAGCCCTATCAAGAAGGCCTTGTGGGGTCTAGTGAAAAATATATACACGTGAATTTTTTATATTCTATAAGTATTTAATTTTTTTCATGTCTAGTGGGGTCAACCCCATGGTTCTTAATGGGTCAACCCTACATTCTTGCATTTTGGTTCTGCGAAATGGGGTCGACCTCAAAAAAAAACATGGTGTAGTGGGGTCAACCCCATGGTTCTTCATGGGTCGACCCTGCATTCCTATGTTTTGGTTCTGGAAAATGGGGTTGACCTCATGTTTGAACTGAGGTCAACCTCAAAAGAAAACATAATGTAGTGGGGTCGACCCCATGGTTCCTCATGGGTCGACCCTGCATTCCTATGTTTTGGTTTTGGGAAGTGGGGTCGACCTCATGTTTCAACTGAGGTCAACCTCAGAATAAAACATGGTGTAGTGGGGTCGACCTTATGGTTCTTCATGGGTCGACCCTGCATTCCTGTGTTTTGGTTCTAAGAAGTGGGGTTGACCTCATGTTTCAACTGAGGTCGACCTCAGAAGAAAACATGGTCATGGCAAGGGGACTGTTTTTCATAGGTGACTCAACAAATAGATTGGAGAAAGATTTGAAACTGACAAACTCAAAATAGGATTAAACTATTCTTGTGGAAGTTAGCATAGATCCAAAGGAGGCTTCCAACTAAGGTGTATTTGAAATCTTGCGATGGTCAGATAACTGAGAGATGCTATAGACCTCATATCTTAAATGCATGTACACATACCTCATTTCTTTTTCACTTCTTCACTTTGCTAGTAGGGTTTCATTTATGTACAACAAAGATGATTCCACAAACCTCATATATATTTATTATTATTTTTGTTAAATATCCTTCATTCAACAGATGTTTAAGAAGTTTAGCAAGACCCGTCGGTCAGCCCAGCAGACCACTCTAGGGGAGTCGTCCCATGCGCAGGTGGTGGCTTCCCATTCACACGTATCGACTTCACAACAATGGGGGCTACAGACACAGGTAGGGGCTTCAGCCTCATAGTCTGGACATGTACATTCACAGGTATCGACTTCACAGGCAGGAGGGTTACAGACACAGACAGGAGCTTCAGTCTCACAGTCTAAACATGTACATTCACAAGAAGAGGCTTCACAGGTGGGAGGGCTACAGATACCTCTATCCTTATGAGATGCCGCAAACATCTCTGAGCATGCACCCATCAGTCCTGAGACTCATGAGAGTGCATCTTCGGTTGCTTCAGGTTTACAATGTTTTTTAATTGCTGAATTTTATTTGTATAACTGCATTCACTTAATATTTTTTATTTTCATTTAGTTGGTAGCACTAGACGTGGGAGAGGTCCTTCTAGGGCGACCAGTATCACGATCCTACCTCAAGGTTAGACCTTTTTATAGAGCTAGAAGGGGGATCTTCAGTTGGTCCATGTGCTTAGCAGTTTACTACATATCTTGGAGTTTGTAATAGAGCGCATTGCAACCTATGGCAACAAGACTACATGACCCTTCCTCCTGAAAAGAAGCAGGCTACTTTGAGAGACCTACAGGTAAAAAAAAATTAATTATTTAGGTTATATAATGTTTCATTTCTACAGTTATAATGACATTGATCATATATGATGATTATGCAGCAACATTTCACTTTTCTGCGGTCTCTAGCCATAGACATCGACATTCTTCGGCATATGGGAGAAATGCAAAGGAAACAAAGGTCCCACTTGAAAAGAAAAGTAAGATTTTTTACTATTATGTGGTATTATTGCACACACATTCTTATGTAACTTGTGCTTTGTGTATGATAGTATTTTGCATGACGACCATCTGACCATGCATGTAGTACTTTGCCACCAAATTGTGATTCTAGTCAATGGCGGCACATATGTGAGATATGAGAGCGAGAAGATAGTAAGGTATTATTTTGTCAAATCCTATTATTTGATGGATTCAATTATTTAGGATATCACTAAATTTTTTTCCTTATGAATGCAGCAAGTTAGTGAAAGAAATAAGTCTAATCGATCTCATTTATCAATGCCTTATCGAAGAGGGTGGACGAATATTCATCAATTAAGTAATGATTTTGTAAGTATTGATTTTATTTATTAATTTGATTAATTGATTTAACATTATTATTGTAACACCTCGACGCAGAATATCGGAGAGGAATTACATTTATTAAATAGTACAGAGCGAGAAAATAAATGACAAATCATTGCTCAATTGGAATAATATCAAATAACCTCCAATTTCATTAATATTCATTTAAATCATGACCTAACTATTACAACAACTGATCAGAGCCATAACTAGGGCCTAGAGTACTTTATTCAAATCTAAACTAATACATATGGACTAACTGACTCATAACTATACTAACTAACTACAAAGCAAATGGTTGCTGAAAGGGGTCACTCCTGGACGTCGTCCTCATTCCCATCCACTTGAGTGTGTGGTCATCATCCGACTCACCTGAACACATGAAATAAATACGCAGGATGAGCGAATAACGCCCAGTAGGACTTAATATCTCATGAGAACAAGCATACTTTAAATAATTACTGTCTTAAATGGCAGGGTAATGAAAAAGTACAGTCATGTAGAGCAAGTAACGATAGCACAAGAGTAATAGCACTGGTATAGTGAAAATAGCACAACGGTAACGATAATAGAATGGCCATGTAACGATAATAGCATGTAACGATAGCACTTGTATAGCACTTGGGTAGATAGCACTTTGATTGTCAACGTTTCATTGTAATAGTATTAAATGGCACTGGATGCATGCTGTACACATCCTGATCATGTAACCCTTGCAAGGAAATAGCACTCTTCGGGAGCTCTCCCCAGGACCAGATCGGGCCCTATTACACTGGCATATAGCACTTGTTTGTTTTAGACAATCAATTGTATGGCCAAAAAGAGTACCAATAATATATGAGAGTAGTAGACGAAATAGATGAGAGTATAGAGTGAAAGTGAACAGATGAGAGTAACGAGATAGTAGATAAGATAGGGGTATAATCGTAAAACAACATTAAACCATGATGGTAACAGTTGCACAGTACCATGTCGGGTACCGGCAGTCTGGTAGAAGTCACCACCGCCCATTAGCCGTGCTAGGAACACAGGCTAGATGGTCTGGCATGATCACGAGGTAAGAAGGAAACACTATGGCCGTTTAGATCGTACTGATCCCTAAGGTGTGACGGGTTTTAGGGTACAACCAGCTCGTCGGCTAAGGATGTGCGCCAAAGCCAAGAAGACTTACGGAGGCCTTGATAAGGATTCTCTGGTCCAGTCAGGAGTCTTCCCGGTGGAGAGGTGGTCCATGCCAATAGAAAGTGTGTAGAAACTAGTCTGTTGTGCCTCGAGTGCTTGAAGGCCGAGGGAAACGGTAACGGAGTATAAAATGCGCAAGTGAAATGAAGACAAGTGTAATTATTTAAAATAGGGAATTTAGTAATTTATTTCGCTAAATTACCAAATATATTATTGAATAATTTAACAAAGTTTAATGGCAAACATGATGGTTAAGTGTGTGTAAGTGTAGATGAATCAAGAGAACAAGTATGGTTGTACATATAGCTTTTAGATTAATTAATTTCATGTAATATTACCCATTATTAATTAACAAGTCAAAATTATGCATTACAGTGTTTAATTAAAACAAAATAGGGTTAAATTGACATAATAAGCAACGGTACAAGTGCAAATTCAGGTTCTGGCCATGGCTCTGAGGTCGCGACGCACCGAGGTGGCGCAATCAGGTCGTGACGCCAGTGTCTGGCGCGATCAGAGAATCCAGGTCGCGGCCCACAGGGGTGTCGCGTTAAGCCTATCGTGACGCCCTTGCAAGGCGCGATCTGTTGAACCGACACTGGGGTGAACCGGGGCATGTCACGACATGTCGACCCATTGCGATCAGATTGCGACGGTCCTCCTTGTTGCGACCCCCTCCTGAGGTCGCGACGCATCGGGATGTCTCAATCTCAGGGGGTGGCCCGAACGCAGAAAAGGAGATTTTCTGCCATTTTGGGTGGGTTCCTTCCCTCCAATGCATGATACATAGCACTTCTAAAATCCGAATAAAATCACACAGTGATTCATAAATCATGAAACTAATTTTAATTGAAAGTAGACATGGAGATCTATCACTGGAAACGAACAATTAGAAATCAGTCATGTATAGAATGTGTTTTGACTAGGTTACTTTTTGTTGTCCTAATCATGCATAGGTCTAAGAAATGATTTAATTCACAAGGCATGCTCAATGGAATTTGGGCAAACTAGGCTCCTTAGAACCTTAACAATATGCTGTATTTATGGTAATTTTATCAAGGCATGAGCATGAGTAGATTCGAGGTTACAAGCAAAACATGAAGGTTCGGGCAAGACATGTCAACAGAGATTTGGGCATTTAATTCGCCCTCATGCAAGAACGAAAAAGGGCGAAACAAGAGGGCTTTTGAAAGGGATCATGAATACTACCTATGGTAATTTATACATAAATTTAGCTTGAGAGATTGCCTACCTTTCGTTGAAGTAAAGAAAACCCTAATTTGGCGACAAAATTAGAAGAACCCTCCTGGCTCCAAGCCTCTCTCTTCGTCTCCCAAAGTCTCAGCAACGCAAATGAGGGTTGATAGGGCCGAATTAGGGTGTTTGATGGCTAATAGAGTCCTCCCTTTCCTTAAACTCTGAATTTTCCTTATTTATCACCTTTTTCTTGCCTTTATCTACCCAATAGGATAGGGGAGAGGTCCAATTTCGTGGCCAAGGGTTTAGGTTGAGGTAAGGACTCTTGTTTTAGATAATTATGGTTTATTTAACACTTATCTAATCCATTTTATAATTATGATTATTTTAAATGCGAATTTCACATAATTACCTCTCATCTCATGATGGGCTCTTCACATTTGGGCCCAACAATTTATGTTAGGACCATTATTAAAATCCATCACTAATTTTACCTTAATGGGCTTTAATTTAATTCTCTTAAATTCTATTTATTCTTCCTTTATTCTAATTAAATCTATTTATCTCATTTATTTAATTAAATGTTTATTTTATTTGGATTTTAAAAATCAAGGGTACTACATCCTCCCCCTCTTAAAAAGAATTTGGTCCCCAAATTCATATGATTGTGAGAGGAAGAGTGACTTACCGAACAACTCTGGGTAATTCTGTCGCATTAATGCTTCGGGTTCCCACGTGGCCTCTTCAACTTCGTGATTTCTCCACAGTATCTTAACCATGGGTATAGATCAATTCCGAAGCTGTTGCATCTTCTTGTCCAAAATCTTCACTGGCCTTTCATCATAGGTCATATCTTTGTTCAAATTGATATCATCATAGCTGATTACGTGTGACGGGTCATACACGTATTTCCTCTGCATTGACACATGAAATACATTGTGTACGGTGGAGAACTGGGGAGGTAGTGCTAGTCGGTACGCCACCTCGCCAACTCTATCCAACACTTCAAATGGACATATGAATCGCGGTCTTAGCTTGCCTTTCATCCCAAACCTTTGAAATCCTCGGGTCGGGGATACCTTCAGTATCACATGGTCTCCGATTTGAAATTCCAAGTCCCTTCTTCTTTTATCAGCATAGCTCTTCTGCCTGGACTGAGCTACCTTAATCCTGTCTCGGATAATCTGTATATCCCTGCTATTGCTCTGCACAATGTCTGGTCCCATCCATTGCTGTTCACCTACTTCATTCCAGCACACTGGTGATCTACAGCTTCTTCCGTACAGAGCTTCAAATGGTGCCATCTTAATGCTCACCTGATGGCTGTTGTTGTAGGCAAATTCAATCAAGGATAACTGCTCATTCCAATACCCCTCAAAATCTATAGTGGAAGCTCACATCATGTCTTCCACTATCTGGTTCGTCCTTTCTGTCTGTCCATCCGTCTGTGGGTGGAAAGCAGTGCTGAAATTGAGTTTAGTGCCCAATGCAGTCTGAAGTCCCTTCTAGAATCTAGAAGTGAACCTAGGGTCACGATCAGAGACAATGGACACGGGGACTCCATGTAATCTTACTATTTCCTTTACATACAGGGCTGCAAGTACATCCACACTCCATGTACTCTTAATTGCAAGGAAATGTGCGGACTTAATCAATCGGTCCACAATAACCCATATAGCATCGAGTCCACCACGAGTTCGGGGTAAACCCATGATGAAATCCATGCCGATACTCTCCCACTTCCATTCCAATATGTCCAGGGATCTGAGTACACCCGCAGAACGACGGTGTTCAGCTTTTACCTTTTGACAGGTGAGGCAGTGTGCGGCATGCTCAACCACCTCACGCTTCATGTTTGGCCACCAAAATGACCTTTTCATGTCCTAGTACATCTTGGTTGCACTAGGGTGAATGGTATATTTGGTCTTGTGGGCTTCATCCATTAGCTTTCTCTTTAGCTCCTCATTGTCAGGCACGCATGTTCTGGCTTGGAATAGTATTCTTCCATCCACAGTGATGGAGAAATTCGTCTTATCAGCTATGTGTAATCACGGGATTGTGCTCCCTTTTCTTGATGAAAATATGAATATGGGGAATTGGAAATTTACCATGATCTCCACCAATGCAGTCGCCTCTGGGTGTTCAGATGGATGGCTGACTACGTTGGAAAGGAAAAAGTAAAAGGAGGCGTACCAGGTAATGCGACACAGGGGTCGTCGCTATGCTTTGATCTGAACGCGACGTAGACGGCGGCGCCTTCTTTATCGCGACAAGGCCCTAGTCGCCTTCTTCTTCAATGGATGGAAACGTGGGTTCTTTGTCTTCCTGCTCCTCAGCCGGCCGAGGGGCAAGAGCCTCACCTTGCTCTGACCTTCAAACACCTGCCAAAGTGATTTAAACAAGATAAACACCCATTAGAACTCGTGTGTAGAAGATCTATTCAATGAAAAGCATGAAAACATGAACTATAATGGAGGGAACTCACGAGATTGGGGCTTTTAACCCCGATGGGTGTTAAGTTTGGGTGTGTGTGTCATGATCTAATGCTATTCTACGAAGAAAACAAGACTATGCATGTAAGAATTGAATGAAATAAAGAGAAGAAGGGAAGAGGAATTGTGTAGCCGATGGAAAAACGCCCTGGAGGGCTCTTCTGAGTCGTCTGGGGGAGAAACTCTCTTCGTGGAAGATGGAGCTCTCTGGAAGAGGAAGAAGCAGACTCCGACCTTGCCCAAAAAGATGCAGAGATGAGGTACTTATGGGTGATTATTCCCAACTCGGGTCTGAGAGGAATAATGAGAAGGAGTCCGAGTCTGGTTAAGTATGGCTGCGTATGGGAAATTGGAACTTGGAAAGGGACATGTTAGGAAGGTCTCCTCCGAATTTGAAAGGATTTGGACGTGATTTGGACGTCCAAATGAAGCAATATCCATCTTTGGCATGTGTCCAAGTTGGCTTCGGAAAGGGTTTCCTGTTTAAAGTCCAGAACGCGACAGCCTTCTTGTCGTCTTCCTGAATGCGACGCTTCAATACGTCGCCTTCCTCATATGGAAGGTGACTTCAAGTCATTTTATGATTTTCTCAAGATTTAAAATATGGATTTATGATCACGACATGGGGGCTGTCGTTTTCAGGAAAGCGACATAGGGCCTGTCGCCTTCTGGACTTTTCTGCGTTTTGGGCCATTCAATGTGTCCAATTTTCATGCGCAGCCTTCGAGTTAAAACATCGGACTCCTGACTCAGAGAGCTATAGTAAGAGATTGATTTGACCAGGAAGTGTCCTCCAGGGCGATGAACTAATGGAAATGATGTCATGATCGGAGAAAGCCAATTTGACGATGATTAGCCAACGTGGGGCGTCAATGATACGACAAGGGATTTTTGCTCGACTTATGGGTCAGAAATGGGTGTCTACAGATTGCCCCTCCTTGATGCCTGCTTTACAAGGGAGTGGAGCGGTGATGGAGCGAAAATGGCGTGAAACGACGATGTGGCGTAATGAAGCGGAATGAGCTGAAAAGTGGGCATCAAGGTAAAGAGACACCCATTCTGGACAAATAAGCAGCGAGACTTATCCGGCTAACTTCGAACATGGCTGGCTTCTAGAATGCGAGGATGGTTCCTGCCTTGGATGAATAAAAATCAAAAGAAAATAAATGATCAACCTCCTGATTCAAGAGGTACCCTGGCTATCTTTCGCGTGCAGGTTTCGTTCATTAGCTGATAGGTGCTGCCCGGCGGGTCGATTCGACTCTAGCCTTTGAGCGGGTCACGACTAATGAGCGGATCAGAGATGAAGGAATGACTGTTGTAATGAATGGGGATGAGGGGAATCCTGAATAGGAACCATACTGGCAAACTGGACCGAGCACAAGTTCGAGGAAAACTTTCAAGTTCGGAGTGGAATCCTTGTCTGACAATGAGGATTTAGGTTGGGACATCATTGGGAAGCTGACTTTGACGAATCATGATTCATGGAGCTCAAAAAATCCTACATGATGCATGCTGGGCTAAATGAAAGAAATCATAAAAACAAATGCCAAGAAAGGGAGAAAATAACAAATATTCAAGGATAATATTGGTAGACAATATAAGCAAGGGTCAAGACACTTCGCATCCCCAACGTGCGATAGAATCCGTCGTCCCTGAGTTACATCACCCAACGGCCTATCCAGCGATTAGCAGTGTGCACCTAGATCATCCTTGTTTTTGATGAAGGGGAACTCAGATCCTAGAACACAATGGGAACCAGCCGGTCCTTGAGCTGATATAATAATGTAGATATCATATAGTAATGCGGAGGGATTAGAGTTAAAGATACTTACCTGACTTACCTGACGGACGTCGCTTTTGATTTTATGGATTTTCTGAATTTTTATGGATTTTTGTGCATTTTCTGATTTTTATGGATTTTCAATAACCAAAGCAATAAAGATACAATGCACCACGATGGACATGAAGATATGTGTGCAAACATTCTGAGCAATCACAGAGAAATAAGCATGATAGTGTAAAATGATCAGAAGGCGACATAGGGCATGTCGCGACCCTTGACTGAAGAAGGCGACGGGCACCACGTCGCCACCTTGAAGGCGACGGGTCGATATGTTGTTTTCACAGGTTTCTCAGCCCGAGCTCAAGAGATTTCAGCCCAAAGCTTGAGTTTGACTCCCATTTGGATTCCAATGGCCCTCCACTCAAAGTTCCACTCCTAATGGGTCTTCCCTACCCTCTCCAAGCAGGAATAGGAGTGGTATGGCTCTATAAATAAAGGGGATGAGAGGCCAAATTCGTAGCTCTCTCCTCTCTCTTCGTTTCTTCAAGTTTTGCAAGCTCTCATGGCCATGAAGAGAGCTCATCTTGCTTCCATGGATGGAGAGGCGGCTTATGAGGGTCCCAAGCGTGCTCGGGCGACCTATGAGGCTCTCATGAGGTTGACGGACGTCCCCAACCACTTGAGCCAGAGCAAGGAAGTGAGAGAGGTAAGTTTTTGGTGTTTTCAATTTTCAATGAATTTTTGCTACAAATTTCTTTATTAATTTTGTTCTTCTTCTTCCCTTCTCTTTTGTTTTGCCTTTTTCTCTTCTTCTAGCTCTTCCCGGGCTCCCGCCGCTATTCTAAACTTACTTGGATCACCCCGATGATCAAAGCCTTACCTATGTTCGTTATCCGGTTCTTGAGAGAGTGGGGTTTAGGTGGGGTTTTGATAGCGGCCCACAACTACTATAAGATTTCTTTTGACTGGCACAGCATCTCAGCCCTCATACAATTATGGCACCCACAAACCCATACATTCATCTTTCCCAAGTTTGAGGCGACCGTCCTTCTAGAGGAGGTCGAGGCCTTCCTAGCTCTTCCTAAGACCAAGCCGGGGGACGAGCAAAGCATAAGCTACACTGTTGATCCCATTAACCCGAAACTTATTCTAGGGGAGTTTATGACCGACCCGGGGGATGTATATACCATGATTAGCCCACAATTCATCTATCTAGTGCCGTTGTCTAGGTGGGTCATCTCCCAATGTAAGAACAAGAACACGGACCACCGGGAGATAGCAAAGGCCGTGGCCATATGTTTGTGTGGGGTGGTCCTCTTCCTGTCCGGGGATCACCTCATAGACTACGCGAGCCTTAGTGCTATTTGTGGGGTATGGCGGGCACTTTCACTTTCACACGCCGTCTTGGCGTATCTTTACTCGGGTCTTACCTCGGCTTCCACGGGGCATAGCGGCACTTCTCGGAGCGGAGATCCGGCTTCCTCTCGGGCACGGATTTGCAATTGATAGGGAATATGGCGACCGTGCTCTACAACCCACAGCGGTGCTACTTGCAGATCGGGAAGCCGAGGACTCGAGTGCTTCCGCCATCACACTTGCCACCCATGAAGAAGTGGCGCCTGGGGAATCCGGAGGACGAACAGGCCGTGCGGAGCGCATTGGCCTTGTGGAGGGCGTGCGCTACCCATGCACTTCCACCGAGACTTGATGAGGACCGGGAGACGTACCAGGCGTTCCTCTGAGAGCATGAGAAGTTTCGGCCACTTGGGGACCATGAGCTGGAAGGCAAGAGTTGATTGTACTTTCTGAGCTTGATGTAGGCTTAATGTAATGGGAGTGAGAGACATGTTGATTTTTGCTTTTGATGACTTTTATTTGATGTGAGCATTGAATTATCGTAATTAAAATTGATTTCTTTTAGGGGCTTAGTGCACAGGCCTGAGAAGGCGACGTAGGGTATGTCGCTACCCAGAAGGCGACAAGTCAACGGTCGTGACCATCAAAGTGAAGGCAACATAGGCATTGTCGCTACCTGACCAGAAGGCGACGGGGTCAATGTCGCTTTCACTGGTCCTGAGGCAATTTGAATTTCGGGCCGAGCGCCCTTCTCTTCTTCCCGCTTTCAAACCTTCCTCTTTCCTTCTTCCCTCTTCCTCCGGTGATTCCGGCGATTTCTCTTTCCCTTCCTTGCTTTTCTTCCTCCGGCAAACCCTTCCTCCGGCGATCGGCGGCGGCGACCCCCTTCCCTCTCTTTCTCTTCCTCTCTCCTTCCTCTCTCCCCTTTCTCCTTCCTTTGATACCCGGCGATGGAGGGCGAGCACCGAGAGGGCCAAGGCGGCGACGGTGGCGGTCGGCATCGCAAGAAGACCATCCGGCGGTGACAACTGGGTGAGGGACCGTCGACGGCGGCCCCGGAAGTCCCTCCGGTCGTGCCCATGGAGGAGGAGACCATGCCGGAGGCGGGGGTCGAAGACGAGCCCATCGGGCCCAAAAAGGTAAGATCTCGAACCCTAACCCTTGTATGCGTGGAGTGGGGAGTGCGGAGCACTCGTTTGTAGGGCGATCCGCCCAATGGGAAATGGCCGGGAACGGGAAAGGCCTGTTTCAAACGACCCTGGTAATGCGACAGGGGGCTTGTAGTCTTACCAGTGGGAAGGCGACGCCCACCCTGTCACGTCTTAAAAGGCGACGGGGTGACCGTCGCGACCTAAATAGGAATGCGACAGGGTGGTTGTCGCCTTTCAGAAGGCGACGGACCCCTTGTCGCCTTATCAGGACAGAGAGTGATTTTGGGTGTTTCTTACCGGCTTCTGATCTTTTTGATGTCTGTTTTGCAGAGTGAGCTGAGGTCCCGGCTAGGATGGGCCGTCGTCCGGGCGATCTACGATGGCCTGCCAGACTTCCAAAGGCGCCGTCTAGAGGGGATGGGATTCGGACCCTTCTTGCGGCTAGAGAAGTTGGCGCCGGATGTGGCACTCATCCAGGCGCTGAAAGAGAGGTGGGACCCAGAGTGCCATGCGTTCCTCTTTTCGTGGGGACACATGATCCCCACGTTAGAGAACGTGGTACGGATCACCGGCCTGTGCGTGGGCGGCCAGGCGGTGACTGGGACCACCTATACCAGCTATCAGGAGCCGGTGGAGAGGTTGCTTGTCTTGGAGGTGAGGGGAGAGAGATCCTCTCTGGTGCAGCGGACAGTGCTGCAGGTGAGCCTAGGGGTGGCGAATGCGCGCCATCAGACGGGAGAGAGCCAGGCGGAGTACATGGCTCGGTTGACGAAGGATGCCAGAGCGGTGCTGGCGGAGGAGGAGGGAGATGCAGCGGACAGGGACTTGCGGCGGTTCCTGACCCTCGTGATCGGGAAGCTGATCCTGGGGACCAGAGGGGACCCAGTCGGCTGCCGATGCCTGCCCTTGCTGGAGGATCTGTCCAGCGTGGGCAACTACGCATGGGGTGCGGCCCTCTTGGCCCACCTCTTTGACAGCTTGGGCACCTCCAGCAGGGAGACAGGTGTCGCAGGATTCTTCCCACTCCTGCAGGTATGTTTCTACCCTTACCCTTTGCTGCTTTTCATGTTTATTTTTATGAACTGTGGCACTGACTTGTGTTGCTCTTGCAGGTGTGGACATACTACCACCTCCCCTCCCTGAGTCACGGGGTGGCGAGGCGACGCAGCGCTGTACCTCTCCTGCAGCGCTGGCGATTTTACCGCGACGAGCGGTCCCTGCGGCGACAGGTGACCCTGATCCACGATATTCTAGACACCATCCCATTCGGCCATGTGAGTAGTTCTAACCTTAGCCATTTTCCTTGCTTTGCTTATTTTGACAGTTCACTGACGGGTCTTTGCTTGTGGTGTGCAGGTACGGTGGACTCCCGATATTGGGGCGAGCGACGCCGCCCAACCGTGGGTAAAGCGGGACCGTCCCTACTTCGGTAGGGACATTTGGCTCCATTGTTTCAACACAGTGGTCCCGCTCCACCACCGGCTAGTGGTGCGGACTCTGGGACTCCACCAGGCGGTGGTGGAGTTCCCGACCCGACAGAGGCCATGGGAGAGGCCAGGTCACAGCTTTCGAGGGATGCAGTAGGTCACGGACTGGGCGGTCCGGGTCCGGGAGCAGCTGGACGACTGGGAGCAGCGGGGCAGGGGGTGGCCTCCGAGGCCACGAGCGACGAGGACTACTTTCGGGCCTATGCTCGGAGGTACGGGACCCAGGTGTACAAGGGGACCCGACGACCGGTGAGTTTCTACTGCTTTCAGTCCGTTTTGAGTTCTTAATTAATTATGTGACTGACTTGGATTGTGTTTGCAGCTTGACCCTGAGGGGCAGATCTCCTCGCTCGAGGGTATCCTCCACTCCACCATCCAGCAGCGAGATGATCTTCAGGTGGTGGTGGACCAGCTGGTGAGTATTTTGCACCCTACCCTTCTATTTCTATTTCGTTGACTGACCCCTGTTGTTTCTTTTACAGCGGGCAGAGTTGGACAGGGCCCAGCAGATGGTGGGAGGTGCCTCCTCTTCCTGAGAGGATCCCGGCCGCTTCGTTTTGGAGGGCCAGCTAGCGTCGGCGGCGGCCCCAGCAGAGGACGCTCTCGCCCAGCTGCGAGAGCGGGTAAGTTGCTTGCTTAGATGCCCCTGGGCTTTTGTTTCTTTCTTGGGTCTTGACAAGATGTTTGATATTGCAGGAGCAGGAGCTGAGGACCGCCCTGGCGCGGACGACCACACTGGAGGCGGAGATGGCGGAGCTACGCCTACTCCCTGAGGCAGCGGAGGTGACGCGGTGGCGTGAGGCAACGGAGGAGGCGTCGTGGTGGCTCCAGGAGGCAGAGGCGGCGGGGCGCTGGCAGCAGGAGGCGGAGGAGGCGGCATGACTGTGCACCGAGGCCGGAGACCTCCGCACCCAGCTGGGGGAGGAGAGACACCGCTGCGACATGCTGCGGTCCGAGATGAAGGGCCTGGAGAGGAACCTAGCCTTGGTCGGACGCAGCCGTTCGGAAGCCAGTAGGAGCGGTATCCCGAGCGGGTCCGCTGGGCACTATTTGACTGGTTCCTCCGGACGGCAGAAGAACGAGGAGGAGGCACGGCGGCAGGAGAGAGCACCGGAGGGTAGTGAGACAGGGCCGAGGGCGATGGCCCCTCCGTCTCCCCGCCCGCCTGAGGGTACGGGGGAGAGCGGTTGAGGGCTTGTACTTTTTGTTTGCCCCTTTTGTTATGACGATGTATATGATATGAACTGAATGGAATGGACTTTTATCTTATGGTCTGCGACTGAGTGACGGGTGAGAGCGACGGGTTAGATGTGAGTGCCGCCTTCTTTCTTTCGCGTCCTGCACACTTAGACAACCACAAGACAAGTTAGATCTGTTCTTAGGCTTAGCCCCTTGCTTTAAAATGCGACGAGTGACCGACCTTGATAATTAGTCAAGGGGCTAAGACTTATTAAATAGGCAAAAGATGCAAATAAACAAATGAGATGCATGGATGCAAACGGCTTGGAATTATAAAAACATTTTTTTGGAATTTTGAATTATTTGATGTTTTTGAGTTTTTGAAATATTTGATTTTTTGGAGTTTTGAAAATATTTGATTTTTTTGGAGTTTTGAACATATTTGATTTTTTTTTGAGTTTTTGACAATATTTGATTTTTTTGGAGTTTTGGTGAGCGTCTGAAGCCGACGTTAGCCCTTCCTAAAATAAGACGCGCGAGACGGAAGGTACTCGCACCTTCGGGCCACAACACTTAGACCGGTTCGAGCCACTGGTTTAGAGCCTTGATCACCTCCGATTTTCGCCACAGACCTCACTAGGCTAGGATGTGCGCTGAGAGGTGACAATGCCTCAGGAAACTACCCTTAGTTGATGCTGCGACTAGTTAAGCCGTACCCGAGAGGTGACTCAGCCTTATAGGGAGAAACGGAAGATTTTTTAAGGAAAGTCTTGTGTGGGTTTGGGGATGTTGGGTTCGACTACTTCCTACAGTATACCCTTCAAAGATTAGGTATGTTGTGGAGGGACTTTATGGTCTTTCGCTATGGACTTGCACTATTTGGGGCATGCGTACGACCGGGCTCATGAGCGTCCCGGGGACTTTGCCACTCTTTGCCATGCCCCTGTTGTATTATGGATTTTTCTTTTCTTTTCGTTCTTTGCTTCTTTGCCCTTCGTTATTTTGACCGTCTCTGTTTGAGACTTCCTCTCGTCAGGGTATGCTTTAGGTTGACGACCTTACCCTTACAATCCCTTTTGCCCCTACACTTCGACCGATTAGGAGAGAATGACCGATGCATCGCTAGAGTAGGACTCACACAGCTGCAGCATCTACCAAGTGCAGTTATCCGGGCTTGCTGTGGGTGTGTGTTAATCCTAACTTAGAACGATCCTTGACGATTAGGGAGGGACTTTAGACTTTCAACATGGGGTTATCCCCGATCTAGGTGTTGTGGCCTCACACCTATAGGCCTAAGGATAGAATCGTTTGAGGTACAACCCGTTCCATGGATGCGATAATTCGACGCCCTCAGCATTGATTAAGCGATAAGCATTTCCGGGGTAGACTTCCCTCACAACGTACGGACCTTCCCAGTTAGGTTGCAGTTTGGACCTAGGACCTCCGGGTTTGATAAAGATGCGTTTCAAAACCATATCACCCTCTTGGAATTTATGCTCAATTACCTTCTTTTGGAAAGACCTTGAGATTCGCCTTTGATATGAAAGCACATGGTCGGCTGCCATAAGCCGTCTTTCATCTAAGAGTTCCAATTGGACTAGCAATGCCTCTCGACGTTCGTCAAGATTAAGTTCTTTGTCTAATTGGACTCTTAGTGAAGGGATTAGGATCTCGTATGGGACTACCGCCTCCATCCCGTAAGTGAGAGCGTACGGGGTTTGCCCCGTGGGAGTGCGAACGGAGTTACGGTAGGCCCACAGAGCCTCTATTAGCTTTTCTGTCCAGTCGACGAATTTATGCGATTCACATGTCTTTTTCAGGATTTTAAGAAGGGTTTTATTAGTTGCTTTAGCTTGGCCATTGCCTTGTGGGTAATACGGTGATGAATGATGCAGCGTGATGTTGTATTTCTTATAGAGGTCCTGGAGCTCTTGTGCGATGAACTGCAGCCCGTTATCCGTGACAATGCTGCTTGGCACTCCGAACCGCGAGATGATATTCCTCATGATGAAGCGGCACACCGTGGATGCTTTGATTTCTGTGAAAGCTTCGGCTTCTGCCCACTTGGTGTAATACTCAGTCGCTGTTAGGATAAATGATTTTTGTTTGGTTTGAGCATTAGAGTCACCAAGAGGGCCAACAATGTCGAAAGCCCACATGGAGAACGACCAAGGTGTGGAGAGTGGATGCAGCGAAGAGGAAGGGGCATGGATTTTATCAGCATGGAGTTGACACTTGACACACCTACGGACATAGATGGTACAGTCTTCCTCTAGGGTCAGCCAGTAATAGCCCTGCCTAATAATCTTCTTTACGAGCATTTGACTGTTAACGTGCCCTCCACATTCACTAGCATGGGCCCCTTCCACCACTTTCCAAGCCTCGTCATCAGTAAGGCATCTTAAAAGGACTCCATTAAGGGCTCGCCTGTACAGAACTTCTCCGACAACTGTGTACCTTAAGGCGGCTCTTCTGATGGCCCTGCGGTCTTCTGCACTTGCCCCTTCAAGATATGTTCCATCCCTGCAGTATTGCTCTATCTCAAAGTACCATGGTAGTTCTTCTTCATTCAGGATCTCCTCGAGCTCAGTTAACATGACCTGCTGTGCTCCTCTCTTCCTAGCCCTCTCTTCTAAAGTTGCCCTAAGGTCGCTAAACCAAGGGTCCTGGGTAGATGGAACATCGAGACGCTGGACGACGATTGTCTCAGTCTGGCGACTCAGAGGGAAGGATAGGGATGAGGCTAGCGACGCCAGAGCGTCGGCCAGGATATTTTGGGAACGAGGAGTGTGGATATAAATGATCTTGCGGAACTGCCTTGCCAACAGCGTGACCAGGTCTTGGTATGGCTTGAGCTTCGGGTCACGAGTGCGGTAAGTTGAGAGCACCTGCCGCAGGACGAGCTGAGAGTCTCCTATAATTCTGAGGTGCGATGCCCCCAGCAGATAAGCATGCTTGAGACCAGCAAGGAGAGCCTCATACTCCGACATGTTGTTGGTAGCGGGGAAGGTGAGTTGATATGCAAAGGGGATGGTAATGCCTTCCGGGGTAAGCAACACGTCTCCAATGCCCCGTCCCTGAGAGTTGAGTGCACCATCGAAATGAAGGGACCAGAAGGGGTCTTTGAGGATAGCTGAGAGTTCCTCATCGGGGAATTCCTCTCGGAGGGAGTAACTTGAGGGAGTGGAAGATGGGCCAGATGCTCGGCGATGGCATACCCCTTGACGGCCTTTTGGACCACAAAGGATATGTCAAACTGAGAGAGGAAACTCTGCCAGCGTGCTAGCCGATCAGAAAGGACGGGTTTTTCAAGCAGGTAGCGGAGTGGATCCATCCTTGAGATCAGCTTGACCTCGTGGGCAAGGAAATAATGCTTGAGCTTTTGGACCACCCACAAGAGTGCGGCACAAGTTTTGTCCGCGGTGGTGAACTTGGATTCGGCGGTGTTGAAGAGCCTAGAGAGGTAGTATGCTGCCCTTTCTTTCCCAGATTCATCATGCTGTGCTAGGACAGCTCCTAGGGAGTCCTCAATGACTGAGAGATATAGGATTAGCGGCTTTCCGGGTACAGGAGGCTGTAAGACTGGGGGATTCATGAGACAACTTTTTAGCTCATCGAAGGCTGCTTGGCATTTGTCATTCCATTCGAATTTTGCCCCTCCTTTCAAGAGATCATAAAATGGACGACATCTTTGCGAATGCTGGGAGATAAATCTTCTGATGAATTGCAAACGCCCGATTAACCCTCTTAATTGCAAGATGTTCTTTGGAGGAGGCATTTCTTCTATAGCCTTGGCCTTATTTGGATCGATCTCAATGCCCTGCTTGCTAACTATGAAACCTAGCAGCTTTCCTGATGATACCCCGAACACGCATTTCTTCGGATTCATTCTCAGCTGATATTCTCTTGACCTCTGCAACACCTTCGCTAGAATTTTGGGGTGTTCTCTCCTGGTTCTCGACTTCACCAAGATGTCATCCACGTGTACTTCTCCATAAATGTGTATCATGTCGTGGAAGATGGCCATCATCGCCCTTTGATAAGTAGCCCCAGCATTCTTCAGCCCTAAGGGCATGACTACATAGCAGTACGTTCCCCAGGGCGTGGTGAAAGATGTTTTCTCTTGATCTTCAGGAGATAGACGGATTTGGTTGTATCCTGAATATCCATCCATGAATGTGAGGGTCTCATACCCAGTAGTGTTATCGATAAGCACATCAAGATGAAGAAGCGGGAAGTCGTCCTTCGGATATGCCTTATTCAAATCCCTGAAGTCGATGCAGATTCTGACTTTGCCGTCTTTCTTCATGACAGGGACTATATTGGCCACCTAGTTCGGATAAAGCACTACCCTGATGAATCTAGCCTTATGGAGTTTATCTACTTCGTCCTTCATCTTCAGGGCCATGAGTGGGTGGAACCTTCTGAGCTTCTGCTTGATTGCCTTTGCCCCTTCTTTTAGTACCAGTCCGTGCTCCACTAGCGAGGGGTCTAGACCGGGCATGTCCTCGTAAGACCAGGCGAATGTGTCCTTGTACTCCCTCAGGATTTGCACCAGTTCTTCTTCTTTATCAGGAGGGAGGTTTTCTGAAATAATCACAATCCTGGGATCTTCTTCTGTTCCGAGGTTGACTTCCTTAGTAGGTTCATCCACTGCCGTTGTGGGCTCATCAAATCTTCTCACTCCACTGGCATATTTTTCGGCAGCGTCATCTACTTCGCTATCCTCTTCATCGACTAGGTGCTCATCATTCATTATCTCGTAGACGCTGAATCCGTCGTCTAAGAACACCCCATCTTGCTCGAAAACTTCTTCAAGCACCAGCGCTTCCTTTGTGAACTCCTCTATCAATAGCAGCGCTTGACACCGTCGAGCTAACTCTTGAAGATATCTCCGGGGAATAGCCTTTCCCCGTTGCTTCCTAGGATGCTGCTTGGTTTTGGTGGATACCGGGCAGACCTGACTCTCTACCCTAGGCCTAATGCTAGACTCACCTACCCTAGGCTCTCCTAGACTAGACGACTCTACAGGACTGGGGGAGGATATGGTGTCCCCGAAGAGAATGGCTCCTAGTGAAGGAGCAGGAGGGGAAGCCCCAGTCGAGGGGTGCCCCTGATCAGGAGAGTGAAGGAGGAATGCCGGCTCCTCGACCTCAACGTGCATTTGAAAATGGGCGTTTTTTTTTTTTTTTTTTTTTGAGATCGCTGGAGAGCATGCAACAGGAGAGGGCGACCTCGTGGTCACCGGGATTGGACTGCAGGGCAGTGAGGATTGCAGGTGGGAGGTCTGGTGTGAGGAGGCTGTGTGCCGCCGTCAGGAGTTGAGGGGTCAGCTGAATAAGCAAGGGAGGAGAGGACGGGACCAGACTGGGCAGGAGGGAATCCAGAAGGGACGAGTGGATGGCTAAGCAGGTGCCCCTCCAGAGTTCATCTATGGTTTTCCCCTCTTCATAGGGGATGTCCGGCTCTCCTATGTCTGAGGCATCGTTCATGAGCTGCCTTTTAGATGTGATGGCAGTGGGTGGATCTAGTAGCTCCGCCGCAGCTGGCGGCCATGTCCTTTCTTCTTCCCAGAACAGTCGGCTGAAGGCGATGGTGATGTCTTCTATGTCAAACCATCTGTACCATTCAGCCTCTGGGTTCCCTGTCTTTCTCCTTCTAGTTGGACGGAGTGCCTCTAATGCTTTGTAGGTTAGCAGGGGGGCCATGTGCCGAGAGAAGTTTCGGCCATGCACCTCATGCTGTGACAGCTCTGCTTTGACTATCACGGTATTATATCCAGGTTGGGTAGGCCCCCTAATGAAATGACACCAGAGTGTCCATGTGAGTGGTTCACGGTCGGCCTTAAGAGTGGATGTGCTGGATGACCATGGTTTGGATTTCTCCTTGTACCCCAAGCCCCATCGGCTTTTCATGACAATGTCAGGGATGGGTTTGACTATGCCCTGTAGCTCTGCCCCTAGACCCTTGCCTTCCTCATACCCTAGTTTCATCATGATCTGCCATCCTTTGGTATTCAGCGGCTCCTTTCTCTTGACTGCGTTGACCTGTGCTAGATTGACCTCTCGCTGCGATTGGAATGAGTAGCTCCAGGGGTAGTTGACGTCTAACACTGAGATGACGGGCTTGTTGACGGGCCAGACAGCCGGGAGGAGGGTATCATTAATGGCATCGACAGTGTGAGCAGTGGCTATACTTTTGACTTTGATGATTCGTCCCTGGAAGGGGAACTTGAGACATTGATGTGCGGTGGATGGTACAGCTCCTAGTGACTCTAACCATGGGCGCCCCAGGATAGCTTTATACACGGGGTCGATGTCAAGCACATAAAGGTCCACAGCGACAGCGAGTGGCCCCAGTTCGACTTGTACGGTTGCCTTGCCGTGGCAGGATCTTCTGGAGTTGTCGAAGGCGGCTATGGTGGTGGGTGTTGGTCTCAGTATCCCTTCTGATACATCACAGGCCCTCAGGGTACTCAGCGGGCAGACATTTATTGATGCCCCCGTGTCGACCAGTGCTGCTCCTACTGCCACATGATTGATGACCAGGGTTATGCAGAGTGGGAGCCTCCTGGCTTCTGGGGGTGCTAATTCGCTTTCGACAAAGGTAATTGCTAGCCCGCGAGTTACCATGGCTAGGGCACTAGGTAGCTTGTCAGCCAGCATGTCTTCATTCACTACCACCTTCTGCAGGAAATTCCTCAGGGCTTCCTGGTACTCCTTGGACTTCTTTATTAGCTCCAAAATGGAGATTTTAGCTGGCATGTGATCCAGGTGCTTGAGGATGTCATAGTGGGTTCCAGGCAGCGGCTCAATCAACCCCTCATCTTGCATTTGTTGCTGAGCTTGTTGTTGTTGTGGCGGTTGCAGGACCTGCTGGGGGTTTGTGGAAGTGGAGGTAGTGGAGATAGGTGGGTACGGGCGGCGAAAGACTCTCCCGCTCCGCAGGGTGGTCGGATGGGTAGGTGGTTGTCTGGTGGAGGATAGTGTAGCAGCGGAGGGTTGGTCTGACCCAGGTGGTAGTAGGATAATGGGGGAGGGAGTAGATATGATGGGTGGTAGAGGTAAGGAGACAGGTGGAGCGAAGGGTAAGATAATGGGTGGACTAGCGACTGGCGCGGATGTTGAACCGACGGGCAGAATGACAGAGTTGGCCATGGAAACTACAGGAGGGATCGACTGGGGAGCCGTGTAGGCTGGTTGTATTGTTTAGGATTGAAGGGGATATTGGTGGTTAATGGCCATCATCTGTTGAACGTCTAGTTCGTCATCATACGTCTAGTTTGCTTGAGGAGGAGGGTGGTGGACGATGGGGTTTACCTGGGCAGCTTGCTGTGGTGGTGGGTTTGGAGCTGGTGGATGGTTAGGTAATGGGTTGTGGACGATCCCGAGGTCCTGCAACGGCTGTTGATGTTGCTGCTGTTGTTGTTGCTGAGGGGGTGGCTGGCGCTGTTGCCTCTGCTGCTGTTGTTGCCTCTGCCTTTCCTTGATATCTCCGATCACTTGCCGGAGAGCTGTCCAGTCTATCCTGTGCTGCTCGTGCAAGTCATACACCAAATCTTTAAATGTAAAGCACTGGTCGATGGTATGACCAGGCTGCCGGTGGAATACACAGTACCGAGTTTGGTCCACACTAGGGTTCAGAGGTCTCTCAGGAGGGAGCCTAATGGCATCTGTGGAGAGCAAGGCCAAGAATATGTCCAAGAGTGTCTCCGGCAATGGCGGGTAGTGAGTTCTTCTAGGACCCATGGGACGCCTTTGCTGAGAGCCATCAGGAGGTGGCACTTGGTTGTATTGGCGTGGTGGTTGCCCTTGTGGTGGATGGGTAGGGTTCTGACCCTGGGCATTGTAAGGTTGACGATTTTGGCTCTGGCCGGCAGGGTTGAACGCGCTCACTTGCTCGTTCACTTGGACGCCCTCAGTGACTGGCCCCTGAGGCTTTCTTTGGAACGGGGACTTTTGGGGTTCGAACATAGAGTGAATGGGAGAATCTTTGAGCTGGGTTTGGATAAACTGGGCCCGGCTGTAGAGTTAATGCATGGTGGTGATGTCATTCATCGCCAGGATGTTTCTGTAGGTAGGCGTGGCATTGGCGATGATGATCTTCACCTTCTCCCCCTATGAAAGGTACCCCGGAACTCTGGTGGCCATTTGCCTCCACCTATCGGCGTACGAGGCAAAATCCTCGTCCGACTTCATCTTCTCAGCCATGAGATCTGTAAGGGAGTATTCGGGCCCGACCCTGTCTTGTAATTGTTCGAGGAACTTGGCCTTCACGACAGCGAAGTCTTCAGCGTCCTCGGGTAACAAGGAGTAGAACCAATCTAGGGCGTGCCCATCCAGCGACCGGCGGAAGAGATATGCCATGAGGCGGCAATCATGCTGGTAGGAGGCGGACTCATAGATGAAATCTTTGATATGGGTATAGGGATTGCCTGAGCCGTTGTATTTGCGGTACTTCAGCAGCTCAGATGGAGAGGGGACCCATAGGCCATTGAAATTTGGCATGTGCACATCGTGGTGCTGCCTAGGGTTGACTTGCTTTCAGAGCTCTTGGAGCTCCTTCTTGATAGACGCCCACTCGGACATCATGTCCGGTGCGGCGGATGGCTGAGCGTACATGGAAGAGGCGTGAGAGGTGGGCCTGGCGCGTGGCTCAGGACGATGAGGGGAGTAACATGGCTGATATGGTGGAGACCGCGGCCTCGACTCACGGGGAATATAGTGCTCAGATTCAAATGGCGTAAATCGGATGGTCCGTGGCCGGATGGGGGTGTTGTCGACTCGTCCCATGGTGATATGGGGGCCGGATGTAGCTGCTGCGGGGCGTGACGCACCCGCTCTAGGTGAGGGCGAGGAGGCGGCCTTTCCTTTGAGGGCCGTCATGAGGGTTTGGATCTGGGACTGATCAAGCTGAGGAATTAGGCGCAAGAGCTGAGTGGCTTGATCGTCTGACTGAGGAGGATGGGTGTTCTGAGACGGGCCGCCATTGTTGTGATGGTGACCTTCAGAGGTATGGACAGTAGCGACCCAGGGCGGGGTCGACTCCCTGAAGAGATCATGAGGAAGGGAGTCCTCGTAGTCTTGGGAGGTGTAGAGGGCAGGGTCCTGCTTCTCATCGTAGACCGGGTTCAGATATGACTCCATATTTGGGAAGTGAGCACAGAAAGATGGGGAAAGCCTTTCCAGACTTGAGAGAGACGACCTAACCTAGACAGACTCTTAGTTTCCTAAACACACAATCCTATGCAGACAAAAGGAAAGAGAAAACGTCTCACCCAAAGCAAGCAACTGGCAATGATGATGGTTTCTTTTAATTGATTCAAGTTTGCCTTTTAGTGATTTGACTTTTAGCAACTTCTCTCCAAACAAGGAAGGGGTTTCCTAAATGGAAGGAGGTTTCCAACTGCGGATATGACTAGGATTCTTTCAACCTTGCCAAATGAATTAGACTCCATCCTAGGTGGCGACGGGTACAACCAGCCCGGCGACCGTGTGGGAATCCACGGTCAGCAGGGACTTATGGAGGCCCTCAAGCGAGTGCTCTAGTCGGACACAAGGAATATGTGGCCGAGAGAGCGAGCGTCGCTGAGGAGGAACCTATACTACAAGTATGGAACGATGTATGCAAATCCTATGTGCACCGGAGTGCATGCAAAATTCTAACCTAGTACTAACACAACAAGAATTAGGGCTAAATGCTCTCAGAGGAAGAAGGCGACGAGATAGCTGTCGCGACCAAGATCGCGACAATCAGCCCGTCGCGTTCCTTCTCGCGGGGGACAGAAAGCAATTAGGTCCTAATTATGCACGAAAAATCAAACAATCCTATAACATACAAGACTAATCAATCTCTCAAGAGCATGGAATAAGCATGATATGATGGACTATGGATGGAGTATGCAACAAATGAACCCGAATTTGCAAGGAAACTCAAAAGACCAGGGTACTGACCTGATTGCGACAGACTCCCCATCGCCTCCCTTATCGCGACGACACAGGCGTCGCGTTCTCCGCAGACTCGACAATTTTAAATGATGCAAGAAAGTGTTCGGGCGGAGCACGTACCTGGTAGCGACGCTGCTGCTGTCACCTCCCTTATCGCGACGAAAGGGACGTCGCCTTCCTCACAGCACACAGAACAGAAGCAGACAAGGAAGACGCTGTGTGCTAACCTGATCGCGACGTGCCGTATGTCGCTATGCTGATCGCGATGTTGATATTGTCGCCTTCTCACCCAGAACCGCAGAGCACTAAGAAACTCAGAGGAAAA
Organism: Colocasia esculenta; assembly: GCA_014218235.1. NCBI lineage: Eukaryota > Viridiplantae > Streptophyta > Magnoliopsida > Alismatales > Araceae > Colocasia > Colocasia esculenta. The sequence goes on from CM024760.1 coordinate 85,205,588, forward strand.
GAACTAAAAGAAAGAAAAACTAAGAACACAACACACCCGTTAGAAGTTAAGAACGGCAGGGAAAGAAAGAGCAAGCATGATGGGCACTAGAAGTCGCACCGTGATCGCCAAAAGGTGTAATCACGAGATTGTGCTCCATTTTCTTGATGAAAATATGAATATGGGGAATTGGAAATTTACCGTGATCACCACCAATGCAGTCGCCTCTGGGTGTTCAGATGGAGGGCTGACTACGTTGGAAAGGAAAAAGTAAAAGGAGGCGTACCTAGTAATGCGACACAGGGGTCGTCGCTATGCTTTGATCTAAACGTGACGTTGACGGCGGCGCCTTCTTTATCGCGACAGGGCCCTGGTCGCCTTCCTCTTCAATGGATGGAAATGTGGGTTCTTTGTCTTCCTGCTCCTCAGCCGGCCGAGGGGCAAGAGCCTCACCTTGCTCTAACCTTCAAACACCTGCCAAAGTGATTTAAACAAGATAAACACCCATTAGAACTCGGGTGTAGAAGATCTATTCAATGAAAAGCATGAATGTAGCACCCCGGAAATTTTAATTACATAAAAATTTAAATAAATAGAAATAAATAATTTCATAATATTAGATTATTTAAAACATACGTACCATTATCGTATGTGCTAAAACGCATCGAAAAAATCCGTAAAAATGGGAAACCAACCCCACACATTATTCTTAAGGGTTCCACAAAGAAAGTTATGCGATGAAAAATCTGATTAACCAAGTGAGCATCACATGGTGACCAATTATCCGAATTAGGAAACAAGTCGGAAAACCGTTAATACGGAAATACGACGCAATCATAAATTAAATGAAAATGTTAGAAAGGCTTATAACATTATATATTAATGACACAATATCATAATTCGGCCAATGGATCACATATGACCCAAAAATCAAATAAAGCTAGAAAATGCATGGAAATTCGTAACCATAAATAAGCTGAAATTAAAAAGGGGTAATTAGGGTTTAATTGGGATGCAATCATGCACTTTTAGCAACCCAAATTCATGCCTACCCATCCATGGAAGTTGCTTGATGGCCAAGACTCTCTAATGGAGGAAGAAATCATCAAAAATAGGAAACCAACATGCCAATCCCGCAACCCTTCTTTCCTAGTTACAATAGGACTCCTAAACACCATGGTTACTTAAATACTCTTCACCCAAACCCTAGGGACGAATTTAGAACTTGCTGGGGTCGTGTGGAGGAGCTCTTGGTGGCTGGAGAGTAGGAGATCAAGCATACCAAGCTCATCTTCTTCCCTCGTTCATCTGCTACGACCTGCACAAACCACCCTCTTGAAGCCGATCAAAGGTAGGCCAAACCTAAATCCCATCATGCAAGGCTTATACCCCTGGAAAGAGGGTCGAGTCTACTTCCTAACCCAAGTGGAATGCCCAAATTCCATGCAGTATACATGGAGTATTAAGCGTTCTTCAAACAGTGGTCTGAACACGGGTTTTCTGAAGAACGAGACTTCATCAACCCAAGAGGTAGGTTTTCTCGGGCCAAATCTTAACATCTCCTAAACCAAATGTGTAGAGCATCAAGTTAGTTTTCATTTCCCTCTGGTTTCATCGAATTTCATTGAGTAGATTTTGAATTATAAGAATTTTCTCAAAGTCGTGCAATTTTAGGGCTTTTCCTATTCTTCATATGCTTCATGTGATTCAAACCGAATTAGGGTAAACTCACAACATGAAAGTTATTCTACTAGTCATCCTCTTCAAGTTTGGTGTTGAACATTTTGTCTTAATCTCGTCAGTTAGAGAGTTATAAGCATGGTAATAGGGTTGCTGCCTAAAACTACGACTTCAGGTTACACTTGTTCTGACCTTGTGTTCAACGTGATCAAAGCCTATTGAAACCATCCTTATTTTCCAATTCCGATTTACTGGAAGTACCCTTGTATGTCTAGGTTGTTTTAAAACTAGTTTCGTTATTTTTCATACACTGTACAATTTGTTCTCTATTTCGGAAGCACCCTGTGTCAATAGATGGAAGTTCTGGACCGCAATCCAAGAGCATGTCCTTGCTCTGTCAGAGTCTGGCACAGAACTTGTGAACGCGACGGCCCGATAGGTCACGTTCAGAGGTCTTGTTGCGACACCCCTCTAGTCGCCTTCTTAATGCGACGTGCGCTCCGTCGCTATCTACCTGCCTGATCTGACTTCCCTGTCGTGATGCTCACACCCCTGTGTCGCCTTCTGGGCCCGACCCATCTCCTTCCTTGTAAGACCCTGTCGCGATCTGACCCCGGGCTTGACAACACCCTGACGCCTTCCTTACAGACCCTGTCGCGACCTGACTCCGAGCCTGACACCCATGTCGCCTTCCTTATAGACCCCTGTCGCGATCTCAGAATTTTTGCAGAAAACCCCACTTACTATCTTGCAAACCTAACCACTATACCCGAGGTCTGGTCAAAGTAATATTTAGTGTGTATTGCACGTGTTTTGGGTCTGATCATTACATGATTGTTATTTAATGCCTTAAAAGTGATTAACCTATTTAAAAACTTTAATTACATGAATGCTATTCTAAGTGCTCCTTAAATGTTATGATCCATTCATGCTTCTTGTGATTTAATCTTCCTACTGTTCTTCCACGTTTAAATGATAATGGTTATCATAAAATCTTTCAATCCATGATTAGTTAAAGTGCATAGTTTTGTTCCATGTTATTTTGTCAAGTGCTTCTTGTGAGTTTGAGACCGATGGTTTGTGAATTGAGACACGCGTACCGCACTACACACTAGCACTATTAGGCAGCCTTTTCTTGGGAAATTGGAAACTCTCTACCGGTCATTCCGAATCGGTAGACTAGCGACCTTTTTCCAAGGCCTCGTAAATCTCCTCTGACCATGGATTCCCACATGGCCGACGAGTTGGTTGTACCATTGAAGTTCCCTGAAGATAGCGTGCACTTCCTTTCTCCTCTTGTTCTCGTGAGCGTGATTTGACAATCTAGACTAAAGCCATTAATGTAAAGATTTAACCAAAGTACAAATCATACCGTTATGCTTCCGAAATTATCTCTCGATAATTGTTATCATGAAATCATGTTCAATTACTTATCACTTGTTCCCATCATCATCATGAACATGACATTACACATGCTTACATATTGAAACTCTCATTTGGCCATTATTAATGATTGTGGGTATCTACATTTAAAATTTACATGAGATGCTGACAGGGCACGGCGTGTGTCCAAGGGCTCTAATCTAGCCCCAATGACGGCGAGTCATAGATATACTGTTAACCATGGGGTATAATGATTACTGGCGTTGCATCTGCGCTGGGTGTACTTTCTTGCTTGTTGAATGTTAGATACAACAACCACATACATGTGTCCTAGTGTGCATTCTTGGTGGATCTTTCCTTGGTGTATATTAGAGTCTACATGCCTGATTAGTGTTACATGATCGTGCTCGTGCGTTCTTGCTTGCTTGCTTGCGTGATATGGCCATCCTGCATTTAATGCAATTAGCGATATCCTGCGTTCTTGACATCAAGTGAAATCTCGTGTGCTCGTACAAAGTGATCTATTGCTAGTTCTATCTTGTCATCTTGTTCACAATCTTATTCTATCATAATCACTCTCTCTAGCTTGTTTTATATACCATGTTTTAACGAGTTTTATTCGTACTTGCATATCATTCATCGTACTTGCCTAGTTCTAAAATGTTAATCACTTATATCATTGCCCGCACATTGAGATATAAATCCTACTGGGCTAGTTTGCTCATTCCTACTTTTACCCAATCTAGGTGACTATGAAGTTCAAGTGGAAGAGCAAGACGAGGATGGGAATGCGTCTGAGTGAAGAGCGTTCCACTATGAGTCCAGTTATAGTAGTTTGCTTCGAGTGTTAGTACAATGTAGTAGGAAGTGAGGATTAAATGTATTTTCCCTTTTATTGAGTCTTAGTCCTGTACTAGTATCCATTTGGAACACAATGAGTTGAGATTGAATAAAAGATTAGTTGAGTTCAATATTTGGGCCCTATGATGATGTATGTTGTTATATATTTAGTGCGTGCTAGCTAGAGGCTTATTTGCCGACTGTTCATGTCTCGGGATATCGACTCTAATTAATCAATTAATATCCGCTGCGTAATTCTCAGGACGTGACAATGAAAACATGAACTATAATGGAGGGAACTCACGAGATTGGGGCTTTTAACCCCTGTGGGTGTTAAGTTTGGGTGTGTGTGTCGTGATCTAATGCTATTCTACGAAGAAAACAAGACTATGCATGCAAGAATTGAATGAAATAAAGAGAAGAAGGGAAAAGGAATTGTGTAGCCGATGGAAAAATGCCCTGGAGGGCTCTTCTGAGTCGTCTGGGGGAGAAACTCTCTTCGTGGAAGATGGAGCTCTCTGGAAGAGGAAGAAGCAGACTCCGGCCTTGCCCAAAAAGATGCAGAGATGAGGTACTTATGGGTGATTATTCCCAACTCGGGTATGAGAGGAATAATGGGAAGGAGTCCGAGTCTGGTTAAGTATGGCTATGTATGGGCAATTGGAACTTGGAAAGGGACATGTTAGGAAGGTCTCCTCCGAATTTGAAAGGATTTGGACGTAATTTGAACGTCCAAATGAAGCAATATCCATCTTTGGCATGTGTCCAAGTTGGCTTTGGAAAGGGTTTCCTGTTTAAAGTCCAGAACGCGACAGCCTTCTTGTCGTCTTCCTGAATGCGACGCCTCGATACGTCGCCTTCCTTATATGGAAGGTGACTTCAAGTCATTTTGCGATTTTCTCAAGATTTAAAATATGGATTTATGATCGCGACATGGGGGCTGTCGTTTTCAGGAAAGCGACATAGGGCCTGTCGCCTTCTGGACTTTTCTGCGTTTTGGGCCATTCAATGTGTCCAATTTTCATGCACAGCCTTCGAGTTAAAACATCGGACTCCTGACTCAGAGAGCTATAGTGAGAGATTGATTTGACCAGGAAGGGTCCTCTAGGGCGATGAACTAATGGAAATGATGTCATGATTGGAGAAAGCCAGCTTGACGATGATGAGCCAACGTGGGGCGTCAATGATACGACAAGAGATTTTTGCTCGACTTATGGGTCAGAAATGGGTGTCTACAATATGGTGTCCCTGACTCTGACTAGGAATGGATCATTTGCCTTCTTCTCTCTGATCTCGTCAAGGATGTCGGGTTGAGCTCTAAGATTAGCCACTATCATCTTATCACTTCTCTTCTCAATGTTCAGATCCAGACTAGCGAACTGTTCTAACAATTGCATCTCGCCCATGACTAAACATGATAATGAAGCTACAGCTTCCTACTGAGTGCATCAGCTACAACATTACCTTTGCCTGGATGATATTGAATGTTGAAATCAAAGTCCTTCAGATACTCCAGCCATCTTCTTTGTCTCCTATTATGTTCCTTTTGAGAGAATAAGTAGATAATGAACTGCTCCCCATATAGGTAATGCCTCCAGATCTTGAGTGCAAATACCACTGCAGCTAATTCTAAGACATGGACATGATAGTTGACTTCATGTGACTTTAACTGCCTTGAATAATAAGCTATCACCTTCTCATTTTGCGTTAACACGCAGCCTAGATCGATTCCAGATGCATCAGTGTAGATTGAGAATCCTTCGCCCTCGACTGGTAACATGAGGACAGGTGTAGATGTCAAGAGTTGTTTTAGTGTCTGGAAGCTCCTTTCACACTCCTTGCTCCAGACATATGGATTCTCTTTCCGCATAAGGCGCGTAAGAGGTACAACTATCTTGGAGAAGTCTTTTATGAACCATTTGTAATAACCAGCCAGTCCAAGAAAACTTCTGATCTCAGTAACATTGGTCGGCCTTTCCCAGTTGAGCACGGCTTCTACCTTGGAAGGATCGATAACGATACCATCCTTGGAAATAACTTGGCCTAGGAATGATACCTCCTTAAGCCAGAATTCACACTTGCTCAATTTGGCGTAGAGTTGGTTGTCCTGCAAGATCTGCAGAGCGATCCTCAGATGCTCCTCATGCTCTTCCTTGGTCTTCGAGTATATGAGAATATCATCAATGAATACCATGATGAATTTGTCGAGGTAGGGCCAATATATGATGTTCATCAGTTGCATAAAAGCTACATGAGCATTGGTTAGTCCAAAAGGCATGACTACAAATTCGTAATGACCATACCTGCTCCTGAAAGCCGTCTTGTATATGTCTGCATCTTTAATCCTCATCTGATGATATCCCGATCTAAGGTCAATCTTAGAAAAATATTTAGCTCCTGATATTTGATCAAACAATTCATCAACACGTGGCAGGGGGTACTTGTTCTTGATAGTGAGATTATTCAACTGCCTGTAGTCGATGCATAATCTCATGGATCCGTCCTTCTTCTTGACGAACAGCACTGGTGCTCCCCAAGGAGAAGTACTTGGTCGGATAAATCCCTTTTCCAGCAGTTCCATCAATTGCTCCTTTAATTCTTTTAATTCAGCGGGGGACATCCTGTATGGTTGGCGTGATACTGGTACAGCTCCAGGTATGAGGTCAATTGAGAAATTGACATCTCTTTCAGGTGGTATGCCTGGTAGCTCATCGGGAAACACATCAGGGTATTCTTGCACGATATGGATGTCGGATATCTTAGATGATTTCTTCTCAACCACAATAGCGGCAAGAAATGCCACACAGTCCTTTCTTATCATGTTCTGTGCTTTGATGGCAGAGACGAGAGCCTCTTGTGTCTACATCCCGTGAAGGTCAACTTAGGGAATTCAGTAAAGGAAATTTTCCCTCTTCTACAATCCACGATAGCCGCATACGTGGATAGCCAATCAGCTACCAATATGACATCACAGCCTTCCATGGGCATACAGATCAGGTCTGCTCTAAGATTGAGTTCCCCAATCTTAACCTCAGCTAATGGAAAATACTTATTCAATTGAGCATTTTCCCCAAGTGGTGTCATGACAGGTAGTTCAAATTCCATAAATGCAGGTTTTTCAGTTAATGTATCAGCAAATGTTTGTGATATAAATGAATGTGTTGCACCAGTGTCAAACAAAACAAATGCTGATTCAGAAAAGACTGGTAAGGTACCTTTGACAACTCCACCTTCCTCGGTGGTTTCAACCTCTTGCAGAGCCTATAGTCTGCCTGGCTTCTTCTGTCCCGCAGGATGCTTCTCGTTCTCCTTAAGCAGGGGACATTTAGGAATACGATGATCACGGCTCCCGCAATGTAGGCATGCGCCTACCTTCCTCTAGCATTCTTCTGATGTGTGACCTAGCTTGTCACAATGCTTGCATCTCAGTTTGTTGTTTGGAGTAGTAGGGGTGGGAACTTTGGGCTTCCGTTCCTGGCTTGGCCCGTCAGTGATACTAAACGGCCTTTTCTTGTCGTTAGTGGGATTGCTCGGCGCTCTGAATGTCAGCTCCTTCTTTACCATTCTACCTTTGATGTGTTCGGTGAGTTTGGTCGCATCCTCCAGACATTGTGCTCTCTTGACCATCTCCGGATAAGTCTGAATATCAAATGGTGCCAGTTGTGTGATAAAAGTGGGTCTGAGCCCATTAAGGAATCTCTTCGCCTTCATCCTCTCGGTGCTCACCAGATGATTGGCATATCGTGCCAACCGGGAAAACTGAGCCTCATACTCAGTGACAATTAAGTTCCTCTGCTTCAGTGCTGTGAACTCAACGGCCTTCCTTTCTTGCACCGTTCGAAAAAGTACTTGGAGTTGAAGTGCTCCTTGAACTCATTCCATGTGAATTGTGCGTCTACTTTGGTTGCCTCAACGGACTCCCACCACGCACGGGCATCCCGTTCAAGTTGGAATGTGGCAAGTAAAAGCTTATATCCATCCGCGCATTGCATAACGCGGGAGATACACTCAGTCTCCTTGAGCCAATTCTCTGCCTCATCAGGGTCAGTGGTCCCACTGAATCGAGGCGGGTTCAAGTTGTGGAAATTTCTGTTTAATTCACCAGCTCCTCGGTTATTGTTGTTATTAGCTCCAGCAGCCTGGAGTAATGTCTGAGTAAGCTGTTGGATTGTGTGTTGCATGTCACAGAGTTGACCACGCTTCGCTGCCATTGCTAGTGTTTAAGTTCCTTCAAAAGAGAATTAAAATGTAAGTCGTTGAGTTTGCACTAAGTTTGTGCGTGTGTGCGTTTGTTTTATCTTATTACCCTTGGTTCTACCCATCTCACATAGGTACGGAATTTAGACTCTAAGTCAAGGTAGGTCAAACCCAGATCATCCTATACTTAAGAATAACCTAGGCTCTGATACAACAAAACTGTAGCACCCCGATGTGAAATATCGGATCAGAATTACAGTTATTAAATAGTACAAAGCAAGAAAATAAATTACAAACCATTGCTCAATTGGAATAATATCAAATAACCTCCAATTTCATTAATATTCCATCAAATCATGACCTAACTATTACATCAACTGATCAGAGCCATAACTAGGGCCCAGAGTACTTTATTCAAATCTAAACTAATACATATGGACTAACTGACTCATAACTATACTAACTAACTACAAAGCAAATGGTTGCTGAAAGGGGTCACTTTTGGACATCGTCCTCGTTCTCATCCACATGAGTGTGGTCATAATCTGACTCACCTGAACACATGAAATAAATGCAGGATGAGCGAATAACGCCCAGTAGCGAGCCCAGTAGGACTTAATATCTCATGAGAACAAGCATGCTTTAAATAATTAACGTTTAATAGAATGGCCATGTAACGAAAATAGCACAACGATAACGATAATAGAATGGCCATGTAACGATAATAGCATGTAACGATAGCACTTGTATAGCACTTGAGTAGATAGCACTTTGATTGTCAACGTTTAATTGTTATAGTATTAAATGGCACTGGATGCATGTCGTACACATCTTGATCATGTAACCCTTGCAAGGAAATAACACTCTTCGGGAGCTCTCCCCAGGACCAGATCGGGCCCTATTTCACTGGCATATAGCACTTGTTTATTTTTAGACAATCAATTGTATGGCCAAATAGAGTACCAAGAATAGGTGAGAGTAATAAAGGAAATAGATGAGAGTATAGAGTGAAAGTGAACAGATGAGAGTAACGAGATAGTACATGAGATAGGGGTATAATCGTAAAACAACATTAAACCACGATGGAAACAGTTGCACAATACCAGGTCAGGTACCGGCAGTCTGGTAGAAGTCACCACCTCCCATTAGCCGTGCTAGGAACACAGGCTAGATGGTCCGGCATGATCACGAGGTAAGAAGGAAACACTATGGTCGTTTAGATCGTACTGATCCCTAAGGTGTGACGGGTTTTAGGGTATAACCAGCTCGTCGGCTAAGGACGTGTGCCAAAACCAAGAAGACCTACGGAGGCCTGGACAAGGATTCCCTGGTTCAGTCAGGAGTCTTCTCGGTGGAGAGGTGGTCCATGCCAAGAGAAAGTGTGTAGAAACTGGTCCGTCGTGCCTCGAGTGCTCGAAGGCCGAGGGAAACGGTAACGGAGTATAAAATGCGCAAGTGAAACGAAGACAAGTGTAATTATATAAAATAGGGAATTTAGTAATTTATTTCACTAAATTACCAAATATATTATTGAATAATTTAACAAAGTTTAATGGCAAACATGATGGTTAAGTGTGTGTAAGTGTAGATGAATCAAGAGAACAAGTATGGTTGTGCATATAGCTTTTAGATTAATTAATTTCATGTAATAATACCCATTATTAATTAACAAGTCGAAATTATGCATGACAATGTTTAATTAAAACAAAACAAGGTTAAATTGACATAATAAACAAGGGTACAAGTGCAAATTCAGGTTCTGGCCACGGCTCTGAGGTTGCGACGCATCGGGGTGGCGCAATCAGGTCACGACGCTAGTGTCTGGTGCGATCAGAGAATCTAGGTCGCGGCCCACAGGGGTGTCGCGTTAAGCCTATCGCGACGCCCTTGCAAGGCGCGATCTGTTGAATCGGCGCTGGGGTGAATCGGGGCATGTCGCGACATGTCGGCCCGTCGCGATCAGATTGCGACAGTCCTCCTTGTCGCGACCCCCTCCTGAGGTCGCGACGCATCGGGCTGTCACGATCTCAGGCGGTGGCCCGAACCCAAAAAAGGAGATTTTCTCCCTGTTTAGGTGGGTTCCTTCCCTCCAATGCATGATATATAGCACTTCTAAAATCCTAATAAAATCACACAGTGATTCATAAATCATGAAAATAATTTTAATCGAAAGTAGACATGGAGATCTATCACTAGAAACGAACAATTAGAAAGTAGTCATGTATAGAACGTGTTTTGACTAGGTTACTTTTTGTTGACCTAATCATGCACAGGTCTAAGAAATGATTTAATTCGCAAGGCATGCTCAATGGAATTTGGGCAAACTAGGCTCGTTAGAACCCTAACAACATGCAGTATTTATGGTAATTTTATCAAGGCATGAGCATGAGTAGATTCGAGGTTACAAGCAAAACATGAAGGTTCGGGCAAGACATGTCAACAGAGATTTGGGCATTTAATTCTCCCTCATGCAAGATCGAAAAAGGGCGAAACAAGAGGGCTTTTGAACGGGATCTTGAAGACTACCTAGGGTAATTTTACACGAATTTAGCTTGAGAGATTGTCTACCTTTCGTTGAAGTAAAGAAAACCCTAGTTTGGAGACGAAATTAGAAGAACCCTCCTTACTTCAAGCCTTCTCCTCCAAGCTCCTATGTTCTCCAGCCTCTCCCTTCATCTCCCAAAGTCTCAGCAACGCAAATGAGGGTTGATAGAGCGGAATTAGGGTGTTTTGATGGCTAATAGAGTCCTAACCATTCTAAGAGTCCTCATTTTCCTTAAACTCCGAATTTTCCTTATTTATCCCTTTTTCTTGCATTTATCTACCCATAGGATAGGGGAGAGGTCCAATTTCATGGCCAAGGTTTAGGTTGAGGTAAGGACTCTTGTTTTGGATAATTATGGTTTATTTAACACTTATCTTACCCCTTTTATAATTATGATTATTTTAAATGCGAATTTCACATAATTACCTCCCATCTCATGATGGGCTCTTCACATTTGGGCCCAACAATTTATGTTAGGACCATTATTAAAACATCACTAATTTTAGCTTAATGGGCTTTAATTTAATTCCCTTAAATTCTATTTATTCTTCATTTATTCTAATTAAATCTATTTATCTCATTTATTTAATTAAATGTTTATTTTATTTGGATTTTAAAAATCAAGGGTACTACAATTATAGTCTAATTATAACTTTTAAATGTTAAATAGGTGCAAAAGGAAGGTCATCATCCTACGCGTCCGAAAATGTTTCAAATGACGCAAGCTAGGACAACACCAGATGGCAGTGTCATGTGGAGCAATGAACAAAGTTGTCACATGATGGTAATGATGATTATAAATCTTAATATTAATTCATACATTCAACTTATTTATGTACTAATTATCTTATATTAATTACAAGATCAGATGATCTTGATGAATCCTACTCCCTCAGATGAATCGGATGGCACGGCTCATCTTGCCATACTTAGTCCAGAGGAGGCCTTCCGTCAGGTGTTTGGGAGGGATAGGCCTGGACGGATCCGATGCGGTGGTCGAGGACAGACTTTGAGGAGTTGGTATGAGCCATCTAAGAGTAGTAGAAGTAGCAGCACTGCATATCAGCATCCCCTAGAGGAGCAATCCCAGTAGATGTCTGAGATTGAAAGAATGAAAAAATCATTGAAGATCATGAGCAGAAATTAGTAGCACAGAGCCCAGATATAAATGTTCAAGTGGAAGCTTGAGTGAACGCTCAAGTGGAGGCTCGACTTGCTATGATGGAGACACAGATGCTCCAAAACATGGATCGACGATTGTAGGAGTATTTTGTTGCTCATATGTCTGGACGTGGTGCATCAGCTGTGCCACCTGAGGATGAGAGAGGGAGATCAGGGAGATGGAGAGGATGGGGGTTCTTTTGGTGAGGATGAGTGAGACTTGACTATTGATTTATGATCATGATTTTATTATGTAATATATTAAATTTTAAATATGATGTAATGGATTTAAATTTAAAGTACTATAGTTGTTTTAGAAAGAGGATTGTGAATGATTTATCTATGTAACTTTTGATGTAATACATTTAAATTTAGAGTTTTCCAGTTTTTTAGAATGTGTTTTGTTAATGTAGTTTTTGTATAACATGTTGTAAATTTGTGAAAAAAAAATTATTAGAATTTTTTTAATCTATGATAGATTATTGGGGACGGCTCCAATCATCCCAATAATACTATTAGGGACTCCTAGAGCCGTCTCCAATAGTATTATTGGAGACAGTTCTAGCCATCCCTAATGAACTGTCTCCAATAGCCTCATTGGAGACCACAGCACTCCGTTTCCAATAGTATCATTGGAGACTAGTGCACATCCGTCCCCAATAATGTTATTGGCGACGACTGCTTACTTGTCTCCAATAATATTATTAAAGACGACTTTATATCCGTCGCTAATACTTTTTTTTGAGACGGCTCTGCACCCGTCTCTAATAGTTGTATTGACGACGGCATATCATCCATCTCAATTAAAATTATTGGAGACGGACAGTAAGCTGTCCCCAATAATGTTATTGGAGACTGCTGCTTACTTGTCTCCAATAATATTATTAAAGACGACTTTATGTCTGTCGCTAATACACTTTTTTGGGACAGCTTTGTACCCGTCGCCAATAATTTTATGCAAGACGGATTACTATCCGTCTCAATTAAAATTATTGGAGACGGATAATAAACGTTCTCCAATAAAATTATTAGGGATGGATGTTGTTTAGCCGTCATCAATACTATTAGCGACAGACTTATTAGGGACGGCCTAGCAATGGCCTTGTAGCCATCCTAACACTACAAGAAAAGCGGATATAGCGACCGCATTTGCGACCAATTAAATCGGTCGCAAATTCCGTCTCTGTAAGCGACCGACTAGCGACGGATACTGTCGGTCGCATTTCAGAGACCGATTTTGAGACGGAACTAATGTCGGTCGCAAAATCGGTCTCTGATGCCCTATTTTCCCCCGCGACCAATCTTTCCCTCCCACCTTTCCCTCCTGTCGACCCGACCCCAACCTTTCCCTCCCCTTTTCCTCCAGTCGCCGAGGAGCTCGCCGCCGCCGCCGCCGCTGTCGACTCCGGCCGCCACCGTCGACGTCGACGCCGCCAAGGAGATCCCCGCCGCCTGTACGCCGCTGTGGAGCCCAGTCGCCGGCCATTCCCAGTCGCTCTCCATCGCCGGTAAGTCCCACTCCCTCCCCTCCCCCCCCTCCCAAGGTCGCTCCTGCCCCCGCCCCCTGCCCCCTTCCTCCTCCCTCCCTGCCCTCTCCCCCCACCTAACTTCCCCTTCTCCCCCTCCGGCCCTCCCACTGTCTCTCTCCCTCTGGACCTCTCTATCTCTCTCCCTGCAGTGCGTGCGTGCCGGAGGAGCCTCCGGCTCCTATCCCCCCACCTGCCCCCGCCCCCTGCCCCCTTCCTCCTCCCTCCCTGCCCTCTCCCCCCACCTAACTTCCCCTTCTCCCCTCTGGCCCTCCCTCTGTCTCTCTCCCTCTGGACCTCTCTATCTCTCTCCCTTCCGCTATCACAGTTCCATCTCCAACTGAAACCAGAGATGGATCTGTAATATCAACTGTATCAATCAGCACGGACGACCCAATCCGAGCACCAAGCATCTGAAACCACCAATTCAGGAATATGGTTCCCCTCAAATGGACGGCCAGGACTTTCCCTGCAATCTCCCGAGCCTTATTCAACCCCCACCATTTCACAAAATCCATGGACGTGATGGGAATATGGGGGGTCAATGCATAATTTGGCTGCAGCAAGGGATTCTCAAATAGAACAAGGCAGATGCAAGTGAAGAAGATGTACATTATCCAAACTAGGGGAGCAACAAAAAGTGATACCATATAGTTCAAAGGTGGGTTCTCTGTCGCTGCAGGGTAATTAGGCAGGATGTTCAAAGATAGGGAGGTTGAGAGATATGCAGGAAGGATCAGCATCGCAGAAGCAACAATAAGAGCTATAAATTGGACACACACAATACCCAGGTAATGGAGCTCAAATGGTGAGTTTTTTCAGTTTTTGGTTGAAGAAGGTTTGTACTGCACTGAATGGAATCGGATAGGGAGTTCTGAAGTTGAGACTGAGACCTGATGAGCAGATTCTCTGAGAAAGATGCCAAATCTGATATACAGGACGCTGTAAAAATATCTACTGCACCAACTGGAACTCCTAAGAAATCAGTGAGCTTCTGAGCTGCTCTAACAACACCAATTGAGTCTATTCCATAAGATACCAGACTCTCAGTAATAGATACTTTCTCAAGTGCAATCCCTGTCTGCTCTGAAACTAGACCCTTCAAGAATTCAGTAATTTCTTTTTTGTTCTTACCAGTATGACAAGTTGTCCAATCAGTAGATAGCTGGGAGGTTCTCGTATCTGCGCAAGTAGGACTCATGAAAGATCTCAGCAAACACTTCCTCCTAAAACTAGGCTCCGAGACTAAACTCAGGGTTCCATCTGTAAATTGTTTCAAGCATTCGAACCTCCTTATCTTCCCAGAGGTTGTCTTGCATATGGTTTTGGGCTTAATTAGCTGGACAGAAGCTACAGAAACCCCGTGTTCTTCTGCCACACGAACTTTAATCTCTTCAACAATCTCCTGTGCCATAGGTTTGCCCTCCTTAACCTCTGCAATTACAACCAGGCCGACCTCATCTGAAGCTTCTGGAACAGAAATCCCCTTTGTGGACAGAACCTCCTCTGGAACTCCAATCACAGCACAGCAACCAGGGCGCAAGAACTCAGATGAACTCTCCACAGTCCTCTCTACATCAGCAGAATAAATGTTCCTTCCACCAAGAATGATGAGATCCTTTATCCTTCCAGTAATGAACAGCTTCCCATCAACAACCCGCCCAAGATCCCCTGTTCTTGTGTAATAACATTTATATGCATTTTGTAATAACATTTATATCTCTAATATATCAATTAAAAGATTGTTGACAATTTATGATAAATCTATTGTGTAATTGTTTTATTAATGTTCAAACATTTTTATTAGCATATTTATGAATGTGTTGGATGTTAAAATAAAATTCATGTTTTCATTGTGTACATGTATTGCCAATTTCACATGTTACTGCTATGTTTTTAGAATGTGTTATTATCTTGTCAATAATTAATTAGTTGGGTGTTGTATGTGAGCTGAGATGCGTGGGTGCAACCTAACATTGCACGCATCTTAGGAGAGCGTGTTAAGCCCGTGTCAATCAACCTACACGTTCAAGACTTTGGGATTGATGTGCACGTTCTCATTTTGAATGATGAGAACGTGTATATCTGACTCAAAGTCTTGAATTGTCCCGTTTGGACAGTCTGTGAATGTTTGATCGCACTTAGGTGGTTAATTACTATATGTGTTTGTGTTGTTTGTTAAAAATTTTGGTTGCGTCTTCTCACTCCTCTCTGATATACTTTTATTGATTTTGATTATTTTCTTAACCACTTATTAGTAAGTGTTTAAGAAAATTTCTTAATCAATAAATATTTTGTGGTATATCGGAGAGGTGTGGGGAGATGCTGCCGAAATTTTTAGCAAATAACACAACACATATAGTAATTAATCGTGCGATCAAACCTTCACAGATGGGTTAAAAAGTGAAAATCTAAATGATATTTCATTCCTATTTAAAATGGCAGAGATGGACGATGTGAGGAAAGGGTTGGACTTTTTATTTTGTTAGACATGTTAAAGTTTTGTGTGTTTACATTTCATTCGCACAGGGAAAATGTCGGAAGATCGTTCATGGATGTACCGTAGAGTAGTTGATCAGGTGGTGTCTACGGAATTTAAAAATGGAGTTGAGAGATTCATTCAGTTTGCTTTGAGAAATCCTATTGAAGCTGTAGATTGTGAGGGTCGTATCCGATGTCCTTGTGCAGTCTGTAAGAATTTGAAGTGGCTGACAACATGGGATGTACAACGTCATTTATACAGAAAGGGGTTTGTTAAAGATTATGCAAACTGGATATGTCATGGTGAAACATTGTGGTCCTTCCAGCCTGCCGAGCCTGCCAATGTTGGAAGTTCATATGTTGATATGGTCATAGATGCTGCTGGTCCAGGATTCAATGTTCATGAGGAGCATGTACACGATGAAGAACCGCCAAACAAGACAGCTGAAAGATTTTATCAGCTACTCAAAGATGCTGATGAGCCATTGTGGAATGGATGTCAAAATCACTCTCGACTGTCTGCGGTGTCACAATTATTGAACTTGAAATCTGAATTTCACATCAGTGAGATTTGTTTTGATCGTTTGTTACTGATTATCAAAAGTATGTTGCCACAAGATGAGAAGTTACCTGAAAATTTTTATCGTGCAAAGAAGATGGTCACTGACTTAGGGCTTGGATATGAGAAAATAGATGCATGTCCTAATCATTGCATGCTATATTATAATGAGGATAAAAGTAAGGTATCATGTTCCATATGTGGTCATGATAGATTCAAGCCTAAGAAAGGGGACAATTCAAAGCAAAAAGATATACCATATATGTCATTGCGGTATTTTCCTATTGCACCGAGATTGCAGAGAATGTATATGTCATCAAAGATAGCTCAACATATGAGATGGCATGCGGAAAGAGTACGTCGACAACATAATGTAATCACTCATCCTGCAGATGCCGAAGCTTGGAGTCACTTTAACTGTGCTCACCCTACTTTCTCAAAAGAGTCGCGTAATGTAAGACTGGGTTTATGTACTGATGGATTCAATCCATTTGGAGGTTCAGTGACTTCCTACTCTTGCTGGCCAGTTTTTGTGACACCATACAATCTTCCGCCAAATATGTGCATGAAACGAGAGCATTTATTTCTATCATTATTGATCCCTGGTCCAAAAAATCCTGGAAAAAAACTAGACATATATCTCAGGCCGTTGATTGATGAGTTGAAATTGTTATGGACCGATGGGGTTACTACTTATGATGCATCCAGAAAGCAAAATTTCACTATGAAGGCTGCATTGATGTGGACAATAAATGACTTTCCTGCATATGGAATGTTATCTGGCTGGAGTACCCATGGAAAACTAGCATGTCCTTACTGTATGGACAGTTCCAAATCATTTGTACTTAAGCATGGTGGCAAGTCATGCTGGTTTGATTGTCATCGACAATTTCTACCAAGGGACCATCCGTTTAGAAGGCAAAAAGATGCATTCTTAAAGAACAAAATTGAATTGGAAGAAGCTGATTTTGAACGGTTGTCTGGTCCACATTTAGCAGCAAGGGTACAGAACTTACCAGATATAACACAATTGTCGAGCAGCACAAGACATCTCCCTGGATTTGGGAAGGATCACAACTGGGTCAAAAAAAGTATCTTCTGGGAATTGCCTTATTGGTCAACTCTTCTTATACGACATAACCTCGACGTCATGCATGTTGAGAAGAATGTCTTTGATAATGTGTTCAACACCATTATGGACATAAAAGGCAAAACAAAGGACAATGTGAATGCTCGTTTAGACTTGAAAATACATTGTAAACGTCCAGAACTGGAACTTCTTGATAGAAATGGTACAACAGTTAAACCGAAAGCAATTTACGCCCTTGGAGCTGCACAGATTAAAGAAGTATGCTTTTGGCTAAAACAATTGAGATTTCCAGATGGTTATGTGTCCAACATTGCTCGTTGCGTGAATACAAATGAGGGGAAAATATATGGAATGAAAAGTCATGACTGTCATGTGTTCATGCAGAGGTTGTTACCTATTGTATTTCGTGATATGCTGCCGAAGCCGATATGGGGAGCAGTGACTGAGTTAAGTCAGTTTTTTAAAATTTTATGTACATCAGAGCTCAGGTATGAAGATGTGGAAACTATTGAACAGAATGTGATCACGACAGTTTGTAGATTGGAAAAGATATTTCCACCCTCATTCTTTGATTCAATGGAGCACCTGCTTATACACTTACCATATGAAGCTAAAGTAGGAGGGCCAGTACAATTTAGATGGATGTATCCATTTGAGAGGTAATTTATATATATTTTCTCCTCATAATTCAATATCTTTTGATGTGTTTTTCATTATCCTATGAACATTCTGGTAGGTGCATGCATGAATTGAAAATGAAAGTTCGCAACAAGGCAAAAGTAGAGGGTTCCATTGCGGAGGCGTACATTATGGAAGAAATATCAAATTTCTGTTCAATGTACTTTGAACCTGAGATACAAACTCGTCGTACTCGGCCACCACGTAATGATGATGGAGGAGACTCCTTTCACTCTGATCGGCTCTCTATATTTAAGTATCCTGGACGTGCGTATGGACGTTCTTCGTGTCGGATGCTAAATGATAGAGAATTGCACTGTGCAGAAATTTACATCCTTTTAAATTGTATGGAGGTTGAATCTTATGTTGCGTAAGTTCTCTGCTCACATTATGTTTATGTCCATAACTTGTTAATTTTCATTCCATCTATAATGCTCTAATGTTCATAATACAGACAATTTGACTCAGAATTAATCCAAAGATGTCCATATCTCTCTGACATGGAGGTTGAAAAAGAACGAGAAAAATCATTGGCTTCTTGGCTGAAATATCGTGTAAGTATTATTACTAATCTTTCTCCTTGTTAGGCCAATTTATGACTAATTCTGACTAGTGTGCTCTCCATATGTAGGTTGAAAATGGTTTTATTACTGATCAAAGAATTCGAGAGATCAGTTATGGCCCATCGAAAGTTGCACGTACATATCCAGCATTTATTGTGAATGGGTATAGATTTCACACTAGACAATATGGGCAGAATAAATCAACAATGAACAGCGGGGTATGTGTGAAAGGAAGTACATATAATGAAAATGAATGTGATTATTATGGTATTATTGAGGAGATCTTAGAATTGCAATATCTCGGAGATGACAACCATATATTTCTGTTCAAGTGTCATTGGTTTGATCCAAATTCTGTTCGAAATGACACAACATATGGGATTGTCGATATCAGACATAAGTCCAAATTGAATACTTATGATCCATTCATTTTGGCCGCACAAGCCCAGCAGGTCTATTATACAAAGTATCCATCGTCTAGAAATAAAGAAAGAAATGATTGGTGGGCAGTTTGCAAGGTTAAGACAAGGCTTTTCCCGGATTATGAGTTGGATTTGACTGAAACAGTAGAATTGGATGTGAATTCCGAATTCTTTCAATCAGATTTGGGTGATGATGTAGACTTGCCTGCTTCTAGTGATGAATCTGTGGAGGCACTGTCTTTATCTAAAGAGAATGAAGTGGAAGAAGTCGAACCAGAACAACTTGAAATACAGTTGGGGGACTCCGATGAGGAGGAATATATTAGTGATCAAAATGAATCTGATAATGAAGATGTGAATGCTGAATTTGATATATCTCCAACATCTGAAGATGAAATGGAGAATGTTTGATTAATGGTATACAATTTTACCTAAAATGAAGGGTACTCTGTAATTTTAATACTCCCGTGTCTGCCCATTTTTTTCCCACTATTTGATGAATATGCATGTATTTTATTACCAGTTGAAGATATGGTTCGAGGACGGCGTGGGACTTCTTCAGGTGGGAGGGGTGAGGGTAGTGGGAGGGGAGAGGGTAGTAGGAGGAGATTTACTTCCTTTTCTACACCGCTACCACCGACCTCTGTACCGCTACCACCGGCAGTAGGTATGTATACTTTGATTTGTATGCATTGCAGTATTTATTTAAATTAATTCTTTATGTCATTGTGGTAACTTATTCTTATTTTCACAGGACCCATGACCTCTGTACCGGTACCATCGACCTCTGCACCGATACCACCGACCTCTGCACCGCTACCACCGGCAGTAGGTATGTATACTTTCATGTATAATGCATTGTAGTATTTGTTTAAATAATTCTTTATGTTTTTGTGGTATATTATTCTTATCCTTTCAGGATCCACGACCTCTGCACCGTTACTACCTGTAGCAGGTAAATATGTCATGTATAATGCACTGTATGTTTTGTTTAAAATAATTCTTTATATTTTTGTGGTATCTTATTCTTATCTTTACAGGACCCACGACCTCTGCACTTTTACCATCGGCAGCAGGTAGATTGACAGCCTCTGCATCTCCATCACACATGGCGAGTAGATCTACATCAGGTATGTTCATTTACATTTCTATTTTTTTTATAGTTTGTTTTATTTATACTATTTAATTCGTATAGTACATGCTGATGACGAGACGAGTCATCACGAGGGGGAGGGCAGTTATAATGAGACGATGCGGGCAGTGTGGATAAATGAAGGGTATGTAATGCATTATTTTTGTTATCTATTCGTCATTGTGGTATTAATATTCTCAATTTCAGGAATAAAATAGAGCCAGCCCAAGCATCACAATTTATTACAAAGACAATTCAAGCACATATTCCAGGCCCCATCCATCGCTTTTCTGATTTTCCGATGGATGTTCAGGATTTATTGTTCTCTATGTTCTTGGTATGTATCTTATTTTATCATATTAAGTCATTTTCAATTCTTATTTGAACACACTTATTGTTATGTAACATATAATTTTTTTTTTGTTAATATGTAGAAGAATCATCGATTCACAGAGCATTCACATGAGTTACGTGCTAGATCTGCATGGACAAGTACTGCAAGAGCAAATTTCAAACATCTTATGTACAATGTCCGAAAAACTGCAGAAAGAGCATGTGCAAGTACAGATAAGAACGAATGGAAGGAGCATGGGCCTGTGTGGATGAGAAAGGAGTATTGGACGGAGCTGTGCGACATTTGGGGAGCGGAGAAATGGAGTGAAAATTCAAGCAAAGCAAAGCAAAACAGAGCAGCGCATCCTGAAGCGAATGTACACACGAGTGGCTCTGTCTCCTTTGCAACGCATAAAGCGAGATTGGTAAGTATACTTCTATATTTGTGAATTTTTTTTAATCTAATAATAAACTGTGATTTATTTGAATAACAGGAAGTACAGCTCAAGCGGCCACCTCAATTTCAAGAGCTTTTTGATGAAACTCATAAGAAGAAAGGGACAAATGATTACATTAGTGAGAAAGCTCGGGAGGTAGCGGTAAGTGTATACACTAATAGTTTTCATTTATTGTGGTTAAACTGTAGAATAATTTTGTTTTATTTGTTTTATTTTTTGCAGGAGTCATATAGTAGAGGAATGGATGAGAGGTACGGGGATGACAGTCAGCGTCCAGAGTTGGATCCTGACATTTGGGTTGCAGCATCTGGGACACCCAAGAAAGGCCATGTCTATGGTTTTGGACATAGCTTGGGCACGACCAAAGTGATATCATCATGCTCGAGTTCGGTCTCACATGCGACCTCTCCATTTACCACACCAGCAGCCCCAGGTGTTTCTTCCAGTGCCGGCCCGACCATGACTCCGGATATGTTTAGGGCGATCGTCAACGAGACCGTCTCTCAGAATATCTCAACCATCGTCTCTCAGACCGTCTCTCAGAATATCTCAACCATCGTCTCTCAGACCGTCGCCCAGATGCTCGTAGAATTGGGAATTCCTGGTAATAGAGCACCTCCTGCACCTCCTGCACAGCAGCCTCCGGTAAGTATTTTATTTTATTGATTTTCTATTTGTTAACTCTAAATATCATCTTACAAAATATAAGAATTTAGATTGAGGAGGGAAAAATATCACTTTCTTAACTCTATGAACTTGGGTTTGAGGGTCCAAAATTGAAAAGAAAAGTCTAATCAATCCATCGATTGTTCCAACACGACATGGAGGTGAAAGTAACCCGTAGAAACTGACAGAGTTCAAATTGGACTCCAAATTTGAACTTCATGCTCAAATTTACATTTCTTAAGAAGAACTAATTTAATCGGGTTTAATAGGGTCAAAAATAAAAAAATAGATCCGATTAATTTGTCAATGACTCCAACACGATCGGGAAGGTGAGAGTGACTTGTAGAAACTGACGGAGTTCAAATTGGACTCCCGATATGGCTTGGGCAAACAATTTTGTATTTTCTTAACTACTTTAGTTTCAAATCTATGAACTTGGGTTTGAGGGTCCGAAATTGAAAATAGAGGTCAAATCAATCTATCGATTGTTCCAACACGACATGGGAGGTGAAAGTAACCCGTAGAAATTGACAGAGTTCAAATTGGACTCCAAATTTGAACTTCATACACAAATTTACATTTCTTAAGAAGAACTAATTTAATCGGGTTTAAGGGGGTCAGAAATATAAAAATAGGTCCGATTAATTTGTCAATGACTCCAACACGACCGGAAAGGTGAGAATGACTTGTAGAAACTGACGGAGTCCAAATTGGACTCCCGATATGGCATGGACAAACAATTTTGCATTTTCTTAACTACTTTAGTTTCAAATCTATGAACTTGGGTTTGAGAGTCCGAAATTGAAAAGAAATGTCCAATCAATCTATCGATTGTTTAAACACGATATGGGGGGTGAAAGTAACACGTAAAAACTGACGGAGTTCAAATTGGACTACCGATTTGAGCAAAACGTTTAAAACTATCATTCGTCAATTTCAGTTAAATGAAAAATATCTTGCTTTTAATTTTCAAGAATAATTGATTTCTTTATTAAGTATTTAATTTTAATTTTTTTTAAATAATATGCAGGATTATCCGTCGCGAGATGTTGGACGAGACGACGACCAGGATGAGGATGACACATATGCGGAGGATTTGTGATTTCATTTTAGTTATGTGCATGTTGTCATTTTATTATGGATGTATGATGTTTGTGTGTTTGTATTTTATGTGATGAATTTGAGGTTTGTTATGGATGTATGATTAGTTTGTGTGTTTGTATTTTATGTGATGAATTTGAACTTTGTGGAGATTGTGATTTGTGTAGTTGATTTATTGTGGTTTTGTGGTATTATTATTTATCAGGTGATATTGTTATTTATCAGGTGATTTATTGTTGTTTATGTAAATTTCTAAAAAAAAATATTGTCAAATTAGCGACCGACTAGCGACCGATAGAATTCCGACGCTGATCGGTCGCTAAAATTGGTCGCTTCATCGATAGCGACGGACAATATTTGGTCGCTAATTCGGTCTCTAACTTAGCGACCGCCTTAGCGACCATAAATATCGGTCGCTGTTAGCGACCGTAACAGCGACCAACTATCGGTCGCTGTGGGCGACCAATCTGCGACCGAAAAGGGCGGTCTCTATTTGCGACGAACTTTGCGACCATATATTTCGGTCGCTATCAGAGACAGATTTTGCGACCGATATCAATCGGTCGCTGTATAGCGACCGGTATATAACGACCGATTTGATCGGTCTCACTTCGGTGGTTAGTCGGTCGCCGATCGGTACAGCGACCGAACAAAGACCGAATAGCGACCGAACCTGTCGGTCGCTATTTCCGCTTTTTCTTGTAGTGTAAGTAATCAATAGGGACGACTTTCTTATTCTTAGCGACGGCTTGCAGTCGTCCCCAATAACCCATTTTCTTATAGTGTACACAGTTAGGGAAACGTCTTTTCTTTGATTCATATTCATATTTGTAACCTTGGTATGTGAACCTAATATTATGCATGTCATTAATTATATCGTTAGTCTTCATTATTGGAGAACTGTTAACAACCCTTGAACAAAATAATAATAATAAAAATAAAAGACAGTTGGTGGTCATGGACGCGGTCAACAACGGTAAAATGCGGTCTCTCCGTTAAGTTAGATCTTATTCATCATAGATAAAAAAAGGAATTAAGTTATATGTCCTCTAATAGGTCAGTATGAACTATGCTATTACCATTTTCTCATTCTTTCTAGAGTATGTTCGATGATGAGTTTATATAGACATAATAAACAATAAGAACTAAAAAAGTGCAGGAAGTCGGGACTCTGGGTTTTATAACGTGGCCCAGGAAAGTTCACTGGCCCACAGAGTTGGGTAGGCCAGAGGACCAGCTACTAGAACAGAATCAGCCCCAGCTTTCAAGTTTGACACGTACATTAATGGTGACCTTAATTCTGGGGACGAACCAGTTCGATCGATCGGTTTCCTCCTCTCCACACGGCCTTTATATATATGTTATAAATTAGAGCTTCCCCATGGCCTCTCTCCTTGCAACGGACGCTTCGACCGACCGGTTACAAGTGTCAAATACCTGATCAGAGAGCAACCTGATCATCATAACTTCCGTTGGCCCGAGACGATGAAGGTGTGCGACCAGCTAATTATTTCCCTTATTAATTGTTAGATTCTCCTATATATATATTCGGATACAACTGAAGAAACGATCTGTTGTTTTAAGCTGAGGATGTTATCTTAGTAGTTCATGTCTCTTCTCTTCTCTTGCTTGCAGCAAAAGATAGTGCTCAGAGTCCAAATGCAGGACGCGAAGAAGCGGTCCAAGGCTCTGAAACTAGCTGTTGGTCTAGCAGGTATTTGAAGTAATTAACGAACTCAGGAGCTTCTTTTGTGCTGGATTGTTGTTGCTGGCCAGTACAGATCTCGGCACTCGGTAGATTATTATGTGAAATCCCCGGCCTTCTTTGGGTCTGTGAGGATCAATGCATTTAAAGTTGATCTCCTCTTTTAGGTATCTTTAATTTTCCTCATCCTGTGCAGGGGTGTTGTCGGCGGGGGTAGAGGGTGCAGACAAGAACCAGATTGTCGTCGTCGGGGAGGGGATGGACTCTATCACCCTGACGACGTTACTGAAGAAGCTCATGAGCTATGCGGAGCTCATCACCGTCTCCAGCATGGAGAAGAAATTAGAAGAGAAGAAGGGGGAGAAGAAGGGAGAGAGGAAGAGCACGGCGGCCATGGCATCGATGGCAATGTGGCCTTCGTACGGAGGAGGGTATCCCATGCAGCTCAGGTACTCTGCCACCGGAGTTATATTTAGTGTACATCTCGGTGTGCATTAAGTTGGGCACATCTTAAGATATGTCATGTCAAGGGATGAAGTATTATAATAATATCTCATCCCTTGGTTTTCCAACCCTAAGGGTTGGTCCTGCGACCGAGGCACCGCAGCAGTACCAGGATCCCTCCTGCTGCATCATGTAAAAGATAGCCAGTCTTCCCGTGATCATCTGTAATGACGTAAAATGTCGGTGGTTTGCGTAGAAGATAACATATAAACTTTTAGAAGTGGATAGGGATATATATCCGCTCAAGGTTAGGCCATCTGAGGACCACGCTTCCCTCCATGTTAAATCATATTAAAGAATGGAGGTGGGTGGGTGGCGTTGCGAACACTTTGTTCTTCCCTGTTTTAAAGAAAAAATTTTCCTGATGCTTATATATATATATATGCAGTATCTATGTCCATTAGAGAATGTCAAAGCACTTCTCCTGCACCGATATGTAAATAAATATTGAAGTATCCAAGAACAAAAATGCAGAAATATTACTGCTTCGTTCATCCCTTTTGGTATCATCAGTACACAAACTTCCTGCGCTATTCAGAATTAATAGAAGAATGTTGTTTCTCAGTGGGGCTGGTCGGGAGGAGAGCCCAGAACCCACTTTAACATGAGTTCAGATCCTCTCGCAACGCGGGAGGAGAGAACTCCAACAGTCACCATTCGCACGGTGACGCGTGGCCGTCCCTCCTCCCCCACTGCTCAGTTAACCGGTCATCTGGTTGCCTCTCCCCCCCCCCCCCCCCCACCACCCACCCACCCACACACACACACCGTCTCTCCACTTTCCCATTTCCCAGTTACTGTTGCGCAAATGCGCAACAGTAACACATGTCTTGTTTTTTTTTTCCTTAGTTTAAAATTTTTATTTTAAATTTTGATTGTGAAATTTGTTATTTTTTATTTTATAGTTTTTTCTTAAATATAAAAATAAATATCATTAAAAAATATAATATTAATGTATGTCGGATTCAGGACTGTAACATCCTGAAAAAATTTAATAGTTGAAAAATATGAATAATATAGTTATTAGACCTCATTATTATTCTAGGATTGAAATAATTAATATCTGAAATTAATTGATACTAATAAACGTTACCTTAGTGCCGTACAGAGAGATGTGCGCTCCGATAGGGCGACACCGAAAAACTATAACGAAAATAAAATCTGATAACACCATAATTTCTAAAAAAATATGGTGACATCAGAAATGTAAATATCCAGATTTGTTAACCTACAGATTTCGAAATTAAGTCGATGCAACTATTTTATGGACAATTTTTCACCTAGTACAAAATAAACTCTAAAAATTAGACTAAAATCATCATAATCTATAAAACCATTACATTAGCCTATAGCTGCAATTTTAACACAAGTGTATATCATTTGAATGTGTTTTTAATAGGATCTTTGGGCCAACTAATTTTTAAGCTATTTAAGGGAACCATTTTAACTAATTGATTTTTTTCCCTTAGTTTTAAATTTTTATTTTAAAATCGGATTGTGAAAGATGTCATTTTTATTTTATAGTTTTTTTAATATAAAAACAAATATCATTAAAAAATATAGTATTAATGTCTATCCAGTTCGAGACTGTAACGTCCCGAAAAATTTTAATAGTTGAAAATTATGAATAATATGGTTATTAGACCTCATTGTTACTATGAGATTGAAATAATTAATATCTGGGATTAATTGATATTAATAAAAGTTACCTTAGTGCCGTACATAAAGATGTGCGCTCTGACAGGGCGACATCGAAAAACTCTAACGAAAATAAAATTTGAGAACACCATAATTTTCATAAAAAATTGGTGACATTAGAAATATAAATATCTAGATTTGTTGACGTACAAATTTTGAAATTAAGTCGATGCAACTATTTTCCGGACGATTTTTCACCCAGTGCTTATGGTTGCATTCAGGTGCATATGGTTGCGTTCACGTGCATATGGTGTTGCCCAGTTGACAAGCCCAGGGGGGGGGGTGAATGGGTCATTAAAAATATTTGATTAGTACCTGTACTTAAAACATTCACACAAAGACGTTCTTCGATGAATGTTAGTAACAGTTAGTTCAAAGCGCAATCACACAAGAAAAACAATCACACAACACAAGAATTTATCCTGGTTCGGACCTCCTCTCCTTAGGAATCCTACGTCCAGTCCCTGAGCAACAACTCAGGATTCCACTAACTAGGGTACACTACCCTTATGGACACTACAACACCTAGCTCAGCTGGTCTTCCTTCACACGAAGGGAATTACACCACCCTGGATACCCCACCAGGTCTTCCTTCAACACAGAAGGGAACAATCAACAACGAAAGTAAGCAATAAAGACAAGCCCCTACATCAAGCTTCAACAAGCTAAGATCTGAAGCAAGAAGGACTGAGAGTAAAAGATCTAGAAACACAATATAAATATCTGGATTTGTTGACGTACATATTTCAAAATTAAGTCGATGCAACTATTTTTCGGACGATTTTTCACCCAGTGCTTATGGTTGCATTCAGGTGCATATGGTTGCGTTCACGTGCATGTGGTTGCATTCACATGCATATGGCTGCATTCAAGTGTGTATGGTTGCATTCAGGTGCGTATGGTTGCATTCAAGTGCATATGGTTGCATTCAGGTGCATATGGTTGCATTCAGGTGCATATGGATGCATTCAGGTGCTTATGGTTGCATTTAGGTGCATATGGTTGCATTCAGGTGCTTATGGTTGCATTCAGGTGCTTATGGTTGCATTTAGGTACATATGGTTGCATTCAGGTGCATATGGTTGCATTCGGGTGCATATGGTTGCATTCAGGTGCTTATGGTTGGATTCAGGTGCTTATGGTTGCACTCAGGTGCATATGGTTGCATTCAAGTGCATATGGTTGCATTCAGGTGCTTATGGTTGCATTCAGATGCATATGGTTGCATTCAGGTGCTTATGGTTGTATTTAGGTGCTTATGGTTGCATTTAGATGCATATGGTTGCATTCAGGTGCATATGGTTGCATTCGGGTGCATATGGTTGCATTCAGGTGCTTATGGTTGGATTCATGTGCTTATGGTTGCACTTAGGTGCATATGGTTACATTCAGGTGCATATGGTTGCATTCGGGTGCATATGGTTGCATTCAGGTGCTTATGGTTGGATTCAGGTGCTTCTGGTTGCACTCAGGTGCATATGGTTGCATTCAGGTGCATATGGTTGCATTCAGGTGCGTATGGTTGCATTCAGGTGTATATGGTTGCATTCAGGTGCTTATGGTTGCATTCCGGTGCATATGGTTGCATTCAGGTGCGTATGGTTGCATTCAGGTGCGTATGTCAGGTGCGTATGGTTGCATTCAGGTGCATATGGTTACATTCAGGTGCATATGGTTGCATTCAGGTGCTTATGGTTACATTCAGGTGTATATGGTTGCATTCAGGTGCTTATGGTTGCATTCAGGTGCATATGGTTGCATTCAGGTGCTTATGGTACCTGTATGCCGTACAGAAAGATGTGCGCTCT
Source organism: Colocasia esculenta (assembly GCA_014218235.1). Lineage (NCBI taxonomy): Eukaryota > Viridiplantae > Streptophyta > Magnoliopsida > Alismatales > Araceae > Colocasia > Colocasia esculenta. The sequence continues at coordinate 85,234,097 of CM024760.1, forward strand.
GACAGGGCGACACCGAAAAGCTGTAACGAAAATAAAATTCGAGAACACCATAATTTTCAGAAAAAATGGTGACATTAGAAATATAAATATCTCGATTTGTTGACGTATAGATTTCGAAATTAAGTCGATGCAACTATTTTCCGGACGATTTTTCATCCAGTGCTTATGGTTGCATTCAGGTGCATACGGTTGCGTTCACGTGCATATGGTTGCATTCACATGCATATGGTTGCATTCAAGTGCGTATGGTTGCCTTCAGGTGCGTATGGTTGCATTTAGGTGCTTATGGTTGCATTTAGGTGCATATGGTTGCATTCAGGTGCATATGGTTGCATTCGGGTGCATATGGTTGCATTCAGGTGCTTATGGTTGGATTCAGGTGCTTATGGTTGCACTCAGGTGCTTATTGTTGCATTCAGGTGTATATGGTTGCATTCAGGTGCTTATGGTTGCATTCAGGTGCATATGGTTGTCAGGATCGGATGGGTGGATGAATCAGATCTAGAAGGGGGGGTTGAATAGATCTAACACCAATTAATACGGAAGCTTAAGCAATTTAAAATTACTTCGAATCAGAGATCAATTCACCCAAACAATTTACTGATCTGAAGTGTGATTAGTGTGTGTAAGCAAATCAATTAGTAGTGTGAACGAAATTCCTATACATGCATCTAGCGTAAAACAAAGTCGAACAACAATTCAAACCATTACACAGAGGATTTTAGGTGGTTCGTAAATCACCTCCAGTGAACCCTACGTCCACCCCTCACACAGTGAGGCCACACTACTCAAAACCTTGAGTACAACTCACACAGGAGCACGACGACTCCAAACACCCTTGAGCACGACGACTCAAGAAACACCTGGAGCACGACGACTCCAAACTGAGCACGACGGCTCAAACAACAACCAGAGTACGACGACTCCAAATTGAGCACGACGGCTCAAACCACACAGTGAAGTGCAACGACTCACAAACCAGAGCTCGACGGCTCACAGTACAAAAGCTAGATCAAACACAAAAGAGATCAGATCCTCTAGCAATATTCTGATTCAAAACAGTTTCGTACTCAAAAATTTATGTAGAACTTCATGCACAAATCTCATTGACGAAATAAGGAAGAACAAACTCAGAAATAATGCAAATAGATGTAGAAAGAGTGTTCTTCGATGAAGAGGCCTTGTAGATGCTTCAATTGAGGAGCCTTGATGGAAATCGATGGAGATTCTCCTCAATTGGCGATGCTCTGCTTTGATGGCATCTGAAATGCCAGAAATCCTTCTTCTCCTGCGCCTCTTCAGTTGGATCTGCTCCCTTGCCTTGTACAACAACCTTCTCTCCAGGGATTCCCTTTGATTCCCTTGTCCTTCCTCTTGAAAGGATGGCTTGTAGCTTCTGGAGATGGAGCAAGATCTGGAAAACCCCCTTTGGCTGCCAAAAGGCTTCTTCTGGAAGTGTATGGGCTCTCTTGCCTTTACGGTACAAGGAACATGGGTATTTATAGCCCCATATGTCCATAAAGTGCCTTGGGGTGCATGGGCATGGAAACCTAGGTCAAATCCCTTAAATCCAAGCAGCCACGTGACCAGGAGAAACTTTACGTCACAGAGTTTTCGGAGTGTGTCGACCTGCCCTGATCTAGTGTCGACATGCTATCCCAGTCAAGCAAACTGATCTACAGGAAACTTTTTCTAGTGTCGACCTGACTTGATCTAGTGTGGAACTGACCTTCTGGAATCTGGGACTAGTGTCGACCTGACCTTCTGGAATCTGGGACTAGTGTCGACCTGACTTGATCTAGTGTCGACCTGACCTTCTGAAATCTGGGACTAGTGTCGACGTAACTTGATCTAGTGTCGACACTACCAAGACAAAAATGTGTGAACCTGAAAATTTAACACATAAGCCATTAGTACAAGATATTATCATTAAAATATGAGATATTAAACATCAAAAATATATTTTTTAAGCATTATTGTGATATGTATAAAATGTATAACATGTTCAACATATCATCATCAAAATCACAACATGTCATCATCAAAATCACAATATGTCATTATTAAAATCACAACATGTCATCATTAAAATCACAACATGTCATCATTAAAATCACAACATGTCATCATTAAAATCACAACATGTCATCATTAAAATCATAATATCTCATCATTAAAATCACAACATGTCATCATCAAAATCAAAGTATGAGTGATGTTCATTGGTTATCATTAAAATACAAATTTAGGAAATTCCAAAACACACTCAACCCAACAATCTCCCCCTTTTTGATGATGACAAAACATATCTCCCTTGACTGCAATAACTCCCCTTGACCATATACGCCCTTTGAACTTTCTCCTCCTAGAAACCCTTTCTTCTCCCCTAGAAACCCTTTCTTCTCCCCCTTTTTGACAGCATCAAAAAGAAGGATAAGTGAGAGAACCAAGGATTGTAAGAGATCAATTAATGAAATGAAGAAAATAAATGGTCAGTAAAGATCAAAATAAATGAGGCAAAGTGATATTGACATATGAGAGAAATTATTGTGTTTTTGTTATTGTGCAACAAAGTTTAATCACAAAGACACACTCAACACAAGATATTGCAAGATATAATGATCTGAATGAGGTTAAAATAATGATGCAAATGTGAAATAAAGTGACCTATATGAATGAGCAGAAATATTTAACAAGGATGTTAGGAGCTTTAATTTTAGCACAATGTGGAATATTAGGTCTAAACTCAATAAACATGAATTGTTCTAAGGTCTTAAGCTTTTCTATTCTGTCTTGATTTGTTTTCATTTGGAACTGGGAAAGAGTACAAGAATAAGTTAGTTAAATCTCACTTTTCAGTGTAAGAGATCACATTGATTAGATGCAAGACCTCATGATTACTCAATGGTTTAACTTTCATTATCTTATACAGAGTTGAAAACTTTGATTTCCACTTTTTGATGCGAAACAAATCACTTTTTAGGTGAAATGACCCGGTTACTCAGTGGTTAAGAATTTGCATTGCTCTGTTTATATCTTTCCAGATTGATCCTTTATCTTTGGATATTTTGCAGGAATATGTTTGCTTTGACCAAACAAGACATGACTACGAATTTAGAAAAATTATTCTTTACATGTGGTGAAAATAAAGCTTAAACATATGCAAGTGAAATATTAAAGCCACTCATGTGCCTACAAGTGTTTTGCAAGTCATTTTAAAGACATTCAGTATTAAGATTGCATGACCTTGAAATGATACTGAATCTTTGAAATTAAACTAAAAGCACAATGATTTTAGTTTCAATGTTTTAATTCTCTCATAAGAAAATAGCACAAGGACTCAAAAATTCTGATGAGTTTGGGGTTCAAAATAGACAAGTAAGGTCAAGAAATGTAACCATGACTTCCCCCTTTCATGTAACTCCCCCTCACAAGGTGAACATGAGGATTATAGGAGGAATAGGAATGGAATCATGTGAAGGCAGAATGAACATGAATGTTTTTATTGAAAGACAATGACTCCCCCTCAACAATTGCATACAATGCTCTTGATACTTGGTGGAGACATATACTCACACATAGTGAAAATGTCCAGACAAGTCTGACTTGTCTTTCTTCAAATCACCATTTGATATACCAAGAATGCCAATGCAATGTGAGAGTGAGGAATTCATTTGCAAGAACATTTGACTTACTTCCCCCATAAGATGTTCTTGAAATTCATTGCATTTTCAAGAACATTTTTGCACATTTTCAAATTTACTCCCCCTTAATATATGCATGGAATGAAAAAGCTAGTAAGCAATTCACACATGATTATGCATACTATTAGCTTTAAGCATAACATGACTTTTGGTACTTGGCGGAGTATTTTACTCACACATAATGAAAGTTTCCAAACAAGCATAACTTGTTTTTCGACATGTCATCATTTGATATACCAAAAAGTCAAAACAGTTGATATGCACACAGAATCATGGGCACAGTTAAGCAAGCATGATAAGACAAACATGATTCCAATTGTTATGACACAAATTTCATTGTTGGGAGTTCCATTGAAACACATTTTTCATTTTTCAGATAAAATTTAAACATTCATTTCAATTCATATTTGAAATGATAAAGAAGTTTTACCTGAAAGGACTTCAATTGCATTTCAAAGATTTTACCTGTGATCTCCAATCATTTCTTGCCTTGTACAACCAATATCTTGAATCTATTTACAATGTATGACTACAAGACACCTCAGCTTGCTGATCAAGCTGGTTTTGGGACCCACACTTGCTTGGGTCCTGCAATGAAATCAGTGTTAGAGTGCAACACAGATTTCTGAATCCAAAGTGATATTATTTTTGGTATAGATACATTTCTTTCATTGATAGAACTATGAACATAATCTGTTCCAGATTTTCTTTTTACCTTGCTCAATGCATCTATGTTTTCATGAAGTTTTCTAATTTTTAGATTTTTTTTAAAAAAATTAATGACTCTTACACAAGGAAGATCATTGGTACTTGGCGGAGGTAATTCCTCACACATAATGATAGTTTCCAGACAAGCATGACTTGTCCTTCCACAGTTCACCATTTGATATACCAATTGATCTTTGCATAAGAGTCCCAATTGATTTCAGTTTTTTATTTAGCAGGGAATCTCTCAGAAGTATTTTCCTGGTGAGATTTTCATTTTCTTTTATTCTCTTCACTTACTTTCCTTGTAGCCTTAGTCATGAAGCCTTCATTTTGAGATTGACTACAAGGATCCCTGCATCCAGCATTCAGGCAGCACATTTTAGAACCCAAACTTGTTTGGGTCCTAAGGATCTTCCATGAATTTGCAACAATGATTTTTGAATCCAAAAGGATTTGATATTAGGTGCATTTTTCTGAAGACTAGAAACACTGAAATCTTGGTTTCTAATCTTAGTGCTATTGGTATAGAATGCACCACTGACATACTGAACACTTTCTTTTCTATTTTTCAGATTTTTATCATTGAGATTTTTAACATGGAATTCAGAAGAGATCTTTTGTGCAACAGTTCCCTTTTCATGTACATAGAATTTCTGAGTGTTTTCAGCATGAACATGATCTTTATTCTTATGTACATTAACATGAAACATGGGAGCATGCACAAAATGATCAATTCTATGTCAACATTCCATAGAAGTATGCCCAAATTTATAACATGTGAAGCATTTGACTGATTTGGCATGTTTATTGAAATTTTGATTTCTGTTCCAACAATGTTTGGCAAGATGACCAGGTTTATTACAATTAAAGAAAATGAGAGCATTTCTTACCTGGTTCCTACCTTGGCATGTATGTATTTACTGGAATCTCCTTTTCATGTGAGGAGGTTTACCATGAAGAGAAGGAGGTACCTTTTGGTGGCTCTTGGCATGATGTGAATTTGGAACTCGCCTTGGAGCTTTTTGAACTGATGGAGAAGGTAGGTGAATCTTCTTGACAGTAGCATTCTCATTTTTCTCTTTCTGTTTCTGAACAAGAACTTTCACTAGTTTTTCATTAGAATTAGTAGAGTTCTTGTTTGCAGCAGTTTTAACAAATTTTAACTTTATTTTATTTTCATTTTTCTTGTCTCTTACAGAAGCAAGACTTGTGCTTTTAGTATTTTTAAATTCATGTTGAAGCTTCTGTTTTTCAGCTTTTAATGCAAAAACTTCTTTTTCTGAATTTTGAAGTTTATTTAGCATGACATCCAAACCATTTTTCATCTTGTTGTTTTCATTTTCAAATTGAGCAATTTATTTTTCCAAATCAGAAATTTTATTACTTAAATTGCTACAATCATTGTTCAATGGTTTGTCATTCAACAAGCATTCAATCTTCCTCTTTAAGAGGTGATTTTCTTCAACAAGTTGTTTGCATCTCTCATTTATTTGATGATCATGAGCCATGTTAGAAATCTGTTTGATTAATTGATCATTATCAAATTTGAAGTTTTCATTGAGATCAATCAATTTTCCATTTTCATTTTCTAGATCAAAAACTTTTGATTTCAATAGCTCATGGTTTTCTTTCAATCCATTCAGTTTAGTTTCACAGATTTGGACTTTATCTTCCAAATTCTCTTTCTCAAAATTTAATTTTTCAACTTCATTTTTCAAATTCTCATTTTCTTCTGAAAAATCTTTATCATTGTTCTGGAGCAATTCAAGTGTCTTTGTTAAATTTTTAATTTCTTTATGGCAATGTTTTAAAGTCTTTTTCAAATCTTTATTCTTAGTGTTCAGTTTGCATTAAGATTTTGTATCTTCTCATAGAACTCAACCAATTCAGCATAAGACATGCCTTCATCTGCATCAGAATCAGAATTAGAATTCATAAATGGATCTGGAATTGATTTACCTGATCTTGTAGACCCATTTGAATTCTTGTTTTCTGGAGAGGATGCAGAATGCTCTGAGCTCTTGAAATGTGCAGTTAGAGCCAAAGTCTTTTGAATTGTTGATTTTCTGGATTCATTGAAGCTCTTCTTTGCCATTAAGTGCTTGTGGATTTCTTTTGCTCCTTTTCTTTGTGAATCCTTTCCATCACTGCTGTTGGCCATAAAGCATAACTCCTCATTTGCTGAACTTGAAGAGTTCTCTTCCTCATCCTCACTTTGGTCTTCATCCGACCAAGTTGCAATCATGGCTTTTGACTTCTTCAATTTGTTGTTATTCCTGTATTTGTCCTTTTTGATCTCAGACACTCACCTTTCATGTGTCCTATCTTATTGTACCTGTAGCAAACAATATCTTCATCAGTTTTTTGATTTCTGCTAGTATTAAATTTTGAAGAAGAAACATTCCTTTTACTAGAAGAATATTTTTTCTTTCCATTGAATTTTCCTCTTCTTGATTTTAAAATTTTTCTGAATTGTCTAGTCATGATGTCAAGTTCATCCTCATTAGACTCAGACTCATCAGAACTTGATGTTTCTTGATTTTTCTCTTTGTTGCTTGATGAAGCCTTAAGTGCTACTGGTTTAGGCTTAAGCATGTGTTCTTCATTTCTCTTCAGATTTATTTCATAAGTCATTAAAGATCCTATGAGTTCATCCAAAGAGATTTTGGATAAATCCTTAGAATCTTCAATCACTGTAGCCTTTGTGTGCCAAACAGATGATAGAGAGCGCAAGGTTTTTCTTACCAGATCAGCATCAGTGTATTCCTTACCTAATGTCTTCAGTCCATTGACAATTATCATAAACCTAGCAAACATTTCAGAAATCGATTCATCAGATTTCATCATAAACAATTCATATTCAGAAACAAGTATGTTTGCTTTGATTTCCCTAACTTGGGATATTCCCTCATACATTAATTCAAGTTTATCCCACATTTCTTTAGTAGATTTACACATGGATATTCTTGAATATTCTTTAGGGTGGACTGCACACTGAAGCATGTTCATGGCACTGTAATTAAGAGTAGCTTTCCTAATCTGCTCTCTAGTCCAATTTTCCTCATCTCCCTGATTTTTGTAAGGACCCACTTCAACTATCCTCCAAATTTCATAGTTTTGGGCCCTAAGAAAAACTTGTATGTGATTTTTCCAATAAGAGTAATCAGACCCATTGAAAAAAGGTGGTCTATTAATGGAATGGCCCTTAGCTACAAATCCTTGAAAATCCATCAATCACAATGAGAGACAATGAAAGAGCAAGCAAACAATTCAAGCAATTAATACAGAGAACAAACAGAAGCAATCAAATCAGATCAGAGATAGACATTAACCCGCTCTGATACCAATTGTTAGGATCGGATGGATGGATGGATCAGATCTAGAAGGGGGGGTTTAATAGATCTAACACCAATTAATGCGGAAGCTTAAGCAATTTAAAATTACTTTGAATCAGAGATCAATTCACCCAAATAATTTACTGATCTGAAGTGTGATTAGTGTGTGTGAGCAAATCAATTAGTAGTGTGAACGAAATCCTTATGCATGCATCTAGCGTAAAACAAAGTCAAACCACAATTCAAACCATTGCACAGAGGATTTTAGGTGGTTCGGAAATCACCTCCAGTGACTCCTACGTCCACCCCTCACACAGTGAAGCCACACTACTCAAAACCTTGAGTACAACTCACACAGAAGCACGACGACTCCAAACACCCTTGAGCACGATGACTCAAGAAACACCTGGAGCATGACGACTCCAAACTGAGCACGACGGCTCACACAACAACGAAGTACGACGACTCCAAATTGAGCACGACGGCTCAAACCACACAGTGAGTGCGACGACTCACAAACCAGAGCTCGACGGCTCACAGTACAAAAGCTAGATCAAACACAAAAGAGATCAGATCCTCTAGCAATAATCTGATTCAAAACAGTTTCGTACACAAAAATTTGTGCAGAACTTCATGCACAAATCTCATTGACGAAATAAGGAAGAACAAACTCAGAAATAATGCAAATAGATGTAGAAAGAGTGTTCTTCGATGAAGAGGCCTTGCAGATGCTTCAATTGAGGAGCCTTGATGGAAATCGATGGAGATTCTCCTCAATTGGCGATGCTCTGCTTTGATGGCATCTAAAATTCCAGAAATCCTTCTTCTCCTGCGCCTCTTCAGTTGGATCTGCTCCCTTGCCTTGCACAACAACCTTCTCTCCAGGGATTCCCTGTAGCAACCCGGAAAATTTAATACTTAAAAAAAAATTCAAAATAATAATTTCTTTAAATTGGAATAATAGAAACATACGTGCCATTATTGTATGTGCAAGAATACACCGGAAAATTCCGCAAAAATTATAACTCAACCCCAAATAATATCCCTAAGTGTTCCACGAAGAAATTCGTGCAACGAAAAATTCGATTGGCCAAGTGTACGTTACAATGTGACTAATTATCCAAATTAGGAAACTAAGTCGGAAAAACTGTTAACACGGAAAAATAACGCGCTCATAAATTAAACGATCATGTTGGAGAGACTTCCAACATCATGAAATGATTACCCATTATCAGAATTGGACCAATGGACCTCTCATAGTCCATGAATAAATCAGGTAAGGAAAATATAATAAAATCTGTAACTCTATTATTCACTAATAAAAGGGAAATCCCAACAGATAAAAATCTAATAAATAATGGGATTTGATAAATGGACCATATAAAATTTATTGAGCCATAATATGAATTTTTAAAAGAAGAATAATAAGAAAATACCCTAAATTCGGAGTTTAATTATCTCCTAATTGGAAAAGGGTTATTAAAGCAATAAAAGTGGCAATTAGAGTTGGAATTGGATTCCTAAACCTACCCCATATAGTCTATCACGAATTTAGATACTATCCTAACCCAATTAGAGATTGGAAAGTAAGAGAGGAAAGGTGGAGTTAGGAAATCTCGGAATTAAGAGGAATTTGAGTAGTAGTAGGAATATGAACTTGTATTTATATAAATACACCTCTTAAACCCTCTTGGCCGACCCTAGCTCATTGCCAAAGGTTCTTGGACGTGGAGAAGAGGCCAAGGAGGAGAGGATCTCGTGGGGAGAAGGAGTTCTTGAAGCTTCTTCCTCGTTCTTGGAGTTCTAAGCCCTAGAAGACAAATCGAGTCAAAGATAGGCATTCTCACAAGCATAAACCATGAAACTTTTTCTGTAGGATGTCTCGTCTTTCAGGAATGAAACTCTCAAGTTTCATAATTTTCCATCGAGCATATCTTTAGTTCTTGATTTTTCATGTTCTGCAACTTACATGACCCCGAACCCTCTTCCTAACTCTTGATCTCCTTGTATACTCAATCCCATGCTACGAAATTTTTATTGTAGGAACTGATGCATGTTAGGCATCTTTTGCCCCTGAAAGCCCTAATTCTTGTTGAGCATGTGGCTCGAATTAAATCAATCTTGCTCTCTGTATCATGTTCTGTGTTACTTGTTATTGTTCTTGCCCAAACCATGTTCAAACTATGATCTATCTCTAATTCCTATTTACTGGAAGTACTCTCGCATGTCTAGTTTCATTTGCCACTGGTTTCATGATTTTTCATCGTGTATACAATCAGTTATGATTTTCTGAACGACCCTGTATCAAAATCTGATATTTCTGGTCCGCAATCCAATGTCTGGTCTGACTCCTGTCAGAGTCAGGCGCAGACCACCAGAAAGCGACGGCCCGATATGTCGCCTTCTGAGGTCCGATTGCGACAGCGTACCCGTCGCATTCAGAAAATGACAGGTAAGCTGTCGCTATCCCTGTGCCTGTCCTGTCGCGACCCTCATGCCACCCCATAGCAATCTGCCTGCCCGTACCGACAAGCCTGTCGCAACCCTTTGCAGGCCCTGTCGCTACCTGCTCTACCCCTGTCGCAATCCTTACTGGCCTATGTCGCCTTACAGGATTTTGCATAAAAACTCATAAGATTTATTGCTCTCACTTTCTACAATATTCTTACGCCTTGTTAACAGTCATACACGCAGTAAAACACCTGTTTTAAAATGGAGCTTTATTGAATGCTTTAAAATACATATTCACGACTTCTTTTCTATCTATGATCTCTCTTACACATGCACACACATGAACCATCCTTATATGGCTGAAATCTGGCATAAAATATCTCTTAATGTATCTGATAATTTATTGCACTAAAGTATATTAATTGCCCTATTTTAAAGGACTTGTATTCGTTTCTTGCATTGTTTATATACCGATATCGACGCTCCACTGTTCTAGAATTCCTCTAGAATGTCGAGCACCTGTTTTATATACACACTTTACTTGGCTTGTGGTGAACTCTTCGTCGGATATTCCTTTCGCCGAACTAGTGAACCCTTGTACAAGGCCTCCGTAAGTCTCCTCTGTCCATGGATTCCCACATGGTCGACAAGTCGGTTGTACCCTAACACCTATGATACCCTTTAGGGATCTATATGATCCAAACGGATATTAGAGATTCACTCTCGTCTTAAATCACGCCGGACCTCTGGACCTGTGCATAACAAGGCCAGTGGTAGGGTCGTGAGTTCCACCTGACTGCCAACACCAAGTGCGCGTGTTGCGCAATTGTTACTATCACCTGTTTACTCGTCGCATTACGTGCAATGTCCACTAGCTCTCATCTATACTTTACTCGCTCGTCTATTCACGTTCTCTCTACTATCTCGTCTATTCATCTAGTACTCTCATCTATTTCTTGGTACTCTATTTGGCCATTAAATTGATTGTCTACGATAAAAAAAAAAAAACATGACTATGCTAGGCAACATTATAAGGGCCCGGTCTGGTCCTTGGGAGGAGCACCTGAAAGGCTATAATTCGCGAGGGTCTAATGATCTGGGTGATGGCATACACCTAACGCATGAACACGCAAGATTTGATCTATGGCAATCAATTAATCAAACAATCAATTATTGGTTTACTTGAATCTCGTGGTTGAAAGAATATTGACCAACACTTGCTATCGTGACTTGTGCACTGTTGTGCAACTTTACTTGTTATCTTGTTATACGGCCAATCCGATATCAACACTTGTCGTGCTATACTCTCGTGCATTGTGCTATTATTTCTCGTTATCGTGTACCAGTACTGTCTATACGTTCCTCGTTATTCTCTCTAGTTATCCTGCTTTATAAGACATTAATCACTTAAAGCATGCTTGATCATGAGATTTAAGTCCTACTGGGCGTTATCGCTCACCCTGCGTTATTTGTTATTGTGTCTCAGGTAAGTCGGACTTTGACGTCACACACACCAATGGGACAGGACCAGAGTGATGAGCGACCTGGAGTCAACTCATGAAGTTACTTAGTACCATGGAGTCTAATAGTTATTATTTTAGATTTCTTTTCAATGTAATGATGTCATTGAGCCCTATGTATTGGCTCCGAAATTAGTGGTTGTAATATTCTTAGTGAAATTTTCAATGAAAAGAAGAGTTTATTCAATTTATCATTCAATAGATGCTCTGAATTATTCAACTATCGTACATTTTACTCGACTATGTACTTGGTTCACGTTCTCGCCGATTTATTATGCTGCTAAATTGGTGGGGCGTGACATTCCCTTTGATTCCCTTGTCCTTCCTCTTGAAAGGATGGCTTGTAGCTTTTGGAGATGGAGCAAGATCTGGAAAACCCCCTTTGGCCGCCAAAAGGCTTCTTCTAGAAGTGTATGGGCTCTCTTGCCTTTGGTGTTAGGATCGGTTATTCGGTAATGGCAAAGCTAGAAGGGGGGGTTGAATAGATTTGCAGCGGAAACTTAAGCAATTAAAAAATTACTTCTGATTAAAAGATCTACTCAATTAAAACCCCTTTGATCTGATGTAATGTGTGTGAACAAATTAACAAGTAGTGTGTAAAGGAAATCCCTATACATGCATCTAGCGCAAAACAATGCAAACCACAAATCAAACCACAATGCACAAGGGATTTTTTAGGTGGTTCGGAGATCACACCATGTGACTCCTACGTCCACCGCTCACACAGTGAGGACACACTACTCAAGAACTGAGTACAACACACACACGAGCACACCGGCTCAACCACACACACACACGCTAGATCAAGTCCACAATAGATCAGATCCTCTAGCCTTGATCTGACCAACACACCACACACGTTGTCTGATGCAAACACGCAATCAGAACAACAATCCACACGTGGATCAAGCACAAGGAATGCTTGAACCACTACCACACACAAAGATATGAAAATAGAAAGAAAGAAGAGTTCTGAGTTGAGGATCAAATCCAATATGTAAACTCTTCTTGTGAACGTCTGACTGGACTTCAAGCTTCGTCTTGATGATCACACTTTGATGAAGATGCTTGAATCCACAACGTTCAGGCTTCACCTCCACTGGGAAGACTTCTTCTTCTCAGTTTTGGGCGGTAGGTTGAAGCAGAGCAGCAGAGTAGGTCTTCTCTTGAGAGATTCTTAGGGTTCTTGATTGGAGGCTGCTTGTGTCCAAGATTAACTTCAGAAAGTTGCTTATATAGTGGTGTTTACATATGGAGAGACGTGATAGTAGGAAACACCAAGTTTAGTAACTTTGAAACTTTCTATTTCTGAAGATTCTGTACGTCTGTCGACAGGTCACACTTCTGCTGTCGACAGGAACTTGTTCTTTTAGAACACTGGCTTCTGACTGTATGAATCTATCGACAAGGCCATATGTTGCTGTCGACAGGGGCTTGTCTTCCAGAACACATAGTTGCTGACTGTACAGCACTACAAGAGAAAGCGGGATTACCGACGGATATTTCCGACGGATTTATTTCCGTCGGTAATTCCGACGGATATTCCGACGGCTATATGTCCGTCGGACAGTAAGTCGGAAGTTCAGACGAAAATATTTCCGTCGGCAATATCTGTCGGTAATGAAATAATACCGACGGATCTTCCGACGGACATATTACCATCGGATATCCGTCGGTAGTAATTCCGATGGATATTCTGATCCGTCGGAATATCCGTCAGAAGTTCCGACGGATATTTGTAGTCGGAAATGCCGTCGGTAAAATACCTTTACTTCCTCCTCCGAAACCCCCACCCCCTTTTCCTCTCCCCCGCTCTCTCTCTCTCTCTCTCTCTCTCTCTCTCTCTCTCTCTCTCTCTCTCTCTCTCTCTCTCTCTCTCTCTCTCTCTCTCTCTCTCTCTCTCTCTCTCTCTCTCTCATCGCTCGCCGACGCCGCTCGCCGCTGCCCCTCGCCGCCGCCGATCGCCGCCGCCGCCGCTGCCCCGCTTGCCGCTGCTCGCCGCCGGCCACCCCTCTCCCGGTGAGTTCCACCTCCCCCTCTCTCCCCACCCCCGCCACCTTCCTCCGCCCCCCTCCCCTTCCCACGCCCCCACCCGGCCCCCCTCCCCCTCCCCCCCCCACCCGGCCCCTGCACGCGGCCCCCTCCCCTTCCCACCCTTCCCACCCGGCCCTCGTCCCCTTCCCACCCGGCCCCCGGCCTCCCCCCTGCACGATGCCCCCCCCCACCCGGCCCCCCTCCCCTTCCCACCCCCCACCTGCACACGGCGCCCCTCCCCTTTCCACCCCCCCCCCCCCCCCCCCCACCTGCACCCGGCCCCCCTCCCCTTCCCACCCTCCCCTTCCCACCCTTCCCCTCAATTTAATTTCATTTTCCTTAATGGTTGAAACATAATACTTAAGGAGTCTTAAGTTAGAGCATTAAGAAAACAATTTACTTAAATTGAGGAAAGACACGGTCACCCGTTGAGTAAACACAGTGTAGGACAACACAATCCCCATGTTATTAATGGTCAAATGATGCATGAACTACATGTCTAGATTTCAAGATAATCAAAAACATTCGTGACCCTGAGATGTATCACTTTATGGAGGCTTCACACTATTTCAATTTTTTTTGTTTACAATCCTTGAAAGTAGAGGGAAGAAATGGTAATTAAGAGAGCTGCACACTTTTTGACGTGAGGATAGACATTACACATGCCCGTACCCTAAGTTACTCAGTGGAAGTGTTTATCATACCGTTGGATAGAGTTGATGAGTGAGCTTTTTGACGCGAGGGCAGACATTGGTGATGCCCATGTCCCCGGTTACTCAGCAAAACACATCATTGCTCTATATTCATCCCAAAATTTTGATTGACTTTTGTCCATTTGAATTGTTTTATTTGGAAATAGGTAGCTTTTCTCCTTCTTCTTTTTTGCGTAACAACTCAAGATCAAGAGATGTATATGATCAACACTCAATACTTGACATAAAGTTCACTGAACATAAGACTCATGAAGTTACTTGAGAACTGTGTTTGCCTACAAAGTAGGTATACAAGAGAGTTAGGTGTGTAACACCCTGGAAATTCGGTAATTGGAAAATTAGAAATAAATCAAAAACGGAAAAAATCAATATTTGTGAAATAGCAAAAATGCACGTGTCATTATCGTACATACAAAAACCCATTAGAAAATTTCATAAAAATCATAGTTCAACTCTAAATAATACTCCCTAATGACTCAGAGAAATCCGTGCACAAGAAAATCAGATGGTCCAAGTTAAGGCGTTTTGCGACTGAGTATTGTAATCAAGGAATAAGTCAGGAAATCATTATCACACATACTTAGATAAGTCAGAAAATTAAATAAAAATCATAGATGGACTTCAAATAATATATTCTAATGATCCATCAAGAAATTTGGGTCAATAAAAGTCACTTGAGGTATATTTAAGAGTTAGTGTGACTTCTTATCGTAATTATGAAATAAGTTGGACAACCCATTATTAGGTGTAAAAATGAGATCATAAACTAAATGAGAAATTTATGGTGGACTCCAAAAATATGAGGGGATAGTCCATAAAAGAAATTAGATCAATGAACAACTTAAGACCCATGAACAAATTCAAGTATGAAATTAGTAAATAAATAACTTCCGTATTATCGGAATAATAGATCTTACGTACCACTATCGTACGTGAGAAAACACATCGAAAAATTCTGTAAAAAATTATAAATCAACCGCAAATATTGTTCCTAAGTGAAAACGAAGGAATTCGTGCAACGAAAAATCTGATTGGTCGAGTGTACGTCACACGTGACCAAGTTACCCGAATTAGGGAACTAAGTCAAAATTGTTAACACGGAAAAATAACCAAACCATAAATTAAATAAGCATGTTGGAGAGACTTAAAACATTATGTATTAATAACCCATTAACAAGATTGGGCCAATGGAGCACATTTGGCCCAAAGATAAAAATTGGGACAAGAAAATACCCAGAAATTCGTATATGTAATTATGCAATAATTAGGGAGGGCAATTTAGGGTTAAAATTAGAGTGATTTTCCATGTAAGGTAAGCCAAAACCGGACCCAACCCTAAGATGTGGTTTCCTAAACCTTTGCTACCTCTTTTGGGTGAGAGAATCCCAGATTTTATGGAAAGTAGGAAACAGAATTCGCAGCCCCCTTTCCTAGTCCCGCTAGGACTCATAACTACACCTTAAATGTATAAGAACTCGTCCTTAAACTCTTGGGGAAGGTTTAGCAACAAGTTGGGGTCGTGAGTAGCATGTTTGGAGCGCTGGGGAAGTGGAGAACGGCTAGGGAAAATCATGGTTTTCCTCAACCTCGCTCTGCATCAACCCAGAAATCTGCAGAGAGTTATTAGCATTCAAAGGTAGGTGTTCTCGGGCCAAGATTAGGGAAAACCAACACCATCATGTAGTTATTCGAGTCTAGGTTCATTTACACTTGGTTTGACTAGTTTTTATGGAGTATACATTGTGTATTCGTAGTTTTCCTTAAGTCGCGCACAGTTAGGGCTTTCCCCGTTCTTCTTATTTTGAACGTGATTGTATACTGAATTAGCCCAAACTTCCTTCATGAACGTTCTTCTACTTGAAGTTACGATCTTCGTTTACGTTAGACATTTTGTCCAAAAGTTTTTCGTTAGAGAGTTATAATCATGGTAAGAGAGTCTCTGCATGATACTGTGATTTCAGGCTGCACTTAGCTTTATGTTCTTCACATGTTTTCTTGGGATTCGAGACCGAATTTGATCAAACCTCCAACATCACAGTTCTTCTACTAGTTGTCTTCGTCATCTTTTATGTTGAATGTTTTGTCTAAATGTCATTCGTTTGAGAGTTATAAGAGGGGAAACTGAATCGCTGCATGAGACGTGGTTTCTGGTTACACTTGACTCATATTTTTTTTTTGAAAGGGCCACTAGTGTCGACACTACTTGATCTAGTGTTGGCACACTGTCCCAAAACAGCCCAGAAGGTGTTTTGGGAAGGTCTCTAGTGTGGACACTACCTGATCTAGTGTCGACACACTGTCCCAGATTGGCCTAGAAAGTGTTATGGGAAGGGTCTCTAGTGTCGACACTACCTAATCTAGTGTCGACACTACTTGACCATTTTGCCTTGAATTTGAAGCACTGTGTCGACACTACTGGATCCCGTGTCGACACCACTTGATCATTTTGCCTTGTATTTAAAGCATTGTGTCGACACTACTTGATTTAGTGTCGACACTACTTGACAAGTTCTGCATTATTTTGCCTTGTGTTTGAGGCATTGTGTCGACACCAGTGAGGGGTGTGTCGACACTATCCTTACAAAAAATTGCATATTGTGGGTCTGATCATTTCATGATGTCTACTAGCATGTGCATGAGGTCATATAGTATGTATGGACCTAAAAGAAATCAACCCATTGAAAAAAAATGGTAATGATACGAATATGATTCTAATGTGTAATTGTGATTGTCCTTATGTTCATTGGATTACCTCGTGATCTTTCCTCTTTGTCAACTGATATGATAAGAATATGATATGAATGTGGGGTGAATACATGTTAGTATGGACTTGTTAGTCGAGTTAATGTCATGATTTGCATATGAGTTTCAATAGTTACATGTTTTCTGGTGTTCCATTAATTAATTGTCCATATGCATACATGCTAGGAAGATCCGTGACTCGTCACTTACACATTTGCACGAATAGGCACACCCTTCTTGGGGAATTGAGAGCACATGTTCTGCATACGATCTGTCCTTAGAAACATCCACATGTCAAGACATTAACGAATTATGAAACATAAGATACGTCGTATCCTGCCTTTTGTTCTCTTGAGCTATTTGTCATACCTTGACTCTATGAATGATCATGTTCCTTTTACTATGAGCTTGTCATTGAAACTTTGTGACCATAATGTGAATTGTGAATATGTTTGTTCGGCACAATTTGGGACTTCGGTCCATTTGACTAATGCCTGTGCAAAAAAAAGGGCATGGTTCGGTTCTGGGGAGGAGCGCCCCAACGTACTTATTAACCGCGGGAGTATGGACTTCTAGTGCTTGGCATAGCACAAACAAATAAGCAAGAGTTGTGAAAATTGTGCCTTCGTTTGATATGATAAATTTGATTTGATCTGATATGATAAGATTTGATATAATACGTCTGTTCATGTGAATACTTGATATCTGTGTGAATATGGCCAATCTCTTTTGATATGATTCTACTCTTGAAATATCTGTCCATTGTATATGCAATTCGACATTTGATCTGATATGATATCCGTTCTACTCTGCTATTCAATCTGTTAGTATTGCATGCATTGTCATCATATTCATGTGCATATCTGCCTATTTAAAATACTAATCATGTATATTAGTACCCGCACAATATTGAGATGTAAATCCTACTGAGCTAGTTCGCTCACCCCTATCAACTTGCCCTTTTTCAGGTAGTGATGAGGAACCAGTGGAGTCCGATGGGGCAGGGCAAGAGTGATGAGCACCTGTCATATGAATAGTTGACAGTTTAGAAATAGACATATGAGTAGTCGATGTATTAGAGAAACATTTTCATTTGAATAATGAACTCTTTATAGTGAGTTCTTTCTTATGTAAGGTTGCAACTAGTTGAATGAAATGGAATAAAGGATATTTTTGGTGACCATGCTATAGTCTCAAATGTGTTCTTTTGTTCAATTGTGACTCTGCGTTATTCAACTGTGATACGTCTGTTTGTATCGTTCACGTCCCCCGGTATTTATTCCGCTACTAAATATCGGGGCGTGACAAGGTGTGAATCCCAAAAATAGTTCAATATTTTCAGAATGATATAGCATAGACTCAAAAAAGAGTAGTATGTCAAAATCATAATGGTATAGAGAATAACTTTACTACCATATGAATATGATGTAGTTAAAACATGCATTAACCCCCAATGACACCTTAGATGAAAGAAGTGAGCTTGCTCATGGAGTGGGATATGAAAGAAGAATGATGTTCCTAGAATTAAATTTGTCTGTCGACAGGTAAAAATGGCCTGTCGACAGATGAACACAGACAAGAAGTTGATGATTCTGGAAAGGCAGAAACTGTTCACATCTGTCGACAGATGGAACTGCACCTGTCGATAGATCTACACAGTGTGCAGAATCTGTGTTCTGTGTGGTCTTATCTGTCGACAGAGTTCTTGTTGTCTGTCAACAGAGACCCAGGCAGAGGCATTTGAAGTTCAGAATGAAGTATTAAATGAGCAAATCATGTTAGGGAATTGTAGAGGCACAAAAGGTGAGTGATTTCCTTCACAATGACGTCCATCTAACCTTTATTTGCTCCCCCATAGTGTGTGCAATTGATAACTCATCATTCAAGCATTTGCACACAAAAGAGCATCCATAAGCATGTTCAAAATTTACTCCCCCATAACACATGCATAAAAAGTAGCACATAATTAGCCTTATGCATAACATGACTTTTGGTACTTGGCGGAGTATTTTACTCACGCATAATGATAGTTTCTAAACAAGCATAACTTGTTTTTCCACATGTCATCAATTGATATACCAAGAGATCATGTGCACAGTTATGCAAGCAAGATGACCTGACTCCAACTGCTAAGAGGCATTGTTATGTAGGGGTAGCATTATGACACATTTTCATTGCTCAGATAAAGGTAAAGATCCATTTCAATTCTTGCAGTTCAAAACTGAAGTGATAAAGAGATTTTATCTGAACAATCTTCAATCACAGTCTCAAATTTTTTTTTTTTACTTTTGTTCTCCATCATTTCTTGCCTTGCATAGCCAATGGCATGAATTCATTTCTAATTTTTGGCTGCAAGACATCTCAACTTGTTCATTAAGTTGATTTTGGGACCCACACTTGCTTGGGTCCTGCAATGACGTCAATGTTAAAATCAACAATGATTTCTGAATCCAAAGTGATTTTATTTTTTGCATAGCTGAATTTCTTTCATTAATGAAATTATGAGCATGGGGCTTGGGAACATGCACAAAATCATGATTCTTATGCCAACAGTTCTTAGACAAATGTCCATGTTCATGACATGTAAAGCATTGGACAAACTTGACATTTTTTTGAGAGTGTTGATTTTTATTCAAGCAGAATTTAGCAAGATAACCAGGCCTATTGCATTTAAAGCAAATGGGTTGAGCATTTACTTGAAGCTTACCATAGTATGAATACATTTGCTGGAATTTCTGAGGTCCTCTCGAATACCTTTGATCACCCTTGGGTTGAAAGGGTGGAGGTGACACCCTTTGGTATCTCTTGGCATGGTATGCAATTTGAGAATGCCCTGAAGCCTTTTTGGCGGCTAGAGGAGATGTGGAGACATTGTGGAGTCCTGTTTTCTTTTTCTTTTTCTTTCTCTGGTTTTCAGTTGAAATAGGATTCTTCCTATTTAGGAACTTTTTTGTTCAATTCAGAAACCTTCTTTTCCGAATTTTGATTTTGTTTAATAACCACTTCAAGTTCATTTGTCAATTTTTTCTTTTCAGCTTTCAATGCAACAATTTCTTTTTCAGAAGTTTGAAGTTGGTTTGTCATGACATTCAGACCATTTTGTATTTTGTTCTTTTCAATTTCACTTTGAACAACTTGATTTTCCAAGTCAGCAATTTTCTTCTTAAAATTGTTCCAATCATCATTTAATGATCTATCATGATAGAAGCTTTCAATCTTCTTTTTCAGATGTTTGTTTTCCTCAACCAGTTGATTGCAATTTTCTTTTATTTGGTGATCATGAGCCATATTGGAGATTTGTTTGTTCAATTGATCATTATCAATTTGAGACTTTCATTATGATCATTCAATTTTACATTTTCTTTTTTCAAATCCAAAATTTCAGATTCCACCTGATCATGATCTTCTTTCAGTTTATAAAACTTGTTTTCACAGTCTTTGACTTCCTTTTACAATTTTTCATTCTCCATTTTCAATTTTTCATTTTCTTCATAGAATGCTTGAGCATTATCAATTATCATTTCATTCTTCTCTAATTTTGCTTTTAGCTTATTGTTTTGAGCTTTGACCTTCTTAAATTGATTGGACAAGTGCTCATAGCATTCTATCAATTCGTCATAGGATATATCATCCTCTGAATCAGAATTAGATATTGATGCGCCAAATGAGTCTGAATTAGATTTACCTGACCTTTGAGAGTTTCTTGACTTCTCTGACAGATATGATCTTTCAGATTTGTCTGAACTAGGAGAACTTCTAGAGCTGCCAAGAGCCATGAAGCATTTGTCTTTGGCTTTATTTGCAATCTTGCTTGTCTTATTAAAGGAGTCCTGCATTTTATCAACATGGTTATCAAACTCAATAATCATTGGTCTATTTATGATACTCGACAACTCAGACATATTTCTGAGTATGTTGTAGATGAATAAACCAACAACCAAAGTAATCATATCAGTTCAGAATCAATTATAAACCCGATCAGAGCAATTAAGTACACATAAACAGATATGCCAAATCACAACCGATGAACATAAAACCTGGCTCTGATACCAATTGTTAGTATCGGTTATTCGGTAATGGCAAACCTAGAAGGGGGGGTTGAATAGATTTACAGCAGAAACTTAAGCAATTTAAAAATTACTTCTGATTAAAAGATCTACTCAATTAAAACCCCTTTGATCTGATGTAATGTGTGTGAACAAATTAACAAGTAGTGTGTAAATGAAATCCCTATACATGCATCTAGCGCAATACAATGCAAACCACAAATCAAACCACAGTGCACAAGGGATTTTTTAGGTGGTTCGGAGATCACACCACGTGACTCCTACGTCCACCCCTCACACAGTGAGGACACACTACTCAAGAACTGAGTACAACACACACACGATCACACCGGCTCAACCACACACACACACGCTAGATCAAGTCCACAATAGATCAGATCCTCTAGCCTTGATCTGACCAACACACCACACACGTTGTCTGATGCAAACACGCAATCAGAACAACAATCCACACGTGGATCAAGCACAAGGAACGCTTGAACCACTACCACACACAAAGATATGATAATAGAAAGAAAGAAGAGTTCTGAGTTGAGGACCAAATCCAATATGTAAACTCTTCTTGTGAACGTCTGACTGGACTTAAAGCTTCGTCTTGATGATCACACTTTGATGAAGATGCTTGAATCCACAACGTTCAAGCTTCACCTCCGCTGGGAAGACTTCTTCTTCTCAGTTCTGGGCGGTAGGTTGAAGCAGAGCAGCAAAGCAGGTCTTCTCTTGAGAGATTCTTAGGGTTCTTGATTAGAGGCTGCTTGTGTCCGAGATTAACTTCAGAAAGTTGCTTATATAGTGGTGTTTACATATGGAGAGACGTGGTAGTAGGAAACACCAAGTTTAGTAGCTTTGAAACTTTCCGTTTCTGAAGATTCTGTACGTCTATCGACAGGTCACACTTCTGCTGTCGACAGGAACTTGTTCTTTCAGAACACTGGCTTCTGACTGTATGAATCTGTCGACAAGGCCATATGTTGTTGTCGACAGGGGCTTGTCTTCCAGAACACATAGTTGCTGACTGTACAGATCTGTCGACAGGGACACTTGATGCTGTCGACATATACCTTGTACTGTTGCTTTTCTTGATCTTTTGAGCTTGACTTTGGTACATGTCTTGTATAGTATCTCTCCTACATGAATGTACTTAGTTAGTGAGATATTAGGAACACATAGAATCAAGTATGTATCAAGTTATTGCATCAGGTATTAAGCTCAATTCACATTGTACATAAACTCAATTAACATTGTTCATCATCAAAAACATGTTGTCATTTAAGTTAGAATGTGAACCCAACATTTGGGGTACACGGAACATGGGTATTTATAGCCCCATATGTCCACAAAGTGCCTTGGGGTGCATGGGCACGGAAACCTAGGTCAAATCCCTTAAATCCAAGCAGCCACGTGACCAGGAGAAACTTTAAGTCACAGAGTTTACAGAGTGTGTCGACCTGCCCTGATGTAGTGTCGACCTGCTGTCCCAGTCAGGCAAACTGATCTGCTGGAAACTGGGTCTAGTGTCGACCTGACTTAATCTAGTGTCGACCTGACCTTCTGGAATCTGGGACTAGTGTCGACCTGACTTGATCTAGTGTCGACCTGACCTTCTGGAATCTGGGACTAGTGTCGACCTGACTTGATCTAGTGTCGACATTACCAAGACAAAAATGTGTGAACCTGAAAATTTAACACATAAGCCATTAGTACAAGATATTATCATTAAAATATGAGATATTAAACATCAAAAACATATTGTTTAAGCATTATTGTGATATGTATAAAATGTATAACATGTTCAACATATCATCATCAAAATCACAACATGTCATCATCAAAATCACAATATGTCATCATTAAAATCACAACATGTCATCATTAAAATCACAATATGTCATAATTAAAATCACAACATGTCATCATTAAAATCACAACATGTCATTATTAAAATCACAACATGTCATCATTAAAATCATAATATCTCATCATTAAAATCACAATATCTCATCATCAAAATCAAAGTATGTGTGTTGTTCATTGGTCATCATTAAAATACAACTTTAGGAAATTCCAAAACACACTCAACCCAACAATGGTTCCATTCAGGTGCTTATGGTTGCATTTAGGTGCATATGGTTGCATTCAAGTGCATATGGTTGCATTCAAGTGCTTATGGTTGCATTCAGGTGCATATGGTTGCGTTCACGTGCATATGGTTGCGTTCACGTGCATATGGTTTCATTCTGAGAAAGTCGGTCGACCGACATCTAGAAGTCGGTCGACCGACCTACCCAGTGCACGTGAACACAACCATAAGCACCTGAATGCAACCATAAGCACTTGAATGCAAACATATGCACTTGAATGTAACCATAAGCACCTGAATGCAACCATATGCACCTGAATGCAACCATATGCACCTGAATGCAACCATAAGCACATGAATGCAACCATATGCACCTGATTGCAACCATATACACCTGAATGCAACCATTTACACTTGAATGCAACCATAAGCACCTGAATGCAACCATATGCACCTGAATGCAACCATATGCACCTGAGTGCAACCATAAGCACCTGAATCCAACCATAAGCACCTGAATGCAACCATATGCACCCGAATGCAACCATATGCACCTGAATGCAACTATATGCACCTAACTGCAACCATAAGCACCTGAATGCAACCATAAGCACCTGAATGCAACCATATGCACCTGAATGTAACCATAAGCACCTGAATACAACCATATGCACCTGAATGCAACCATATGCACTTTAATGCAACCATACGCACCTGAATGCAACCATACGCACCTGAATGCAACCATATGCATGTGAATGCAACCATATGCACGTGAACGTAACCATATGCACCTGAATGCAACCATAAGCACTGGGTGAAAAATCGTCCGAAAAATAGTTGTATCGACTTAATTTTGAAATCTGTACGTCAACAAATCTAGATATTTATATTTCTAATGTCACCAATTTTTTCTGAAAATTATGGTGTTCTCGAATTTTATTTTCGTTACAGTTATCGGTGTCGTCTTGTCAGAGCGCACATCTTTCTGTACGGCACTAAGATAATGTTTATTAATATCAATTAATCCCAGATATTAATTATTTTAATCTCATAATATTAATGAGGTCTAATAACCATATTATTCATAACTTTCAACTATTAAAATTTTTCGAGACGTTACAGTCCTGAACTAGATAGACATTAATATTATATTTTTAATGATATTTGTTTTTATATTAAAAAAAATGACATCTTTCACAATCTGATTTTAAAATAAAAATTTAAAACTAAGGAAAAAAATCAATTGGTTAAAATGGTTCCCGTAAATAGCTTAAAAATTAGTTGGCCCAAAGATCCTATTAAAAACATATTCAAATGATATACACTTGTGTTAAAATTGCAGCCATAGGCTAATGTAATGGTTTTATAGATTATGGTGATTTTAGTTTAATTTTTAGAGTTTATTTTGTACTAGGTGAAAAATTGTCCATAAAATAGTTGCATCGACTTAATTTCGAAATCCGTACGTTAACAAATCCGGATATTTACATTTCTGATGTCACCATATTTTTTTAAAAATTATGGTGTTCTCAGATTTTATTTTCGTTATAGTTTTTCGGTGTCGCCCTATCGGAGCGCACATCTCTCTGTACGGCACTAAGGTAACGTTTATTAGTATCAATTAATTTCAGATATTAATTATTTTAATCCCATAATAATAATGAGGTCTAATAACTATATTATTCATATTTTTTAACTATTAAAATTTTTCAGGATGTTACAGTCTCGAATCCGACATACATTAATATTATATTTTTAATGATATTTATTTTTATATTTTAAAAAAACTATAAAATAAAAAATAACAAATTTCACAATCAGATTTTAAAATAAAAATTTTAAACTAAGGAAAAAAAAAACAAGACATGTGTTACTGTTGCGCATTTGGGCAACAGTAACTGAAATGGGAAAGTGGAGAGATGGTGTGTGTGTGGGTGGAGGGGGGGGGGGGGGGGGGGAGAGGCAACCGGATGACCGGTTAACTGAGCAGTGGGGGAGGAGGGACGGAAGTGGGGAGGAGGGATGGCCATGTGTCACTGTGCGAATGATGACTGTTGGAGTTCTCTCCTCCCGCGTTGCGAGAGGATCCGAACTCCTTTAACATCGTATACAAAAGTTAAGTTATACTTCCACGTACTCTATAGTCTATAGACACCATGTCAGTTTTTATCTACGCTAGAATCTGAATTTTGTACAATATGGAATGTATACACTACACAGTATGTTAGAACAGCCGTATATCAAATAAGACTTACAGTTGGTTTCGTTCTCTCTTTGAGTGGCACTTACGTATCTTCGTAAATGTTATATTAACTTTCTAAATAGGTATGCAGTTGTTCATTTAATTACCACACAAAAGTTAGCTAGGTGACCTTCATTTTTCCCAACTCAAACCTCTTTGGGAATTGTAAAATATGCTAAAAATTAATTTTGTAAACATTGCATCTATGTAATACACATTCTGTTCTGTTTCATAATATAGAAAATAGAATAATCTCACAATGCACATCGCCATACATTTTGATATCAATGTCTTTTTGGATATATCGTAATTGACATTAGAAAAATACAAAGGAAGAAAGTCTTAGGATCAAGAAAAGAAAAGGGGGCCTTAAGGCTGTCAAAAACTAGATTTTATGTTTCTAATATGTATTTAGCCGTATACTTAACTGTTAAATCGATATTATTTATCAAAACATTTGTATCCAGAGTACCACATATCCAAACATCCAGTACCGTGAGTCGCAATGTCAAAATTAATATTCAAAGAGATTTTTAAGATTGTAACCAAACACTATCTTGAATATAGAGTACAAAAACAAAATTAAGCGAACATTCGATGAAAAGTATACACTTAATTAGGGGGAGAGAGAGAGAGCGAGGGCACCAAAAATTAACAAAGCTCAAATCAAATTTTCTTCTGACATATACTATGATATCTGTATTATAATTTAAACTTAGTTATCATGGCGTGTGTCAACTATTTCTTAAAAGTTTCACCGGTCGTTTGCCCATAACTTATGTTCACTGTAACTCATAATTACAGAGACATGATTCAATTGGTGGCTATGCATCTTCACCTAGTATACTATACGTTTAAACGCACCCACTAGCCTGTAATAATTCCCTATCAGTCTTACTTAATTCGCTGGAGCTAGTATAAAACAATTTACATTAGTGTTCATACATATATACAAAACTAACTAATCCACTCATCGATTTGCAAGGCAATAATCGTATGCAGGTTGCAAACTATATATGCTAGTTCCGGCCGGTCATGCTTGGAACCCTGTTCCCGTCGCAAGCAAATCCCTCGAGACCAACTGATCAGCCCATATAATTGGAGTTCCTATTTGCTTGTAGAAGTCGGCGGTGAGATGCATGGTCACCATTACTTAGCGTAAGGCACCAGCATCACCCCAGCAATGCACGGCACTGAGCAATTCCACGGACCTTGCCGAACCTGTTGCTGTCGTTGCTGGCGAAGAGAAGAAAATGCCGGAGAGCGCGCCAGATGGCCCAGCTACTATGAGTAATGTGGCCCCTTCAGTTTTCCTGTGATCGTGCCGACGGTGATGCGCGCTAAAAGTGATCAGCTACAAGGGGAACCCTTGGCCGGCAGTGAGAAGGACAACCATTATAAGTAACTTCTGCAGTGTGCACATGTGGTCGATGACAACAATTTCAAATCCAAATTGTATCTGCCTGCCTAGAGTTTGGAGGACATATACACCAGCAGCTGGCAAGCTGTAGTCTTTGTGTTTTGTGTCCGTTTTACTGCAGTACGTTTCAAGCTAATCCCCCGGGGATCGTGGAAGCACTATAAGAAAAATGATATTTATATTGTCGTTGATAAAATATCTAGAGCTGTTGACATAAATATATGTCAACAATTTTATAGCCGTTGATAATGTTGTTGACAAATTAATGGTCGACTTATATTTGTCAGCGATCATATATGTTACTTCTATCGTAACATAGGTCGGCTCTTGCCGAGATGACCGCTGAGGCGCTTCTCGCCAGACTGAGTCGAGACGACCAAGCCGATGAATCCCTTTTGAGACGCGTTTGGCCGACGTGTGACGCTACTCCCGAGCTCACGACCTGACCTGCAAAGCCCGCCAAGTGGGATCGGCGGGGCGACACTCCGACGCTCAAGTCAGTTGCTAGCCGAGCAGAATGGCCTAGCGTGGGGGGAGAATAGCGTACCTTTGCCAGTGGAATGTCTGCTCTTTATATAGTGTTAGGACATATATGTGTGAGGTGGACGAGCCGCCAATCTCGCGGGGAGTTATCGGGATACCCGCCGGATTGGGTGCCGTTACTTCCCTGTCAAATTGCGATGATTGTGGCTGCCACCTGTAGACCTGATCGCCGAGATCGTAGTCTTAATGGCCGTGATTTACGGTCCCGTAATTCTTGGTTATTACCCCATTCGTTCGTTGACCCCGTGAGGGTTGTGATGGGTCACGTGAGGGCGCTGAGCTATAGGTCGGTGTGGCCCGAGCTTTGGCAACCCGAGGTGCTCAATCGGAGACAACAAGCTCTCGCTTGAGGTTGGATTCACAAGAGATCACTTGGGTCGAGCTGTGGAGAGGCCCGAGATGCATCGCTGATATCATGTAGATAAAACGTCGGCCAATGGCCTTAATGAGGTCGGTTGAACCGAGGTCTGTCTTGCGGTAAAACACCTCATCGATTTATTTAGATGATTTGTATCTGCAGTACTATGGACTTTCACGAGAGCCTCGGTCGCCAGGTCGGCCTCATCTGAGCTGACGGGGTATCGGCCGAGCTGGGGCGGGGTCAGGCAACTCACCCCTGTTGAGTAGTTGCTGCTAATCTTCTACTGTGGTCGGCTCTGTGGAGCTAGCCGACCTGCTCGGAAACTACAGTATCACTGGCCCCCTAGGTTCACGTCGGACCGTGAATGCGGGCCGAGGTGAAGCTAAATTTCTTTGCTGGAAGCATGTGCCTTGCCACGTGACTTGGCTGACATACGTCTCCTGTCAGGACGCCACGCCACTCTGTGGTTAGAAGCCGCCTTGTCGTAGGGGCGCATCACGACCTTGTCAGAGCCGCCGATCGTCGCATCGCTTGACAGGCCGTCGCCTGTCGCTCCGTAGGCCGTGCCGTCATACTTTCGCCGCCTCGTCTCCCGAGCGCCATCATGGCGCTCCTCGCTGCCTGCGCTGATCAAAATTCGAGGGGTCGGTTCCACGGCCAATCTGGTGGTGACACATGGGTAGATCTTGATCATTTGTCTTGGGAGTTGGCTTTCTACCGTTGGATTCGATTGACCCCCAGTTCTATAAATACTGGGGTCTACTGCCGAATGATCGCCCTTGTTCTCGCGCGCGAGCATCTACCAGGCGATGTGCCGATGACAGGTGCTCCGACGTCCCTCGCCTGAGCTTCAACCATTCCCGATCTCCGCTTGCTTCCTTTAGAGGTAAGCATGTCTTCGAGTTCTGCGTCTTCCTCCTCTGGTCCTCGTCTCTGCGAGGGCTCGTCGTTTGGGGGTTCTCCTTCCGAGAACTCTTCTCACTCAGTAGGGGTAGTTTCCTCTGATGGAACGCCCCACTCTCCTCGGCCTGACGGAGAGCCGTCAGACCATTCTGATGACTGCTTCATTGTTGATCCTAGGACTTACGTTCCAAGAGAGCCTTCGTCTCATACCTTTGGAGCTCGTCGGCTGGCTGACAATGTCGCCGACACTCAGTGCGAAACTAGCGACGAGACCCTCGTGTGGATGAAAACTCACCCCGGACTAGAGTTTCCGGAGGGTTACTCCATGTATCGCTCGAGTCAGCTCCGTGCTCACTACGTAGCAGAGGGTGGAGTCTGTATTTATGCTGAGGTCGTCCGAGCTGGCTTCCGCCTCCAATTGCATCCTTTCATTATTTTTCTCCTCTTCAAGTTGGGAGTCGCTCCGTCGCAACTGACCCCTAATTCATGGAGGTCGGTTGTCGGCTTCCTGGCGGTCTGTGCTCTGGCTAGGGTCCTTCCAACCACACGCCTATTCTTTTATTGCTTCTCGGTCAAAGCTTTCGGAGACTGGCTGTATTTCGCAACTCGGTCTGGACGACAAATCCTCGGTCGAATTCCTTCTTCTGTTCACAACTGGAAGAGGCAGTTTGTCTTTGTTCATAGCCCGATGGGGTGGCCATTTCCGACCACCTGGACGACAGTGAATGTTCACCAAAAAGCCTTCCGAGCTCCAAACCTCATTGAATCTGATCTCGCGGAGTTTGACTCTTTACAGGTGCTGGATCCACCCGACCTGTTTCGGCTCGACGGGTTATTCAAATTGATTGTCAAGGCCAACAAAGGTCATTTCCTTTCCGATGTTATTTTTTTCGTGATTTGCGAGTAACGGATAAGTAACTATTGCTTCTCACAGTGATGGCCGACAAGGGCAAGTCGTTGGCTGCTCCCGACGTTGGTCAAAGGCGCAATACTTCACTCACCGACCGAGCAACGGAAAGATTTATGGGGCGTGGTAAAAAGAGCGTCACGAGGCCATCGAAGCGTCCGAGGGAGGAAACCGAGGACGCAGGTCGGGGGACGAAGTGCCGTTCGTCAGATCCTCGTCCGACGTCATCTCAAGGATGAGGCAAGCTGCCGGATCAACCGACCGCAGACCAGCATGTTGCGAGCCCTCAGCCATCGTCAGTGCGCACAGAGGAGCTCTCTGCTACTGAATGGGCTCGTCGGGTGACCCCGGCGAGAACATTGGCCCAGTCCTCGGCCAAGCGAGCCAATGAGATAGTGGAGGAATTCTACGGTTCAGTGCAGACTCAATTGGGCCTGGTCAGGGCCTTGTTCAAAAGTCGAGAAGTCTCAGGCGGCGGCCGACCAGCAAGTCCTTGAGGCCACGAACAAGGCAAAAGAGGCTGAGAAGAGGGCTAGGACTGTCGAGAAGCTCCTAGACGCGGAGTGGCTGAGGGCGAAGTGAGCCGAGGAGAACGCCGATCGGATGACCAAGGCAGCCGAGGACCTCAAAGTGGTTCTTCGTACAAAGGAAGAGTTACTGGAGGCCGCCAGGGCTCAGAACTCGAGGCTGGCCGAGGAGGAGCGCGAAAGGATTATCGCAGAGTACCGCGACTCCGAGGAGCTAAATGAAGTTGACAAGCTCTTCCAGGCTGGATACGACCATTGCATCAAGTGCATCCGAAAGCTGCATCCCGAATATGATTTGTTGACTCTGGAAGATGCCGAGGACGAGGACGCTGGCGAGGCTAAAGACCTAGCCGAAGTCACCAACGAGGTGCAGGCTGCTGCAGCCGAGGTGGTTTCCGGGGTTGATGATACAGCCGCGACCGTTACTTCCGATCAGGCTGCTATTACCGAGGTTCGAGTCGCTGCGTCTGACGACGTTGTGATCGATTGAATGCCTTATGTGGAAACTGGCCTTGCAATGTATCTTTTTGTTAATGAAAATGGGAACTTACAACTTTTTTGTCATTGCTTGTTTGTCGTTTGGTTCGAACTTATTCGTTACGTAGGAAGCTGTATCAATTTCTGATGATTGCCGAAACGTCCTTTTCGGTCACGCACACGTGCAAAAAATCTCGCGTTGAGCTCGGTTAATGGATCGTCCGACGTTACGGCCACGAGCGACCTCGTCGCGAGTAGAAGGTTGGCCTCGTCTTATAGCTCGGATGATACGAGGGCCCAAGCGACCGTGGTGGGAGCTCGGAGTGCCGAGGCGACCTCGCGCAAGAACTCGGATTGCTGAGACAAGTATCGAAGCGACCTCGTGTTTGGGAGCTCGGGGTGCCGAAGCGACCTCGCGCAAGAGCTCTAATGGGACGAGTGCCAAGCGACCTCATGTTCTGGAGCTCGGAGTGCCGAAGCGACCTCGCGCAAGAGCTCTGATGGGACGTGTAGCAACCTGGATTTTTCAAAAATAATTTTAATAAAAATAAAAATAAAAGTAATTAGAAAATCAAAGAAAAAAGAATTAAATAAAACCCATTAAATGAAAATAAGTAATGGGCTTTATTAAATGGATCCATTAGAAATTAGTGGGCTAAAATAGAGATTTTTAAAAAGAGGAATAATAGAGAAATACCCAAAATTCGTAACTAAAATATTACTTAAATAGAAAAGAAGTATTTAATGCATTAAAAATAGAAGTTTGAGTTGGATTGGGATTCCTAAACCTACCCTAATGGGTTGGCCACGAAGTCCTCTCTCTCCCAACCCAAATAGAAGATCTCTTGCTTAAAAAGGGGAGAGGAAAATAGGAAATTCGGAATTTAATAGGAGTTAGACTTAAACTAGGAAAGAGAATAGGGAGAAGCTTAAATACTTCTCTTAAACCCTCATGGCCGGCCCTAGCTCGTGCCAAGAGGTTCCTGAACCAAGAGGAGAGGCCAAGAGGAGGAGAATTCATGGAGAGGAAGGATCTCTCAAGTTCTTCCCCGAGTTCTTCAAGTCTTACCCCTAGAAGAGGAAAACGATCAAAGGTAGGCATTCTCACCAGCATAAACCATGAAACGTTTTCTGTAGGATGTCTCATCTATCAGGGTCAAAAGCCCTTTGGTTTCATAATTTTCCAACGAGCATATCTTTTGTTCTTGATTTTTCATGTTCTGCAACTTACATGACCCCGAACCATCTTCTAAATTCTTGATCCCCTTGTATACTCAACCCCATGCCACGATATTTTTAATGTAGGAACTTATGCATGTTAGGCATCTTTTGCCCCTAAAAGCCCCAAATTTGATTCATCATACCTTGCGAATTTAATCATTGATCTCAACTATGTACTATTTCATGTTCATCATGAATACCCATGTTTAAAACATGTCAAAACCCTGTTTGTTTTACAATTCCTATTTATTGTAAGTACCCATGCATGTCTAGGTCGTCTTACAACTGGTTTCATCAATTTTCATTGACTATACAATTAGTTGTGATTTTCTGAATCACCCTGTGTCAAATAGGGTGGGTTCTGGCCCGCAATCCAATGTTAAGTCCTTTCCCTGTCAGACTAGGGCGCAGATCCTGTGAACGCGATGGCCCGATAGGCCGTGTTCACAAGGGCCATCGCGACAGTGCGCTATGTCGTGATCTGATCGCGATAGGGCCTGTCCTCGTGATCTGCTGCCCGACCTGACAAGGCCTGTCGCGACTTGTACAAGCCCCCGTCGCGATCTCAGTTAACCCCGCCGCGACCCTCATTGGGGTACGTCGTGATCTCAGTTTTTTTCAAGAAACCCTCTGTCTCAACAAGGCTTGATCACCTACAGTGTCTGTACTCTCGTTTAACAGTCATACGTAAAGAAAATAACACTTGTTATAAATTAAACATTTATGTATGATTAAAAATACATACACATGATCTTTTCTATCTACAATTTCATGACACTTACACACACTTTGAACCATCCAATTATGGCGTAATTTGGCATGAATTTATTTCATAATATATCTGGTAATTTATGTAATTAAATTACCATATTTTAAATATACTTGTCTATCATTTCTCGCGATGTTTTGGGAATACCGATATCGACGCTCCACTGTTCTAGAATTCCTCTAGAACGTCGAGTACTTGTTTCTATATAAACACTTTCTTGACTTGGATGAACTCAACGACAGATACTCCTTCTGCCGGACTAGTGAGTCTTTGTTCAAGGCCTCCGTAAGTCTCCTCTGTCCATGGATTCCCACATGGTCGACGAGCCGGTTGTACCCTAACACCTATTACACCCTTTAGGGATCAATATGGTCCAAACAACTATTAGAAATTCACTCGCGTCTTGAATCACGCTGGACCTCTGGACCTGTGCTTAACATGGCTAATGGTAGGGTTGTGAGTTCCACCTGACTGTCGACACCGAGTGTGCGTGTTGTGCAAACTGTTACTATCGCCCGTTTACTCGACGTGTTACGTGCAATGTCCACTAGTTCTCATCTACACTCTACTCGCTCATCTATTCACGTTCACTCTACTATCTCGTCTATTCATCTAGTGCTCTCATCTACTTCTTGGTACTCTATATTGGCCATTGACTGATTGTCTAAAGATAACAATATAACCAATGCCTGGCAATATATAAAGCGCCCGATCTGGTCCTGGGATGTGCGCCCGAAAGTGATAGTTCCCATGGGAGTTAAATGATCAGAGTGTTTGGCATTACACTCAAGTGCTATCTATCTTGACTATCTAAATGACAATCAAAAGTGCAATATTCTCGCGTTGTCCGTTGACAACAAAGTGCTATACTATACTCGTTGTGCTATGCTATACTCGTTGTGCTATTTGTACTATGACCATCTTGCTATACTTGACATTGTGCTATCTTGCTAATTTGTGTTATTCTCAACACTTGTGCTATTTTGGAAAGTCTATATTTGGAAAGTTTTACTATTCATTCACATGCTAACCTACTATCTTTTGCAATACATGACTCTCTTGTTCTATCGTTAGTTACTCTGCCTTTTAATGCACTAATTACTTAAAGCCTGCTTGACTTTTGAGATTTAAGTCCTACTGGGCGTTATCGCTTACCCTGCGTCATTTGTCGGTGTGTTCTCAGGTGAGATCGAGAATGAACAATACACTCAAGAAGACGGGAACGACCTGGAGTGATGTCATGAGTACCCTAGCGTCCTATTACTATACTTAGCGTTGTAGTAGTTAGATTTGAAGTTTAGTCTTTTGCTTTGTTTCAATGTAATCGGGCCCTATAGATTGGCTCTGATATTAGTGGTTGTAAACTAGATATTGAAGAGTTATTAATGAAACGAATTTGTTTTAGTATTATTCATTGTGCAATGGTTTGATGTCTAGTACTCGCTCTATACCCTTTTTCTTGCAACTGCCTCGCGTTCCGATATTCCGCATCGAGGCGTGACAGTTTTGTGGTATCAGAGCTTAGGTTATTCTTAAGTATAGGATGATCTAGGTTAACCTGCCTTGACTAGAGTCAATTATCTACCTATGTGAGTTTGTGGTTAGAGCCAAGGGTAACTAGCTAAAATGAACTCACACACCCAAATTTAATTCCACATCGATATCATGACAATAAGTTATTTTGTAGGAACTAAGCAATCAAGATGACTGCCGAACGTGCTCAAATGAGGGGCATGTAACAAACCATCCAAGAACTGACACGCGCCATTGTGCAAGCTATTCAAGGAGGTGGAAATCGTGGTGCAGGCGACCTGCATCGCAACTTCAGAAGTCTGAACCCACCTAGGTTCAGCGGATCCACGGATCCGGATGAAGCTGAGCACTGGCTCCAAGAGATGCAAAGAATTTTCCGTGTCATGCAGTGTGCAGCAGGGGACAAGCTACTACTTGCCACGTTCCAACTGGAGAAGGATGCCCGCGCTTGGTGGGAGTCAGTGGAAGCTACTAGAGAGAATGGGCAATTCACTTGGAACGAGTTTAAAGAAGCGTTCAACTCCAAATACTTCTCCGAACGTGTTCAAGAAAAGAAGGCTACGGAATTCGTTGCTCTTAAACAGCGGAGCTTGACTGTGGCTGAATATGAAGCCCAGTTCTATAGACTAGCACGCTATGATGTACATCTGGTGATCACTGAAAGGATGAAGGCTAAGCACTTTCTAAACGGCCTAAAGCCCCACTACATCACTCAACTCGCACCTCTCGACATTCAGACTTATGCCAAGATGGTAAAGAAAGCCCAATTGCTGGAAGACGCTACAGACTTCACCGACCGTATCAAAGGGAAGTTCGTCAAGAAGGAAGTGACCTCGAGTCAGTCATCTGCTAAGCCTACTAACGGCAAGAAGTGTCCCTTCAACATCACAGAGGGATCCAGCCAAGAAAGGAAACCCAATGTTTTCGTACCCAACACTCCAACAAAGAGCCATTGCAAACACTGTGACAAGCCAGGTCACACCGCTGATGAGTGCTAGAGAAAGTCTGGCGCATGTCTGCGCTGCGGAAGTCGCGAGCACCACATCCCCGAGTTCCCGCTACTGAAAGAGAATGAAAGGCGCCCTAATGCGCCTAAGAAACAAGGCCGATTGCAAGCCCTGCATGATGAGGAACCTACTATGGAAGGTGGCGTGGTAGAAGGTACCCTTCAAGTTTTCTCATTATCATCATTTGTTTTATTTGATACTGGAGCCACTCATTCATTTATATCTCAAAACTTTGTTGATACTGTGAATGCTAAACCTATATCCATGGGTTGTGAGTTCTCTATCACAACGCCACTAGGGGAAAAGGAGAAATTGAACAAATACTTTCCCTCTGTTGATGTGATGATCGGAGACCATAACCTAAAAGCCGACCTGGTGTGTATGCCCATGGAAGGCTACGATGTAATTTTGGGAGCCGACTGGTTGTCCGCATATGGGGCAAGTGTCGACTACAAGAAAGGAAATGTTACCTTTAGTGACTTTCCTAAATTGACATTCTCTGGGATTAGACATAAGAGACGGATGTCTCTAATCTCCGCCATAAAAGCTCATAACATGATAAGGAAAGGTTGCACTGCTTTCCTAGCAGCCGTAGTTGTAGAAAGGAAGGGTTCCAAGATAGAAGACATACATATAGTATAGGACTACCCAAATGTATTCCCCGAAGACCTGCCAGGGATTCCCCCTGAACGAGATGTCAACTTCGCCATTGAGCTGATTCCTGGAGCTGCACCGGTATCGCGTCAACCGTACTGAATGTCACCTGCCGAGCTGAAGGAATTGAAGACGCAACTGATGGAGCTACTAGAAAAGGGGTTCATCAGACCAAGTACTTCCCCATGGGGAGCTCCTGTGCTATTTGTAAAGAAGAAAGATGGATCGATGAGGCTGTGCATCGACTATCGACAACTGAACCAGCTTACCATCAAGAATAAATACCCATTACCTAGGGTCGATGAACTATTCGATCAAATTTCTAGAGCACAATATTTCTCTAAGATCGATCTTCGATCTGGCTATCACCAAATGAGGATCAAGGATGACGATATTTTCAAAACGGCTTTCAGGAGTAGGTATGGACATTATGAATTCGTCGTTATGCCTTTTGGTTTAACCAATGCTCCTTCAGTCTTTATGCAACTCATGAACATCATATATCGGCCATACCTCGACAAGTTCGTGGTCGTCTTTATCGACGATATCCTCATATACTCCAAGACCAAGGAAGAGCATGAAGAGCACCTGAAGACAGCAGTACAAGTTTTGCGAGACAATAAGTTGTACGCAAAGCTTAGCAAGTGTGAATTCTGGCTCGAAGAAGTATCCTTCTTGGGTCATGTCATCTCAAAGGACGTCATCTCTGTTGAACCCTCTAAAGTCAAAGTTGTACTCAACTGGGAGAGACCAACCAATGTCACAGAAATCAGAAGTTTTCTAGGACTGGCTGGCTATTACAGGCGGTTCATCAAGGACTTCTCCAAAATTGCCGTTCCTCTCACGCGTCTGACACGGAAGGAGAATCCATACTCCTGGAGTAAAGACTGTGAGAAAAGTTTCCAAACTCTCAAAGACTGTCTTACCTCAGCACTTGTTCTCGCTCTGCCAATAGAGGGAGAAGGTTTCTCTATCTATACCGATGCCTCAAGAATTGGGCTAGGGTGTGTACTCATGCAAAAGGAGAAGGTCATTGCTTATTCATCAAGACAACTGAAGACACATGAAGCCAACTACCCTGTACATGATCTCGAGCTAGCTGCTGTGGTCTTCGCATTGAAGATTTGGAGACACTATCTATATGGCGAGCAATTCACTGTGTACTCAGACCACAAAAGTCTGAAGTATTTATTCTCTCAGAAGGAACTCAACATGAGACAAAGGAGATGGTTGTAATACCTGAAAGATTTCGACTTCAACATCCAATACCATCCTGGCAAGGGAAATGCTGTCGCTGACGCTCTTAGTAGAAAGCCGATGACATCTGTTGCGAGTCTAGTCCTTGGCGAGATGCAACTACTAGAACAATTCGCAAGGTTAGACTTGACCATTGAACATAGTGATGATCGAGTCTTGGTTGCTAATATCAAGATTCAATCCGACATGTTGGAAGAGATCAAAGCCCAACAACACAATGATCCGTTCAGAGTTCGCATCAAGGAAACTCTAGCCGAAAGGCCGGACTTCGCTATGATCGAAGAAGGAAGGCTTGTCTTTCAAGGAAGGACATGCGTTTCCGAAAATGAAGAATTGAAGAGAAAGTTAATGGATGAAGCCCACAAGACAAAGTACACTATTCATCCTGGAGGTACCAAAATATATCAAGACATGAAAAGAACGTTTTGGTGGCCGAACATGAAGAGAGAGGTAGCCGAGCATGCTGCTCACTGCCTTACTTGCCAACAAGTAAAATTGGAACACTTGCGCCCCGCGGGTGTACTCAGACCGCTTGATATTCCGGAATGGAAATGGGAAAGCATTGGCATGCATTTCATCATGGGGTTACCCAAGACTCGTGGTGGACTTGATGCAATATGGGTCATTGTTGACCGGCTAACCAAATCTACCCACTTCCTAGCCATAAAAAGTAAGTGGTCAGTGGAGGTACTAGCGGCCCTATATGTGAAGGAGATTGTAAGACTAAATGGCATTCCATCATCTATTGTTTCGGATCGAGATCCGAGATTCACATCTCATTTTTGGAAAGGATTGCAAGGTGCACTAGGTACTAAACTCAACTTTAGTACCGCATTCCATCCACAAACCGATGGGCAAATTGAAAGAACCAACCAAATAGTGGAAGACATGTTGAGAGCTTGCACTATAGATTTTCAAGGTTATTGGAATGAGCACCTATCACTAATTGAATTCGCCTATAACAACAGTTATCAGGCAAGCATTAAGATGGCACCATTCGAAGCGCTCTGAAGTGCACAGCATTGTTGACTGTGCACCTTCGTTGTCCAGAGTTCGTTGCACACGTCAATATGCTCACCTTCTCTAAACTGTCTCACAAACTTAAAATTGCAAAGATGAACTCATACAGTGGTGAGAACATGTCATTTCCACAGAGAGGCTGAATAGAATTTGAATTAAACTACTTTGACTTGAAATCTCTATTGACAATGCATTAAACATGAATATGTAAACAACACTAACCCAATCCCTCACAATCTTGACAGATCAAACTTAATGAAAGAACAAGTGGAATTGAAATGAAAATAAACTTGGTATCACTGTACCCTCACAGCTCGAGGGATGAAGAACAACGAGAAAACAAATTGCACTAAACTTCGAAATAGCAAGAAGAACACGACACTATACCCTCATAGCTCGAGGGATGAATTAGTAAGAAAACAACAAAAGAAATATAGCTTGCAACTTCAACTCATGATCTGATTCCTGGATTCCTCTAAACACAAAAGAAAATGGAAGAAATAACACCGAAGAAATGGAAGCAACAATTCTGAACTCTCGAATCTCTCACAACAGCACAGAAGAGAAGCAAACACAATAGCCAATGTGAACTAAATGCACTAGATCGAAGTTTAAACACAGCAGAAATTAGAAACTGGAATGTAACTAAAATTATAAGCTCATATGCCCTGTAACCATCTGAACACAAGAGAAAAATCTCAAAATAAATACTCAATTCCTTCTCCACGTCAACAACAGAACACTCCACTACCCAAATGTCCAACAACAGAAGAAAGAACAACTAAAAACTCCCAAAAGCGAAATAGCCAACCATCTCCACCAGAAGAGATGCTGAACCCCTGTTGCTGTGGATCTCACAGATGCCGAACAAGCTCCCAAAATACTGAATTAAATGATTATAGAACGAAGAAAAACAAAAAAAAAATCCAACAGTCGAATCCCAATTGCTGAACAGAAGAAATGGAAGAACAAAATTCTATAAAATGCAGTTGCTCTCTAGATCTGATCCAATCTTCACAATTCTGGAAGAACAGAAAAAAGTAAAAATCCTAAAATCTCAAACCAATGCTTGCTCTGATGAAAGGGAAAGTACATAAGTAAAATGGTAGAAACAAATTTCCAAAATGTTGACGGGCGAAGCCTCCTCGAACTCTGGAACACAAGGAAATGGAAATGGCACTGGATCGAGTCTAACTCAGAAAATTTCACAGAACAAAATGAAGAACTGTAAAGAAAGAAAGTTCATCCTAGCAATCCGAACTCCCAACATTAAGAACACTCCACTGCTCTGCTCAAAAGAGGAACACAGAAGAAATGACAGAAAATTATCTAAAAAAAAATCTGAACTGGAGAAGAATAGAAAACTGGAAATCTTGAAAATTGCCAACCCTCTCTGTCAAACCAGAGAAACCAAGAAGAAACCCCCAACAATACTGAAAGGAAAGATTACAGAAATAAAATGGTAAAAAGAAATTCTAAAAGCTCATTGCTGGCGAAGCCCAAGAACTGTGGAAGAATAGGAAGAAATTAAAACTCCTAAAAAAAATCGAACTATCCATCTCCCCTGTTCTGCTTAAAACAGAAAATACAGAAAAAGTAAACTAAAAAATTTGTAAGAAAATCTCCCCTGTCGGAGAAGAGGACCTTGGGGTCCTTTTATAGGCTCCTCCCAAATCGCCTTCTCACCTCTAGCCGTTGCGCACACGAGCCTGCTTCCTTCGCTCACGGACCCAGACCTCAGCTTCGCACGGGTCCAAGATCTACACGAACCACAATAGCTTCCCGCCTGAGCTCCTCCAGCTTCAGATCCGCACATGCCTGACTCGAACCAGTGCCACACTGCCTCAGGCGCGCCGCACGAGCTCCGCACAAACCCGCTTCACACAAACTCGCTTCGCACAAACCCCGTATGCCCCTGCAAGCTCCAGATCCGGCTCTGCACAATCGGCCAGGGCTCCACCATCTCCAGCACAGTGCCATCGCCAGGAGCAGCTGCATCCGCCATGCTCACCAGCAGCCTGCACCATCCGCAAGACCCAGCCGCCCCATGGCACCTTGCACACGCCCAAGCACCAGCTCTTCTGGCCGCTCCAGCACTGCTCTTGCACACACCTCCAGCAGGTCCAACCGCCTTCTGGCTGCTTCCAGCAGCTTCACATGTCTTGACGGGGAAAAGGGTTAATAAATGGTTTAAATGTGGACTATTTAGATGTGGTATGAATGCTTAGTGGAGTTGGTTATTAAAATTTATTTGAATTATCTATAGACTAATATTTGTAAGATTTATTAGAAAATGTTTAAGTAAATATGAGACAAAGAATTATTTGTATACTTGTGAAAAGAGAAAAAAAACATTTTTATTAGTCAAAATTATTCAAGAAGTATTGGTTTTATTAAATGAAAATCTAGCTATGTGTTGTACCAAAAAAATTAACTAATATGTTCAAAAACTTATTTATGGATGAAATGACAATTAAAATCAAATGCACATTATTTATAGACAAGAAACATCTAAAATTCACTATATGCTTGAAGTTTAACACAAAAAATTCTGTAGTTATCACTCCCCCCTACTTAAACATTGCTAGTCCCTTAGCAATAAAAATTACTCCAAATGTACGACTAGACGATGTAATATCTCATGCTAAACAGCCATCATGTAAAAGATTAATGTGGAGATATGTCTTTCCTAATTGTAAGGGCTTATGGCAAGAAATTAGTGCACGAGTGATATCTCACTTAAGAGTTCACATCAGCCCTCCTGGAGCTCCTCTGTCTCAGCTAGTATTTGAGATTATATTAATTCGAGGGAGAAGAAAAGAGTTGTGAATAAGGTCCGTGCTCAGTCAGATTAGGTTGTTTCTCTCAGTACCATTCTGTCCATCTTTCTTGAGGATTATTTCTCTGAGTTGAGGACTTTGCCCCTTTATTTGTACTTTGTGCACTCAGAATTTTTTCTTTTTCATCCATAATACTGCACAACCCATCACTTTTCAAGAGTAGCGAGTCCAACTTTACTCAGATCCAGGGTATTTTTCATTGATGTATTTTTTTTCTTTTGCTTTTCTTTTCTTTTATTTTCCTCTTAAAGGAATGATGGACAATCAGGTTCCTTGATCACACACCTTCACTTCCTTCACAATTCACTTAAGGGGAGGGGAGAAAACCAATCGCCTCTCTTTCTTACTAACTTTAACAGATTTTCTACATTCGGGTTCAGCTAGTCTAAGTGGCTGTGAAGTGTGTGTATGAAAACCTCTTGCCATAAATCCTTACATAAGGTAGACAAGAAGTACATGTAATCCTTTACTAGAGGCTACCTAACATAGATGTTTGCAAAGGAGTGAGACAACCACAAAATTTTAATGGTTAAAGATCATACACCTAGTCTAGGATGCGCAAAGCCACACATTTTTATTCAAAGATGAAACATTGTGAAATTTTTATTTGCATATGTACAAGCTAAAAAAATGAAGCACAGGTTAGGGTGATGCCTATGAATGCATGTTTATTCTACCCTTCCCAATTTATTTACAGGAAAGAAAAGTAAGACAGAGAATTACCTGATGAAGGAAATCTGTACACTTGGGTTGCCTCCCAAGAGCGCTAAGTTTACTGTCTTCAGCCGGACGCCATTAGGCTTCATTTTGCTCAGCTAGCTTGGTAGAATCAATTTTCAAGGAAGATGGGCTTTCAAAGAAATGCTTTAACCTCTGCCCATTAACAGTGAATGATTGCCTAGTTTTAGGGTCAAGAATAATGACAGCACCATTGTCGTAAGCTTTGACAACAGTGTAAGGACCATCCCATCGGGACTTCAATTTTCCCAACAACAGACGAAGCCTAGAATTAAATAGCCAGACTTTATCATGCACTTGAAAAGTTTTTCTATGAATGTGTTTATCATGGAATGCTTTGGCCTTGGCTTTATATATCTTGGAACTTTCATAGGCTTCATTTCTGAGCTCTTCTAGTTCATTCAGATGTAGGGTCCTTTGTTGACTAGCTTGGGCTAAATCAAGATTTACCTGTTTAATAGCCCAATAGTCTCTATGCTCAAGTTCTACCGGCAGATGACAAGATTTTCCAAAAACAAGCCGGTAAGGGGACATTCCAATGGGAGTTTTGAAAGCAGTTCGGTAGGCCCACAATGCATCATCTAACCTTTCTGACCAGTCTTTCCTATCAAGCCTAACCGACTTTTGAAGAATGTTTTTAATCTCCCTGTTTGATACTTCTACTTGGCCACTAGTTTGCGGATGGTAAGGTGTTGCCTGCTTATGGGTGATCTCATACTTCCTTAGGAGGGTCCTAAACTGAGTGTTAATGAAATGAGGTCCTCCATCACTAATGATTGCTTTGGGCCACCCAAATCTAGAAAAGATTTTTTTATGAACAAATTTGATAACCACCTTATGATCATTGGTCTTTGTGGCGATGACCTCTATCCATTTGGACACATAATCAACAACGACTAAAATATACGTGTATCCAAAGGACGGTGGAAAAGGTCCCATAAAGTCTATCCCCCATACATCAAAAATTTCTACAATCAGAATGGGGTTAAGAGACATCATATCCTTCTTAGAAATATTTCCCATTGTTTGACATCTAGGACATGCCTTACAAAATTGGTGGGCATCCTTAAACAATGTGGGCCAGTAGAAACCAGAGTCTAAGACCTTAGCAGCGGTCTTCTTTTCTTGAAAAATGCCCTCCACAAGCAAGAGAATGGCAAAACATGAGGACACTTTGATGCTCACTCTCAGGGACGCATCTTCTTATCACTTGGTCTGGTCCAATGAAAAATAGCTTCGGGTCCTCCCAAATATAATACTTATCCCTAGCAAAGAATCTTTCTCTTTCATTTTTGGTCCAATCTCCAGGTACTCGTCCAATGACTTTGTAATTCACAATGTGTGCATACCATGGAGATGAAATATTGGAGACAGCTAAAATGTGCTCATCTGGGAAAGCATCTCTGATAGGCATGGAGTCCAGGGCAATTATTCTAGACAAATGGTCAGCTACCACATTCTTGGACCCTTTCTTATCATGAATTTCCAGATCAAACTCCTGTAACAAGAGGATCCATCTGATCAACCTAGGCTTAGCATCCTTTTTGGCAAGCAAATGCCTTAAGGCAGCATGGTCAGTGAAAACAATGATTTTGGCTCCTAAAAGGTAAGATCTGAACTTCTCTAAATCAAAGACAACAGGTAGGAGCTCTTTCTCAGTGGTTGTGTATCGAATCTGAGTGTCATTCAATGTTCTGCTTGCATAATAAATCACTACAGATCCTTTATCAGTTTTCTGACCCAAAATAGCACCTATTGCAAAGTCTGAAGCATCACACATTATCTCAAATGGTAATGACCAGTCTGGAGATTGTAGAATTGGAGCTCTGGTCAAAATGTCTTTCAAGTCCTCAAATGCTTTATGACAAGCTTCGTCAAAGATGAAAGGAGTGTCTTTCAACAAAGAAGTCAATGGCCTTGCAATTTTGGAAAAATCCTTGATGAACCTCCTATAGAATCCAGCATGACCAAGGAAGGATCTAATTTGTTTGATAGAGTTGGGAGGAGGCAATTCGGAAATGAGATTTACCTTGGCTTTATCTACCTCTATCCCTCTCTCTGAGACAATATGTCCTAAGACAATCCCCTCCTTAACCATGAAGTGGCTCTTTTCCCAACTTAAGACAAGATTGGCATTAATGCATCTTTTGAGCACTTCAGTCAAATGGTCGAGGCATGAATCAAAGTCACTTCCAAATACAGAAAAATCATCCATGAAGACTTCTAAGTAATCCCCAACCATGTCTGAGAAAATAGACAGCATGCAACGTTGAAAAGTTGCAGGGGCATTGCACAGCCCGAAGGGCATGCGTCTGAAGGCAAAGATTCCAAATGAACATGTGAATGTGGTCTTTTCTTGGTCCTCAGGGTAAATAGCCACTTGGTTATACCCTGAATATCCATCAAGGAATCAAAAGCATTTTTGACCTGCAATTTTCTCTAAGATTTGGTCAATGAAAGGCAAGGGGAAATGGTCTTTCTTGGTCATCGCATTCAATTTGCGATAGTCAATGCACACTCTCCATTTTGTAGCCAGCCTAGTGGGAATGAGCTAACCCTTTTCAGTTTGAATTACAGTTAGTCCTGATTTTTTAGGCACAACTTGAGTTGGACTAACCCACTGACTATCAGAGATGGGATAAATGAATTCTGCATCTAGCCATTTAACAATCTCTTTCTTAACAACTTCTTTCATGTTGGGATTAAACCTTCTTTGCATTTCTATTGAACTTTTAGCATTTTCTTCCAAGTATATGCGATGTGTGCACACTGAAGGACTTATCCCTCTCAAATCATCAATTGTCCAACTTATAACTTTCTTATGACTCTTCAAATTTCAATCAATTTCTTCTCCTGCCCTTCCTCAAGATCACTAGCAATTATGACGGGCCAAGTCTCGTTCTCTCCAAGAAAGATGTACTTTAAATTAGCAGGGAGTGGTTTTAGCTCAACCTTAGGAGGACTCTCTAATGGAAATGATGGATCGTTATCCTGAAACATGGAACTAAATTGTCTTTCCTCTCCCCCAAACCCTAGAGCACAGGGTTGGTCTACTACTTCTTCCACACAAGATTTTTCCAAGGTATCTACCACTAGACAACTTTCTCCTTCATCATGATGCCTAGATGCCCTAAAAATGTTGATACTAACC
This sequence comes from Colocasia esculenta, assembly GCA_014218235.1. Classification (NCBI taxonomy): domain Eukaryota; kingdom Viridiplantae; phylum Streptophyta; class Magnoliopsida; order Alismatales; family Araceae; genus Colocasia; species Colocasia esculenta. The sequence continues at coordinate 85,279,024 of CM024760.1, forward strand.
CGCCTATCCCCAAATGATATATTCATCATCCTGGTGGCACAATCCATGTTAGCCCTGGCTGTGGCCAAAAAAGGTCTACCAAGGATAATGGTGGACTGAGTTAAATCTTGAGGAGTGTTCATGTCCAAAATGATGAAATCGGCAGGGAAGTAACAATCATTGATTTTTACAATCACGTCCTCAACTAAGCCCTTAGGAGTGGTGACAGAACGATCGGCTAATTGAAGGACAACATAAGTGGGTTTCAATTCTCCTATCTTGAATTTCTCAAAAATGGCAGAAGGTAGGAGATTGACATTGGCTCCCAAATCTAAAAGGCCACTCTCAAAAGTGACTCCACCGATGGTGCAAGGAATTAGTGGAGTGCCTGGATCTTTGAGCTTTTTAGGGAGTTGATTCAAGACAATGGTACTCACAATTTCTGGAAGAATGATGGTTTCAGTTTTATTTCTCACTTCTCCTTTTGGAGTACACATTTCTTTTAGAAATTTGGCATAAGCAGGCACATGCTTGATGGCATCAAGCAGAGGAATGTTGATGTGAACTTGTTTAAACAGTTCCAAGAGTTCTTCATTACTAGTGGTTTTGTTTTTGGATTTTGGCTTTAAAGCTTCAGGAAAAGGAACTCTTGGGATGTAACAGCTTGGGTCTTCACTCATCTTGGTTTTGTCTAGAGGTTCTTCAATTATTTTCTCTTTTCCCTTGAATTTTTCTTTTTCAGCATTTTCTTCAATCTCTTCCTCAATTTCAATTTCATTTTCATTTTCTTTATCCTCATTCAATGTTGACATGTGTGGGTGAGGATTTGTTCTGATTTTTCCACTTCTTAAGGTAGACACAGTTTTTGCATTTTCTACTTAAGGGCCCCTAGCTTGGGCAGGAGGATGGTTTTGTTGTATAGGTTGATTCTGAATTTGTGGTGCTGGAATGTTGGACAAAAGCTTGTTGTGGGTTTTGTGGTGGAGGTGCATTTTGTCTAGCAGGTGGTGGTTTGTACCCCTGGGCCTAATGGTATTGCTGGTTCTGATAGAATCCGGGAGGGTTGTTTCTTGGGTTTGCTATAGCCTGACTGGGCAGTTGACCAGACTCCCTCCTTTGACATACATCAGCAATCTGAGACTCTATCCTTGACAAATTTTGTTGAAAATTTTGGTTTTGATTTTGATATTGACTTTTTTGTTCTTGCATAGTTTGGACAAAAGCTTGTTGTGGGTTCTATGGTGGAGGTGCATTTTGTCTAGCAGGTGGTGGTCTGTACCCCTGGGCCTGATGGTATTGCTGGTTCTGATAGAATCCGGGAGGGTTGTTTCTTGGGTTTGCTATAGCTTGACTGGGCAGCTGATCAGACTCCCTCCTTTGACATACATCAGCAATCTGAGACTCTATCCTTGCCAAATTTTGTTGAAAATTTTGTTTTGATTTTGATATTGACTTTGTTGTTCTTGCACAGTTTGGCATAGAGTCACCATCATGTTTTGGAGTTGGTTCATTTTATCTTCCCAAATAGGCTGAGGAGGTGGTGGTTGATATGAAGGCTGCTGGAAATTGGTATGAGCAAATTGATTTGAGTTTTGATTTCCTTGGACGTGTGGAGGTTTGGAGTAAGAAGATTGGCCAAATCCAGAATTTTGATTGGGATATGATTGACCGTACATGGATTGCTTAAAAGAAGGTTGAGAAACTTGTTCAGATTGATTTTTCCAAGAAAAGTTCGGATGGTTTCTCCAACCAGGGTTGTATGTGTTAGAATATGGATCATAGGAGGGTTTGTAGAAGCCTTGAGCAGTTTGGACTTGTTCCTGAATGAAAGGGGGTAATTGGGCAGTAGTGGGACAAACACTGGTGGGATGAGCTGGGCTAGCACACATAGCGCAAGTTTTAGGTGGTTGAGAAAATTTAGGTGTGGCTTGCCCAGTCAAAGATAGCAATTGATCAAATTTTTGTTCCAACTTCTGCTCCAATCTCTGATCAAGTATAGCTAACATGTCTTCTACCCTAGAATCTGATTCTCCTCTCTCCCTTAGTTCATACAACCCTGCCTTCTTTATAGGTCCTAGAGCTCTCTCATAAGAGTGGGGTGAGGCATGATTGATAGAATTTTCACCCAATGTAACAAAAAGATTATATGCCTCATCCTCGCTCTTAGTCATAAATGCTCCTGCACATGTGGCATCAACCATTTGCCTATTTGATTCTGTTAATCCTTCATAAAAAGCTTGAACAATTTGCCACCTCGACAGACCATGATGAGGACATTTCTAAGCAACTCTTTTAGTCTTTCCCATGATTCATGCATTAATTCTCCCGGGTGTTGGGAGAATCCAGTGATTGCTCTTCTCATTGTATTTGTTCGGCCCATGGGGTAAAATTTCTTTAAAAATTCCTGCTGCATTTCTGGCCAAGTTGTAATGGTTCTCCCTATGGTTCCAAACCAATGCTTGGCCTTATCTTTTAAAGAGAATGGGAATAAGGTCAATCTTAAAGCATTTTCAGTGAAATTCTGGATCCTTACAATGGAACAAATCTCTAGGAACTCATCTATGTGTTTGTAGGGGTCTTCATTGCAATTGCCATAGAAGGATGGCAACATCTGAATGGTTCCTGGCTTGATCTCAAAATTATTTGCCGGAATTTCCGGCCTGATACAAATAGCTGGTTGATAGTTAGAAGGAATAAAATACTCCTTCATCTGTCTGGGTGCAACCTCCTCCATATTCCTAGAAACTTATTTTGATCTTGGTTGGCCATCCTATGAAAGAATCTTTCAATCTCGTCTATAGGTTGGGCCAAATCTATGTTCAAGGATTGTCTACCAAGCATGCACAGTTGAAAAGCCTTCAAATTTTTTATTTTTTTTAGATTTTTATTGATTTTTGAATTTTTATGACAAACACAAACAATCACACACTTTCAAAACAAATTATCCTAAACTCTAAGTGTTCCTTAGACTTATGTTATTTTTCTCAAAATCAAATTTATGTTTGCTTAAGTCCAATCCTAACTCTTCTTGTACCGGCCAAGTAAGAGGTGGAGTAGAGGGAGGCCCCCCTTGCTTTCGCAAGGACCCAATTAAATAACCTCTAACTCACTTTAGCGTAAGTTTTTTAACCTCTAATCCTAGACACCAGACTTAAAGAGAAGTCTTAGAATTAAGAAAGGATAAATCTAATTATGAACCCTAAGGCCAAGTCTACTGATTTTTATTTGAACGTTTAGGCAAATGCAAGAATGTGGAAATTTTTTGTGATTTTTTGGGCAAAGGAAAGGGTGATGAAATCCCTCACCTTATCTTTTTATTTTTAATGGGTGAAGCCCTTAAGCAGTCCCATTTTCAAATGTGAAGTGCACAGATCAAATTTCAAACAAGAGGTTGTCTAATGCTAAGTCTAATGTATGAAACGAGTGATGGAAGTCTTACCTTTCCCCCTCACTCTTCAATGCAAGAAAGAAATGGAATTCAAATGACAATTAAGATGATGAATGTCCTAAAACACGGGATTCTAATCTTGAGAAATGAAATTTTTATTTACAAATAAACGGCTAACATGAAAGAGCGAATTGGAAATTTTAAGATTTATTTTTTTTAATTTTTATTTGTTTTTTTGAATTAAATGAAATAACATCTAACTAAGAAAATATAAGATGATACTATAAGCTAATTCTCAAACGACACAAACCACAAAAAGAGTCCAATTATTACATGCCAGCAAGAAAGAAATCTCTGTACATGCACAGAGAGTACATCAAAGCCTCACTACAAGCTTCTCTCACACTCCTCTATCAAAAATTCTGAATTAAAAGCAATTAGGAAAAGAAATCAGCACGCTCTCCACCTCCAATGGGCTTCAAAGGTCAAGGCCAATCTCCATGTTCCACTCCTTGTGCAAAACTGAAATAAGAAGCCCAATAACAAGTCAATGTAAAGCCCAAAGCAAATGAAATCAAATCAAAACAGAATTAAATCAAACTCTAACGCCTCCCCGGCAACGACGCCAAGATGAAGCGCACGGCATTGTTGACTGTGCACCTTTGTTGTCCAGAGTTCGTTGCACACGTCCATATGCTCACCTTCTCTAAACTGTCTCACAAACTTAAAATTGCAAAGATGAACTCATACAGTGGTGAGAACAGGTCATTTCCACAGAGAGGCTGAATAGAATTTGAATTAAACTACTTTGACTTGAAATCTCTATCGACAATGCATTAAAAGTGAATATGTAAACAACACTGACCCAATCCCTCACAATCTTGACAGATCAAACTTAATGAAAGAACAAGTGGAATTGAAATGAAAATAAACTTGGTATCACTGTACCCTCACAGCTCGAGGGATGAAGAACAACGAGAAAACAAATTGCACTAAACTTTGAAATAGCAAGAAGAACACGACACTATACCCTCATAGCTCGAGGGATGAATTAGTAAGAAAACAACAAAAGAAATATAGCTTGCAACTTCAACTCATGATCTGATTCCTGGATTCCTCTAAACACAAAAGAAAATGGAAGAAATAACACCGAAGAAATGGAAGCAACAATTCTGAACTCTCGAATCTCTCACAGCAGCACAGAAGAGAAGCAAACACAATAGCCAATGTGAACTAAATGCACTAGATCGAAGTTTAAACACAATAGAAATTAGAAACTAGAATGTAACTAAAATTATAAGCTCATCTGCCCTGTAACCATCTGAACACAAGAGAAAAATCTCAAAACAAATACTCAATTCCTTCTCCACGGCAGCAACAGAACACTCCACTGCCTAAATGTCCAACAACAAAAGAAAGAAAAACTAAAAACTCCCAAAAGCGAAATAGCCAACCATCTCCACCAGAAGAGATGCTGAACCCCTGTTGCTGTGGATCTCCCAGATGCCGAACAAGCTCCCAAAATATTGAATTAAATGCTTACAGAACGAAGAAAAACAAAAAAAATTCCAACAGTCGAATCCCAATTACTGAACAGAAGAAATGGAAGAACAAAATTCTATAAAATGCAGTCGCTCTCTGGATCTGATCCAATCTTCACAATTCTGGAAGAACAGAAAGAAAGTAAAAATCCTAAAATCTCAAACCAATGCTTGCTCTGCTGAAAGGGAAAGTACATAAGTAAAATGGTAGAAACAAATTTCCAAAATGTTGACAGGCGAAGCCTCCCCGAACTCTGGAACACAAGGAAATGGAAATGGCACTGGATCGAAGTCTAACTCAGAAAATTTCACAGAACGAAATGAAGAACTGTAAAGAAAGAAAGTTCATCCTAGCAATCCGAACTCCCAACATTAAGAACACTCCACTGCTCTGCTCAAAAGAGGAACACAGAAGAAATGACAGAAAATTATCTAAAAAAAAAATCTGAACTGGAGAAGAATAGAAAACTGTAAATCTTGAAAATTACCAACCCTCTCTGTAAAACCAGAGAAACCAAGAAGAAACCCCCAACAATACTGAAAGGAAAGATTACATAAATAAAATGGAAAAAAGAAATTCTAAAAGCTCATTGCTGGCGAAGCCCAAGAACTGTGGAAGAATAGGAAGAAATTAAAACTCCTAAAAAAAATCGAACTATCCATCTCCCCTGTTCTTCTTAAAACAGAAAATAGAAAAAGTAAACTAAAAAATTCGTAAGAAAATCTCCCCTCCCGGAGAAGAGGACCTTGGGGTCCTTTTATAGGCTCCTCCCAAATCGCCTTCCCACCTCCAGCCGCTGCGCACATGAGCCTGCTTCCTTCGCACACGGACACAGGCCTCAGCTTCGCACGGGTCCAAGCTCTACACGAACCACAGCAGCTTCCCACCTGAGCTCCTCTAGCTTCAGATCCGCACATGCCTGACCCAAACCATTGCCACACTGCCTCAGGCGTGCCGCACGAGCTCCGCACAAACCCGCTTCACACAAACCCCGTACGCCCCTGCAAGCTCCAGATCCGGCCCTGCACAACCGGCCAGGGCTCCGCCATCTCCAGCACAGCGCCATCGCTAGGAGTAGCTGCATCCGCCATGCTCACCAGCAGCCTGCGCCATCCGCAAGACCCAGCCGCCCCATGGCACCTTGCACACGCCCAAGCACCAGCTCTTTTGGCTGCTCCAGCACTGCTCTTGCACACACCTCCAGCCGGTGCAACCACCTTCTGGCTGCTTCTAGCAGCTTCACATGTCTTGACGGGGAAAAGGGTTAAGAAATGGTTTAAATGTGGACTATTTAGATGTGGTCAGAATGCTTAGTGGAGTTGGTTATTAAAATTTATTTGAATTATCTATAGACTAATATTTGTAAGATTTATTAGAAAATGTTTAAGTAAATATGAGACAAAGAATTATTTGTATACTTGTGAAAAGAGAAAAAAAAACATTTTTATTAGTCAAAATTATTCAAGAAGTATTGGCTTTATTAAATGAAAATCTAGCTATGTGTTGTATCCAAAAATTTAACTAATATGTTCAAAAACTTATTTATGGATGAAATGACAATTAAAATCAAATGCACATTATTTATAGACAAGAAACATCTAAAATTCACTATATGCATGAAGTTCAACACAAAAAATTATGTTGTTATCACACTCTACGGAAGGAACTTTAGATCTCCTGCATGCTGGAATGAGGTTGGAGAACAACAATGGCTAGTCCCAGACATGGTGAAACGTACCACAAAGGGCATACAGGTAATCAGAGACAGACTCAAGATTTCTCAATCCAGACAGAAGAGTTATGCCTACAAAAGAAGACGAAACCTGGAATTTCAAGTGGGTGATCATGTATTCTTAAAAGTGTCACCTACACGGGGTATTCAAAGATTCGGTGTAAAGGGAAATCTCAGCCCTAGATTCATCGGTCCTTTTGAAGTACTCGAAAGGATTGGTGAGGTTGCATACCGGCTGGCGCTGCCACCGGATCTGTCATGTGTACACAATGTGTTCCATGTTTCCATGCTTAAGAAATATATGTACGACCCCACGCACATCATTCGCCACGAGAAGTTGGTGTTAAATAAGGATGTGACATACGAAGAGAAGACAGTCAAGATACTCGAATGGAAGATACAACAACTCAGGAACCGTCCCATCCATGTGGTTAAAGTCCTATGGAATAACCGTGGAGTGGAAGAAGCAACTTGGGAACCGGAAGGAACTACCCTGATCTTTTCGGTAAGACAATCCCTCCATTATGGACATATGAATTTGGGGATCAAATTCTTTTTAAGAGGGGAGGATGTAGCAACTGGATTTTTCAAAAATAATTTTAATAAAAATAAAAATAAAAGCAATTAGAAAATCAAAGAAAAGAGATTTAAATAAAACCCATTAAATGAAAATAAGTAATGAGCTTTATTAAATGTACCCATTAGAAATTAGTGGGCTAAAATAAAGATTTTAAAAAGAGGAATAATAGAGAAATACCTAAAATTCGTAACTAAAATATTACTTAAATAGAAAAGAAGTATTTAATGCATTAAAAATAGAAGTTTGAGTTGGATTGGGATTCTTAAACCTACCCTAATGGGTTGGCCACGAAATCCTCTCTCTCCCAACCCAAATAGAAGATCTCTTGCTTAAAAAGGGCAGAGGAAAATAGGAAATTCAGAATTTAATAGGAGTTAGACTTAAACTAGGAAAGGGAATAGGGAGAAGCTTAAATACTTCTCTTAAACCCTCATGGCCGGCCCTAGCTCGTGCCAAGTGGTTCCTGGACCAGGAGGAGAGGCCAAGACGAGGAGAATTCGTGGAGAGAAAGGATCTCACAAGTTCTTCCCCGAGTTCTTCAAGTATTAACCCTAGAAGAGGAAAATGATCAAAGGTAGGCATTCTCACCAGCATAAACCATGAAACTTTTTCTGTAGGATGTCTCGTCTATCAGGGTCAAAAGCCCTTTGGTTTCATAATTTTCGAACGAGCATATCTTTTGTTCTTGATTTTTCATGTTCTGCAACTTACATGACCCCGAACCCTCTTCTAAATTCTTGATCCCCTTGTATACTCAACCCCATGCCATGAGATTTTTACTGTAGGAACTGATGCATGTTAGACATCTTTTGCCCCTAAAAGCCCCAAATTTGATTCATCCTATCTTGCGAATTTAATCGTTGATCTCAACTATGTACTGTTTCATGTTCATCATGAATACCAGTGTTTAAAACATGTCAAAACCCTGTTTGTTTTACAATTCCTATTTATTGTAAGTACCCATGCATGTCTAGGTCGTTTTGCAACTAGTTTCATCAATTTTCATTGACTATACAATTAGTTGTGATTTTCTGAATCACCTTGTGTCAAATAGGATGAGTTTTGGCCCGCAATCCAATGTTAAGTCCTTTCCCTGTCAGACTAGGGCGCAGACTCTGTGAACGCGACGGCCCGATAGGCCGCGTTCACAAGGGCCATCGCGACAGTGCGCTATGTCGCGATCTGATCGCGACAGGGCCTGTCGTCGCGATCTGCTGCCCGACCTGACAAGGCCTGTCGCGACCTGTACAAGCCCCCATCGCGATCTCAGTTGACCCCACCGCGACCCTCATTGGGGTACGTCGTGATCTGGTTTTTTTTCATGAAACCCCCTGTCTCAGCAAGGCTTGATCATCTACAGTGTTGTACTCTCGTTTAACAGTCATACGTACAGAAAATAACACTTGTTATAAATTAAACATTTATGTATGATTAAAAATACATGCACATGATCTTTTCTATCTACAATTTCATGACACTTACACACACTTTGAACCATCCAATTATGACATAATTTGGCATGAATTTATTTCATAATACATCTGGTAATTTATGTAATTAAATTACCATATTTTAAATATACTTGTCTATCGTTTCTCGCGATGTGTTGGGAATACCGATATCGACGCTCCACTGTTCTAGAATTCCTCTAGAACGTCGAGTACTTGTTTCTATATAAACACTTTCTTGACTTGGATGAACTCTCCGACGGATACTCCTTCTGTCGGACTAGTGAGTCTTTGTTCAAGGCCTCTGTAAGTCTCCTCTGTCCATGGATTCCAACATGGTCGACGAGCCGGTTGTACCCTAACACCTATTACACCCTTTAGGGATCAATATGGTCCAAACGGCTATTAGAAATTCACTCGCGTCTTGAGTCACGCCGGACCTCTGGACCTGTGCTTAACATGGCCAGTGGTATGGTTGTGAGTTCGACCTGACTGCCGACACCGAGTGTGCGTGTTGTGCAAACTGTTACTATCGCTCGTTTACTCGACGTGTTAGGTGCAATGTCCACTAGTTCTCATCTACACTCTACTCGCTCATCTATTCACGTTCACTCTACTATCTCGTCTATTCATCTAGTGCCCTCATCTACTTCTTGGTACTCTATATTGGCCATTGACTAATTGTCTAAAGATAACAATATAACCAATGCCTGACAATATATAAAGGGCCCGATCTGGTCCTGGGATGTGCGCCCAAAAGTGCTAGTGCCCATGGGAGTTAAATGATCAGAGTGTTTGGCATTACACTCAAGTGCTATCTATCTTGACTATCTAAATGACAATCAAAAGTGATATATTCTCGCGTTGTCCATTGACAACAAAGTGCTATACTATACTCGTTGTGCTATGCTATACTCGTTGTGCTATTTGTACTATGACCATCTTGCTATACTTGACATTGTGCTATCTTGCTAATTTGTGCTATTCTCGACACTTGTGCTATTTTGGAAAGTCTATATTTGGAAAGTTTTACTATTCATTCACGTGCTAACTTACTATCTTTTGCAATACATGACTCTCTTGTTCTATCGTTAGTTACTCTGCCTTTTAATGCACTAATTACTTAAAGCCTGCTTGACTATTGAGATTTAAGTCCTACTGGGCGTTATCGCTCACCCTGCGTTATTTGTCGTTGTGTTCTCAAGTGAGATCGAGGATGAACAGTACACTCAAGAAGACGGGAACGACGTGGAGTGATGTCATGAGTACCCTAGCGTCCTATTACTATACTTAGCGTTGTAGTAGTTAGATTTGAAGTTTAGTCTTTTGCTTTGTTTCAATGTAATTGGGCCCTATAGATTGGCTCTGATATTAGTGGTTGTAAACTAGACATTGAAGAGTTATTAATGAAACGAATTTGTTTTAGTATTATTCATTGTGCAATGGTTTGATGTCTAGTACTCGCTCTATACCCTTTTTCTTGCAACTGCCTCGCGTTCCGATATTCCGCGTCGGGGCGTGACAGTTTTGTGGTATCAGAGCCTAGGTTATTCTTAAGTATAGGATGATCTAGGTTAACCTGCCTTGACTAGAGTCAATTATCTACCTATGTGAGTTTGTGGTTAGAGCCAAGGGTAACTAGCTAAAATGAACTCACACATGCACAAATTTAATTCCACATCGATATCATGACAATAAGTTATTTTGTAGGAACTAAGCAATCAAGATGACTGCCGAACGTGCTCAAATGAGGGGCATGCAACAAACCATCTAAGAACTGACACGCGCCATTGTGCAAGCTACTCAAGGAGGTGGAAATTGTTGTGCAGGCGACCTGCATCGCAACTTCAGAAGTCTGAACCCACCTATGTTCAGCGGATCCACGGATCCGGATGAAGCTGAGCACTGGCTCCAAGAGACGGAAATAATTTTTCGTGTCATATAGTGTGCAGCAGGGGACAAGCTACTACTTGCCACGTTCCAACTGGAGAAGGATGCCCGCGCTTGGTGGGAGTCAGTGGAAGCTACTAGAGAGAATGGGCAATTCACATGGAACGAGTTTAAAGAAGCGTTCAACTCCAAATACTTCTCCGAGCGTGTTCAAGAAAAGAAGGCTGCGAAATTCGCTACTCTTAAACATCGGAGCTTGACTGTGGCCGAATATGAAGCCCAGTTCTCTAGACTGGCACGCTATGCTGTACATCTGGTGAACACTGAAAGGATGAAGGCTAAGCACTTTCTAAACGTCCTTAAGCCCCACTACATCACTCAACTCGCACCTCTCGACATTCAGACTTATGCCGAGATGGTAAAGAAAGCCCAATTGCTGGAAGATGCTACAGACTTCACCGACCGTATCAAAGGGAAGTTCGTCAAGAAGGAAGTGACCTCGGATCAGTCATCTGTTAAGCCTACTATGGGCAAGAAGCGTCCCTTCAACATCACGGAGGGATCCTGCCAAGAAAGGAAACCCAAGGTTTTCGTACCCAACACTCCAACAAAAAGCCATTGCAAACACTGTGACAAGCCAGGTCACACCGCTGATGAGTGCTGGAGAAAGGCTGGCTCATGTCTGCGCTACGGAAGTCTCGAGCACCGCATCCCCGAGTGCCCGCTACTGAAAGAGAATGAAAGGCGCCCTAATGCGCCTAAGAAACATGGCCGACTGCAAGCCTGTTTGGAGGGCTTAGGCTTTCCGAGCTGGGGATATGGCTTGTATCAAGTCTTAGGCTCGGCTTGAGCTTTCCTGTGCAGATACTTACCGGAACTGGTCGACCCCTAAGCCGACCACGAATGGAGCTTGTAGGACAACATTCAAACTTGGTTGAGACCAACCAGGGCCCATAAGATGTCAAATAATGGTGTGGTACTGAGTTCCAGCTTAGCCTCATGTCTTAGGGCTTTCTCTGCGATCCGATATCTCATCCTCGTAGCCGAAGTCAGCGTGCTTGCATAATATCCAAGGTCGGCAACTAGAGCGGCCTGACCTTTTTTTTAGCCATAACTAGAGCTTGCTGTAATCTTTGGTCTGCCTCCGTGCCGACCGTGGTAAATGCCTTGGTCAGCTGCCTTGCCGATCACATCTAATGACAAAAAGGGCTCTTTGTGGTGCGCACTTGGTGAAGTTCAATTGAGAATAGGGGGAGGAAACCGTACTGACCTTTAGTAGTATTTCCCACAGACGGCGCCAATGTTACTGCTATCGTAACATAGGTCGGCTCCTGCCGAGGTGACCACTGAGGCGCTTCTCGCCAGACTGAGCCAAACGACCAAGCCGATGAATCCCCTTTGAGGCGCATTTGGTCGACGTGTGACACTGCTCCTGAGCTCACGACCTGACCTGCAAAGCCTGCCGAGTGGGCTCGGCGGGCCGACACTCTGACGCTCAAATTAGTTGCTAGCCGAGCAGAATGACCTAGCGTGGGGGGAGAATAGCGTACCTTTGCCAGTGGAATGTCTGCCCTTTATATAGTGTTAGGACACGTACGTGTGAGGTGGACGAGCTGCCAATCTCGCGGGGAGTTACCGGGATTCCCGCCGGATTGGGTGCCGTTACTTCCCTGTCAAATCGCGATGATCGTGGCTGCCACCTATAGACCTGATCGCCGAGATCGTGGTCTTAATGGACGTGATTTACGGTCCCGTAATTCTTGGTTATTACCTCATTCGTTCGTTGACCCCGTGAGGATTGTGATGGGTCACGTGAGGGCGCCGAGCTATAGGTCGGCATGGCCTGAGCTTTGACAATCCGAGGTGCTCAATCGGAGACAACAAGCTCTCGCTTGAGGTTGGATTCACAAGAGACCGCTTGGGTCGAGCTGTGGAGAGGCCCGAGATGCATCGCTGATATCATGTAGATAAAACGTTGACAAGTGGCCTTAATGAGGTCGGTTGAACCGAGGTCCGTCCTGCAGTAAAACACCTCGCCGATTGATTTAGATGATTTGTATATGCAGTACTATGGACTTTCACGAGAGCCTCGGTCGCCAGGTCGGCCTCATCCGAGCTGACGGGGTATCGGCTGAGCTGGGGCGGGGGTCAGGCAACTCACCCCTATTGAGCAATTGCCACTAATCTTCTACGGTGGTCGGCTCTGTGGGGCTAGCCGACCTGCTCGGAAACTACTGTATCATATATAATCATCGACATATGATACATATGTCAACGATTTGTAATAATTTACATACATGAGATATTATATCAACTGATGTTAGTCGCTGATATATTGAGCATACATATAAAGAATATGTCAGCGTCTTTTTCTTTCTCTAACAAAAATATATTTGGAAAAAAAAAATTAAAATAACCAAATCTCCTCCTCCACATGTTGGTCGTCAGAGGCGAACAAGATGCCTCCCCAATCTCCATCAATGAAAAACTTGTCGATTTCGATAGAGACATCGAACACCAGCTGATGGCGGAGCTGCCGTTGGTGTACACCAGGAAGACAGAGAGGAGGGTGGTATTGCAGGAGTCTCTGCAGAAGAAGCCACAAGCAAAGGACGGGCCGCTGGTCCCTCGGAGGAGCAGAGTGTTGTTGGTATATAATAAGTTTGGATATGATCCTTATTATATATAATAATAAAAATAATTTTATTAATGTTGAGAGAGAGAGAGAGAGAGGAATGCAATTTTAGCTAAAATGAATAAATAAACAATATTTATGTATAGGATAGTAAAGGCAATAACCTTGTTAAATATTTAATAATTTTAGAAATAATATTCATATCTATAATAATTAGAAGAATTTTATTGTTGTTGAGTGAAAGACAAGAGCCCAGGTTTTATGAAAAATGAATGGATACATGTTATTTATTTACACGATTATTAAGGCAAAAACCTTGTGCAACATATAATGCTTTTGGAAATAATATTCTTTTGCAAAATAATTAATAGATTTTATTATGGTTGAGAGAAATAGAGATAATGTGTGTACGGCGCATTTCAAAGAGTCCAATAGAAAAAGGGAGAAGTTGAGAGGAGAGAGTCTATTAGGAAAAAGAGTGACCAAAATTAGATTATTTTATTTATATAAATAAAATTAGTTAAATTAACGTGCTCCGCATATGTGGATATTGAATTATATATTCTCATTAATTTTTTTAAGCTTTTCAAAATAATAAAAATCTTTAGTTTTGATTTGTGTCAAAAAGTTACGTTTATGTTGTAATAATTTTCCATTAATGATTTGAACATGATTTTAGTAATCTTTTTTGTATTTGGATAAAGAGTTTTATCATAATAATATATTAAAATTGGTAGAAATATGAAATATAGAAAAGAATGAACATAACTGAGTTTGTCCTAAATTCCTAATTTTTTGTCACATAATGACTATATAAATATATCCAACTAAGTTAAAGAAAAAACTTCTCTTCCCAAAAAAGCTGGGGGGCCTTGAGTCAGCTCGGCGGACGAGGTGTGGTTGAGCCGAACAGCTGAGGAGCTACCTGTATCATTGGCCCCCCAGCTTCCTCTCGGGACATCGTGACGGGCCGAGGTGAAGGTGTATAAGGATTTAGCCTATGGATATCGAGCAGAGAGCCACGTAGCCCTATGCGATCTCCTGTCAGCAGTACCCTCATGATCGATATGCCAGTGTTGTCAGGGAATGCGGCGGCGGCGGGACTGACGAAGCTCCTGATGCTTCTGACGGAAGGTGAAGTGATGCGGTGACTCAACTCCTGGGCGCAATTATGACGCCGTCAGACAAAGCGGCGGGCGGTCGTGTCGACGCTTCAACTCCCGGACCGCCCTGCGCCAGTTGACTCCGATCGTGGTCCCCGTATAGGCTTACTGGCCTATAGGGTGATGACACGTGGTTCGATCCGAACACTCGAACGAGGCAATGAGCCTCAACCGCCGGATTGATGCGATTCCTTGGCCCTATAAATAGTGCGAGCGGTGTCGAAAAATGGAGCTTTGCACGCGAGTTCCCATTATTTGAGGCGGCCGACCTTCCGAGCATTGGGGCTTCGACCGAGCACTTGGGCCATCTTCTCCGCCGAGTCTCTTCTCGTGCATCCCTTCTTCGATTGCTTTTTTAAGAGGTAAGCCATGGGATCTACCTCTACCTCTAGTTCTTCTCACTCCTCCGATACCACTTCTTCATCCTCTTCGGGGTATTCTCCTTCTGAGGGTACCTCTGTCCTACCGTCGGTTGAGATAGCTTCATCTTCTCAGCCTGTGGACTCTCCCCCCGTTCCTATTCGGGCGAATACCTCCGGTGCCCAGGCATCGGAGGCCGCCGACGAGTTCGTCCCCGTGGTCACACGTGGGTCATACATCCCCCGAGTGTCCTCGGCTCATTCGTCAGGCATGCGTAGGGCTGCCGATTCTGTGGCCAAACTGCCACTGAAATAGACTAGATGACCCTCGAGGGGATCGTCGAACACCCTGGCCTTGCCTTTCCTCCTGATTTCACTGTCTATACTTTCGACGACATCCGAGCTCATTACACGATGGAGAACGTGTTTTGTCTTTACTCGAAGGCCATCCGAGCCGGCTTCCGATACCCTCTTCATCCTTTCCTACTCCATCTTCTTCTGTACTTAGAGGTCGCCCCTTCCCAACTGGCCCCCAACTCCTAGAGGCTGGCTATCGGCTTCTTGGCCGCTTGCACTTTAGCAAAGGTTGAGCCAAGCATCCGCCTCTTCTTTTGTTGTTTCTCTATCAAGGTTTTCGGGGATTGGTTGTACATTTCGGCTCGGTCATCTTCCTTCCTCTATCCATCATTGGAAGAGGAACTTTGTTTCATCCATAGCCCCGGAGGCTGTGATTTCCCCACCACCTGGTCGGCAGTCAATCCTCATGACAAGGCCTTCTGATCTCCGCATGATATCAGCAATGCAGAGCTCTCAAACTTTGAGTCGTTAAAGGCGGTGTCAATGCCCGATCTGCACGAACCTTCCGTCGAGCTGTTAGAGTTGATCCAGAGTGCCAGCCGAGGTCTGATGCCCTTAGGGGTTTTCTAACCTGATCAAATGTTGATTTTTGCTGAGTAATCTGACTTGGTGATCTTTTGGCAGGAATGGACAACCAGGACAATCCCGTGCAGAAGGCGTCTGAGTACACTGACATCGCTACCCAGCACTTTCTCGCCAAAGGTAGCAAGCAGAAGAAGAAATCGGCTCGGGGGAGTAAGAGGTCAATCGAAGAGGCCGAGGTCCAGATCGTGGACCCCCTGGCGCCCTCCTCCGGTGATACTACCCAGGCTGCGCCGACGCCCTCCACTCAGCCTGCAGTGAAGAGGTCGGCCAAGCGAGCTCGGGAGTCAGAGTCGACCGAAGGCGTTACCTTGAGTGCCCCCTCGCCCTCTCGTCGTCTGGGCCACTCTTTAGCTCCGTCAATGGAGTTAAGCCCCAAGGAATGGGGTCGACTCTCTACTCCGGCTGACGCCAGCTCCTGTGCGGCGGCGATGAAGTCCTCCGAGCTCATTAACGAGCTTTACCGGGGGATGCAGCACCATCTGGGGATGGTGGGATCCCTTCTTCACCGGATGGACCATGCCCAAAGAAAGGTACTCGTGCGCTACTGGCCCGTCCGTGTAGAGTTTCTGTTAGGTGAGCATTGGGCTCTTGTTGCAGGTGGCTAGCTTCCCAGTAGGGTCCGAGTGTGAGCTGCAGGAGAGTGTTGCTACCGTTGCTGGGTGCGCGTGCTTCGAGCGTGGTTGTTGTTTCGCTCGTGCTGCGGTCGAGTTCTTCGTTGGCCTGAGCGTCCGTGTGGGTGTGTCGCGAAGGCTGAGAGAGCCTGCATGTGGTTTGGAACTTCATCGGTGTAGGGTTGTTGCCTGTGGATCCGGTCAAAGGTGTCCTTGCCTTGTTGGCAGTCCCCTTGTTGTTAGGGTGTGTCCTTGTTGGATGTCCTCTTGTTGTTGGGGTGTGTGTTGTGTTGGCTGTGTGTTTGGCCTTGTGTGCCTGTGCGCTGTTGTGCCCTGTGCTCTGCTCAGTCGGCGTCTTTGCTCGAGCTAAGCAGATGCCTTGTGTGTCGTGTTGCACCGTTGGTTGAGCACTGCAACACCTATCTGTGGTTGTTGTCGGCTTTGTCCTAGCTAGTTGTGAACTCTGGTGAGGTGCTCCCAGAGTTCTTCTCTGTTGGTTCTGGTGGAGGTGAGGTTTCCCCAGAATTGTGTTGTGCTCGTTTCTGGTTGTTGCGGCATTGCTCTCTGGGTTGAGGTGCATCGCTTGGTTGCCCTGTGTTCTGGTGATGTTTCCCAGAATCGTTGGCTGTTGTCCTGGTGAGGGTTGCTCTCAGGACTATTCCAGGCTTGTTCTGTCGGTTCTTGTGCTACCTCAGGGTTGACGTATGCTGTTGTTGTGCTGGCTAGTGCGTTTTGGTGGGTTTTCTAGAACGGCACCTTGGTGGTTCTGGTGGAGGTTCTCCCAGAACCAGTTGTGTTGCTTCTGCTGGCTGCTGTGTTCTCTCTGTTGGCCGTGTGTTTTGGCTGTTTGTTTGGGCTGCATTCTGGTGATATTTTTTTTTCTAGAACGGCTCTTGGCGTATTGGGTGGAGGTTCTCCCAAATGCTGCCTTGTGTTTTTTTGGTTGTCGCTACTCACTCTCTCTCTCTGTGGAGATGAGCTGTCGATGTTGCCGGTTGGACTGTTCATGTTACAGTCTGCCTGGGCGTTGTCGGTCGAGGTGTTGTGCCCTTGGTCGTGTGTCTGGCCGTGGTGCTGGCCAGGTTGTCTTCCTGTTCGTTTTCGAGTTTTCTCGGCTGCGCTGGTGGGACTTCGTGTGTCCCCGTGGTTGGGTGGTTTGCTTCGTTTCTTGCGCCCTGCATGCTCTGCCAGATGGTAGTCTGGTGAGTGCCGTGGGTGTCTGGCTGATTGTGCTTCTGTGGAAGTGCCGGTCTCGCTTAGTGGTTTTTCCTTGTGTGTGACTTTTGGCTGGTCTCTTGTGGAGAGTCCTTCCTATTAGCTTGTGTTGTTTCGGTAGCTGGTGCAACTGTGTTGCATCTTGCCTGGTTTTGGTGCTTGTGGTAGCACCATGTGCTCGTGCTCGAGTGGGTTGTTTTGTGTCGTCTGGAGCCTGGGTGCACTGTGTTGTACCTCGGGTGGCTCCTGGTGCTGGTGTTGGCAACGTGTGTTGTGCTATTTTCCCTGATCATGAGCTTTGTGAGTTGTTTCGCGAGTTGCTCGGTGTTTGAGGCGTTGAGCTTTCCCCTCCAGAACACTTTGTGCTGGCCCATGCCTTGTGGCTGTACCGTTCCCGCTGTGTGGTGGCTGCTTTGTCTTGTCTAGGTAGCCCTATCGGTGGTACGCCAGTCTTTGGTCGTGGCTTGTGTCTAGGTTTCCCCTCTCGCTTTGGGGAGCGAGTGTGTTAGGTTGGGGTAACCTGTTTTGGTTTGGATTCCTTTGAGATCGACGTGCTACCCTCGACCTCTACAGTTGTTTTGTTTCCCGTGCGATTGCCGACGTCTTGATTTGCTTGGCCTTGCCAACATCAGACATCTTCTTTGGTTTTTCCTCTGCGTGTGTGCCTGTGCATCTTTGGGTTTAGTTTTTTCCTGTGGCTCCACAGTCGTTGTGTGTCCTTGTCGGACCACAAGGACGATCTGGGTGAGATCGAGTGGTGCCAGTGGACACTGCTTTGCGTGCCGTGGTGTTCTTCGCATGCATGTTACCGCTTGGTTTTGGGTCGCCCTTAAGAGTCTCTCGTTTGGCTCTGCAGCAGGCGCTAGCTAGTGCTAGTTGTGCTGGGCCGTTCGGCGGAGTCTTGTGGCTGACCTCTTGGTCTTTTTCTTGGTTTGCTGTCAGTAGCTGTGCCATCTGTCTAGTCACTGGTGATAGAGTGAGTTACTGACCGGTTGATCTCAACAGCGTGGTCTGTTGAGGGCTCAGTCGTGGTTTTCGATTGGCGGTTTCAGTGTTTCGGGTCAGTTTGGTGTGCGCCGCGTCTGTGGAGTTGTCGACATCCGATTGTATGCTCTGCACCGGTTGGGGTGCACTGTGTGAGCTGTCGGATGTCTGGTTAGGCACTCCCTTTGTGGCAGGGTCGTGGTGGTGACCCCCGGGAGGTCATGGTCCGACTTAGTGGTCTCTTTGCGCTGGTTGCTCTCTCCGACCGGGTTTCGCCCTTAATTTCGAAGACGAAATTATTTTTAAGTGGGTTAGATTTGTAACATCCCGGGTTTTGGCTTCCTTGGTGTTGTCCATGGGATCACGACGTATAGGGTTGTCGTGTTCTAAACGCGACGCGTTCCATGTCGTCTTCTAGTTGAGAAGGCGAGAAGGCGACGACTCCTGTGTCGCATTCCGGTGGTCTTCTGTCGCTGTTTGCCACGTGTCCGCAGCACGTGTGTGAAGGCGATGTGCCAGTTGTCGTGTTCACCTGAGACACCTGCGTGTGTGACACGTGGTCTGGAGGTTGTTTGCATGTCAGCAAGTCTATCAAAACTTTTAGGAAGGCGACAACTTGACTGTCATGTTCTGCTTGAGAACGCGACGCCTATCTTGTCGCGACCGCAGTTCTGAGGACTTAAGGCAGGCGACCCTCCTTTCTTCCCTTTTCTTCCCTTTCTCCTCTTTTCTCTCCTCTCCGAGGTGGGGGAGCTCCCTCCCTTTTTCTCAGGCGTCTTGGAGCATGGAGTCGCCGGCGAGCTCATGGCGGAGCAGTGGAGTGGCGTCATGGAGCGAGGAGGAGGTGGCCGAGCCTTCGTGAAGGCCCTTTTGGGTTCGGTTCTTCGTTTAGAGGTAGGGATTTCTTGCTCTCTTACCTATTAGTGTGGATGGAGCTTGTTTTGGAGTGATCCGCCCCGTGCTCGTAGTGCTCTTATGGTTTTGCACGGGCGGATGCTCGCCGGTGGTGCTCTTTCCATGTGCTTAGGCGAGGAGAGGTGGTGTGGTGCCCTTCGAGCCACTTCCAGTTTCTTTCCTTAGTGTGCTCCCCTCCCCCTGTTGCTAGGTGGTGGTATTGTAGCTTGGGGACCATGGGATGGCCCACACCCATGGTGTTGGCTTCTGTCTGAGGTCGCTACAGGTTGGCTGTCGTGACACCAGATAGAAGGCGGCTTCTAACCTGTCGCGTTCTAGTGGCAACAGGTTGGTCATCCCATTCCTCCTCTTCCTTCTGTTTCCGATTTCCGATCGTGGCGGAGGATGGCTCGTGTCCAAGTTGGTTAGAGGGAGGTCTCACCAACTTGGCACGAGGCCCATCCTTCTGGTTGGGGACTTGCCTTCTTTGCCCTTTGGGGTGGGTCTGCCCCAAGGGCCCTGCCTTCAGATGAGGAACGCGACGGTTCGATACGTCGCGTTCTGAATCTGAAGGCGACACCTTGTGTTTCGCTTTCTTGTTGCGATAGGGTCCATGTCGCGTTCTTCCATCTGGTCGCGACTAGGTTCTTGTCACCTTCTGGATTTGGTGTTGTTGGCTGCGTGTCTGCTGACCTGCTTGGGGGTCGGCCTTCTGATGCTGAACGTGACAGGTCGATACCTCGCGTTCAGATCAGAAGGTGGCACCCTGATCGTCGCCTTCTTGTTCATAAGGCGACACCTCTGTGGTCATGTTCTGGTTACCGGGTTTCTGGCTGTGGTTTGTGCCCGTGTTGGCCGACGGCCCTCCTGGGGGTTTCCGAGTTTGTGCCCGTGTTGGCCGACGGCCCTCCTGGGGGTTTCCGGGAGGGGTGTCATGCGTGCTTGTGCCTGATGACTTGTCTTGGGTACAAGTTGTTGTGTGTAGAGAGATTATCTAGAGGGGGGGGGGGAATAGAGAATCTTGAGAATTTTATGCCAATTCAGAAATTAAAGAGAATTGATATGTTAATATCAATTAGACAACCAGTTTATGCAGCAAAGGAGAGATCAAACCACACAAGAGAGAGGGAAATTTTAAGGTGGTTCAGCTCCAATGAGGAGACCTACATCCACCCCTCACTTAACCAGTGAGGTACCACTATGAGAACCTCTGAGACAAAATCTCAAACACCTGCTGATTCACAGCTTCTACACATCTGCTGACTCACAGCTTGAACAAACCGCTGATACATAGCTTCAACCCAATTGATCCAATCATAGACCGTGAATGATCAATTCAATCTACTCCACAGAGAAGCAGATTGCCCACAGTTCAAAGAACACAGAAGAATCGAATAGAAACCAAAAAATGAAGAGATGCCATAATTAATTTGGGGATCGTCGAACTCCCTACTTAGAATCCAGATTCAAATCACAACACTTTGGTCTTCAAATTTGATCCATCTTCCAATGAATTCCACCAGGAATTGGTTCCAATCGAATCACCCAGAGCAGCGTTGAAGAAGCTTCTCCATCCTCTGCTCACGAACGCTCTGCTCTTGCTATTCTAAGCTTCAATTCTTGCTTGATTCAGCATCGCATCCACCAGATCTGAGCTCTGATCTGAAATAACCTCTTCGAGTTCCTCACAGAAACTCTCTACTTTTCCTCTCTAAGCTCTGGTATATTTTCCCCTCTTTTTCAGCTCTATTTCCCGCTCACGCACCACCAGAGCACTTCACCTTCGAATATGTTATTCACGATCTCCTTAGGTGGGCCCCTCAACAGATTCCTCAGAAATGATGGAGGGTATCTTTTTCCCGCCTAGGAATTAGCATCTTCCAGAAGCAGTGACGTGTATACATGGTCTCAGATGTTGAATTTGGGATCACGTGCCAATTTGATTATTGACTGGCGGTGGCAGCTCTGTTAGGAAAATTCCAAGTGTGATAGTGTTGACACTACCAGGATGTAGTGTCGACACTTATATAAGAGTTTAGACAGAATGAGATCCAGATCATGTAGATTCGGTGATTAAGATTCACAACATAGTGACACTGATGTTTTGACAGAGAATCTGAAAAAATTAGACATATAGTGTCGACCTTATCTGAGGATAGCGTCGACCTATCTGATGACAGTGTCGACCTTATCTAAAGACAGTGTCGACCTTATCTTCATCTTTCTTTGCACAATACCTTGATGCCAGAGAAGTGTTGACCTTATCTGTGCTTAGTGTTGACCCTACCAGAATACATCCTTTGAGTGGGACTTTGAGAAGCCACAAGGGTCGACCTTCCCTCTGAGTAGTGTCGACCTGTTCTGATCATATCTCTTCAGCGCAACTTGGTAAGATCAATAGTGTCGACCTATGTAGCAGGTAGTGTCGACCTTATGGGTGAAACTGATTTTCTTCACTTGAAGTAAATACTTTTCCTGTGAACCATACATCACAAGTCAGATATCTATGATTTGTTATTTGAATTATGACATCATCAAAACTAGGGACACAACAGTCTCCCCCTTTTTGATGATGGCAACAATTGATCATAGGTATTTGGACAAGGATTGTTCAAGAATTACAAGTAATATTCCATTCAACCACTCACACATGTAAACAAGCCATACACATAAGAATAATCACAAGCATGCTTAGATGATTTCTATTCATGAGACATGAAGCTTGCTACAAGTACATTCACCAATACAACTTAAAAAGACAATCATCAAGCACCAAAAATCACCAAAAAAACATGTTTTATCTATGACCTATGACTGACTGTTCACATTTTCTCCCCCTTTGACATAATCAAAAAGAGGAGATCACTGAGTAGGAGGAGGAGGAGGCTGCGGTGGAAATAGCCTGTTCTCTATCCGACACAGTCGAAAATGTAGATCTTCATAGTTATCCTTCAGGTAAAACTGAACTGCATTAAATCTTGTGTTCAGAAAGTCTGACAGCTTTGCGAATTGATGATCAATGACTACTGGTACATTCTCAACACCATGTGGCATGGTAGGAGCTACTGCTGAAGAAGTGGCTTGATTACTATCAGCTGAGTCATTAACATCATGTAACCTCCATACTTGGGTGAACTCATCCCTTACCATTTGAATTTGTTTCAAAATATCTTCATTGTAGCCTCGCAAAACATTCATTCTCTGACTGATCTGTTGAACTGATTGAAGTAAGCCGGAAAATTCATTGACTTTGTTAGCTCCTTTCTTTAGATCTTCTTCAATAGACTGGATCTTCTCAAAGATCTGTGCCTGAGTGTAATCAACTTTATTGAAGACCATTCCAATTGTTTGAACAAGCTGATCAGATCTAACAACAGTGAACCTCTGGATTGTTTCTTGCCTATCAACATTTTCAGAGAGCCTCTGTTCAATAGATTCCAGTCTGCTCTCAAACATCATGGTTTGCTGCTCAACCTTTGTGTCCAATGCAGTAATGGAATTGTGAAGAGTAGCAAAATGACCTTCAAGCAAATCTCGAAGACTGGATGAGATTTGTGCTTCTGCAGAAGATGAAGA
The DNA here is from genome assembly GCA_014218235.1 of Colocasia esculenta. Lineage (NCBI taxonomy): Eukaryota > Viridiplantae > Streptophyta > Magnoliopsida > Alismatales > Araceae > Colocasia > Colocasia esculenta. Next base: position 85,301,962 of record CM024760.1, read on the forward strand.
AGGCATATCATAATGATGAGGAATTGGAGGAGGTGAAGGATGAGGAGGATAAAAATCATCAGCTCCTGCTGGAGAGAGATGAGTAGGAGATGGAATTGGCAGATTTTCATCTGGCTGAACATCCTCTTGATCTCTTTCCAGCTGAATTTCCTGACCATCTCTCACTTGCTGTTCTTCAGTACCTTGCTGGACTTCTCCAACCTGCTGAGGTTGATCTACTTCCATATTTCTGGCAACATTTGCAATGGGTTCAAAATTTAGCTTCATAAATTTTGTAATATGAGCGAGATCATATGTGTGAAACTTGGCAATCTTTTGAACCTTAGTACCACCCAACGAAATATCCAACAGTGAAAAGATTGTTGACAATTGTGCAGCAAAAGGCAGGCTACATCTCAGCTTGGGTAAGGTAACTTCATGAAGAAGTTGATAGAAAATTGTTGGTAAATTAACTTTCTCCTTCTTTATCAAGCAAACAAGATGAACCTTTGTAGACTGGTAACTCTTTGTCATCCTCCTCCTTGAGGAGTCAAAATAGTGGTACACCAATGATGCAGTACACGATTTGCAGGAGGAAATCAGTTTGCATTTAAGTGGGATACCATTGCTTGATTAACATCATCTTCATTGTGGGGTAAACCAGTCAAAACAGTAAATGCTTCAAGTGCACTAAAATGAAAATCCTGAGGGTTATGACCCTCGTCTGGTATGTCCAACAACTGACTCACAATGCCATTAGTAAGAACAATTGGAACTCCATGAACACTTGACTATAGGGTGTTCTTTTTACTGACCAAGTTTTTGAAAAATTCTTGAAACAGTATAGGATAGTAGACTTTATGTTCGCTAACAAATGTTGTCCAACCTTGAAAAGTTATCATTTCAAGAAGTTCTGGCAAGGAGTTAATCATACCTTCATCAGAGACATTGATGATCCTAGGATGAAGAATGGGTTTCTTTCTAGTTAGCATTCTACCCACATTTGGGAATTGATGGTGAGTTTCTTCATCATCAGACTCATCATCTGCATCCTCAGATTCCTCCTCTTCTTGTTCTGAATTCTACGCAGGTTGTTCATAAATTTCTTCGTTGGCCATCGCATCTTGATCATCAGAATTTTCATGTTCATTTTCACCATTGTCAAACTCTACTTCTTCACTTCACTTTCTTTGAGAGACTGAGATGCCTGCTGCATTTGTTCTTCCTGATTTCTGGAATCGTCATCCGAACCCTTAGGATTATGGCTATTGTCAGATGGCATTACAGAGGCTTGCTGACTGTCCAAATCTTCATATGTGCTGCTTAATTCCATAAATTCCACCATTTTCTTGCCCTTAGAGAAAGTCTTCTCTTTGGTTGTACGAGGATGTGAAAAACGACGGCTTGAATAGGCAGGCAGAACATGCTTCTTACCAAGAGGAGTGACTCCCTGTGAAGGATCATTTCGCGCCTTGGAACGTCTCTCTGGCGCAGGAGATTCGACAGCTTTTCTTTTCCCTCCATGGGGTGATTGAGACCTTGGAGCCATGGATGCAAGGACACAATAGCGGAGAAGAAGGGAACGGAGATGCAGGAGAGAATAGAGTTCCAGACGGAATAGGAGACGAATGGAACATAAGTTTCAAAAGTTGATTTTAATAGTGGAGAGATCTGTGGCACGACTTTTGATGCGTCGACCTTTTCAGATGATGCAGATGTCCTACGGGGCATCGTAAGCATAAAGGATTCCCCTTCAACACATGGAAGTGTCGACTCTAAAATGAATAGAGTCGACGCAGAAGAACTAGGATCAAGTTCAAAGAATGGAAAACCTTCTGAGGAGATGACATATCATCATAAAAGGTTGAGTTTCTAGGGAAAAACCATGAGTTAGTTAACTTTTCATTTATACACCTTTCTATCCTCTTCTCATTGATTGAGCAGATATTGATTTGAAGTTCATGACCTGTAATTTAACCAAAATGAACTCGTTGAATTATCCTCAAGGAATTATAATATATAGGAACATTATTCCTCAAGCGAAAACCAGGTCAACTTATGAAACCACTTACTTATTTGCATGTAAGAAAGTTTGCTTAGAAGGACAACAAAGCAATATGAGAAATATTGAATTAGAACAAAATTTCTAGCTTGACATTTTTCAGAACTGCAAAGCTTAATTTAGGAAACTTTTTATTTTTTATTTTTATCATCATTAATGAACAACCTGATTTCCAATACTCTTTCATGCAAGAGTCCATGTTTTTTACACACCTGAGCTCCTGATTACTTGAGTAAAGGAATCATTTTTGTCTCAGGGAAATAAAATGTGCATCTTTTCATGTGAGGATACATGTTTATCAGACACTAGTATCCCCAGTTACTTGGAATACACATACAAAAATTTTAATTGCCCTGAACAGAATTAACTAGCTCATCATGACATACAATTCACTCATTGATTTTATCAATGATTTGCAGTTTCTCAGAGCATAGTCAGTGTTCTGCCATTAAAGAAAAAATTGACTTTTGACAGTTCATGAGCTTTGACCCTAGAAGATTTTTTACATCAAGATTTTTCAGAAGCTTTGAAAGCCAACCCAGAAAGCCAAATCACATGAAGGATTTCAGGGTTGGATAAAATCAACCAGCTTTTCTTGAAGAAGAATTTTCCATACTTATAATATCATTTGAATTTTTCAATGAGTTAAAAATGGTTAGACTAGAAGATCTTAACTTCCAAACCATAATCTGTTCAATTTGAGATGCAGGAGTTTAGAAAAAAGAATAAATGATTTTTAACTCCCCCTGAGTGAATGCCTAGAAATAAAGGTTTTCACAATGAATTGACTCCCCCTCAGAAAGTGAATTCTTGACCCAAGGAATGAACAAACAAACAGAAGAGGGTCTCCCCCTCATCAAATGCATAAAGACCCTTGGTACTTGGCGGAGACATATACTCACGCATAGTGAAAGATTTCAGACAAGCTTAACTTGTCTTTCTTCAAGTCACTATTTGATATACCACAAGATCTAATACATTGAGAGAAAAGAACTTATTTGAAAAAGAAATGTGAGATTTATATACAGTGGAACTGAAAGATAATGATCAATTTCATAAACATGGCATCCAACTAGAAGAAGAGAAGTATAGTGTCAACACACTCACCAAGAGTGTCGACACACTGACAGAGCAGACATCAGAGATTACATAGAGCACTCTTCTTTACAGATTGCATGAGGACTCAACCACTTCATCAAGCCATGCTAGACCACTAAGCATTATTATCCACAGTCTTCTATCACTTTAACCAAAGAACACATTTATTTTAAAACTGACAGTTTCGATGAATTTGCAAGCACATGAAGGCATTTATGACAGATTTTCAGAAACAAACAATCATGAATCCATTACACAAAGACCAAGTTCGCTTCTTAAACATGAAAATCTATCATTGCACAATGGTTTGTTGAACCACTCTATGTTTGTCCTTGTATTTGGTGATAACAAAACTTATGATAATATCAAGTATATATTTGTGATAACAAAATTTATGATGTAATTTAAATTGAACATTTTGTTTCATCTGTGTCGCATCAATCTCATAGCAAAATGCTAAGTCTCCCATTGATGCAATAAGGTGCACTAAAATGATAAAATCGATCTCTAATCTATATTTATCGATTTCAGTTCAAGTGCCAAATTAATAAGCGCTACAACGATTTATTTTGATCGATTTTATAAGCGCCATAACGATTCGTTTAAGGCTCATAACGATTTGATAAGTGAGCGCAACGATTTGCCCTCACATCGATTTGCCTTCTATAACGATTCGCTAAGGCTCATAAAAATTTGATAAGTGAGCGCAACGATTTGCCCTCACATCGATTGCCCTCTATAACGATTCGCTAAGGCTCATAACGATTTGATAAGTGAGCGCAACAATTTGCCCTCACATCGATTTGCCTTCTATAACGATTCGCTAAGGTTCATAACGATTTGATAAGTGAGAAACAACGGTTTGCTTCTCACATCGATTCGATAAGTGCCATAACGATTTGGTTTCAAGTGTTTTTGGCGCTTAAATAAGAAGTCAAATATCTTCTGACAGAAAAAGCTGCATACGTATTTTAGAGTCTTGTCAGAAAAAGATATGACCTTCTATTTTCAGAATGTTAGCAGAAACACAGTACTATGCACAGTTTATCATAAATACTCTTTTGTGCTAACACTCTCTTCTATGCTTACAGACCACGAAGACCACCAGAGGTTGATTAAGACAAATGAAGAGCAACAGCTAGAACTCCAACGGATCTCTTCAACGGATCCATTCAAAAGCTATTCATATAAAAGATGAAATATGGCTGAAGAATAGGACATAGCTTTCCTGAATATCTTTGAAGGAGTGTACAACCAGTGAGGAACCTCAACGCCACATACACTCAAAGGAAAAGGGAGAAAGAGCCTAAGCCAAGAAGAAGCAAGCAAAAGCGTCTCAAGCATTCAAGCCTTCAAGCTTTATTTTCTCTCTTCATTCTCTCTCTGAGCTCATTGTAAATCTGAGGAGAGTTCTTGACTGTGAGCTAGTTCTTAGTGTTCATCTTGTAAATAGCTCTCGGTCTGATCTTTCTTTTCTAAGAAAGATTTTTTTCCAGTTGTAGGACTGTATACAGTAGTTAACCTAGCTAGGGGTTGATGTCTAGCAGAACCACATTGGGGTTTGTACCAAGAGGTTAACTTCTGAGACTGAAAAGAAGTAGGTTTGCTTCTGAGCCTGTAAAGAAGTGGGCTACCTTCTTGCCCGGGAAATAGAAGAAGACCTGGTGGGGTATCCAGGGTGTTGTAGTGTCCTTGAGGGGGATTGTACCCTTGGTTAGTGAAATCCCAAAAGATTGCTTGGGGACTGGACGTAGGACTTCCATGTGGGATGGGCCGAACTAGGATAAATTCCTTGTGTCCTCTGTGTGATTGTTTATTTGCTTCCGCACTACTACTCTCTATCACACTCAACTAACCAAACTTTCAAGTGATATTTTTTCTGTGTTTAAGTTTCTATTTCAGATTTCAGAAAAACCTATTCACCCCCCCTCTAGGTTAGCTTGCTGTCGTACCAAAAGGGCCAACATGGTTTAGTGAAGATATCAGCAATTTGTTTCAAACTATCAATGAAGTGCAATTCAAAAGCTTTTTTGCCCACTTCATCTCTCAAGAAATGATGTCTGATTTCTATATGCTTTGTCCTAGAATGCTGGATTGGATTTTTTGCCAAGAAAATTGCACTAGTGTTATCACACAAGATTGGGACACATCCAAGATCTACTTGGTAGTCTTGAAGTTGATGTTTAATCCATAAAACTTGTGTGCTACAACTCCGTGCAACAACATATTCTGCTTCGGCAGTAGAGAGAGCAACATAATGTTGTTTCTTGGAAGCCCATGAAACTAAACATCCTCCCAAAAATTGGCAATAGCCACTAGTGCTCTTCCTATCTAACTTACAATTAGCAAAATCCGCATCAGAGTAAGATATTAAATTAAAATCACTGAATGCAGGAAACCACAATCCCAATTCTTGAGTTCCTGCAAGATATCTGAAAATTCTCTTAGTAGCACTCATATGAGATTCTTTAGGACAAGCCTGAAAACGAGCACACATACATACTGAGAATTTGATGTCCGATCTAGATGCTGTTAAATAGAGTAAGGAGCCAATCATACCTCTGTAAATTTTTGGATCTACAGGGTTACCTTTCAGATCTGCATCTAGACTCACAGTAGTGCTCATGGGAGTTGACATTGCTTTAGTATTTTCCATCTTGTATTTTTTTAGCAAGTCTTGAATGTATTTGGACTGGTTTATGAATATTCCTTCATTTGATTGAACAACCTGCAGTCCAAGAAAGAATTTGAGTTCTCCCATTAGACTCATTTCAAATTCACTTGTCATCAATTCTGAAAATTCCTTACACAGGGAGGACTTTGTTGATCCAAAAATAATGTCATCGGCATATATTTGGACCACCAAAATATCCTTTTCTTGAATTTTTGTAATGAGTGTTTGATCAACTTTACCTCTTGTATACCCTTTATCTGTAAGGAATGAGCTCAACCGATCATACCATGCTCGGGGAGCCTGTTTCAGACCATATAAAGCTTTGTCTAATTTAAATACATGGTCAGGAATATTAGTGCATTCAAAACCAGGAGGTTGTTCAACAAAAACTTCCTCCTTAATTAAACCATTAAGAAAAGCACTCTTCACATCCATCTGTTGCAATTTGATACCATGAGCACAAGCAAAGGCAAGCAAGATTCTAATTGCTTCAAGCCTAGCTACTGGAGCAAAAGACTCTTCAAAATATATACCAAATTCCTGATTATATCCTTTTGCTACAAGTCTAGCCTTATTTCTTATTACTTTCCCATCCTCACTGATTTTATTTCTGAAAACCCATTTAGTTCCAATGACTCCTTGAGCAGATGATCTTAGAACTAAATGCCACACCTTATTTCTCTCAAATTGATTAAGTTCTTCATGCATTGCATTTACCCAAGACACAATTTTTAAAGCATCATCTATGTTCTTAGGTTCAAGTTGAGACACAGGCCATTTGATCAAGTTCAGAAATTGCTTTAAAATGAGACCTTGTCCTGAGGGGGTCAAGTAAGTTACCAATGATGCTCTCCTGTGGATGATCTCTCAACATTCTTATGTTTATTTGATCTGTTTCCCTGACTTCATTTGCTGAGCTCTGTGCTTCACTGTGGTCTGTACTCCTTTTGATTGGTTCTTCCTTTTCTTCTGTACTTTAGAGGTTTCTCCTTCCAGAACTCCCCATCTTGCTCTTTTCTACATAAGCCAACATTAAATTTGTAACGACCCGACCTCCCGGACCCACGCCAGGGGCTCCGAGGGTCGTGCCGCCACCCACGGATCCGAAGATCCAAAAGGGTGAAAATAAATAATATAGTGTGATATGCAATGAATTTGAATAACTATAACAATATGTACAATATACAAGGGTCTGTACAGTGCGTCCCAAGCAAAAGCACAAGTACCAGAAGAAAGGTGCAGTCCTTAAGGGGCATACCCCGAGAACTTGCAAAACACAACTCTCTGCTCACTCATGCTACAAGAGCTCACAACACTCACTCTCACTGCTGCTGACAACAACACGACGCCATAGCCGCCTCCGCAACCCGTCCGACACAGAGCTCCCGCGACGATGAGCCCCTAGCTGAAGGAAGTAGGGGGGGGTGTGCCTCGCGAACAAGGCCCAGTAGGGATTACCAGTCCCTCACCGGCCAGGGCAGCAGGAACTCCGAAAATAGGAAACTACAATAGAAAGCTGTAAAGTGGGTAACAACTATAGCAGGGTACTACTAAGCAGCGGAAGAGAATAGCATGACGCCACAACCACCAACAGAGGTCAGGCCACACACACGACTCCCGCAAGAACCAACGGAGTTGGGCACAGAGCGGAAGCAACCCTCGGCACACCCGCCGAGATCATGCTACAACCAGGTGAGAACGACGTCTCATTGCAAGCACGACCACCTCAGACCTCCACAGGGTCGAGGGCCCACAAGTAGAACAACCCCGGACCCCGGATACACCGCAAGGTCGGGAAGTCATACACACCGGTGCCACTGCGGACTGACACCGAAGAACAAAGCTACGGTATCGAGAGGAAACGAGCAGGAACCACCAGAAGCACGGGTCTACCCATGCCAGACCAACGACGCCCACGAAAACTAGGCACGGCCAGGCTATAACCGCCGTGCATGCTAGGGCAATGGATAACACTTAGAAACATCGTAAGGAAACGCCGTCACAACAACATCAACCAAGCCACCGCCGCTAGCAGCCAAGAGGGGGACCCACAGTCTGCACGCTCTGCTCGCTAGCCTAGCTCCTGCCTCCGCCCCTGCGCAAGGGCGAGACAGAGCCGCCACAGAAACAAACAACACATGCAACACTGCAGCCTGGGCAAGCTACGACCTCATGGCTGACACCACTACGTGGCTCCGGAACAAACGCAGAGAGAGGCAATGAGACAAGGACTATCTGGTATGCGTCAGGAAATCACTCCGAACCCCTCGACGTCCCAGACCCAAACAAGAGAGCTCTACAAATGACTCAGCACCGCTGTCCAAACCACCGTTTTCCCCTCAGCTTCAGAGTCCACTCGCGTGGGCAGACGACTCGAGCACACTCGTAGCCCGGAGCACTCCCTCAACAGGCTTCTAAGGGTGGGGGTCCCAGGAATGGTAACAACCTCTCAGAACGGGACAAGCCCTCAAGTGCCGAGCACCAGGTGAACAGGCGGGGCAACACAACAGAAACTACGCCGAACTGCTGGCTCGTAACACACGACAAGCCCAGCAAGCGAGAGGCACACACGAACCCTCAAGAGGGCCGTCGGCCAACCAAGGCATGCACGAATGGCTAAAACCTCGGAACAACAACAGACAGTACGACAAACCCGTCGCTCTGCTAATAATCGATTGACCGCTAGTCAATCGATTATTAGACAGACACGACCCTCCTGGCACCGCTGCCAGGACACAGCCACGAAGGTGTCACCTTCGGTCACTGAACGCAGGGAGGCAACCTGCCGCGTTCCCTACCAGAAGGACCTAAGGGCAAAGCCTGCCCTAGGGAACACGCCGACACACAAAGCGGGGCCACGGAAACAACCGAGGCAATATAGGCGATGTCGCGCCCCCGCAGGCCGTCGCGATCTCATCGCGACGGGGAAGGGCGCCGTGACACCAACTTATCACGACGGAGCAAGGCGTTGCGACAACAAAGCCTGTCGCGACCAGAAAATGCCTCGCGACAGCGACCCTTATCGCGACCGCCAACCGCGTCGCGATAAGGTCACGCCCGACCGGGCCGACGCCTCTACTGATGTCGCGACGCGCCGTGCCGTTGCGACACTAGTAGGAAGGCAGATCGCCGGGATCCTCAATCCCGGGGCCGCCCACGAGCTACAGACATGCACACACGGGGGAGGGGAGCATGGAGAAAGCTGGAAAGCTATTCTACAAACCACAAAGGCTCCAATCCACCCAGATTAGAGAGGGCACAAGAAATCCCTACCTCAAATGAAGAACCGAACCCCGTAGGGCCCTTCTCGTAGGAATGAACACCTCCTCCTCGCTCCACACATGCTCCACGACGCCGGGACACCACGCACGACCCTCCTCCTCGCCTGAAACACACAAAGGGGAGAAGAGGGGAGGAAGAGGTCACCGGAGGGAGAGGGAGAAGGGAAGAAGAAGAGAGAGGGGGAAGGGGTAACCCGCCTGCGCCTTAAGCGCCCGACACCTAGAACACGACGGACCGCCCTGTCGCGTTAATAACCTTAACGCGACGGGTCGACGGACCGCGACAAGAATGTGCCAGGCCGTACTGACACGCATGGCACCCTAACAGGTGTCAGACGACTGAAGCAACATAAAGCGGTCACGACCCGCTGACCGGGCGTGACACGAAGACGCGACGGAGAGCCAGGGCGTGACCAGAACGCGACCCACAAGCCCGTCGCGACACAGATGACTGTCGTGTCGGGCACCCCCGACGCGACACCGACGCGTCGCCCAACCTGGATGCGTCAGTGGCCAGTCATCCCACGACACCGGATGGAAGCCGGGAAACTGGGTCTTACATTCCACCCCCCTTAAAACAATTTCGTCCTCGAAATGGGACAAGCCCGAAAAATCTTGAGGCACGAAACGAAACATAGGGAGCAAACATAAGACCAACGCAAAAAAGCCACTAAGTCTCATCACGACTTCCTCGTGGCAACAATCACACCACCAAACACGCGCGGAACTCACGAAGTCGGAAAACCAACGGCTTACACAACGGGTTCCAAGCATACGGAAAGCACATAATCGAAACCCAACGGCTCAAAACATGCTCCAACACTCCGGGAGCACCAAGCCGAGAAACCAACGGCTCACTCCAGCTGCAACATGGGGTGCCCAAATGGAACGACAATCCCCCCGGTGCCAAGCGACGCCAAATCCAACCCGAACAGCGGAAAACGCCAGCCGAGAACTACATGGCTGCTGCCACCAACCTCGCTGTGGGACCAACCGATCGGCAACCCACTCTGTCGCCAGCAAGACCCGACAGAGGATGCAGTTGCCGACAACAACTCAAGAAACGCGGTCAGCAACTCACTCTATCGCCAGAAAAACCCGACAGAGCACACCGTTGCTGACAACCATACAAGAACCCCGTGGGAGTCAAGCACAACACTCAGGGAATGGCCTCACGCCACTAGCAGCAGCTAGCAATGGTCACCGGCCCAACTGAGGAACCACGCGAGCGGCGAGAACCAGAGCAACATCGTGCTCGTGGAGAATCCGTGACACATGGAACAACGTCCACTGTCACAACTAGGTGTCACCTAGACCTTCCTCGCGGTCCAACAGGGATACCAAATGCACGCGGAGCCACAATAATTGGGAGACCACACGCCCCACAGCGTGGTGCACCGCGACAGAAACACGGAAGACGTCTGAGGTTAAGCCAAAATCGAGCACCTCACAACGTCGGCAAACCACGTGGTCGAGTACTAGCAAGCCAATAAGCCTCACTGTCACCGGACGAACCGACAGGAGACTCTGCCATCGGCTTCTAGACTCACCAACGGCACGCACCACGGAGAGCTAACGAAGGGTTGGCAGCACACCCGCCACGTGCACACAGGGCTCATTGTGGGTACCAACATGCCAACCACGCAAAAAGATGCATAACCACACGGGAACCAAAACAAACGCAGAGGTCGAGAACAACACACCGACCTTAGGGGGACCCAAACCGAAGCAGGGTACCACAACGGAACACTCTCGCTCCCAAAGCGAGAGGGAGAACTTGGACACATGTTACAACCAAAGCCTGGTGTACCACCGATAGGGCTACCTAGACAAAGTAAAGCAGCCACCCCACAGCGGTAATGGTACAACCACAAGGCTCAGGCTAGCACATGTGTCCCAGAGGCGGAAAGCTCAACACCTCCATCACCGAGTGAAATCGTGAAACGACGCACGAAGCTCGCGAACAGGCACACGACACAACACACGGCGCTATCAAAAGCACTCGGAGCCACCCAGGGTACAACACCATACACCAAGGCTCCAGATGGTACAAAAATGAGACACTCGAGCACGAGCACACGGTGCTACCACAAGCACGCAAAACTAAATCAAGTGCAACACAGGTGCACTAGCGGCCGAAACAACACCACGGGCTAATGGGACGGACTCTCACAAGAAACCCGCCAAAAGCCACACGCAAAGGACCGCATGCCTGGAAGGGAACAACAGGCCACACCGGCCCCAGCCCTTGAGGTACGAAAAACACGAAGCAACGAAAAACGCTCAAGGTGTAGTACACGCAACTGCACCAATGGCCCGAGACAACAACGGGCCCACCGAAGGGGACTCTCTACCAGAGACCCATAACAGAAGCATACGGAAAGCCAACAATATCAAGAGCACAACCACCACGCCGGCTCCAAAAGGCACACCAAAACACGGAGCACCGACTCTGCCGCATGGGGAGCAAAGAACCACAACCACTCCCTAGTGCGCAAGAACAAGAAGCACCACCTCTATCACGACCGATAGAGAGGAAAAACACTAAAACGATGACACGAAAAGCCTCCAAAGCACAAGCCGAGGCACAACCGAGCATACACCAGAACAATGCTTGCACGAGCAAGCCAACTAGAAAAACCAGAGCACAGCGGAACAACACTCACGCGAGCGGCTCAACAAGAAAAAGATACTACCTCACAGCCAACCACAGGGACCCAATGCCCCAAATTGTTCATGCAAGTAGCAAGAAACAATCACCGCAGCAAATGGCACGAACAGGTCCACCGACCCATGGTGCCACAAGAAAACAATAGGACCTCGGAGCAACCAGCTCAACCCAAAACAACTCCAGAGAAGATGACTCCACCAGAAGGTCGCAACGATGCGCACCATGGCGACACAACACCACAGTGGAGCATCACCACCCCGAGCAACCAGCGGAATGTAGGGGAAGGAGACACACACAACGAGTCTCTTCCACGCGCAAGAGAAAAAACCACAATGCAAGGCTGACGCTTCCATAAGAAGCACAGCCAGCCAAACACCCACTACACTCACCAGACCACCATCTGGGAGAGCACGCAGGGTGTGAGAAATGAAGCAAACCATCCGGGCCACGGGGACACGCATACCCACCATCACAACCGAGAAACTTGGAAATGACTAATGAGACAAGCTGGCCAACGCGGCGGCCAGACGCACAGCCAAGAGCACAGCACCTCGACCGACAACGCCCAAGCAGACTGTAACATGGACAGTCCAGTCGGCAACAATGACAGCTCATCTCCACAGAGAGAGAGCGAGCAACGACAACCAAAAAACACGATGCAGCCTTGGAGAGAATCTCCACAAAAAGTGCCAAGAGCCATCCTGGGATAACCTCACTAGAACCCAGCCCAATCAAATGGCACACTTCGAACCACTTGGATAACACAACAGTGGCCCGAAATGAACACAAAGCACTCCTGGGAAGAACCTTCACCAGAGACGACAAAGGGCGATCCTGGGAAGAACCTTCACCATAACACGCACCACCCAAATGACCAAACAACACGGCCCATCAGAAAGAACACTGCAGTAAGCAAAACTGCAGAAGCAACACAAGCCGGTCCTAGGAGAACATCCACCAGAACCACCAAGGCGCCGTTCTGGGAAAACCTCCAGAACGCACCCGCCAAACCAACAGAAGCAGCATACCTCAAGCCTTGAGGTAGCACCGCAGAAACAGCAGAAACGAGCGCGAAACAGTCCTGAGAGAAACCCTCACCAGGACAACAACAACGGTTCTAGAAAACCTCACCAGAACACAGGGCAACCAAATGATGCACCTCAACACAGAGGTCAACACAATAGTAACCAGAAACGATCACAACACAGTTCTGAGGAAACCTCACTCCCGCCAGAACCAACAGAGAAGAACTCCGGGAGCACCTCACCAGAGCTCACAACTAGCCAGCGCCAAGCTGACAACAACCACAGGCAAGTGTCGCAGCGCTCAACTAGCGGTGCAACACGGCACACCGAACACCTGCTTAGCTCGAGCAACAACGCCGACCAAGCAGAGCACAGCGCACAATAGTGCTCACAAATAAGAGGCCACACACACAACAAACGTAGCACACACCCCAACAACAGAGGGGCAGCCAACAAGGCCGGGGCACTTTCCATCGGTTCCATAGGCAGCAACCCTGCACCAGAGAAGGCCACACCACAAGCAGGCTCTCTTAGCCTTCGCGACGCACACCCACTCAAATGCGCCAAAGACGGCCAGGAGCACCGCACCTGGACTTGCCTGCCAGCGTCCTCTATACGGAAGGACCACTGCCAGTGAGTCCACCGCCAACCTTGCCACCACGGCACGAACATCGAGCGATCACAATCGCCACGCACGCGGCACAACAACAGCTCCAACTCGCTACAACATGCACACGAACCATGCATGGGAGCCGCACACCTGTAAAACATTTGAAAGCACAAGCCTAACACCAGTCGGACGGTGTCAGCAGCGCACTAGTACCTTTCTTTGGGACAGCGATAGTTATCAACTCATTACCAATCTCAGTAGACTCCTCGCTCTGATATCAACTGTAATGACCCGACCTCCCGGACCCACGCCAGGGGCCAAAGGGTCGCACCGCCACCCACGGATCAGAAGATCCGAAAGGGTTAGAATAAATAGTCTAGTGAGATATGCAATGAATTCGAATAACTATAACATTATGTACAATATATAAGGGTCTGTACAACGCGTCCCAAGCAAAAGCACAAGTACCAGAAGAAAGGAGCAGTCCTTAAGGGGCATACCCTGAGAACTTGTAAAACACAACTCTCTGCTCACTCAGGCTACAAGAGCTCACAACACTAGCTCTCACTGCTGCTGACAACAACACGGCGCCACAGCCGCCTCCGCAACCCGTCCGACACCGAGCTCCCGCGACGACGAGCCCCTAGCTGAAGGAAGTAGGGGGGGTGAGCCTCGCGAACAAGGCCCAGTAGGGATTACCAGTCCCTCACCAGCCAGAGCAGCAGGAACTCCAAAATAGGAAACTACACTAGAAAGCTGTAAAGCGGGTAACACCTATAGCAGGGTACTACTAAGCAGCGGAAGAGAACAACACGAGGCCACGACCACCAACCGAGGTCGGGCCACACACACGACTCCCACAGAAACCAACGGAGTTGGGCACATAGCGGAAGCAACCCTCGGCACACCCTCCGAGATCATGCTACAACCAGGTGAGAACGACGTCTCACCGCAAGCACGGCCACCACAGACCTCCACAGGGTCGAGGGCCCACAAGCAGAACCACCCCAGACCCCGGATACACCGCAAGGTCGGGAAGCCATACACGTTGGTGCCACTGCGGACTGACACCCAAGAATGGAGCTACGGTACCGAGAGGAAACCGAGCGGGAACCACAAGAAGGACGGGTCTGCCCACGGCCAGACCAACGACGCCCACGGAAACTAGGCACGGCCAGGCTATAACCGTCGTGCAAGCTAGGGCAATGGATAACACTTAGAAACGTCATAAGGAAACGTCGTCACAACAACATCAACCAAGCTACCGCTGCTAGCAGCCAAGAGGGGGACCCGCAGTCCGCACGCTCTGCTCGCTAGCCTAGCTCCTACCTCCACCCCCGTGCAAGGGCGAGACAGAGCCACCACAGAAACACACAACACACGTAACACCGCAGCCTGGCCAAGCTGCGGCCTCACCCCTGACACAACTACATGGCTCCGGAACCAACGCAGAGAGAGGCAGTGAGACAAGGACTATCTGGTCTACGTTAGGAAAGCACTCTAAACCCCTCGATTTCCCATACCCAGACAAGAGAGCTCTACAAACGACTCAGCACCACTGTCCAAACCACCGTTTTTCCCTCAGCTCCAAGGTCCGCTCGCGTCGGCTGACGACTCGAGCACACTCGTAGCCCGGAGCACTCCCTCAACAGGCTCCCGAGGATGGGGGTCCCAGGCAACGGTAACAACCTCTTAGAATGGGACAAGCCCTCAAGTGTCGAGCACCGGGCGAACAGGTGGGGCAGCACAACAGAAACTACGTCGAACTGCTGGCTCATAACACACGAAAAGCCCAGTAAGCGAGAGGCACACACGAACCCTCAAGAGGGCCGTCGGCCAACCAAGGCATGCACGAACGGCTAAAACCTCAGAACAACAACAGATAGTATGGAAAACCCGTCGCTCCGCTAATAATCGATTGACTGCCAGTCAATCGATTATTAGACAGACGCGACCCTCCTAGAACCGCTGCCAGGACATGGCCACGAAGGTGTCACCTTCGGTTACTGAACGCAGGGAGGCAACCTGCCGCGTTCCCTACCAGAAGGACCTAAGGGCAAAGCCTACCCTAGGGCACACGCCGACACACAAACCGGGGCCACGGAAACACCCGAGGCAACACAGGCGATGTCGCGCCCCCGCAGGCCGTCGCGATCTCATCGCGACAGGGAAGGGCACTGCGACACCAACTTATCGCGACGGGGCAAGGCGTCGCGACCGAAAAATGCGTCGCGACAACGACCCTTATCGCGACCGCCAACCGCATCGCGATAAGGTCGCGTCCGACCGGACCGACGCCTCTACTGATGTCGCGACGCGCTTTGCGGTCGCGACATTAGCAGGAAGGCAGACCGCCGGGATCCTCAATCCCATGGCCGCCCACGAGCTACAAACATGCACACACGGGGGAGGGGAGCATTTAGAAAGCTGGAAAGCTATTCTACAAACCACAAGGGCTCCAATCCACCCGGATTAGAGAGGGCACAAGAAATCCCTGAAGGATCGATAAAGGAAGTGGACAAGATCTAGAAGGGGGGTTGAATAGATCTATGCCAACTAATGCGGAAGCTAAAACCAATTTTGAATGTCTTTTGAATCAGAGTTAGATTGAAAGCAAATTTCACAGATCTGAAGAGAATTAAGTGAGTTAAGCAATAGGAGTGAGTAAACAAGTTGATTAGATAGATTCAAACGATCCTATGCATTCATCTAACGAGGAGAAATTCAAACCACAAATAGACCAATGCACAGAGATTTTTAGGTGGTTCGGAAATCACACCACGTGACTCCTACATCCACCCCTCACACACAGTGAGGATCCACTAAACAACCTGGGTTACACAACCCACACTAGAGCCTGACAACTCCACAAATGAGTTAGACAACTCACACACTACCTAGAGTAAGACTACTCTAGACTCTGAGCAAGACTGCTCAACCACACAACTTGAGTGCGACGACTCAAAAACCTGAGCACACAGGCTCACAACCACTTGGTAGAACAAAAACAACTAGATCCAGATCCTCTAGCAATGATCTGATCTATTAAGGCCAATTCAAGAAAGTTGGTGCAACAGATTATGCACAATTTCTAGAATAGCCAAGAAGAAACAAGAAAGACTTAAGACTCGAGGTTGACAATTCTTGTTCTTCAAGAAAACTCCCTTGTAGAGGCCGAATTGGAAGAATCTTGATCACTTGAAGTCCCTTGGTCGATGCTCTGCAACTTTGATGGTGGGATCTTCCTTGAGAGCTTCGCAAATGCTGGCTTCTACTTGATCTGCTCCTTTTGAAGTTGATCATAGTGCTTCATGTTGATCAATCTTCGATCCTTGTGCTTGGAGAAGGGTGAATTGAGGTGTGGAAGCACAAGAGGGAGCGAAACAGGGAGGAGAGACTCTCTTGCCGCCGCTTGCAGGTTTCTGGAGGCTCTAAAGAGATTCTCTTGGGATGAGTGCCCTTAAGGAGGGTATTTATACCCTAAATATCTGAAAGATACCCTTGGGGTACGTGGGCACATGATCCAATGTTGATCTGACATCTCCCTAGGGTGCCACGTGTCCAGGAGGAAATTTAAGTCATAGAGATTCCGGAGTGTGTCGACCTGCCCTTGAGGTGTGTCGACACACTGTCCCAGACTGGCAAAACAGTTCCTTGGAAGAGGTCTCTAGTGTCGACCTGAGATGAGGTGGTGTCGACCTGCTGTCCCAGACAGCAAAACTGGCCTTCTGGGAAGGCTATCTTGTGTCGACACTGCCTGATTTGGTGTCGACCTGAGATGGCAATCTGTTCACATATTTCTCTGGAATCTGTCTCTAGTGTCGACCTGCTCTGGACTCGTGTCGACCTGAGATGGACTTTTCTTCACATTTCTGCCTTTGTTCTGAACCATTGTGTCGACACCAGGGATGGTTGTGTCGACACTACCTTTGCAGAAAATGTTTGTTCCTGAGAAAATAAACTCATAAATCATTAGATAAATATATCATCATGAATATCAATGATAAATGTGCTTGGAAACATGCTTTTTGAATATTGTAATTTTAGGTGATGTATTTTACATGTTCTAATGGTTATGCATTAAAATCACAGCTTGTCATCATCAAAATATGAGGGGAAATGATTTGTTTTTCACACTCAACCCAACAATCTCCCCCTTTTTGATGATGACAACATTAAGTTCATTTGGAATTGGAAGATTTCAATGAGATGTGATTTCAAGCATTTTCATTTTCTTTATTTTGTACTTGACAAGGACCTTTGAACATTTTTTAGTGACATTGAGATTTATACACATTTGAAATACACAGGTCAAGCAGCTTGACAAGCATTCATCACATTCAAATTCATTCAAAAGATTTACAATCACATTCAAGGCACATAGATATGCACAGAAATTTCTATTCATTTCATTTCATTCATGATGTGAACATTACAATCTTTCAAACAAACTTCTCCCCCTTTGACATTATCAAAAGAAGTTACATTACAGAGGAGGAGGAGGTGGAGGAATGGGTAACAAAATAGTCTCAATATCCGTTAGCCTCTTTTGCATTGAAGTTAGACTAGACTTCATTTGGGCTTGGATAGTTGAGAGTCTGGTGTGCAAAAGATTCTCCATTCTCTCTGAATTTTCTGACATTGAAGCTTGAAGTGCACTGAACTCATTTGACCTTGGCTGTGAAGAGGAAGATGAACCAGTTGACCAACCAGGCCTATTCAATACTTTGAATTCTTTCTTAAGTGCAGTCATTTCTTCGTCTATGTGAGCAGAGAAATTCTTCATGTTCTCCAAGTCATCCACTAGATGTGCAAATGATAGTCTTGTTTTGCTTATCTCAGATAGTGTCTGCTTGGTGTTGAATACATCAGCTTGGGAATTTGCCAAAATTCCCTGAAGAACAGTTTCCAGTGTTTTTTGGTGCTCCTTTAGCTCAATTGAAGCATCTGCCATTGTCCCAATCAATCTGTTGAACCTTTGGGCAGCATAGTCTGAGGCTGCCTTTTGCTCAATGAATTTAGCAGATACTGTGTTCTCCAATCTCTGAATCCTCAATTCAAAATTTACTGACATGGTTTGAATTGTGGTGTTCAAGGTATCAAACTTGTCATTTAAGAAGGTGAACAACTCTGGTGGAACAGAAGGTCCACCAAAGGAGGAGGATGCTTGAGCTGGAGGTGGTGGAGAAAATGATGGGATTTCAGGTTCAAGGTTCATGGACGAGTAGGGCTGAGGTTGAGGAGAGTGAGGGGCAATGAAAGGTTCCTCAACTTCATCTGCCATATGAGGCTGATCCTCGTGTAGAGGAGGCTGGTCCTCATGTACTTGAGATTGATCCTCTGGAGGCTGATCCTCTTGCCTTGGAGGTTGTTCCTCTTGGACTTGAGGCTGTTCCTCTTGGACTTGAGGCTGTTCCTCCTGAACCATAGGGGCCTCTACTACAGCTTTCCCTCTCCTCACTTGATCACCAACAATCCTAAAGCCCATAAATTTCTGAACATGCTTAAAGCAATAGATATTGGACTTAGGAATCTTCTCAGATTTCTCATTGTCAAGAGGCACACCAAAGTGCTTGAAAACTGCAGTCAGATGGGCTGCATAGGGAAGTGATTTATGCAAGTCTGCCCTGGTGGTCTCAGAGATAATCTGGTACATGATTACATGAAGGTTTATCTTGAGGTTCTTGCTCATACAAAAAAGGACAAATCTCCGGATGTCTGTCAGCCTATCTCTCCCACCACCTTGAGGTGTGATGATGGTAGTGAGCATGTGATGAGTAAGCCTCAACACAGGGGGAAAGGTGTTGGTATTGAATTTTGTGACATGGGTTTGCTTAATATCAGTCTCATAGGCAGGCAAACCAGTCATTATGGAATAGGCTTCATGAAGGTTGAATTCAAAGTGATGGTAGTCTTCTCCTTCATCAGGAATCTTGAAAATAGAGGCTGCTATGTCTGTTGGCATGTCTATGACAATTCCCTTAACCTTTGACAAGTACCCTTCATCTGTACATTCCAAATTCTGATAGAATTCTTGGACAAGTCTAGGGTAAATGATACGAAATTCTGATACGAAAGACTGCCAAGACTGGAATTTAAAAAAGTCCAAGACTTCGGGAAATGCAGCAATGAGTTCACTGTCATCCAAATCCACTGCCCTGGGTTTCAAGATGGTCTTCCCGGCACTTAGGGGTTTGGAAGGAGGTCTCCTAGAGGCCTGGGAGGACTCTGATGATGAGGATGAGGATGAGGATGAGGATGATGACTTCTCAGAAACATCAGGAGAAGAGACCAGGGTTTTCCTCCTAGGGTACATAGACCCTCAACCTCGACCAGAGGAGGATGCCCTACCTCTCTTAGCAGATGAAGATCCTGGCTGCTCTGCAGGATCATGGTGACGCTTGGTTCTCCTCTCAGTGGGAAGAACATCATCTGCCGGAGTTGGCCTTGCCGAAGCCCTTGATTTGGCTCCACGGCGAGGAAGCTGCTTGGGTGCCATGGAAGCAGAGTGGAATCGGGGAAGATGGAGAGAGAGAGGAATGAGATACGACGGATGGAGATGGTATGGAGGAGAGAAAAGGTGGAAAGGATTCAAAATCCCGGATTCCAGGAAGAATGTGACCGTCGGGTCGACCTGGAGAAGAGAAAAGAGGGGTTTTGGATAATCTACCCAGCAGGAACAACTTCTGCTTAACCGGCGCCCACGGTTTAAATGAGTCTGGCAGGGGGGGTCAGTGTCGACACTAGAGGATGGCAGTGTCGACCTGAGTCAAAGTGTGTCGACACTAGATGAAGTAGTGTCGACCTGGCCTGATGAAAATTTTGGATTTTGAGTAGGAAAAAAAATTATGTGACTTTTGGGACATCTTTATAATGATAATCAATGAGTGGAATAAGCATTTCAAGGATATTTAAGAGACTAAAAAATTCATTTGTTAAATTTTGCAAAAATTCAACACAATTCAAGTTTTACACAATATCCAACAGGATATGAGCATTCAGTGACTTGAGTCATTAAAATGATGATTTGAGGGATATAATACATTTAATAAATCAACTGCACACTACCATATTCTTCAAGACCAAAGAAATAAAAAAAATCTTTTTAGACAGAAATCAAGTGTGTTGAAAGTAAACAATGTTTAAGAACAACTTGATGATGGACAAGAGTGATTCTTTTAAAACAATTCTCCAAAGATATACACATTTTGTTTTTGAAACAAACTATCAAATGAGATATATCTTGTTCACTCAAGAACTAATGCTTTTCACACACTATAGTCCTTGAACACTAAAGATTTATCCATTATCAAGTCTCAAAGGGATAAATGATGACCTTTTGGCATGAAAATATACGTTTTTTAGACGCCAATATTTCCAGTTACTCAGTCATCACCAAAAAGGAATAGAGCATATTTATTTTACTTTTCATTTATTTATTTATTTTTGAATTTTAATCCCCTTTGAACAGAGATAGCATTAGTGCCTCATGACATACATGTCACTTCATTCATTGTGAAGGTGTGCAGTTTCTTAGCACATGTGCCATTGCTATGTTGAATTGACAAATTTTGGAGAATTTTGACAAAAAAGATATCATCTATATCCAACATCAATTGCAAACAAAAACATGTTTAGATTCAATGCACACATTATCCTTCAGTCTTTGAAAGAAATATGAATTTCTATTATTTTGAAGAATATATGTGAGAGTTGATAAATGAATATAATAGATCACTCAAAGGATCATTTTGAGACTCTAGACACCTGAATAAGGACATCATGCATGGAAATTGATGTAATGCAAGAGAAGTTTTGAATTTTTCAAAATGTATGACTTGTGAATTTTCTAGCTCCCCTTGAGATGAGGATTTCAACCATTTTTCATCAGAATAGAGATATGCAAGTTTTTGAAATCAGAAATAATTCTCTTTGAACAACAAAAGCTCTCCCTCAACAATTGCATATTCATTTCTTGGTACTTGGCGGAGACATATACTCTCGCATAGTGAAAGTGTCCAGACAAGCAGAACTTGTCCTTCTTCAAATCACCATTTGATATACCAAGAAGTTCAACACAATGTGAGGTGAAGTGTTCATTGACCAAAAGAATTAGAGGTGAAGTGGAGAGAGATATGATGAATCAAGGAAGCAAATGAGTATGATGATGCAATGAACTCCCCCTCAGGAAATGCCTAACACTCAACCCAATCCCAATGGACATTTACAAAGACCAAGTTCTCTCCTTAAGGATGAGAATCTACTGTCAGGAAGGGGTTTTGTGAAAATGTCAGCAATTTGCCTTTCAGTTTCTATGAAATGGAGTTCAAAAGATTTCTTTGCTACCTCATCTCTCAAGAAATGATGCCTAATTTCAATATGCTTGGTTCTGGAATGCTGAATGAGATTTTTAGACAGATTTATTGTACTTGTGTTATCATAAAGGATGGTAACACAACCTAACTCTTGGTTGTAATCAAGAGGTTGATGTTTCACCCAAAGAATTTGGGTTCCACACCTACCTGCTGCAACATACTCAGCCTCTGCAGTGGACAGAGCAACTGAATGTTGCTTCTTAGAAGCCCAAGAGATTAGGCACCCACCTAAGTACAAACACAAGCCACTTGTGCTTTTTCTATCTAATTTACAACCAGTATAGTCAGCATCACAATAGGCAATCAAATCTAACTTGCAGTTAGCAGGATACCAAATTCCTAAGTCACATGTTCCAACAAGATATTTGAAAATTCTTTTGACAGCTAGCATGTGACTTTCTTTAGGATTTGATTAAAATCTAGCACACAAACACACACTAAACTGAATATTAGGTCTAGAAGTTGTAAGATAAAGTAGAGAACCAATCATACCTCTCTAGGTCTTTGGGTCTACTGACTTACCATTTGAGTCTTCTTCTAGCTTAGCATTAATAGCAATTGGTGTGTTTGAATGCTTGAGGTTCTGAAAGTCAAACCTTTTCAGAAGTTCTTTGACATACTTGTTTGACTGATGAAGATCCCCTCATGAGTTTGGTTAACCTGCAATCCCAAGAAGAATTTTAGATCTCCCATTAAACTCATGTCAAATTCATTTTTCATTTGAGTGGAGAATTCATTACAGAGGCCTTTATTGGTTGATCCACATATTATGTCATCAACATAAATTTGGACAACAATTATTTGATTATTTACTATTTTTGTGAACAAAGTTTGATCAACAGTTCCTCTAGAGTATCCTTTTTCAAGCAAAAAAAAAAACTCAAACGGTCATACCAAGCTCTTGGAGCTTGTTTAAGACCATATAGAGCCTTATGAAGCTTGAAACATGGTTAAGATGTTTTTCATTTTCAAATCCAGGAGGTTGTTCAACAAAAATATTTTCCTTGATATATCCATTTAAAAATGCACTTTTAACATCCATTTGATAAACTTTGAATTTCATGGAGGATGCAAAAGCAAGGAAGATTCTAACTGCTTCTAGTCTAGCTACAGGGGCATATGACTCTTCAAAATCAATTCCAAACTCTTGATTGTACCCCTTTGCAACTAGCCTAGCTTTATTTCTTATGACATGACCAGATTCATTCAGTTTATTTCTGAAGACCCATCTAGTGCCAATGACTGTTTGGTCACTAGGTCTAGGTACTAATTCTCACACTTGGTTTCTTTCAAATTGATGAAGTTCATCATGCATGTCATTTATCCAATCAGAGCTTGATAAAGCTTCATCAATTGACTTTGGTTCAATTTGCAAAATTAGAGCTAGTGGGTCTTCTTCAATTGCAAGCAAGAAAGATGATCTAGTCCTAACTCTATCATGCAAATTACCAACTACATTATCCAATGGGTGATCTCTCAAGATGCGATGATTAGTAGTTACCTGTTGAGGGTTATCTAAATCTGGAGCAATGTTACCTGATCCACTTGAAGATGGTGAATTGTTGTTCAAGTTCTCACCACAGTCTTCAAGCTCCTCAACAGTTGGTGAAGAGTCCACAATGAAGTCATCCTCTTCACTATCTTGTTTTTCCCTGCAAGATTTAGAAGTGTTAGTGGAAAAGGAATTTTTATCAAATATAATATGAGGAGACTCTTCAACAGTTTTGTTTTTCAAAATGTACACTCTGAAAGCTCTTGACACTTCAGAATAGCCAAGGAAGATGCCTTCCTGACTTTTAGCATCAAACTTGTCAAGATTTTCTTTATTATTGTTGTGTACATAACATTTGCACCCAAAGGTTTTGAAATAAGAAACAGTTGGCTTTTTGTTTTTCAATAATTCATAGGGGGTTTTCTTGATTTTTGGTCTGACCAATGCTCTATTGAGAATGTGATTTACTGTGTTTACAGCTTCAGCCCAGAAGGATTTGGGCAAATTACTCTCAAGGAGCATGGATCTAGCCATTTCCACAAGAGTTCTGTTCTTTCTTTCCACAACTCCATTTTGTTCTGGAGTTCTTGGTGAAGAAAACTTGTGGAAAATTTGAAGTTCAGCACATAAATTAGAAAAGGATTGGTTTTCAAATTCTCCCCCATGATCAGTCAAAATATTTTTGATTTTATATGAAAAGTTTGTTAGGGCAGTGGTACAGAATTTCCTGAACTCAAGGCAAGTATCACTTTTGTGGGACAAGAAGATAACCCAAGTAAATCTTGTAAAATCATCAATGATTACAAACCCATATCTTTTGCCACTTAGACTTAGAACTCTTGTTGGGCCAAAAAGGTCCATGTGAAGTAGTTCTAGTGGCCTAGATGTGAGTACCTCATTGAAGGTCTTAAAAGATTTCCTTGTTTGTTTTCCTTGGGCACAGATTCCACAAACTTGATTTTCAACATTTGAAAAAGATTCAGGAAGACCCTTAACCAGATTCAGCCTTAACAATTTATTTAAAGTTCTGAAACTTGCATGGCCAAGTCTTTTGTGCCAAGTCCATGCAATTTCATCTTTATTAGCAACAAAGCAAAGATTTTCAGAAAAGTTTTTATTAAGGTCGATCATGTAGACATTGTTTTCCCTTTTTCCATAAAATTTTATTTTATCAGTTGATGAATCAATTGTTGCCCTGTTGACAAGCCCAGAGGGGGGGTGAATGGGTTTTTATAGTTTCAATCTAGGAGATACCTGTAACCAAAAACAATCCCACAAACGATCTTCGAACAACGTTAGTTACTTGTTAGTTTAAATAATAATTACGCAATGAAGACAATCACACAACACAAGGATTATCCTGGTTCGGACTTCCTTTTTCTTAGGAGTCCTACGTCCAGTCCCTGAGCAACAACTCAGGATTGCACTAACTAGGGTACAGTCCCCCTAAGGACGCTACAACACCCAGCTCAGCTGGTCTTCCTTCACACACGAAGGGAACAACACCCTGGATGCCACCAGGTCTTCCTTTACAACCAAAGGGAGCAACACCCTGGATACCACCAGGTCTTCCTTCACACCCGAAGGGAACAACACAGAGAAGAATGAAAAAGACTTTCACGCCCCTAGATCCAGCTTTTGATAAGAGAGGATCTGAAGCAACTAGAACTGAGAGCGAAGAGATTAAGAACTATTCACACTCTCAGAACTGAACAGGCTCTCTCAAGATTTTCACAAGAACTAGCGGAGAGCAAGAGAGCAAAAGCGGAGTGAAGGATCTTGGCTCTTAATTTCTTCAGAAGAATTTGAAAAATAGTCTCTCGAAGATGTTTCTTCTATTCTTCTGTCTTGTATATATATCTTCAATTTGAAATCTAGTCGTTGAAGAGATCGTTGTCTCTCTCTTGAGTAGCCGTTAGACTGAATGACATCTGGAGTCTTGGAAGCTTCCTGTCTCAGTCTTTTGATCACTTGAGCACGCAAAGAGATGAAATCTTCACAGAGATCCGTTGGCTTTTATTTGTCTAACGTTGTACAATGAAGCTACATCAAAGGTCTGCACAGATGTCAAGCTCAAACAGCAGACAGATAGGCTGTCTCTGATGTCAGTCAACGTCAGTAGCAATAGACAAGAAAATAGTAATACCAACTGGCTTAAGTCTAAAGGACGTTATCAGAATAAGCACGATAAAGGAAGATATAGTCTGCATGCATGCAGAGATACGTTCAGATCTCATAAATGCAAAAGCGTCAGAGAGATGTCTACGTGGATTTTGACTGGTCAATGCTTTAGATGAATAAGATATCAAAATATGAGGTTGAAGACTATATGACTTATGAAATCGTTATGAGTTATAGCAAATCGTTCTATGACAGAGGATATAAGAAATCGTTATGAATTATGGCAAGTCATTTTGATTCTAAAGAAGTCGATGTGAAACACTTAACAAATCGTTACACAAAGCAAGTCGTTATGAATCCTAAAGAAATCGTTGTGAGTCATGAACACTTATCAAGTCGTTATGAACTCTAAAGAAATCGTTGCGGCTAGCAAGTCGTTACGAGTATCAAAGAAATCGTTACGAGAACTAAAGAAATCGTTGCGGCTAGCAAGTCGTTACGAGTATCAAAGAAATCGTTACGAGAACTAAAGAAATCGTTGCGGCTAGCAAGTCGTTACGAGTATCAAAGAAATCGTTATGATAACTTATGAAGTCGTTACAACAAGCAAGTCGTTGCGAGTTCTAAAGAAATCGTTGTGATAACTTATGAAGTCGTTACAACAAGCAAGTCGTTGCGAGTTCTAAAGAAATCGTTATGATAACTTATGAAGTCGTTACAACAAGCAAGTCGTTGCGAGTTCTAAAGAAATCGTTATGATAACTTATGAAGTCGTTACAACAAGCAAGTCGTTGCGAGTTCTAAAGAAATCGTTATGATCACTTATGAAGTCGTTACAACAAGTAAGTCGTTGCGAGTTCTAAAGAAATCGTTATGATCACTTATGAAGTCGTTACAACAAGTAAGTCGTTGCGAGTTCTAAAGAAATCGTTATGAACTTTAACAGAAATCGATATGGACTTAGAGAAATCTCATGTTGAAAAGATTAAAGCTTCAGAGTAGTAATGCATACCTTTATTGGCTTGTTTGACTTCGGTAATTTTTCCTGTACTTAAGACTTATGAGATATTCAGCAGATATAATTGATAAATTCTTGTTTGGTTTTGTTAATCATCAAAATATGTATATATATACAATTAATTAAAATTGCATGGGGATAGACTGATCATCAATCTCCCCTTTTTGGTGATGACAAAACTGAACAATAAGCATAAAAAAATATCTGAATTTTTTGTACTTTTCTCCCCCTTTTTGTCATTAAGCAAAAAGAAACACTTTGACAAAGAAAGAAGAGAGAAAGAGAAGGAGAGAATACACATAGAGTCATGGCATTCATTGCGGAGGTACAGGCAAATAGAAGGCAGGAGACAACAGAGAGGCAAAATGGGAGATGGTTTCCCATGCCTGAACTTCCTGCTCTTCAAAAAGAGACTTAAAAACGCCAAAAGACACAGAGTAAGATGGTCCCATGGTGGAAGCCATCCGTTTGATATGAAGATCTAAATGCCTATAGAGAAGATCAGCATAGGCATCTTTGTCCATGTTGAACTTGAGAAACCGAGAGGTGCCAAAGCTGGCACAGGAGAGGAACTGGTCCATGGTGACCGGATAGTGATTGTGGTTAGCTCTGAGAGCTTGGTGCAAAGCCACATACACTTTGTATCTTTCTTCCCAGACCCTGAAGGGGTCATCAACAAGATTGATGGAGTTCATATCTAAAAAAGTGGCTGGAGAAATAGCTGGTTTGCCTTCCCTGGCCTGAGCTTCATTGAGTGCAGACAGCTGCTGAGCTGACAGAGGGTAGAATGTGGACCAATCAGAAGATGTGAGCCTTTCACATTCAGACAAGATAGGGGAGAGAACTTCAGCCTTGACATGGCCCAGGTGATATTCCCTGAAGAGGAATCTAGTAAAGGAAACCATGCATCCTTTCTGTACTTTAATTCTGCCCAAAACCCTGGCATAACGCTCAAAATGATGGATCCTACAGAGGATTCCATAACTAGAAAGTGAATTTGAGGCAGGGCTATCTCCTCAGGTATTTGAAGAGTAGCAAAGTCTACCTTAATATCTGAAGAGTGAGCTGGAACTGGAGACAAGGCTGAAATGGCCTTCTTGAACTGACAGAGCTGAACTTCTGGAAGTTTATTAATGTATCTGAAGTTGTTGAAGAGCATGAAATGCCTGATCATCTTGATTTCTGATTGAATGAAGGGTGCCCAGAGTTCTTTGTGATACATCCTGAACCATTCAGAGAGAGTCAAGGAGTGGTCCCTTGGAGGAAATCTGGCAGATCTGGCAAGAGTGAACTTCTTGAGAAGATCCTTGTGACCTTTGCCCCACTGCTCTTCAGATTTGGAGTGAGCAAGAGAGAAAATTTTGGATTTTTCGGTTTTTGAAAGAGAAGTATAAGGAAAAATAGTGTGCAGATAATCTGTAAGGTTTTGAAAAGGAAGGTTGATGATGGTGGCATAAGCAACTTTAGAAAGGTATTCCCTATACAGTGAGTTATGGTGGTTGGCCACTGTGAGAGAAAACCACAAAGGAGGGTATTTGGGTTCAGAGGAAGAGGAAGAGGTAGAAGTAAGTTTCCTCTTCTTGGAGGCAGGAACAGAAGGATCTGTCCTGTGAATATGGTCTCCCACTTTCAACACAGACCTGAGGATCCCTTCCTCAAATTCATCCTTTATCTTTTCAATAAAGGGAGAACTGAGTTGAGCATGTACAGGTATGATAGTGATGAAAGATGGTGGAGGAGTAGGATGAAGAAAAGAATGTGAAGTAGTGTGAGGAGCATCAGTGGGTCCAAGGGAGGGACCGGAGGAGGAGGATGATGCTCCAGCTGAGGATCCAGGAGGGGCCTCAGATGAAGGAGAAGGAATGGTGGACTGAAATGGAGTAGGAGATGAAATGGGTCTAGATTGAGGCTTCTTGAATGTTTGGGGAGCAGGAGGAGCTGTAGGAGCTGATGGTGGAGTGGGAGGAATAGGTGTGTGAGAGGGAGAAGAGGGAGCTGGGGGCTTGGGTGCCAAGATCTCTTCTGCCTCTAACTGCACAGGCTCACTCTCCAATGGTCTGGAATCTTGCACAGATGGCCCTGATGGCCCCGCATCCTGAACATCTGGCCCTGTTGGCCCTGCATCTGGAACATCTGGCCCTGTTGGCCCTGCATTTTCTGATGCTGCTGCTGCTCCTGGTGAAACTGCTTCTTCTTGAGGAGGAGGAGCATGAGCTCCAACTACCTTGATAATATCTGAGAGCATCCCTTTCATGCTGCGCATTTCCTGGTTGAACCAAGTCATAGCATTTCTGATTTGGGCCAACTCTTTGTTAGCCGAAGCTTGACTCATAAAAATAGAGTTGACATCTGACTGGAGAGAACATAGAAGTTCACCTTGAACATTTAACCTCTCAATTACTGGCTTCAAATGTATGACAATTTTCTTCTTAGCCTTCCTCTGAAATGGAGAATCAGCCAGGAGGGGAGCTCCAGAGGCAACCGCTTTTCCTTTCTTCTTACTTTGATTTTCTGGGGGAGGGACATCATCATCTGAGCTCGAAGAGCTTGCAGTCACTCCTTCTCTGTCATCCAGATTGGAAAAATCTCTTTGCTCTTCAACCTTCTCAACATTTGGAGATGCACCTTCATGACCTTCTTTTGATAGCTCCCCCTCAATAGGAGCATTTTCTTCATCTGATACTTGCTCCCCCTGACTGGGAGCAGGTTCCACCTGTGAGTCACCTTGGGCAGCTTGGTGCTCGACTTCGATTGGAACATCTTCCATCTGCTCATCAATGTGGCCTGGTGCCACAGTCTCTTTTGCAACATTGCTACTTGCTTCTGGAGCACTGGAAATAAAAGGAATGGAATCTAAGATGTCTGCCAGAATTGATGCAACTACAATTGAGGGATGTGGGTCCTCAATAGGAGTAATGTCCTCTGGGAGGAGATCCTCAATGCGCCTTTCTGCAAAGGTTTGAACTGGTTCTTCTGGAAATCCTGAAGCTTCTGCAATCACCCTTTCTTCTTCTACTGCACTTTCATACTGAACTTCTGCAATGGAGGGTCCTGAAGATTCTGCTGCTTCAACTGCTGGAGCTAAAATTGACTCCACTGGCAGTTCTGGATCCATATTTGCTGATTCCATCTCCGGATGAACAACTGCAGTGTCGATAATGATGGCCTCGCCCTCGGCCACTGAAGCCTTGAACCAAATACCATTCTCCACAGAGAAACCACTCTTCTTCAAATTCCTGGACCTGATTGCTTGGCCCATTTTCTCTACAACTGCCCCAGAGAAATCAACACCGAAGTGTTTGAAAATTTTGGTGAGTAGATGGGCATAAGGCAGGGACACATTTAACTTACTCTTGGTGTCCCAAATCTGATCTCTTGCAAACTTCATTCTTTCCATTATCACTGCGGCCATATTTATTTCCTTATTCTGAATGGCCCAGTACATCATGTCCGAATCAGCCTTTGTGCAAGATGAAAACGTTGCACTTCTAGGAACTAGGATTTGACAGACAATAAAATGGAGAAGACGATTGAAGGCTGATAGTTGATTTATGTCGATCTTGCCGTCTCTCAGCTTGAATCCTGGCCCTATAATTCCCAGACCTTTCACTTGAGCATCCTCAGAGTGAATCCCACTAAATCCGGAAGTCTTTACATTGAACAACACTTTCAGCAACTCAGGGTCTATTCTAATCAAAGTTCCCTTTACTGACGAAACCAGAGACCCATCTTCCTCTGTTCGCATACACACAAAAAAGGCTTTTACCAAGTCCGGATAACTGACCTCTGAAAAGGTGGAAATTTCTGTCCACTGCATCTGATTGATCAACTCTACTAAGCTGCTCATTCCACTTTTCCGCAGATTAGCTACATCTACTGCTTTGTTGCCACAGAGCTTCGTCTTCACAAATGTGAACCTCTCCTGCTCCTCAGGAGTGAGGAACTCGGCGCTGTAGCCACCCAAACTGCCGGCGATGATAGGAGCGGCCATAGATTCAGGTGGGAAAGATCACGGAGGGTGGAGACGGAAGGTGAGGAGAAAGAGTCCTCAAGAAATTTTGCGGGAAGTAGGAGGAAGATTCGAATTTGCAGAGGATTGAGATGGAGTTGTTAGGGCATCGGCTCGAGCGGCAGGCTAAAAGAGGGGAAAGGGGTAGACGATGAGGCACGAATCGTTCTGACATCGATTTTATGAATAAATTAATGCTACGTGGAAAGTGAGGCGCCAAGCGGCGGAGAAAACGACAAAAGATTTTGACCGTTCAACTGGACTTCAATGAGAGAGAATTTATTGCAATAAAATTTGAATTTTTTCTTGCTTATCGCCAAGGAGGGAAAAAATTGCTTTAATTCTGAACTTTAATATGCCACTTGTAAGCAAACTTTTATCACAAATTACACATGCCTAATTCCCTTCTAAGAGATGTAAATCTCTCTTCAGGTAAGGCTTTTGTGAAAATGTCTGCTAATTGGCCATTTGTATCAATAAAAGATATTTCAATATTTCCATTTGCAACATGATCACGAATAAAATGATATCTAACCTCAATATGTTTGGTCCTTGAGTGCTGGACTGGATTCTTGGTGAGATTAATGGCACTGGTGTTGTCACATAGCAACGGGATCGACTTGATATTTAATCCAAAGTCCTCAAGCTGTTGCTTTATCCATAAGAGTTGTGTGCAGCAGCTTCCAGCAGCCACGTACTCAGCTTCAGCTGTAGAGAGTGCTACTGAATTTTGTTTCTTTGAGGACCAAGATATCAAACACCCTGCAAGGAACTGGCAACAACCACTGGTGCTCTTTCTATCTAATTTACATCCAGCATAGTCAGCATCAGAGTAACCTACTAGGCTAATTTCACATTGTTTTGGATACCATAGACCTAAGTCATGAGATCTTGCTAGATATCTAAATATTCTTTTCACAGAAATTAAATGCGATTCTTTAGGATCTGCCTGATATCGAGCACACATGCATACACTAAATAAAATATCAGGTCTACTAGCTGTTAAATAAAGAAGTGAACCTATCATACCTCTGTAGATTTTTGATCTACTTTCTTACCATCTTTGTCACTGTCCATTCTTGTTGATGTACTCATTGGTGTTGACAGTGGCTTGGTATTTTCGAATCCGAATTTCTTCAATAGTTCTTTTGTGTACTTAGCTTGACTGATGTGAGTTCCTTCCTTTCCTTGTTTGATTTGTAGTCCAAGGAAATAGTTGAGTTCTCCCATCATACTCATTTCAAATTCTCCCTGCATTAACTTTTCAAAGTACTTGCAAAGAGACTCATCAGTAGAACAAAAATGATATCATCTACATAGATTTGAACCAGTAGGATTTGTTTGACTTTTGACTTTATAAAAAGTGTACTATCTACCTGACCTCTGCTGAAACCATTGTTTAGAAGGAAAGAGCTAAGCCTTTCATACCAGGCTCTAGGAGCTTGCTTTAAACCATATAATGCCTTGTGAAGTTTGAAAACATGATTAGGAAATTCTGTGTCATCAAAGCCCGGAGGTTGTTCCACATAAACTTCCTCTTTTATGAAACCATTTAAGAAAGCGGATTTAACGTCCATTTGAAATAGTGTCAAGTTCAAAGCAGATGCATATGCAAGTAATATTCTAATGGCCTCAAGTCTAGCTACAGGTGCATAGGTTTCATCGAAATCTATGCCTTCCTCTTGAGAATAGCCTTGAGCTACCAACCTGGCCTTGTTTCTTAAGATTGCACCAGTTTCATCCAGTTTATTTCTGAACACCCATTTGGTGCCAATGACTGGATGGTCTAGGAACAAGAGACCATACTTGGTTTCTCTTGAATTGATTTAATTCATCTTGCATGGCTACTATCCAAGATTCATCAGAGAGAGCTTCATTGACTGTCCTAGGCTCTATCTGAGAGACAAAAGCTAAATAATCACAAGGAATAACATTACCTCTTGTTCTTACCCCAATGGATGGATCACCAATGATATTTTCAAGTGGGTGATCTTTCTTGTATCTCCACTCCTTTGGAAGGTTTTCATGAGTAACTTCTTCTTGTTGTAATTCTTCCAGAGGTGGATCATCCTTGTCCTCAATTGATGCATCCTTTAGTTTCTTGGATAGTTCTTCTGCATCATCATCGTCACTATCTACTTCCTTTCTCAAGGAAGGGTTAGTTTCATCAAAAATAATGTGCACAGATTGTTCAATCAACAAGGTACGTTTATTAAACACTCTATAGCCTTTAGGTTTAGATGTATACCCCATGAAGATGCCTTCATCTGATTTGGCATCCAACTTACCGATATCTCTTTTTCCATTGTTGTGAATGAAGCAAGGGCATCCAAAGGTTCTGAAGTGACTGATCTGAGGCTTTTTCCCTTTGAATAGTTCATATGCAGTCTTCTTCAGGATTGGCCTGATCATTACACGGTTGATAATATAGCTTGCTGTATTGACTGCTTCAGCCCAAAAGTATCTAGGCAGATCATATTCTGAGAGCATAGTTCTTGCCATGTCCAATAGGGTTCTGTTTTCCTCTCAGCGATGCCATTCTGTTGAGGTGTCCTTGGTGCTGAGAAATTGTGCTCAATTCCCTGATCATCACAAAATCTAGAAAATTTCTCATTTTGAAATTCACCACCATGATCTGATCTGATAGACACAATGCTGAACTTCTGATCTTTCTGAACTTTCTTACTGAAGCTTACAAAACTCTCAAAAGTATCATCTTTGTGCTCTAGGAATGATACCCATGTAAATCTTGAGTAGTCATCAACTATGACAAATCCAAAATTCTTTCCTCCAAGACTGGTAGTCCTCATTGGCCCAAATAGATCCATATGAAGGAGCTCCAAGGGTTTTGAGGTGGTCACCACCGTCTTTGACTTGAAGGAGACCTTGGTGTGCTTACCCTTAGCACAAGGTTTACATACACTTTCCAACTTTGTACTGACCTTAGGTAGACCTTGCACAAGATTCTTCTTTAGTAATTTTCTCATGCCATCTATGCTGCAGTGTCCAAGTCGTCTGTGCCATAATTCTGTGGATTTATTTTTATTTGCTGCCAGGCAAACATTTTGAACCTTGAGTTCTTCAAGATAGAGCACATACAAATTCTTTTCTCTATTAGCTTCGAAGATGACTGTTCCATCCTTTAGTATACTGCACTTTGACTCTTGAAATTTGATCTGATGGCCTCTGTCGCACAGCTGGCTAATGCTAATGAGATTGTGCTTCAATCCCTTGACTAGTAGCACATCTTCTATGACTGTTTTTCCTTTGTTTTCCACAGAGCCACTGCCTATTACAATTCCTTTCCCATTATCTCCATAGGTAACTGTTCCATCTTCAGCTTGGAGATGAGAGAACAACTTCTGGTTTCCTGACATGTGTCTTGAGCACCCACTATCCAAATACCATTTGGATGCTCGAGGGTTGTCCTGAAATAAGACATCAAGCTTTAGGTACCCAAATTCTTTTGGGTCCTGATTGGTTAGTATCATTAACTTTATCTTTTAATATCCATTTTTTGTGTCTTGTTGGACATGTAGTTTTAATATGTCCTAACTTATTGCAGTGACTACAGCAGGATAACTTAGTCACTTTTTCTATGTATTTAAAATCAGCTTTGTATGCTATATCTTGTTCGGGTACAAATTTTGGTGTTGGATATGTTTTAGGATAGACCTTGGTTTCTTCATTATCTGGGGGTGTATATCCTAATCCATTTTTCTTCTTACCTGATCTTCTCGCACCTTTTAATATTAGAGAGTTCTTACCATTAGTAAATTTTTCTAGTGTGCTTGATAGTTTATCATTTTCTTCATTTAAGTTTTCAATTTCTTTCCGTAATTCATCAGTACTTTCATGTTTTTCTAGTTTAGTTATTTGTTCATTTTTAACTTTTAGGTCTTCACATAACAGTTCATTTCTTCGTTTAAGTTCAATTATTTGACTTTCTAGTTGTTCATTTTCTGATTTTAGATCTGAGTTTGTATTTTCTATACAGACTATGTTTTTCTTACTTACTTTTAATAGTTTAGTTACTTCTTTATACTTTTCATAAAGTTCATTGAAAGCCTCTTCTAAACTATCGGAGTCTGAACCATTGCATGAATCAAAGATGAGTCAGAAGTTACCTTTTCTTCAGTGTTTGCCATGAAAGCCAAGTGGGCTTTTTCTTCATCACTGCAGGAGCTCGACTCACTATCTGAGTCGCTACTGTTTTCCCATGCTGCTGCCATTGCTTTCTTTTTGAACTTTCTAAACTTCTTGGAACTGTCCTTCTTCCTGAATTCTGATTTCTTTAACTTAGGACACTCAGTCTTAATGTGTCCTGGCTTCTTACATTCGTAGAAAATGGGTTCTCCTTTCTTCACTTCTTTTCCATCTGGTTTCTTGAAGTCCTTATTTCTCTTGAAATACTTTCTACCAGATTGAGACCTTTCTTTTTAGCCAAGATTCGCTGTAACCTTTTGGATAACATAGCTTCTTCATTTTCGCTGTCTGTATTACTTTCACTTTCAGCTGAGCTTGCTTCTGGTGAATCTTCTTCAGCTTTTAAGGCGTTGGAGTGCTTCTTTCTGCTAGAGGACTCTCCTAGCCTTTCCATATTGATTTCATGGGCCATAAGGGACCCAATGAGTTTTTCTACAGACATTCTCTTCAGATCATTAGCTTCTTCTATTGCTGTGACTTTTGGAGTCCATGAGGACGGTAAGGATCTAAGTATCTTTCTTACCATATCTCCCATTTCATATACTTTCCCCAGGCTAGCCAGTCCATTTGTGATGTCAGTGAACCGGCTGAACATTTGGGTTATGGACTCACTTGATTGCATCTGAAATCTTTCATATTGAGTGACAAGAATATCAATTCTTGTTTCCTTCACTTTGTCTGTGCCTTCATAAGTAATCCTGAGCTTTTCCCACATTTCCATTGATGATTTGCAGGCTGAAACTCTGTTGAATTCCTTCTTACTTAGAGCACAGCATAGGATACTTTTTGCTTTGCAATTCAGGGAAATCTTCTTTCTGTCATCATCTGTCCATTGTGCTTTCTCATTTGTGACTAACAGATCACCTTCTTCTACTATGGACCAAATTTGATAGTCGTGTCCTTGTAAAAAGTATTCCATTCTGGTCTTCCAGTAAGGGTAATCTTCACCATCGAAGAGAGGGGGTCGGTTGACTGACTGACCTTCAAAATTACCTTGGGCTGCCATGGATCTTTACTCTTCAGATCGTTGGATCCTTTCTTTGTCGAAGAGACTCGCTCTGATACCACTTGTTGCCCTGTTGACAAGCCCAGAGGGGGGGTGAATGGGTTTTTATAAATTCAATCTAGGAGATACCTGTAACCAAAAACAATCCCACAAACGATCTTCGAACTACGTTAGTTACTTGTTAGTTTAAATAACAATTACGCAATGAAGACAATCACACAACACAAGGATTATCCTGGTTCGGACTTCCTTTTCTTAGGAGTCCTACGTCCAGTCCCTGAGCAACAACTCAGGATTGCACTAACTAGGGTACAGTCCCCCTAAGGACGCTACAACACCCAGCTCAGCTGGTCTTCCTTCACACACGAAGGGAACAACACCCTGGATGCCACCAGGTCTTCCTTTACAACCAAAGGGAGCAACACCCTGGATACCACCAGGTCTTCCTTCACACCCGAAGGGAACAACACAGAGAAGAATGAAAAAGACTTTCACGCCCCTAGATCCAGCTTTTGATAGGAGAGGATCTGAAGCAACTAGAACTGAGAGCGAAGAGATTAAGAACTATTCACACTCTCAGAACTGAACAGGCTCTCTCAAGATTTTCACAAGAACTAGCGGAGAGCAAGAGAGCAAAAGAGCAAAAGCGGAGTGAAGGATCTTGGCTCTTAATTTTCTTCAGAAGAATTTGAAAAATAGTCTCTCGAAGATGTTTCCTTCTATTCTTCTGTCTTGTATATATATCTTCAAATTGAAATCTAGTCGTTGAAGAGATTGTTGTCTCTCTCTTGAGTAGCCGTTAGACTGAACTTGAGCACGCAAAGAGATGAAATCTTCACAGAGATCCATTGGCTTTTATTTGTCTAACGTTGTACAATGAAGCTACATCAAAGGTCTGCACAGATGTCAAGCTCAAACAGTAGACAGATAGGCTGTCTCTGATGTCAGTCAACGTCAGTAGCAATAGACAAGAAAATAGTAATACCAATTGGCTTAAGTCTAAAGGACGTTATCAGAATAAGCACGATAATGGAAGATATAGTCTGCATGCATGCAGAGATACGTTCAGATCTCATAAATGCAAAAGCGTCAGAGAGATGTCTACGTGGATTTTGACTGGTCAATGCTTTTAGATGAATAAGATATCAAAATATGAGGTTGAAGACTATATGACTTATGAAATCGTTATGAGTTATAGCAAATCGTTCTATGACAGAGGATATAAGAAATTGTTATGAATTATGGCAAGTCATTTTGATTCTAAAGAAGTCGATGTGAAACACTTAAAAAATCGTTACACAAAGCAAGTCGTTATGAATCCTAAAGAAATCGTTGTGAGTCATGAACACTTATCAAGTCGTTATGAACTCTAAAAAAATCGTTGCGGCTAGCAAGTCGTTACGAGTATCAAAGAAATCGTTAAGAGAACTAAATAAATCGTTGCGGCTAGCAAGTCGTTACGAGTATCAAAGAAATCGTTAAGAGAACTAAAGAAATCGTTGCGGCTAGCAAGTCGTTACGAGTATCAAAGAAATCGTTACGAGAACTAAAGAAATCGTTGCGGCTAGCAAGTCGTTACGAGTATCAAAGAAATCGTTATGATAACTTATGAAGTCGTTACAATAAGCAAGTCGTTGTGAGTTCTAAAGAAATCGTTGTGATAACTTATGAAGTCGTTACAAAAAGCAAGTCGTTGCGAGTTCTAAAGAAATCATTGTGATAACTTATGAAGTCGTTACAACAAGCAAGTCGTTGCGAGTTCTAAAGAAATCGTTGTGATAACTTATGAAGTCGTTACAACAAGCAAGTCGTTGCGAGTTCTAAAGAAATCGTTGTGATAACTTATGAAGTCGTTACAACAAGCAAGTCGTTGCGAGTTCTAAAGAAATCGTTATGATCACTTATGAAGTCGTTACAACAAGTAAGTCGTTGCGAGTTCTAAAGAAATCGTTATAATCACTTATGAAGTCGTTACAACAAGTAAGTCGTTGCGAGTTCTAAAGAAATCGTTATGAACTTTAACAGAAGTCGATATGGACTTAGAGAAATCTCATGTTGAAAAGATTAAAGCTTCAGAGTAGTAATGCATACCTTTATTGGCTTGTTTGACTTCGGTAATTTTTCCTGTACTTAAGACTTAGGAGATATTCAGCAGATATAATTGATAAATTCTTGTTTGGTTTTGTTAATCATCAAAATATGTATATATATACAATTAATTAAAATTGCATGGGGATAGACTGATCATCATCAATATTTTACAGAAATTAGATTCAAACACAACTTTGTGACATTTGTCACATAGTTGGCTAATGATTAGCAGATTGTAATCAAGACCATCAACTAATAAAACACTATCAACAGAGTTTGAGGAAGTTTGACCAACCTTTCCAGATCCAATGATCTTTCCTTTATTATTACCTCCAAATGTTACTGAACCTCCCTCTTTCTCTAGCAGGAAAGAAAATTTAGCTTTATCTCCAGTCATGTGTCGTGAACACCCACTATCAAGGAACCACACGTTTGAATTGGGTGCACGACCTTCCTGCAAGATCAATCAATGAAGAAAAGATTTTGGTACCCAAACAGTGTTGGGACCATCAGAATGTTTGGACATTTTCATCAAATCTTTTCTTATCCAAATTTGGTTTTGTTTTTATTTTGGTTTTATGACATTGGTGTTCTCTGACTTTTTCATTTTCTTCTTTTCTTTAGGAATGAAAACACCAGAGTTTTTGGTAGGAGGGGTGTTTTTCATTTGAGCATGAGAATTCAGATTAGGAGGTGGAATCCAAGGATTTTGTTGGTACATCAGAAAGTTTGGATAGAAAAATTGAGGATGATACCAACATGGATTGTTATACCATTGGCTCCAATCAGCTTGATAACTTGTCTTGGAAGTCCAAGGTTCTTCATGAATGACTTCCTTTGACTTTTTCTTATTTTTCAAATTTTATTTGAATTTTTGATTTTGTTGTTTGTTGAGCAGGTCGACCTCTCTTTGACTGGTGTCGACACTACAGCCACAGAAGCCTTCTTCTTGTGGACTGGTGTCGACCTGTCAGAAGATTATGTCGACCTGGTTGCCTTGTCTTTATTCTGAGTTTTTGGACTTTTTTGTGTTTTGCTTGATTTTTGTTTGACTTCTGTATTTTCAAGACTAGGGCCCTTAACAAATTTGATTAATGGTGCTTTATCCTTCTTTTCACCGGATTTGTCTTTCTTAGATTTTTGTTTATCAAACCCTAGTCCATGAGAGATTGATTTCATATTTGTTCCCAACAAGGCCTCCAAATTATCTTTGCCATTTGTGAATGTTTCAATGACTTCATCTTTTTGTCTTAGCTGGTTTTCCAAGATTTTGATTTCTTCAATCTTTTGTTGTTTATCTTGATTTTCTTTTTCCAGCTTTTTAGATAAGTTTTTGAATTCATTGGTGGCCTTTTGAGAGTCTAGCTTGAGTTCATCAATCAGACTCAGAAGATTTTCTTTTTCTTCATTCAGTTCTGTTACTTCATTTTCTAGTTCACAAATTCTTTTGTTTGAAGATTGGTTATGATAAATATTTTCAATTTTCTTTTTGAGATGCTTATTTTCTTTCCTCATTTCAGTATATTTTTCAACTAATTCAGCATAAGCATCCTGCCAATCTTCAACAGAAAAATCTTTAAAAGAAGTGTTTACCTTTCCATCTGAGCTGTTTGCCATGAAGCAAATCTCCTCACTTCCAGCGCTTGAGGATTTTTCTTCTTCTTCATTTTCACTTGTGTCCTCGTCAGACCAAGTGGCTACCATGGCCTTCGGCTTCTTGAATTTGTGAATTTTCTTGTGCTTCTCCTTCTTGTTCTCAGGACATTCTCTCTTCATATGTCCTGGCTTGTTGCACCTGTAGCAAATGACAATATTGTTAGATTTTTTATTCTTATTAGAGTTTGCATTAGAAAAGGATGTGTTTCTTTTACCTGAAGAGTATTTCTTTTTATCAGAAAATTTTCATTTTCTATATTTCAAGAATTTTCTGAATTGTCTAGTCATGAGGGCAATTTCATCCTCATTTGACTCAGACTCATCAGAACTGGTTTTATCCTGACTTTTGTCCTTGTTACTAGATGAGGCCTTTAATGCTACTGGCTTGGTTTTGATTATGTGTTCTTCATTTCTCTTTAAGTTGATTTCATATGTCATTAAGGATCCTATTAATTCATCCAAAGAGATTTTGGACAGATCTTTAGAATCTTCAATAACAGTGGCTTTTGTGTGCCAAATTGAAGAGAGAGAACGTAGGATTTTTCTTACCAAGTCAGCATCCGTATAGTCCTTACCTAAGGCCTTCAATCCATTGACTATGATCATAAACCTGGCAAACATTTCAGAGATTGTCTCATTAGATTTCATCATGAACAACTCATATTCAGAGACAAGTATGTTAGCCTTGGTTTCTTTAACCTGAGATGTCCCCTCATAGAGTACCTCAAGTTTATCCCACATCTCTTTGGCAGATTTGCACATTGAGATTCTTGAGTACTCTTTGGGTGAACAGCACATTGAATCATGTTCATGGCACTATAATTCAATGTAGCTCTTCTTATATGTTCCCTAGTCCAGGTTTCTTCCTCTCCCTGGTTTTCATAGGGTCCTACTTCCACTACTTTCCAGATTTCATAGTTTTGGGCTCTTAGAAACACTTGCATTCTATTTTTCCAATAAGAATAGTCCGTTCCATTAAAAATGGTGGCCTATTTATGGAATGACCCTCAGCTATGAATCCTATGGAATCCATTTAATTAAACAGATGGTGCAAGGAAGGAAACACTCAGCAAAACAAACAAGCAAGCAAACAAGCAACACAGAACACTCAGAAACTACTCAGATCAGATCAGATCAAGTATAAACCCGCTTTGATACCAATTGAAGGATCGATAAAGGAAGTGGACAAGATCTAGAAGGGGGGGTTGAATAGATCTATGCTAACTAATGCGGAAGCTAAAACCAATTTTGAAAGTCTTTTGAATCAGAGTTAGATTGAAAGCAAATTTCACAGATCTGAAGAGAATTAAGTGAGTTAAGCAATAGGAGTGAGTAAACAAGTTGATTAGATAGATTCAAACGATCCTATGCATTCATCTAACGAGGAGAAAATTCAAACCACAAATAGACCAATGTACAGAGATTTTTAGGTGGTTCGGAAATCACACCACATGACTCCTACATCCACCCCTCACACACAGTGAGGATCCA
This sequence comes from Colocasia esculenta, assembly GCA_014218235.1. NCBI lineage: Eukaryota > Viridiplantae > Streptophyta > Magnoliopsida > Alismatales > Araceae > Colocasia > Colocasia esculenta. The sequence goes on from CM024760.1 coordinate 85,342,827, forward strand.
CTAAACAACCTGGGTTACACAACCCACACTGAGCCTGACAACTCCACAAATGAGTTAGACAACTCACACACTACCTAGAGTAAGACTACTCTAGACTCTGAGCAAGACTGCTCAACTACACAACTTGAGTGCGACGACTCAAAAACCTGAGCACACAGGCTCACAACCACTTGGTAGAACAAAAACAACTAGATCCAGATCCTCTAGCAATGATCTGATCTATTAAGGCCAATTCAAGAAAGTTGGTGCAACAGATTATGCACAATTTCTAGAATAGCCAAGAAGAAACAAGAAAGACTTAAGACTCGAGGTTGACAATTCTTGTTCTTCAAGAAAACTCCCTTGTAGAGGCCGAATTGGAAGAATCTTGATCACTTGAAGTCCCTTGGTCGATGCTCTGCAACTTTGATGGTGGGATCTTCCTTGAGAGCTTCGCAAATGCTGGCTTCTACTTGATCTGCTCCTTTTGAAGTTGATCATAGTGCTTCATGTTGATCAATCTTCGATCCTTGTGCTTGGAGAAGGGTGAATTGAGGTGTGGAAGCACAAGAGGGAGCGAAACAGGGAGGAGAGACTCTCTTGCCGCCGCTTGCAGGTTTCTGGAGGCTCTAAAGAGATTCTCTTGGGATGAGTGCCCTTAAGGAGGGTATTTATACCCTAAATATCTGAAAGATACCCTTGGGGTACGTGGGCACATGATCCAATGTTGATCTGACATCTCCCTAGGGTGCCACGTGTCCAGGAGGAAATTTAAGTCACAGAGATTCCGGAGTGTGTCGACCTGCCCTTGAGGTGTGTCGACACACTGTCCCAGACTGGCAAAACAGTTCCTTGGAAGAGGTCTCTAGTGTCGACCTGAGATGAGGTGGTGTCGACCTGTTGTCCCAGACAGCAAAACTGGCCTTCTGGGAAGGCTATCTAGTGTCGACACTGCCTGATTTGGTGTCGACCTGAGATGGCAATCTGTTCACATATTTCTCTGGAATCTGTCTCTAGTGTCGACCTGCTCTGGACTCGTGTCGACCTGAGATGGACTTTTCTTCACATTTCTGCCTTTGTTCTGAACCATTGTGTCGACACCAGGGATGGTTGTGTCGACACTACCTTTGCAGAAAATGTTTGTTCCTGAGAAAATAAACTCATAAATCATTAGATAAATATATCATCATGAATATCAATGATAAATGTGCTTGGAAACATGCTTTTTGAATATTGTAATTTTAGGTGATGTATTTTACATGTTCCAATGGTTATGCATTAAAATCACAGCTTGTCATCATCAAAATATGAGGGGAAATGATTTTTTTTTCACACTCAACCCAACAATCCCTACCTTAAACGAAGAACCGAACCCCGTAGGGCCCTTCTCGTAGGAATGAACACCTCCTCCTCGCTCCACGCACGCTCCACGACATCGGGACACCACGCACGGCCCTCCAGCTCGCCTGAAACACACAAAGGGGAGAAGAGGGGAGGAAGAGGTCGCCGGAGGGAGAGGGAGAAGGGAAGAAAAAGAGAGAGGGGGAAGGGGTAGCCGGCCTGTGCCTTAAGCGCCCGGCACCCAAAACGCGACGGACCGCCCCGTCGCATTAACAACCTTAACGCGATGGGTCGACGGACCGCGACAAGAACGCGCCCCCGAAGGGCGCCTCAACAACGCGACAGGCTGTACTGACACGCCTGCCACCCTGACAGGCGTCAGACGACCGAAGCAACATAAAGCGATCGTGACCGCTGATCGGGCGCGACACGAAGACGCGACGGAGAGCCAGGGCGCGACTAGAACGCGACCCACAAGCGCGTTGCGACACAGATGACTGTCGAGTCGGGCACCCCCCGACGTGACACCGACGCGTCACCCAGCCTAGACGCATCAGTGGCCAGTGATCCCACGACACCGGATGGAAGCCTGGAAACCGGGTTTTACAAAATTCATCAAATGTAATATGAGGGGATTCTTCCACAGTTTGATCTTTAACATTAAAGATCCTATAGGCTCTAGAATGATCAGAGTAGCCAAGGAAAATTCCTAATTCACTTTTGGCCTCAAATTTGTCCAAGTCATGTTTATTGTTTATTAAAATAAAACACTTGGTTCCAAACACCTTAAAATGTGAAATTAATGGTTTCTTACCTTTCAGAATTTCATGAGGAGTCTTTTAGCAAGAAGGTCTTACCATTGCACGGTTTATGATATAACAAGAGGTGTTAACTGCTTCAGCCCAGAATTTCCTTGGCAGACCACTCTCAATCAACATGGTTCTTGCCATTTCAACAAGGGTTCTTTTTCTCCTTTCAACAACTCCATTTTGTTCAGGAGTTCTTGGTGATGAAAACTTGTGGATGATTCCTTCTTTCCTGCAGAAATTTTCAAAGTCAGTGTTCTCAAATTCATCACCATGATCGAACATGATTGAAATGATTTTGAATTTTCCTTCCTGTGCAACTCTTTTGTAAAATTCATGAAATTCAGTGAACGCATCATTTTTGTGAGCATGAACAAAAACCCAAGTGAATCTAGAAAAGTCATCAACAAGAACATATCCAACCTTTTTCCATTTAGACTGTTTGTCCTTGTGGGTCCAAACAGATCCATGTGGATGAGTTCAAAAGGTTTATTAGACTGACTTTCTGATCTACTTTTGAAAGATTTTATTGTTTACTTACCTTGGGAACATGCATCACAAAGTTTCAAATTGTTTTTGAAAGAAATTTTAGGCAACCCTACAACCATGTTAAACTTTGCTAACTTGTGAAGCATAGTATAACTAGCATGACCTAGTCTACGATGCCACAAGGAAGCTAAGTCATTTTTATTTGCAGTTAAGCACAGGTTAATGTTTTCAGGTTCATCAAGATCAACCATGTAAACATTATTTTTTCTTTTTCTAGAAAATTTTACAAGATCTGAATTTGGTTCAAAAATAGTACATCCAAGTGAGTCAAAGATTACCTGTCACATAGTTGACTGATACTCAGAAGGTTGTACTCCAAACCTTCCACCAGAAGAACATCATCAATTGAATTTGTACGATTTTTCCCTACCTTATCTGACCCAACAATCTTACCCTGGTTGCTTCCACCAAATGTAACACGACCAGCCTTCCTTTCAGATAGAAGACAGAATTTGTCTCTGTCTCCTGTCATATGTCTTGAACAGCCGCTATCTAAGTACCACATGTTCTTTTTGGCTGTAAGACATACCTGCACACATAATCAAAGAAGATTCTTTGGAACCCAAGTACATTTGGGTCCCACAATGCCTCCAAGATTAACAACATAAGTAAGCAGGTCTTTTGGAATCCACAGTTGCTTATTCACTTTTGAAATTTTCTCATTTCTAAAATTATGCTGGTTATTACTCTCTTTCATGTTTTTATGGTGTTTTGAGCCATTCGCATTCAATAATTTTTTATTGAGCCTTTTCTCCACATTTTCAGAGTAATATCTGAATTTGTTTTGATGCCTCAGTCGTTCAGGATGTTGTGTTTCATCACGTCTGGCAAAGTCATAGATATGCGTTGACACTTTGAAGGGATAGTGTCGACCTGAATGATTCCATTTCGACCATTTTTGAGTATTGAAGTCATTTGATCTTGATTTAACATATGACCACCTGGTGTGAGGCCAGTTCTGTGATACTGTTGACCTGCCATTTGTCCAGTTTCCAAAATTGTGTGATTTTCTGTATAAGTGCATCGACCTATCATAAGAGTAGTGTCGACCTTGCCAGGCAGGTGATTTCAGCTTTTTGTTCTTTTTAAACACTTGTTTAGTTTCAGCCTTTGTCTTCTTTCTTCCACTTGTTTCTTTATTGAAATTTTTTTTTGTTTTTCTGTCTGATCTTGCATTTTTTCCATTTCTTTCATTGCTCTTTCCTGTAGGTGTAGAAGTTTCTGATGTTTTTGAAGAAATGAATGTTATGGTCTTCAGTCCTACTCCCTTTTTCTTTGTGGGATTAAAACCTAACCCCACTTTATTGAAATTAACTCTTGTGCCTAGAAGGGCTTCAAGATTATTCTTGCCACTTACAATTTTTTCAAGAACTTCCTGCCTTTTGTTTATTTCATTTTGCAGAACTTCAACTTCCTTTTTTAGATTAATGTTAACACTGTGTAAGGCATCATTTTTTTCCGAGACAAGAGCTATTTCATTAAGACTTTCAATATTTTGATTTTTCAGTTCACTAACCACTTCTTTTAGAGCAGTTATCTCTTGTGAAAATTCTTTTTCTTTTTCATTCTGTTGAGGTGTTTTGAGAGGAATTTTTCAATTTCTTCTTAAGCATTTTATTTTCCTTTTTAAGAGCATCATGCTGATCCATAAGTTCGAAGTAAACATGCTCCCAATCATCAAAATTAAAATCTTTAAATGGAGACATTACCTCTTCTTCTTCTTCTTCTGTTTCTCTAGCCATCAGACATATCTTTGAGTGAGTATCCTCAGCATCTGAGCTCTCTTCTTCTTCATCTTCTTCTTCTTCACACCAGGTTCCGACCATAGCCTTTTGCTTGTTTCTGTTCCATCTGGGCTGAGTTTTCTTCTTCTTCATCTTCTTCTTCTTCACACCAAGTTCCTGCAATTATAGCAAACAATTCTATCAATCTTTTTATTAGCATTCACTTTGGACTTTGACAAATTATTGTTATATGGTTTCTTTTTTAGAAATCCCTTACCTTCCTTTCTCAGAAATTTCCTGAACTTTCTGGTTATTAATGCAAACTCACCTGAGTCATCTTCAGAACTAGAAGAGTCACTTTCTTCAGTAGCCTCCTTTGTGCTGGGACTTTCTTTAAGAGCAAGAGGCTTCTTCTTCTTCATATCATCTTCAGTTCTTCTTAATCCCAACTCATAGGTCATTAAAGAACCTATTAATTCATCTACAGTTGTTGTAGACAAATTTCTAGATTCTTCAATAACAGTGGCTTTAGTGTGCCACACGGGAGTCAAGGATCTAAGAATCTTTCTAACCAATTCTTTATCCGTGTAGACTTTACCCAAATTCTTCAACCCATTTGTTAACATATTAGTCTACCATACATCTCAGAAATTGTTTCATCTTGTTTCATTCGAAATGCCTCATATTCAGAAACTAACATGTTGGATTTAGTTTCTTTTACCTCAGATGTGCCTTCATAGATTATCATAAGGCGATCCCAGATCTCTTTAGCACTGGAACATGAAGAAACTCTTGAGAATACAGTTGGATACAGTGAGCACTGCATGATGTTCAGTGCACTCCAATTAGCATTTGACTTCTTGATCTCTACTGGAGTCCACTTCTCTTCATTCTCGGATAGCTTATAAGGTCCAATGTTCACTACTCTCCATATTTGATGGTCTTGAGCTCACAAGAAAACCTGCATACGAGTTTTCCAATATGCATAATTAGTACCATCAAAATATGATGGTCTGTTCACAGAATGACCCTCAGCAATATAACCTCTAGATTCCATCATACACAGATCACTCCTGGTTGTGAAACCAAATAAGTTGGAGAACCTTGCTCTGATACCATGTGTTGTGTGTAGAGAGATTATCTAGAGGGGGGGGGGGTGAATAGAGAATCTTGAGAATTTTATGCCAATTCAGAAATTAAAGAGAATTGATATGTTCATATCAATTAGACAACCAGTTTATGCAGCAAAGGAGAGATCAAACCACACAAGAGAGAGGGAAATTTTAAGGTGGTTCGGCTCCAATGAGGAGACCTACATCCACCTCTCACTTAACTAGTGAGGTACCACTATGAGAACCTCTGAGACAAAATCTCAAACACCTGCTGATTCACAGCTTCTACACATCCGCTGACTCACAGCTTGAACAAACCACTGATACACATCTTCAACCCAATTGATCCAATCACAGCACGTGAATGATCAATTCAATCTACTTCACAGAGAAGCAGATTGCCCACAGTTCAAAGAACACAGAATAATCGAATAGAAACCAAAAAATGAAGAGATGCCATAATTAATTTGGGGATCGTCGAACTCCCTGCTTAGAATCTAGATTCAAATCGCAGCACTTCTGGTCTTCAGATTTGATCCATCTTCCAATGAATTCCACCAGGAATTGGTTCCAATCGAATCACCCAGAGCAGTGTTGAAGAAGCTTCTCGATCCTCTACTCACGAACGCTCTGCTCTTGCTATTCTAAGCTTCAATTCTTGCTTGATTCAGCATCGCATCCACCAGATCTGAGCTCTGATCTGAAATAACCTCTTCGAGCTCCTCACAGAAACTCTCTACTCTTCCTCTCTAAGCTCTGGTATATTTTTCCCTCTTTTTCAGCTCTGTTTCCCGCTCACGCACCACCAGAGCACTTCACCTTCGAATCCGTTATTCACGATCTCCTTAGGTGGGCCCCTCAACAGATTCCTCAGAAATGATGGAGGGAATCTTTTTTCCCGCCTAGGAATTAGCGTCTTCCAAAAGCAGTGACGTGTATACATGGTCTCAGATGTTGAATTTGGGATCACGTGCCAATTTGATTATTGACTGGCGGTGGCAGCTCTGTTAGGAAAATTCCAAGTGCGATAGTGTTGACACTACCAGGATGTAGTGTCGACACTTATATAAGAGTTTAGACAGAATGAGATCCAGATCATTCAGATTCGGTGATTAAGATTCACAACATAATGACACTAATGTTTTGACAGAGAATCTAAAAAAATTAGACATATAATGTCGACCTTATCTGAGGATAGCGTCGACCTATCTGATGAAAGTGTCGACCTTATCTAAAGACAGTGTCGACCTTATCTTCTTCTTTCTTTGCACAATACCTTGATGCCCGAGAAGTGTTGACCTTATCTGTGCTTAGTGTTGACCCTACCAGAATACATCCTTTGAGTGGGACTTTGAGAAGTCACAAGTGTCGACCTTCCCTCTGAGTAGTGTCGACCTGTTCTGATCATATCTCTTCAGCGCAACTTGATAAGATCAATAGTGTCGACCTATGTATCAGGTAGTGTCGACCTTATGGGTGAAATTGATTTTCTTCACTTGAAGTGAATACTTTTTCTTGTGAACCATACATCACAAGTCAGATATCTATGATTTGTTATTTGAATTATGACATCATCAAAACCAGAGACACAACACAAGTCAACTGTGATGTTTACTTGTAGTGGTTGCCCCGCTAGTTCTTTGTTCACCCGGTGCAAGGCACTTGAGGGCTTGTCTGTGAGACAGGTTGTTACCGTTCCCTGGGACCCCCTGTCCCCGTGCGTCTATGTCAGAGGGATCTTCTCCGGGCGGTGGGGTTTGCTCGAGTCTTTGACTCTGGTAGCAGTAGGGGAAAACGGTGGGGGCAGCGGCGTGAGCCATTTGTAGAGCTCTCTTAGCTGGTCTGGGTCTCCAAGGTTGTTGAGGCGCTCTTCCGATGCGGACCAGCTAGTCCTTCTCACTGCCTCACTCTACGTTGGTTCCGGAGCCGCGTAGGGAGGTTAGGCGTGGGGCCGCAGCTCGGCCAAGCTACGGTAGTTTGTTAGTGTTCTTTGCTGTGACTCGCTAGCCTCACTCTACCGGAGATGTAGTAGGCAGTAGTCGACGGCTGGCGAGCTGGAGGAGTGGACTGTGTGTCCTCCTCTTAGATGCATGTGGCGGTGGCTTGTGTGCTCTTGCGTGACGGTGTTTCTCACGCTGTTTCCGAGATTGGGTTTCTCGTCGCCCTAGCCTGCATGGTGGTTGTAGCCTAGCCGTGTCTAGTTCCGTGGGCTTAGTTGGTTTGGCCTCGTGGGCTGTGTTTAGTGGTTTCCGCTTTGTGGGTTCTCTCGGGGTGCCTTGTGCAGGCACCCAACTACTGTTTCTATAACCCGTTCCTTGGTGCCGTCCGTGGTGGCACCGGAGTGCGTAATTCCCTGACCTCGTGGAGTGTCCGAGCTGCAGGATGGTTCTGATTGTGGGCCCTCGACCTTGTGGAGGTCTGAGGTGGCCGTGCCTGTGGTAAGACAGTGCTTCTCACGTGGTTGCTCTGTGTCTCTTGTGGTGACACCTGGTTGTTCCTTCCCGACCTCGTGGAGGTCCGGGATGTTGGTGCTTGTGTTGTGAGACTCTGGTCTCACATGGTTGCTCTGGTGTTCCGTGAGCTTCTTTGTCTCGACGGGTGTGTGCCGAGGGTTGCTTCCGCATTGTGTTTAACTCCGCTGGTTCTGCGGGAGTCGTGTTGGGCCCGACTCTGGTTGTGGGTCGTGGCATCTCTCTGTTCCACTGCTTTGTAGCTCTCTGCAATAGGTGTTTCCTGCTTTACTGCTTTGTAGAGTAGTTTTGCTTCCGCTTTGTTGGAGTTCCTGCTATTCTAGCTGGTAAGGGATTGGTTATCCCTACTGAGCCTTGTTCGCGAGACTCACCCCCCTACTCTCTTCAGTTAGGGACTCACTGTCGCAGGAGTTCGTTGCCGGACGGTCGTGGTGGCAGTTTGTTGCACCGTGCGTTGCCAGCAGTGTGAGTTGTAAGCGTGAGCGCTTGTAGTGGGAGTTGAGAGTGGCCTTTTTGCAAGTCCTCGGGGTATGCCCCTTAAGGACTACGCCTTCTTGTTGTACCTGTACTTTTATTTGGGACATGTTGTACTTAATTTCTTTAATAATGTACAGTCTTTCTTGTTATAGTTATTTGAATTCATTGCTTATCTCACTGGACTAAATTCTAACCCTTCCGGGTCTTCGGATCCGTGGGTGGCGACACCACCTTCGGGGTCCCTGGTGGGGGTCCAGAAGGTCGGGTCGTTACAGACGCTGATGCTTCCTCCCTGCCTATTCCGGCCTGCGACTCGGCAACTGCTGCCCCTGTAACTGGAGCTGCCACCAAGCTTTAATCGGTGGTTTTGTAACTTATCTTTTTGGTTGTCAAGCCGACTTTACAATATTCCGGGCAGCAATTCTACATTTTTTGCACTCCATTTGAAACTCTTTGACCTTGGCCAACCTCGTTTCTAAAATTGCCTTAATTACGAGTTGAGTGTTGAGACGACCTCGCTTACAAATTGATTTCCGAAGCGACCTCGTTCACGAATTTAGAGTGGCGAAGCGACCTCGTCTATGAATTTAGAGTGCCGAAGCGTCCTCGCTCATGAATTTAGAGTGCCGAAGCGACCTCGTCTACAAATTTTGAGTGCCGAAGCAACCTCGTCTACAAATTTAGAGTGCCGAAGCAACCTCGTTCACGAATTTATAGTGCCGAAGCAACCTCGTCTATGAATTTAGTGTGCCGAAGCGACCTTGTTCACAAATTTAGAGCGTCGAAGCGACCTCGTCTATGAATTTAGAGTGCCGAAGTGACCTCGTCTACGAATGTAGAGTGCCGAATGTAGACACCCAGTTATGACTAATGGGTTGAACCACTTTTCTTATTATCTTAGTGGGCCCCTAATTGGTCACTCACCTTGAGCCCATCATTAGCCTTGTTTTGAGCCTATTAAACCTTTAAAATGCCTTAAAATCCCGCACATTATCACTTTGAGAGAGTCCTTGGGGCATAATAACTCTTATCCTTTCATTGTGGTTAGCTGATAATTCCTGATAATTTGATTTTATAGTCGCAACGCATCGTGGCGCCGCGTCTCTAAGTCGCGTCGGTATAGGCTGCCGCGACAGGCCATGCATATCTATACACGTGGGCATACTGTCGCGACGCCCCGCTCTGTCACGTCTTCATGTCACGGTCCTACAATACACCGCGACAGCAGCTGCGCATGCGGGCCTCCGCAACCACCTCCTATTTATCCTCCCATGGCTTTATCTTTATCCCTAGGGATTATCTCCACCCCTTGGGGCGAGATTTCGGCCCTAGGGACTCTTGTGAGGATCCCTAAGGACTCTCCATCTGATTTTAATAGGCTTTTATCTCCCATTTTAATTTCTAAACCATTTTTGAAGAGATAATATCACTTATTCTCATCCCAAGCTCTATATAAGCAAGGCCCCTCCTCAAGGACGAGGAGAGCCTGATTACCACCCTGAAGGGCTGCCGAAATTTCCTCTCACCCGTACTTAGCACCGCAGCCACTCATTTTGACCATTTCCCTTGACCTTCCACTCCACAAAGCCACTCTTTTCACCATTAACGAAGCACGGAACGTGAAGAGGGCGACCCCGACGATCTCCTGGAGCTCTTGCACATCCTTGGAGCTGTACCCACGCCAGGGAGTCGCCCCAATGGGGCTCATTTTCTTCTCCCTTCCCTCCTCTTACTTCTACATGCATTTTTTGTCTTATTTTTAGATAGAGCACTTTCATTGTCTACCCACGTTTTCCCACACCCATAGGGGTTCAAAACCACCCCAGGTGCGTTCCCACCATGATCTCCCATTTCCCTCCATTTTTTAGAGTAGATACTATGCTTAACACATTCTAATAGGGTATTTTCTTTGTGATTTTCTTTGATTGGCAGGCAAGCAAGAGAAGTCCACGAGGAGCTCTGGTTCTCCGGCCGGATGGAGGACGAGAAGAAGGTCCCTACTCCAATTCTCCCGCATTCAGAGAACACGATGGCGAAGGGAGATGTGACCACGGACGCGTCAGTGTATGCTGGCGCGACACCAGTCTATCGCGGCGCCCATGGCGACCGCGACACTAGGTCCGTTTTTGTTCTCTTTCCTTTTCCTAGTTTAAGCCAGCCACTATTTCATTTTTATTCTTGGGCGACTTGCTAGGTGGCAATCACATCCATGTTCTCATGCTACTAGTTTTAGTATTCATGTCTGTGTCGAGGGGAGTCCAATCCCTGTGATTACACCTTTTGGCGATCACGGTGGGACCTTCACTGCCACCCTCGTAGATTTTGACTGTTTGCTTGCCATCTTTTCCTTTTGTTTGTCACTTTAGTACCCTGTTAGTCTTTTGTTCTTTGTTTTCTGCATATTTTCCTGCTCTGTTATAGTCGCGACAGATCGCAGTGGCGCGACATGTTCGCGTCGCCGCGGGGAGACGCGTTCCCAGGTCAGTGCTTGTTATTCCCCATGCCCTCTCTATCCATTGCCCATGAGATCATGCATCCTTATTCCATTGCCTAGATCATGTGTTCTCACGTTTCTGTCTGTTAGAATCCTGCCAAGGATCGGATTTTCCGTTTATCTTCACTTGTAAGTTTTCTGTTCCTATCGCGACAGATAGGGAGGACGCGAACAAGTTGCGGCTTGACCACACGCTGCGTTATCAGGTTTGCTTTGTATGTTATTGTTTTTACCCATGTATCGGTTTCTGTGTGCTTCCTGACCCGTGTTGTACCGATTTAGTGTCTCTTGGTGTTTCTTATTTTGGTAGGATAGTCTGTTTGAGTCGGGCTGGTGACTCATTGTGTTTTCGGGTCTCTGTTCTTATCGCGGCAGCCCGCGCTGTCGTGATTGGGTCGCGGTGTATCCGGCCGTCGCGACTCTGCCCAAGGACTTGTTTTGTCACCCTGTTTGCTCCTTATTTTCATTCTTGCATACATTTTTGGGCTTCTTAGTTCCCTTGCATACGCCTTCATCCCATTTGATCAGGTTCCCCCTTGGTTGAGTGAGTCCTCTCACCTACGAGCACTCGTAGGCTGACTCGGGCCCACCTTCTGAGGACCTCCGTAAGTCCCCGTGGCCGTACGCACGTTGCGGTCCGCCGGGCTGGTTGTACCAGTTGTACCCTTTAGTTCGAGCCACCCCTTCGCGCGTGAACATACCATCCCCTAGTTTCACCGGAGTACTCGAGTCCATACCCATTAAGGTCCACTTGACTGAGTGTCATCTTCTTAATTAATTCATCATAAGGTCAAGTTCAAACCTTAAGAAATTTGTGCTTTAAACATGACAACTTGAGTGTTCATCTCTCCTCCTCTCAGTCTTTCTTGCTGTGTTTGAGTCTAGATCTTGTCTGTATTCCCCCTTATTAGTCTTGGGGGTTTATGCGTCTTTGTTTAGGGAGATCAAGTCCGTCCCCTTCTTTCTTTGTATCTTATCATAATCCCCTCTTCGACATGGACCAATTTCGGGTCCTTGCCGACGATACCCTTCCCCTCGGAGGAGGTGGCCCAACCTTCCACGGCCACTCTCCCGGGGCATATCCAGCCTCCCTCCAACACCGGGATTCGATCCCGTCCTGCTTCTCCTCATGGGGGTAATGACCCCCATTCTCAATTCAGCCAACTCCTTCCTCACCTCACTCCGGACCAAGTCCGAGAGTTCATAGCTGCTGCCAAGGGGAAACAACCGTTGTCTCCCCGGGGTCAAAATTCAGCCCGACCGGTGGATTCCTCCGCCCATGTCGCTTCAGCTCCCCACCTTTCTTCGTCTGGGGCAGATCCTACACCTCTCCGCCCTCAGGCCATTCATTTTTCAGAACCAAGCTACCTTCCCCCACGAGATGTTCGGCCTTGATCCCCTCCAACTACATACTATATGGCTGAACCAGCTCCTCTCCCTCGTGAGAGGTCTCATTTCTTTGAGCAGCCACGCTCCCTTGTCTCTACGCATCAAGTCCAATCTCCCTCCGATTTCTTTGCGGAGTGGACGAGCATGAAGAAGGAGCTTCATGACCTCCGGAGACAGATCGATCCTCTGAAGGTAGCTGACATTGCCCTCCCATCCTTCCAATACCTCTGGGTGCCTCCCCAGTCCGAGCTCCCTGTATATCGGCGATATTCTGGGGTAGGGGACCCTTATCTTCATCTGAAGGATTTCGTCTATGAATCAGCACCCCAAAAGTATGACCGCCATCTCATGGCATACTTGTTCAGAAAGTCTTTGGATGGTCCAGCTTTAGAATGGTTTTATTCCCTACCCCCTGAGGAAGCGGAAGATTTCAGAATTATCCAAGAAAGATTTCTGCAGCAATTCCAAGATCGGGTAGGACCCGAATATTCTTTTGTGGACCTAGTGGCTGAGAAAATGAAGCCCGAAGAGAGGTTCTCCACCTATGCGGACTGGTTGCATTCACTGGCCGCCAAGGTCCGTTGCCCAATGCCTGAGGAGAAAAAGGTGAAATTGTTGATTTCCAATGCCACACCAACCTACCGAACTATTTTGGCCATGAACGACATTTCTACCATGCACCAGCTATATAGTCGAGCCCGCTTCATCCAGACTCAACTTAAGGACTCACCTATACATTCCATGTTTGAGACCCCTAAAGCCCGTTATGCCAAGAAGCCGCAAGGCCCAGTCACCGAGGGGATCCAAACCAATGAACAAGTAGGTGCCGTTAGAAATCCCCAGGGCCCAGTAGGTAGGTCTCCCTATACCCAACAGTCTTGGAACAACAACAACAATAGACAGCCACCTCCCCAAGGACAAAATCCTCCCCAAGATCAGCGCCAATACTCCCAGGTCCCTCCACCTCAAAATGGCTATGCCCCCAGGAAGCCCAATGGACCCAAAAGAGCCCAATACCCTCCTTTGCCCGAGTCTCTAGCTGATATCTTTGCAGCCCTCATGTCACTAAATGCCCTAAGACTCCCTCCTGAGAAGGCAAATTGGAACATGGCGGCCGATCAAACAAAGTACTGCGTCTACCACCGTCACCCGGGCCACAATGTGTCGGATTGTTTTCATTTCCGGGACATGATATACGACCTTCATGAGCAGAACCAGATTGATTGGGCGGAGATGAAAAGGCTGATCCAAACCTTGAGGGATCAATAGGGCCAGAGACAACAGCAGAAACAGCAGAGACGACAGCAGCCGCAGCAGCAACAACAACAACAGCAGCAATACCAACCCTTCCAGCAACAATACCAGCAACCACAGCAACAACAACAGCCGCAGCAGCCAGCGAATGACATCGGCATAATTCGCAATCCCATGCCGCAATATCAGCCCGCTTCAAACCCCCAGCCGGCTCCACCACCTCCTCCACCCGCGCACGTTAACCCTGTCATCCATCATCCACCACTAGAAGCCCAGTGGGCCTTCGATGACGAACATGAGGTAGGCCAACTTCTGGTTATTTCTCACGTCACCCCCACTACCACCATGCCTACATCCGCTGTATCTCCCTCCTTCACACCCCATATTGCTACCATCACCTCGCCATCCTATTCCCCTATCATATCACCTATTATCCCTCCACCCAACAACATCCCTTTCTCCCCTACGCCAGCACCTTTGCTAGCCAACCCTTCTATCCTTGACACCTCCACCACTCCACTCCACCATAACCTTGCCCTCCGGAGCGGGCGAATGTTCCAGCGGATGTACCCTAACGCATCCATGCCTATGCCAGGTCAAGCAGCTCAACAAAGCAGCAATCAGCAACAACAAGATATAGAAGAGATTGATCCGGTCCCGGGGACCCAATATGACATCCTGAAACATCTGGATCAGACCCCCACTAAGATTTCCATATTAGAGCTCATTAAGAGGTCACAGACTCATCAGGACGCCCTAAGGGCCTTTTTGCAAAGAGTCATGGTTAGCGAAGACATGAATCCGGATAACCTGCCCTCAGTACTCTCAATTGTGAACAAAGGACCCACTATTACTTTCTCTGATCGTGAGTTGGCTGCCCCAGAAGCCAGAAAAATGCCCTTATGTGTGACACTCACCATAAACAAAGTGGCCATCGATGTAGCTCTAGTGGACACGGGAGCTTCTAATAATGTTTGTCCTTTAAGCACCCTTAGAGCTTGCAACATATCAGAACGTCAACTGCAGCCCACGCCTACCACCATCGCTGCGTATGACAATTCGCGACGTGCCTGCCATGGAGTCATCACTTTACAAGCAGAGTTAGGTCCCCTCGTAATGTCTGTGGAGTTCTATGTATTGAACATTGATCATACCTACAAGGCCATCTTAGGGCGCCCATGGATTGAATCATTAGGGACAATGCCATCTACAGCACACCAGTGTCTGAAATTCCCCTTCCAAGGGCGGATTGTCAAGGTGAAAAGTGTAACAACGACACATACAGTAGAAGCTGTTGAGAGAGTCTTGCCCTCAGTCTGGCCATCCAACAAACCCGTCATTTCTATACTTGACGTGAACTATCTGTGGGCCTATACCTTCTCCTCCAATCGCCCAATTGTATCCCCATCAGTGGCAGCAGTTAAAAAGGATGGGTCAGCAAATGCGAAAGGATGGGATATCATGTTCAGGATTGGGTACCAGATCGGGAAAGGGTTTGGTACTCACCTCCAAGGTTGAGTCAAAGCGGTCACCGGCACAAGAAAGTCTACAAAACATGGCCTAGGATATACAATGTGGGCAGCATTATCATCTACCTCGCAGTCAGATCAGGGGCCCCTTACTTGGACACTTTATGATCACTTTGTCAGGGGGCCTACACAGCCAGGATATAATACTATGGTGAAAGAAGTTCCAGGTTCGGCATATCAAGTCCTAGAAGCTCAGCATCCTGGCAAGAAAAAGAGGGCCGAGACAGACCCAGAAGCACAAGATCTCGAAGACCTAATTTCAGCAGTCAGCCTGTTATTTAAAGAATCTGAGGCAGAGGCGGAGGAGCCAGAATTAGAAGATCTCATTTCCGCCACCAGCCGCCTGTTTTTCGAGGAGGACGTGTCTCGAACAGCAGTGTCAGCATCAACAACCACCACCAAGCGATAGTTGCTTGGATTCAGTGAGGAAATCGAAATTGTTAGTTCAACCAAATCAACAAGGGAGCTCTGGCCAGGGTTATCCCGATCTTTCAGTCACTTTGTTTCATCCATCTTTGTCCATAATTTCAATTCCATTCCCTTATCTCCTCCCCTCATTCTCCAATTCTCCCCCGATGCTGTAGAAGCGTTACTCCGCCCTACAACCTTCTTCACCATCCTCTTTAATGGCTTAGTTCTGTCCTTCTCCCGAAGCCTCCCGAGTTAGTTTAATGTTTCCTTAAAAAAAAAAAAATGTGTGTCCTCCTGCTCCTGACGGCGATCCCTGTCACCTCCCTCCTGCTCCTGCTCCCGACGGTGATCCCCGTCACCCCCCTCCTACTCCTGCTCCCGACGGCCTACTCCTGCTCCCGACGGCGATCCCCGTCACCTCCCAGCTTCCTCCTGCTCCCGACGGCGATCCCCATCACCTCCCTGCTTTCTCCTGCTCTCGACGGCGATCCCCGTCACATCTGCTCCCCGGCGGCGATCGTCGTCCTTCTTTCGCTCAATTCGCGCATTCACTTGGTGGCCAGACATGGCCATTTCGGGCGATTCGGGAAGGGGCCTTCTGCTCCCCTACACCCCGATGCTGTTGCCGGCACCCTGAGCTCGGGTCACCTGCTTCCTCCTCCAGTCCCATCGGAGGACCTTTGCGGCCCTGCCGCACCCTTGGTTTTCCATTCCAATAAACCTCTGGATGCTTCTCCGGAGCCTCCTGTAAATATCAAATCTAGCTTAAGTTCAGGGGTAGGTTTTAATGTGTCCCCGTCCCCGTCTAGGAAGAAGAAGGGTAGTGGCATACCCCGTAGATATCTTTTAGACTTAGTTCAAAGGTGTGGCGCTCTTCTAGCCGTCGAAGAGTTCATCCAAGAAGCAGTGGTTCTGAACTTAGAGGAGATACCTATAGAAGAAGGGCTAGACGATGGTTTTGGGATATATGAAATCATAGCCGAAGGAGACCCGTTAGATGAGAATGATTGTGAGATGGAGGATGCTGCTGAGGCGTATGCTAGTGGTATGAGAAGATTCGATGAACCTACCTCAGCAGTCGATGAACCTACTAAAGAGGTAAACGTGGGAACAGAAGAGGACCACAGGCTCTTAACCATAGCCTCTAATCTCCCTCCCGAAGAAGAATAAGTGCTCACAGAGATGTTGAGGGAGTTCAAGGATTCATTTGCCTGGTCCTACGATGACATACCCGACATTGACCCCGATTTGGTGGAGCATAGATTAATTTTGAAGCCAGGGGCAGTTGCCGTCAAACAAAAGCTAAGGAGATTCCTCCCCCATATTGCTTTGAAGATGGAAGAGGAGATTGATAAGCTACACAAAGCCAAGTTCATCCGTGTAGTCCTCTATCCTTTGTGGGTGGCAAACATTGTCCCGGTGATGAAGAAGGACGGAAGGGTGCGTATCTGCATAGATTTTCGAGACTTGAATAAGGCATGTCCAAAGGATGATTTCCCGTTACCTCATTTGGATGTCTTGATCGATAATACAGCAGGGTTCGAAACTCTATCTTTTATGGATGGGTATTCCGGCTACAACCAGATTCGTCTAGCCCCGGAGGATCAAGAGAAAACCTCCTTCACCACCCCATGGGGAACATATTGCTATGTGGTCATGCCGTTTGGACTGAAGAATTCCGGCGCCACTTATCAAAGAGCAATGTTAGCTATCTTCCACGACATGATACATATTGATGTTGAGGTTTACGTGGATGATATCGTGGTGAAGTCTCGAACTAGAAGAGAGGATTCCTCCGTACTTGCCAGGGTGTTTCGCCGCGCACAAGAGTATCAATTAAAGATGAATCCAAAGAAGTGCGTGTTTGGAGTCTCTTCGGGTAAGCTTTTGGGCTTCATAGTTAGTAAACGGGGGATTCAAATAGACCCGCACAAAGCCAAAGCAATCAATGAAATGCCTCCTCCTAAGAACATATCTGAACTTCGGGGTTTGATTGGTCGGCTTCAGTTCATAAGGAGATTCATATCTCAGCACTCTCAAAGATGCCGTCCCTTCTACGAACTGTTGAGGGGAGGAGTCAATTTTGAATGGAACAATAAGTGCCAAGAAGCCTTTGATGAACTCAAGAGTTATCTTATGAATCCTCCCGTGCTTCAGGCGCCTGTCCCTGGGAAACCATTGATCCTATATCTGTCAACAATTGAGGACTCCCTAGGAGCTGTCCTTGCTCAGCATGATGAATCTGGCAAAGAAAGGGCAGTCTATTACCTATCTAGGCTCTTCAATCCCTCCGAGCTAAAACTCACCACAATGGAGAAAACCTGTGCAGCGCTAGTCTGGGTAGTGTAGAAATTGAAGCACTACTTCCTAGCTCATAAGGTGAGTTTGATTTCTAGAATGGATCCTATTAGGTATCTCCTTAAGAAACCAGTCCTCGCCGACAGGTTGGCGCGCTGGCAAAGCTTCCTCTCCCAATTTGATATCTCCTTCGTAGTTCAGAAAGCCATAAAAGGGTATGCCATTGCTGAGCACCTTGCTCACCTCCCTCTTCCTCATAGTGATACGGTTCAAGAGGAATTCCCCGATGAAAACCTATCACTTGTCTCTCATGATCCCTTCTGGTCACTCCACTTCGATGGAGCTCTCAATTCTAGAGGACGGGGCATAGGTGCTGTCTTGCTCACCCCAGAAGGGATCACCATTCCTTTGTCTTACCAACTCCAGTTCTACGCCACCAACAATATCTCCGAGTATGAGGCTCTCCTAGCTGGTCTTAAGCTTGCCTACCTCCTAGGCATGCGACACCTCAAGATCATAGGCGATTCTCAGCTCGTTCTTCGGCAAGTCCTTTCTACCTATCACACTTGTAACCCCAAACTCAAGCCCTATCAAGATCTGGTCACGCTCCTAGCCAACCAATTCCGTCAACTCATCTACATTCATACCCCTCGCTCTCAGAACATTTTGGCCGATGCTCTGGCATCGTTAGCTTCATCTCTCTCCTTCCCTCTCAGCCGTAGTGCTGAGACTATCACTGTTCAGAGGTTAGAAGCTCCCTCAACTTAGGATCCTTGGTTCTTAAACCTTAGGAGCTCTCTAGTTCTGAAGGGAGAGAAGAAAGAAGCGAAGGAGTTATTGCTTGTTGAATTAGGAGAATTGATAGAAGAAGAAGGGACGTGGTACCATGAGATTGGGCAATTTTGCAGGGACGGTACCCTCCCAGAAGAAGCTGAAGCAGAATATAGGCGAGCTATCCGTAGAGCAGCATTAAAGTATACCCTCATTGGTGAAGTTCTTTATAGATGCGCTCTAAATGGAATGCTCCTTAGATGTGTGACAGATGAAGAGGCTTGGAAAATAGTGGAAGGATCCCACTCTGGTGAATGCGGAGGGCATGTGAATGGTCAGATGTTAGCCAAGAAGATCCTTAGGCAGGGCTACTACTGGCCAACCTTAGAAGAGGACTGTGTCGCCTACGTTCGTAGGTGTGTCAAATGCCAAATCCATGCCGATAAAATCCATGCTCCGTCTTCCTCTTTACATCCGCTATCCTCTCCTTGGCCTTTCTCCATGTGGGCCTTTGATATCATCGGGCCCCTTGGTGATCCTAATGCTCAGATAAAACAAAAATCCTTCATCCTCACTGCTACTGAGCATTTCACCAAGTGGGCCGAAGCAGAAGCATTTGCGGAAATCAAAAGCTCGACCGTGTGTAGATTCATCATGAAGAACATCATTGCGCGGTTTGGAGTACCAGGCAGCCTCGTCACCGACAATGGACCGCAGTTCATATCCCAAGAGCTTCAAAACCTATGTAAGAGATTCAATATTTCCTTGCATCATTCGTCTCCGTATTATCCACAAGGCAACGGCCAGGCCGAAGCCACAAACAAAACACTTATGAAAATTCTGAAGAAAACTTGTGAGTCTAATAAATTCGCTGATTGGCCAGAAAAGCTAATTGAGGCTATGTGGGGCTACCGCACCTCCGTACGAACGCCCACGGGGCAAACTCCTTTCTCACTTACATACGGAATGGAAGTAGTATGTCCACATGAGATCCTCATTCCTTCTCTGAGAATTCAGTTAGCCAAGGAACTTAACCCCGATGAACATCGAGAGGCGTTACTTACACAACTAGAACTCTTAGACGAACGGCGCCTAGCTGCAGCCGATCATGTGCTTTCATATCAAAATAGACTCTCAAGATCTTTTCAAAAGAAAGTGATTGAGCGTAAATTTCAAGAAGGAGACATGGTTTTGAAGCGAATTTTCATAAAACCTAGAGGTTCAAGGTCCAAATTGTCAGCAAACTGGGAAGGGCCGTACGTTATTAAAGAAGTGTACCCGGGGAACGCGTATAGGCTAGTTAATGCCGATGGCGATGAACTCTCTCACCCATGGAATAGATTATATCTTAAAAGATTCTACCCCTGATAAATAGTCTTTTGATAACAACACCAATTGACAGGTAGCCATTTTCCAAGTGTCTCACTCCCTCTCTTACTGACAGATAATATTTATGCTCAATCGCATGCTCAGCATGGTGACCTAAGGTCATTTCCCCTTCATGTATGGTGTTCTCGCTTAGCCCTCGTTCAGGGAAGAAAAGGTCAATTCTCTCCCTACTCGGACAAAGTCTAGGGGCAAGGGGGAGGCTAGCCTGTAAACGTGCAACAGTGTAAACCATGTGTTTGAAGTCTCAAAGAGGGACGGACAGTTCTAAAAGAAAAAAATATATATATATAGCACAAAAATAAAGTGACAAATGATAAAATGAAGGGGCATGTTAAAAAGTGGCAGTACAGTTCCCCGCAGGACGCCCTTGAGCCCGGTCGCACGCATGCCCCAATCAAGAAGAAAATACTATGGCCCTAAAGTCCCTGGACAACAGATGAATATCACATGTGGCATACTCGTTGCAAATTTTACAGGTCAGTAACCCCGACCCTGAGATTAATCTTACCACATTTATATTCTTCCTGTCCTCCCTAAAAATGACCGAAGAATCCCTACGCTTGGTCTGTGTTGGAACATTGACATCCCAGGGGCAAGAAATCTTAGTAAACCTAAGATGAATATGCATTGCACATAAACCTTATTCGCCAAAGTGAGATGGAGGTGAGACTCAGGGTTAATCGCTCAAGATTAAGAAGTTGTTATCAAAAGAAATTTCAAAAAAAAACAAAAACAAAAACAAAAAAAATCACAAATCTCAAAAATCCAAAAAAAAATCAAAAATCTCATAAATCCAAAAAAATCAAAAGATCCTCAAAAATAAAAAAAAATAAAAAATCTCAAAAGTAAAAAAAAAATAAATCAAAAGATCCTCAAAACCCCAAAAAATCAAAAATCTCAAAAGAAAAAAAATCAAAAGATCCTCAAAATAAAATAAAAATTTAATTAGAAACTGCGTACATATCGTTCCCCTTTAGCATGCATTATTTTTATTATCTTTTTCGCCTATTTAATAAGGCTCAGTCCCTTGACAATTACGAAGTCAGATTTTATCATTTCAACGCAAGGGGCTTAGCCTAAGAACAGATCTGACTTGTTCTTCTAAGTGTGTGCAGGAGCAGGCGTTTCAAAAGCTACCATAACGTTACACTCAGAACTCTCTGTCTTTCTCACTTGTTTGAAACTCGCCTCTCACTCGTGTCAATTGCAAACCATTCATTTATCACAAACATTGACATGAAAGTAAAAGCTGCACTAAGTTGTGAACAATATGTACATAGATAAAAGGGGAGGTGGCTCACAAGTCTCCTCACTGTCCACCGCCACTCTCCCCGGATCCCTCCTGCCAATCCGGAGGTGGTAGCATTTCACCACCACCTCTGCCATCCTAGGCGCTACCCTCGCCCGGCCGGCGCCTCTCCTCCTCCTCGTTCCTCCGCCTGCTGGAGGAACCTGCCAAGTACTGTCCGACAGAGGCGCTGGTCGCCCTGCTGATGCTCGCACCGCTCCGACTCCTGCTACGTGAACGGCCTATATCCGTCACGATCTGCTGAAGGCCCTGTGCCAGCATCCGTTGCGCCAGCAGCTCCGCACGCAATCGGATGATCTCCTCCTGGTCTCCTGGCGGCCTCTGTGCACGCAGCGCCGCCAGCTCCCTCGTCGCCTCTGCGACCTGCGCCTCGGCCGCCTCCGCCCAGGTACGTAGCTGATCCCTCTCTCCTCGGAACTGGTCCCTCTGACCCTGGAGGTCCATCGCGTGCTCTGTAGTGAGCTGCAAATCTCTCTCCTGCATCAAAAAAAAAATCAGTCAATAATCAAACTGCTAAAAATAATAATCAAGCAGAAATTCCTTTACACTTACCCGCTCCTCCAGGTGCCTCTGAGCCTCCTCGGCTCTCAACACCGCCCCTGCCATCCGGGACTCCAGAAGCGATGGAGAGCCCCCTGCACTCCGAGAGGAGGAGGCACCGCCTGCTCCGGCACCCCTCACTCTCTCCAACTCACTCCGCTGCGCGCAAAAGACATGTCAGTTTCCAAAATCTGCTTGAGGTAAATTAAAGGCTGAAGTTGGGGGTGGGTACTTACCAGCTCCGCCGTCTGCCTCTGAGCTGCCTCCCGATCCTGCACCGCCGAATGAAGTAAGGCTCGGAGCGATGCAATCTCGCCAGTAACATCCACCTACAATGCATTGTCAAATCATCAGTTCCAGTCCAAAAATCCAAATTCTTTGAGCAGTGGTTTTGGAGTTTTACCTGGTGTCGGGCGCTCTTGTATACCTTTCCTCCATACTTCAAGGCATACGCCTGGAGGTAGGCATCGTCAGTGGTCGCGTCTGATCTGACCGCCTTGCCCTTGCGCTCCCAGTTTTCAATTTGCTCTCGCGCTCGCTCGCGCTAGTCTGTCGTGTCGTGAAGTCCCCGAAAGCTCTGACCCGGCCGGGGAAAATGGTCCCGGACGGGGAACTCCACGACACTCTGTCGAAGCCCGAGGGAGCACTGGGTCAGGAATAGGTTCAGAGGTAGCACAAGGTTTAGCGTATGTAACCACACCGATCTACCGAAGTAGGGGCGGGCCTGCGCTAACCAAGGCTGTCCCTCATCACCCTCCCACAGGTATAGCTGCCAAACCACCTGCAAAAAAAAAAAAAAGGTAAATCTGATCAGTCATTAGGCAATTGAATCAAGCAGATAATTTATGCAAAGGAAAAGATTGAGGGTACTTACATCTAAGTAAGGGTAGCTGTCAATGGCCTCCTGCAAGCCCTCCAGCTGGTCGGCAAGGTGGCGGGTGTCTCGGCGAGAGTCCCAACGGCGTGCAATGGGCATGAGGCCCGGCCGTGTGAGATCCCCTCTCCCCAGGGCTGGGAGGTGTAGATAGGCCCAAACCTGCAAGATAAAAAAAAAACAAGTCAGATGGAAGTTTAAGCAAATGCAATTTAATTCCAAGAAGGGTTAGAGAAGAAGGTGTACCTGAAGGAAGGGGTAGAAACCGCTCGTAGACGTCTGCCGCTCTGAGACGCTCAAGCCGTCGAACTGGTGCACTAGAAAGGCTGCTCCCCAAGCATACCCCCCTACCTCACCTAGGTCCGCCAGCAAGGGCAGAAAGCGGCAGTGGACTGCGTCGCCTCTCGTGGCAAACAAAAGTCTACCAAGAAAGAGAACGAGAAAGCGACGCAAGTCCAAGTCCGCTTGCGGCCCAGGCTCAATCGCTAGCTTTCTCCGGCTGACCCTAGCTAGCCTCTGCAGGTATTCGTCCTCACTCTCCCCAGCATTCTTCCCTGCCTCATACAAACCCAGACTCTCCTGTAATGCTACCCTAGGCACTAGGGAGGACCTACGCTCTACCAGGAGGTCTAGAAGCTGCTCGGCTAACTCATGATAGCAAGGGTATGTATAGCCGCTCACTGCTCGCCCGTAGACCCTGAGCCCTGTAATCCGGCTCACATCCTCCAGGCTGGGGATCATGTGCCCCTATGGGAATGCAAAGGCAGTCGTCTCTGTATCCCATCTGCTCCGTAGAGCCTGGGTGAGGGCCGGATCCACCCTCATCCTCTCAATCCTAAATATCTCCCCAAACCCCATCTCCTCTACCCGCTCTCGCTGGAAAGGGGGGAAGGCTAGGAAGACAGCCAGCACCAGTGTCCATGACACTCGAGCCCTCATCTCACCCTGCAGATCCATTCAGTTAAGTGAAAGTTAGATTTCTGTGTTCAGTTTGTGTCGCGACAGCATTAGTCGTCGCGACCTTGTCGCGACATTGCGGGACACCGTGACCGTATCGCGCCACCTTCTTAGGCCGCGATAAGGCCGCGTTTGCCCTAGACGCCGCGACAATGTCGCGACGCCCCGCCCCGCCGCGACACCATGTCGCGGCAGGTCGTCCTGACGCGTTCGCAGGGTCAAATCAGCCGGAGCCCTCTTTGTTTGATCCTCTTTACTTAGGCATTTCGCCCTACATTGTGCCCTCTAGGGGCTCCTTCTACCTCTATTCTACTATCATTCAAGGTTTTGGGGTCGGGTTACTTACCGTTTTCATGGCCTTTGCCCTTTTCTTCCGTTCCTCCTCCATGTTCACGACCGGAGCCATCTCTTCCTCCTCCTCCTCCATTCCGACCTCGGGCACCTCCCCCTCGACCGGAGGCTCCTCCGCTTGTCGCCGGGAGCTCCGACGCTCCACTTGGCGCTTCCTCCGCGATGAGCCCTCACCGATTTCTTTTCCTCCTTCCATCGCAATGGGGGTTGTTCTGGGTCGAGTTTGTGAGCTAGCAAGAATATCAGAGTGCAAGGGGTTGGGGAAGGTTCGGAGATATGGAAGCTTGGGGATTTGAAAACCGAAAAGGGGGAAGGAAGGGGGGCCGTTTGTTTTTGAATAAGTCGGTTCTTGATGCGACGCAGCGGGTAGTCGCGTTCATGTCGCGCCCTTTTGGGCCGCCGCGACAGTGTCGCGACACCCCGCTGGGCCGCGACATAAAGGTAACACCTCTGACTATCGCGTTATCAACAGAGCTCATTTGCGCATGCAGAAATTTCTGTTTATTCATTCAATTTCAAATATTTTACATGCTCTAATCCTCCCTAGCAATCAAACAATGCTATCAAGTTCTTTCCTATCTACCATCTGGCCTACAAATCAAACCAAATCAAATGTTCCCTCCCGCTGAAGTTTCTTCAAAGCTTCAACGTATTCCATGGTCACATCATCATCTTCTTCCACCTCAGCTTGAATCACGCTCATTGCGCATCCCTCCCAGTGGACGACGGCGCTACGCATGTCGCGCTCATTGCGCATCCCTCCCAGTGGACGATGGCGCTACGCATGTCGCGCTCGTCCTGTTCATCGCCCCTCTTCCTCTCTTGAATGGGTGGGAAGTGCGATAGAAGTGGAACCACCGTGCGAGCCGCACCGCATTGGAGATAGCAGCGGTCCGGGTTGTAGGAAACTAGCGCTCCATTGCCCAACAGCCTCAAGGCGAGCCCAGTACGTTGAGGAAGGTGGATTATCCGGCCATGCATGAATCAGGGGCGCATGTCAAATTCAGCCACTGTTAGACTTCCGAGGTACTTGTGCCATGCTTGTATGCCCTTCACTTGAGCCGTTTTGCACCAAGCCCGAGTGCTCATGTGGAGTCGTCCTCCCACATATGCCAGCGGGTGGTTCAGCATTTTCTTGCATTCCGTGGTCAGGTCCTCCACCGCCCGGAATTGAATGTGCATCCCCATCCATAGCTCGAGGGCGATGACCGATCCATAGAAAGGACCCCCGAGCGCTGCAGAAGTCAGGCCAGCATACAGAAAACCCAAGACAGCTTGCCTAATTTTCATACCTTCAGAAATAGAATCAATGATGCTAAGGTTGCCAAAAGAGATGGCGCCGTCGGATTCCGGAAAGAGTATGACGCCGTAAATGCATATGGCGGCTGCCTTGGCAATGGCGGTGTAGTTCGTGGTCTTCCATTTACACTGGGAAGTAATCCACTGTGCAATTAGAAGGAGGTGGACGTGCATGCCGCTTGTCATGGAATATAGGTCATTCTTCTTTGTGGTAATATACGCCAAGATGCTCCATGAGTTGATCTGCTCCACTGTGTAGGAGGTTGCCAATTCTTCACCCCTTTGATAGCGTGGGAGGCCAAGCATGATCTCCAACTCTTCCAAAAGGATCGTTGCTTCATATTCGGGGAAGATGAAAGAGTTGGTTTGTGGATGCCACAACTCTGCCATGGCCGTGACGCTCTCCCACACGTGCACTAGCTTGTTGTAGTTCTTGGCTAGCACAAAGATAGTGGACAGCCCCCACTCTTTCAAGTGGCCAATAGACGAGGGCGGCAATAACTCTAGCATAGGCACCAGCCATGGCACCTTTGAGAATCGCCGTTGGCCAGGGAGGATCTGAGATAGAAGAAGAAACATGAAGAACGGAAGGAAAAAGAGGAGAAAAGAGAAGAGCAAAACAGAGCAAAACAGAACAGTGCAGAAAGTTCAGAATTCCAGAAAAGAAAGACTACTTACTTGGAGCCCCGGGCGCGTGTAGATGTGCCCCGGGATGGCGGAGAGCCGCTTCAGATCAGCATACGTTTCCCTAGCAGCCTTTGGGCCGGAGTAGGGAGGGATGTCCTCTGCAAACGCCGAATAACTCCTCTTCATGGTTGCAAAAGAAGGAAAAGAGCTTGAAATTGGGGAGCAGAAGATGCCAGGGAATTAGCTGCTGGATTAGCCCCCCTAACCCCTTATTTATAGAGTCTAAATAGTTAGAAACCTACTATAATCCCGAAACTAGGTGTTAGGATAAGATTAGAAGAGGTTTAGGAGTCCTAGTGTTAGTCTAGATGTCTTAGGATAAGGGTGAACTCTGGTTTCCTGGTCTTTCCGAGCTCTGTCCGAGTCGCGACGCCGCGATCTGATGCGACCAGGTCGCGACAGGGCGCTGCGACGCGACATTGTCGCGGTCATCCAGGATGTCGCCTCTCTACCCGAAGGTTTGTTTTCATCTCTGAGCTGTGTATATATGTTGTTTGATTATTTATAATTGTTGTGCTTGTTATCTCATTGTGTTTGTTTCTTACCCAAAAAAAAAATCAGAAATTCAGAAAATCAAAAAAGGGGACTTCGTCACAGGTAAGTCAGGTATTGTATTTCTTCCCCATTCCCTGCATTACTATATGATATCCTATCTATTATATCATTTCAAGGACCAGCTGGTTCTCAATGTGTTCTGGGATTTGAGTTCCCCTTTACCAAAAACAGTGATGATCTAGGCGCACATTGTTAATCGTCGGACAGGCCGCTGAGTTGCTTAAGTTCGGGGACGATGGATTCAGGCCTGCACTACAGTTGTAGGTAGTCTCTTGACCCATTCTTATTTGGCTTAGTAATATTATCCTTGATATATTTTCTATTTTCCCCTTTTCTTTGCATTCGTTTTGATGATTTCTTTTATTTTTAGCCCAGCTTGCATCATGTAGGACCTTGAGCTTTCCTAACTCATTCATGACTATTGATGTGCCCTTGTTGAGTGCCCAATCATTCTTCATGTTCCAAAATAAGAAATCTCTGACCACGTGGATTGCATAATTCCCTGACCTCGTGGAGTGTCCGAGCTGCAGGATGGTTCTGATTGTGGGCCCTCGACCTTGTGGAAGTCTGAGGTGGCCGTGCCTGTGGTAAGACAGTGCATCTCATGTGGTTGCTCGGTGTCTCTTGTGGTGACACCTGGTTGTTCCTTCCCGACCTCGTGGAGGTCCGGGATGTTGGTGCTTGTGTTGTGAGACTCTGGTCTCACGTGGTTGCTCCGGTGTTCTGTGAGCTTCTTTGTCTCAGCGGGTGTGTGCCGAGGGTTGCTTCCGCATTGTGTTTGACTCCGCTGGTTCTGCGGGAGTCGTGTTGGGCCCGACTCTGGTTGTGGATCGTGGCATCTCTCTGTTCCGCTGCTTTGTAGCTCTCTGCAATAGGTGTTTCCCGCTTTACTGCTTTGTAGAGTAGTTTTGCTTCTGCTTTGTTGGAGTTCCTGCTATTCTAGCTGGTAAGGGATTGGTTATCCCTACTGAGCCTTGTTCGCGAGACTCACCCCCCTACTCTCTTCAGTTAGGGACTCGCTGTCGCAGGAGTTTGTTGCCGGACGGTCGTGGTGGCGGTTTGTTGCACCGTGCGTTGCCAGCAGTGTGAGTTGTAAGCGTGAGCGCTTGTAGTGGGAGTTGAGAGTGGCCTTTTTGCAAGTCCTCGGGGGGCTACGCCTTCTTGTTGTACCTGTACTTTTATTTGGGACATGTTGTACTTAATTTCTTTAATAATGTACAGTCTTTCTTGTTATAGTTATTTGAATTCATTGCTTATCTCACTAGACTAAATTCTAACCCTTCCGGGTCTTCGGATCCGTGGGTGGCGGCACCACCTTCGGGGTCCCTGGTGGGGGTCCAGGAGGTCGGGTCGTTACAGACGCTGATGCTTCCTCCCTGCTATTCCGGCCTGCGACTCGGCAACTGCTGCCCCTGTAACTGGAGCTACCACAGAGCTTTAATCGGTGGTTTTGTAACTTATCTTTTTGGCTGTCAAGCCGACTTTACAATATTCCGGGCAGCAATTCTACGTTTTTTGCACTCCAAATTTGAAACTCTTTAACCTTGGCCAACCTCGTTTCTAAAATTGCGTTAATTACGAGTTGAGTGTTGAGACGACCTCGCTTACGAATTGATTTCCGAAGCGACCTCGTTCACGAATTTAGAGTGGCGAAGCGACCTCGTCTATGAATTTAGAGTGCCGAAGCGTCCTCGCTCATGAATTTAGAGTGCCGAAGCAACCTCGTCTACGAATTTTGAGTGCCGAAGCGACCTCGTCTACAAATTTAGAGTGCCGAAGCAACCTCGTTCACGACTTTAGAGTGCCGAAGCGACCTCGTCTATGAATTTAGAGTGCCGAAGCGACCTTGTTCACAAATTTAGAGCGTCGAAGCGACCTCGTCTACGAATTTAGAGTGCCGAAGTGACCTTGTCTACGAATGTAGAGTGCCGAATGTAGACACCCGGTTATGACTAATGGGTTGAACCACTTTTCTTATTATCTTAGTGGGCCCCTAATTGGTCACTCACCTTGAGCCCATCATTAGCCTTGTTTTGAGCCTATTAAACCTTTAAAATGCCTTAAAATCCCGCACATTATCACATTGAGAGAGTCCTTGGGGCATAATAACTCTTCTCCTTTCATTGTGGTTAGCTGATAATTCCTGATAATTTGATTTTATAGTCGCGACGCATCGTGGCACCGCGTCTCTGAGTCGCGTCAGTATAGGCTGCTGCGACAAGCCATGCATATCTATACACGTGGGCATACTGTCGCGATGCCCCGCTCTGTCACGTCTCCATGTCGCGGTCCTACGATACGCCGCGACAGCAGCTGCGCATGCAGGCCTCCGCAACCACCTCCTATTTATCCTCCCATGGCTTTATCTTTATCCCTAGGGATTATCTCCACCCCTTGGGGTGAGATTTCGGCCCTAGGGACTCTTGTGAGGATCCTTAAGGACTCTCCATCCGGTTTTAATAGGTTTTTATCTCCCATTTTAATTTCTAAACCATTTTTTAAGAGATAATATCACTTATTCTCATCCCAAGCTCTATATAAGCAAGGCCCCTCCTCAAGGACGAGGAGAGCCTGATTACCACCCCGAAGGGCTGCCGAAATTTCCTCTCACTCGTACTTAGCACCGCAGCCACTCATTTTGACCATTTCCCTTGACCTTCCACTCCACAAAGCCACTCTTTTCACCATTAATGGAGCACAGAACGTGAAGAGGGCGACCCCGACGATCTCCTGGAGCTCTTGCACATCCTTGGAGCTGTACCCACGCCAGGGAGTCGCCCCAATGTGGCTCATTTTCTTCTCCCTTCCCTCCTCTTACTTCTACATGCATTTTTTTTGTTATTTTTAGATAGAGCACTTTCATTGTCTACCCACGTTTTCCCACACCCATAGGGGTTCAAAACCACCCTAGGTGCGTTCCCACCATGATCTCCCATTTCCCTCCATTTTTTAGAGTAGATACTATGCTTAACACATTCTAATAGGGTATTTTCTTTGTGATTTTCTTTCATTGGCAGGCAAGCAAGAGAAGTCCACAAGGAGCTCTGGTTCTCCGGCCGGCTGGAGGATGAGAAGAAGGTCCCTACTCCAATTCTCCCGCATTCAGAGAACGCGACGACGATGGGAGACGCGACCACGGACGCGTCAGTGTATGCTGGCACGACACCAGTCTATCGCGGCGCCCATGGCGACCGCGACACCAGGTCCGTTTTTGTTATCTTTCCTTTTCCTAGTTTAAGCCAGCCACTATTTCATTTTTATTCTTGGGCGACTTGCTAGGTGGCGATCACATCCATGTTCTCATGCTACTAGTTTTAGTATTCATGTTTGTGTCGAGGGGTGTCCAATCCCTGTGATTACACCGAAGTGACGTCGTTCATGAATTTAGAGTGCCGAAGTGACCTCGTCTACGAATGTAGAGTACCGCAGCGACCTCGTTCATGAATTTAGAGTCCCGAAGCGACCTCATTCACGAATTTAGGACTCTTAATAGACATATCTTCATTGATATTTCAACAAAATAACATCGTAGATGCTCGACATTCCATGTCCTCCGAATAGCCGATCCGCTCAAGTTTGCTAGTCGGTAGGCTCCATGACCGAGATCCTCAACCACGCAGTATGGGCCTTTCCAATTAGGGGAGAGTTTACTTCCAGTCGACTTGGGGTCTGAGATGGCGAGTTTTCGCAAGACGAGGCTTCCGACGCTGAAGTGTCGAGGCCTGATACTTGCGTCGAATCTCCGCTTCATTTTCCGTCGCTCTTTAATCAGATCTAGCTCGGAATGTAGCGAGCGGTCGTTGTCCTCGCGTTCGAAGCTCAGAACTCTCCCTGAAGGCACAAGCAGTTCTACAGGGGTTACTGCCTCCACCCTGAAGGCAAGTGCGAAGGGAGATTCCCGATTTACTTCTTGGGGTGTCTCCTGGTAAACCTAGAGCACATGGGAGAGCTGCTCGGCCCATCGGCCCTTATGGTCGTCTAGCCTCCTCTTTAACCTGTCAAGAAGTGTCCAGTTGGTCACCTCAGCCTGCCCATTGGACTGGGGATGAGCAACTGAGGTGAATCAATGGTCGATGCCAAGCTCCTCGCAATTTCGATGGAATCTGGCATTATCAAATTGCTTGCCGTTGTCAGTGACAATCGTCTTTGGTTGGCCGAACCGGCAGATGATATTATTCTAGATGAACTCCCAAGTGGCGTCAGTTATTTTTGCCAACGGCTCGACTTCGACCCACTTGGTGAAGTAGTCGACCCCGACGATGACAAACTTCTGTTGCCCCGAAGTCGGCAGAAATGGGCTGAGAATATCCACTCCCCACTGGGCGAAAGGCCACGAGGCCATTAGCGGAGTAAGGCCCGAGGGTGGTTTCCGGTCTATTCTCCAGAAGAGTTGACATTACCGACATCTTCTAACATAGCCTTCGACATCCTTTAGCATGGTCGGCCACCAATGACCGAGGTTCTGTATGACTTCGCATGTGCCTTCATGCACCTCTTGAATGATTTCCCTGGCCTGACCTGGGTTTACACATCGCAGGTGCGGGTAACTGAAGCCTTTTTTTGTAGAGGGTGTCGTTGATCGTGAAAAATCTTGGGGCTTGTCTCTTTGTCTTCATTACTTTGCCTCGGTCCTCCGGGAGCCGCTCGTCCCAGATGAACTCCACAATTAGAGTCATCCACATCAGCTCGGCCTCGGCGCACATGACTTTTTCCACAGACCCCACAGAAGGCTCGCGAAGCTCTTCTACGAGTATCGAGGACTCCGGGTGATCTTCAGAGGTGGCCGTGTACTTGGACAATGCGTCGGATTGGGAGTTCTCGGCCCTAGGGATCTTTAGCAGCTCTGTTGACTCGAAATCGCCCATCATTCTTGAGACCTCGGTCATGTACGATGCGAGCTTTTCTTCTGTTGCTTCGAAATCCTTTGAAACTTGGTTGCCGACTAACTGGGAGTCGTTGTAGACGAGGACTCGTGTCACTCCCAACGATCTCGCCATTCTTAGCCCTGAAATGACAGCCTCGTACTCAGCTACATTAGTGGAAGCAGAGAATCCGAACCGAATCGCGTACCTTAGGATGAGGCCATCGGGAGAATATAGGACGACACCAGCCCCGCTGCCTTGAGAGTTGGATGCCCTGTCCACATAAACCTTCCACCTTCCGACGATTTCCTCTGATTCGGGCGACCTCGTTGTTCCTTCAGAAATGAAGTCAGTGAGGGCTTGAGCTTTGATGGCGACCCGAGGCTTGTAAGTGATGTCAAACTCACCGAGCTCAATAGCTGTAACACCTCGGAAATTCAGTAATTGGAAAAATAGAAATAAATTGAAAACGATAAATTCAATATTAGTGAAATAACAAAAACGTACGTGCCATTATCGTACATACAAAAATGTATTAGAAAATTCCAAAAAATCATAGTTCAACTCTAAATAATACCCCCTAATGACCCACGAAAAAATTCGTGCCAAAGAAAATTCAGTGATTTAAAAATTGTAAATAAATAGAAATAAATAATGTCTGTATTATCGGAATTAGGGTAAAACTTGAGGCAATTACTCGCACATAGCAACTAAATTTCGTGCCTAGCCATACTAGAGAGTTCCCTAAAGCCTCTCACCCCCTAATGGGGTGAGAATTCTTCAAAACAAGGAAGGTGAAAGGCCAAAACCACAACCTTTCTTTCCTACATCCAATGAGACTTCTAAAAACCCAAGATGCTTAAATACTTGTCATGAAACCCTAGGGGATGAGTTCACCTAGTGTTGTGATCGTGGTTAGCTGTTCTTGAGCACTAGAAGTGGAGGAAATCTCCCCAACTCAGAGCTTTTTTCTCTGTTGCGTTCTGCATTGATCTGTGCAGAGTGCTCTCCTTGGAGTCGACCAAATGTAAGCCAAACCTAAACCAAACCGTGCAAGACTTATACCCCTGGAAAAAGGGTCAAGTCTAGCTTCTAAGTGTTTTCCTCCAAGCGGTCTGAACGAGGGTGTTTCTGGTGGGAGAGAATTCTTCAACCCAACGGTAGGTGATCTTGGGCCAAATCTAAATAAATCCTATATCAATGTGATCTAGCTAATTTCATGTGCAAGTGATTTTGTAAATTTTCATTGAGTACATCTTGAGTATTAAGTGTTTTCCCTAAGTCGCGCATGTATAGGGATTTTTGCATTCTTCATGCGTTTCATGCAAACGAAGGTCGATTTGGGTAAAATCCAAAACATGAATCTTCTTCTAATTGATGTACCCTACAAGTTTCATGTTCACCATTTTGACCCAAGTGCTCTAGATAGTGAGTTATAAGTATTGCATGAGGATCATTGCCTGTTTCCAGCGTTTTCGGTTTGAAGCTTGAATCGCGACCGAGCCAAGCGACGCGATTCCATCGCCTAGTATCGCATCGGTCTTGACCGTCGCGATTCACTAAAAGGCGACCGACCATTCCGTCATGTTTTCATGTCTGACCGGTCAATCGCATGCATAGAACTATGCGCTGCATGGTTTTCAGTGCCTGTATGAATCGCGACGTGAACCCCCGTCGCGATTTGGCCAATTTTCCCACTCAAGGTTTTTGTCTATTTTTATATTATTATTTTTAATGCATTTCATGAACGCGACGGGGTAACCCATCATAATTCAAGAATAAAGGCGACGACATAGGCCATCGCGATTTGAATTCTTTATAGTTTAGTCATGTCTCGACTGTGGACTGCGTTATGAAATGCGTCGACTGTGTACGACGCGGATCTAAAGGCCTACCCGAGACCTATTTTTACAGTGTTTAACGTTAGTGTTGCAGGATATGTTCTTAAGATGCATTGTGTAGTCTGTCTAATGTCCTAAAACCAATCAACCCATTTGAAAACTATAAAGACATGAATACGATTATTAAGTACAATATGAATTGATTGATCTATATTCATTTGATTATCATCTTGTGATCTAGCTTGATGTGAAATTGTCATAATCCGAATGTCATATGAATATGTGGAGAATACATGTTAGAGTGGACTTGTTTAGTTTAAGAGCTTTCTATTATGTTACTTGTTTATTGCGTATGGACTTTCCTTATTTATAAGCTTTCTGATGTTTCCATAATTGGCTCATCCATTCCATAGATGACTAGGAAACTTCTGTGACACGACACTACACGTTTGCACGATTAGGCACACCTCTCTTAGGGAATTGGTAGCTCTCTGCTAGTCATTCCGTATTGGCAAACTAGTGATATTTTCCTTAAGACCTCCTTAAGTCTCCGTACTCTATGGATTCCCTCATAGAGACCGAGCTGGTTGTACCATGAAGTACCCTGGAGATAGAGAGCACTTGTACCGTATACGATATGTCATTAGTCATCCTCTTGTCAAGATATTAAAGAATTATGAAACATAAGATATGTCGTTATGCTGTCCAAATAATCTCTTGAGCTATTGTCATACCTTGACTCTATGAATGACCATGTCCTTATTACAATGAGCTTGTTATTGGGAATTCGTGGCCGTAATGTGTATATGTTTGATCGACACAACGTGGGACTTCGGTCCATTTGACTAATGCTTGTGCAATAGGGGCCTTGTCTGCTCGTGGAGAGAAGCGCCCCAATGTACTTATTAACCGCGAGAGTGTGGACTTGTGGTGCATGGCATGGCACTGGAATGTATGCAAGATTTATGTGAATGTGCCTTCGTTTGATATGATATAATAAGTTTGATATGATACGTATGATCACGTGAATATGTGATATCTGTGTGAATATGGCCAATTCTTGGTTATGTGATCTGAACTCATTCTTGAAATCCTTGTGATACAATTCTATTCTTGAATTACCTGTCCTTTGTATATGAAGATCAGTATTTGTTTCGTTATGATATTTGTTCTATTCTGCCATTCGACTTGTTAGAAATGCATGCATTGTCATCATGTTCATATTCAGATCTTGCTTATTTAAAATGTTAATCATGTATATTAGTGCCCGCACATTGAGATGTAAATCCTACTGGGCTAGTTTGCTCACCCTATCATCCTGTGCTTTTCAGGTAGTGATAAGGATCCAGTGGACTCCGATGCGACAGGGCATGAGTGAAGAGCACCCGTCATATGAGGAGTTGAAAGATTAGGAATAGATATTTGAGTAGTTTATGTAATAGTGAAACATTTTCATGGAGTTTATATTTAAATAATGGACCCTTTAGTTGGTTCCCCTGATGTACGGTTTTAATTAGTGAATGGAATGAAATGAAGATTATTTTAGGTGTCATTATTACTATCTTATGTATGTTGTTATATTTAATTGTGACTCTGCGTTACTCAACTGTGATACTTATGTTCGTATCATTCACGCATCCCGATATTTATTCCATTGCTAAATGTCGAGGCGTGACAGTTGATATCAGAGCCTAGGCTTTCCCTTAAGTTCTAGGCAAACAGGAAGTTGTTAGGCATAGTCAAAACTAAACCCAGGTGTCGACTTGTCAAAAAAATCAACTGTGAGATTGGAGTAGAAACATGGGCTAAGTCACCTAGTTAGAATTAAGATGTGATAAAGTGGACATCTAATGAACATAACGTGGTTGTCTTGAAGGATTGCAATGGCCGCTGCACGTGAGAGAGATTTGCAACGGACAATCAACACACTGACCTGGGCATTACTTCAAGCCACTCAGGGTAGAGCTGAAACTCAGGGAGTTCTCTAAAGGAACTTCTAGAGCATGAACCCACCTAGGTTCGGGGGTAGCACTGACCCGGACGAAGCTGAGCACTAGCTCAAGGAAGTTGAACTTGCGTTCCGTGTGGTGGGATGCACCGACGAGAACAAGGTTACTCTAGCTACTTATCAGCTAGAGCGAGAAGCACGTACATGGTGTGAGTCCATTGAAGCTACACTAGGAGATGCCCAGGCAACATGTGAACAGTTTAAGGAGTACTTCAACAACAAGTACTTCTCTGATAGGGTACAAGAACTGAAGGCGGCGGATTCGCCAATCTGAAGCAACGGAGTCTGTCTGTAGCTGAATACGAGGCCCAGTTCTCTAAGCTAGCTCGTTATGCCCGACACTTGGTCCAAACCGAGCGGTTGAAGGCCAAGAGATTTATAAGCGGTCTAAGGCCACAATACAATACACAATTGAGACCGATGGATCTGCAAACCTATCCTAAAATGGTTAGAAAGGACTTACTGCATGAAGACTCTCTAGCTATAGCAGAAACCATTAAGAGCAGCATAGTGAGCAAGGGAGTATTCAACACCACTAGAACCCCTCACTCCAACAACAATGAAAACAAGAGACCAAATGAGGGAAGCAGCGCAAGTAAAGATAAGAAGATCAAGGTGGAAGAGGAACTAAAGATAGAGTATTGTAAATTCTATGATAAGCCAGGACATCAAGAGGATGCGTGTTGGAAGAAAATGGGCGCTTGTCGGCGATGTGAGAGTCATGACCACCGCATTCCCAACTGTCCCCTGCTAAAGGATCAGATGAAAGGGAAACAAGGAGTGCCGAAGCGTCAAGGGAATCTCAATGCCGTGGTCCAAGCAGGACTCCCTACAGGAGGAGGTATGATGGAATATGTCATCTTTGTTGAACCTTTAGATCAGTCTTATGATAATCGTCTTGCTGGTACATCAATCTTAAGTAGAAGAGATGATCGGAGGTTAGACAAACCGTATAAAAAAAAAAAAAAAAAACTGGCTCCCAATGATAGCTAAATGAATAGATAGAACTCTACCCACTACAGGTGCGGTGTTTGTAGGTTATACGGTGATCCAAGGAATTAAACCAAATTAGGAAGCCCAATTACTTGGTTCACTTGACTACACTTATGAATTTGGAGACCAAATTCTTTTAAGTGGGGGAGGATGTAACACCCCGGAAATTTAGTAATTGGAAAAATAGAAATAAATTGAAAACGATAAATTCAATATTAATGAAATAGCAAAAATGTACGTGCCATTATCGTACATACAAAAACCCATTAGAAAATGCCACAAAAATCATAGTTCAACTCTAAATAATACCCCCTAATGATCCACGAAGAAATTTGTGCCAAGGAAAATTCAGTGATTTAAAAATTATAAATAAATGGAAATAAATAATTTCTGTATTATCGGAATGGTAGAACATACGTATCACTTTCGTACGTGCAAGAACACATCGAACAATTCTGTAAAAATTAAAAATCAACCTCAAACATTATTCCTAAGTGTTTTACGAAGAAATTCGTGCAACGAAAAATCCGATTGGCCAAGTGTACGTCACAATGTGACTAATTATCCAAATTAGGAAACTAACTCGGAAAAACGTTAACACGAAAATATTACATGATCATAAATTAAATAAACATGTTGAAGAGACTTCCAACATCATGTATTGATGACCCATTATCATAATTGGGCCAATGAATCACTTTTGACCCAAGAATAAAATGGAGCAAGAAAAATACCCAGAAATCCGTAACCCTAATTAAGCTGAAATTAGAAAGAGGCAATTAGGGTAAAACATGAGACAATTACTCGCACATAGAAACTACATTTCGTGCCTAGCCATACTAGAAAGTTTCCTAAAGCCTCTCACACCCTAATGGGGTGAGAAATCATCAAAACAAGGAAGGTGAAAGGTCAAAACCGCAACATTTTATTCCTACACCCAATGGGACTTATAAAAACCCTAGATGCTTAAATACTTGTCATGAAACCCTAGGGGATGAGTTTATCTAGTGTTGAGGTTGTGGTTAGCTGTTCTTGAGCACTAGAAGTGTGACGGCCCTCATTATACCGGTACGGTTATATCAACCCACGTCGGTATAGCGAGAGTCCTCACAGTGGGACATTTACCCAAACGATACAAACAGCTGA
Organism: Colocasia esculenta; assembly: GCA_014218235.1. Classification (NCBI taxonomy): domain Eukaryota; kingdom Viridiplantae; phylum Streptophyta; class Magnoliopsida; order Alismatales; family Araceae; genus Colocasia; species Colocasia esculenta. Next base: position 85,380,243 of record CM024760.1, read on the forward strand.
GATACACGCGAATATACAACAGAGTAGCGGAAGTAAAAGACAACTGTCTTCATTCATTCATTCATCCACATTTAACATACATGAAATTTGCAATTAACATTAAAGAACTTAAAGTTCACATAATTTAAATTGCTGAAACTAAGTACACAATGTCCACACTTATACAATATTCTCATGATTTCTAATACAATGTCACTTTTACATACTATGAAAATCACAAAAGGGTACGCCTACTCCAACAATCTAAACTCCGCGCTCGAAGTCCGTCTCTACCGTCTCCTCCACGAGAGTCTCATCACCGTCTATACCTGTACGCCGAAGCAAGTAGTGAGTCTTAAAGACTCAGCAAGCAACACTACTCATAACATACACGTATAAGTCATAGCGGTTTCTACATGCACATTCACAAATTCCATCATATGACATGCTAGTCATTTGAAAGTTGCAACCTATCATGAAAGTTCTACAACTTAATACATGGATCATGCTTTCAGATTTCTAAGAATAAAACTTACCTATCACATGCTCTCTATTCAATTTACTCGAGAAATTTTGCCTTTAAGGAACCAAGACATAAGAGCTACTAACATGAACACTGTGCATATATGAAGGGAAAACACAACTAGCATGGATTTCACATGTTCCTAAGCACATACATAGACATTTTCACATGCTTTAAGTTGCTGGATTCACATGGTTTAATGGTTGTAAACCTACACATGAGAGCTACAATGTTGTTTAAAACATACCATGTGAACAACCAATCATGGTATTCTGTACACGTGCTCATCAATTATCCCTAACATGGATTCTAGACATTTTCGCACATATAAACATGATGATAACAACATGAAACTACTGATTTCACATGGTTTCATATTTGTCTCACATGAAATTTCAAAGTCATATTCTCACATTTTTAGTTCACATTTTCTTTACACAAGTTTCCAATTCACATGGTTGCACTTTGCACATACACATTTCACATGGTGCACTTACACATTAACACATGAACACGTACACATTACACATTACACATTCACATTTTAGGTGCCGTGACACATAGTCCAAACCACTAAAGAAGGACATATACACATCACATTACACATAGACGCCATCTAGGCATTACAATGGCGACTCTTGGACTGCGCAGACCGGGAGAACAAGTCTCCACCCTAACCAGTGATACTTGTCCACCTCCAGGATTTCCCCCTAATGCCCTTAGGGTCACTTACACACTGAACTTTCTCAGGGGGACTTTTCCCTGATACAGTTCCACTGCCCTCTGTGGAAGCAATGTCACACTTGGCACAATTTACACATTTACACATTTTACCGATTTACACATGGTTTTACACATATCACTTTTCATCACATTCACTTTCTCACTCACATGCATATCTCTGTTTTCCTGACATGACACTACAGATTTCAGGAGTTTAACACACAGTAAATTTACCAATCAGGTTGGATTTAACGATATCTAATCACTTTACGATGACATGCATAAGTTTTTACATTTCTCATGGAAAAATGCATAACTCCTTATATGCTGGTCCAAATGACCTGGAAATTTAACCACATGCTATTTTCTGGTTCAAGATCATACATTCAATTTTTCAGATTTTTCTGAGCTAAATAGAATTTACAGAAAATCAAATACCTATTTAGCATGCTATTCATAATTTAAGTTGACATGGAGCTTAACACCATCACACATTTTTGCCACTTACTGTCTGAACAGAGACTACTATTATATGCATGATCTGACAAAACCTAGGGCACTCAAACTAGTCCTAATCATAAAACATGGATTGGCAAGAATATCAACAAATCATGCTCACAAATTCATGGGATACAATTTTCTAACATTCACCACCACACATCACACTCATCGACACACCACATTTAACAGTACACATAGTGTATAGGGTTACCATATATCCTCATCACGGAAACCATACCGAAAATAGTTGTATAGGAAGGGCAGAACAGGTCACTATTCTGTCCAGAGGAACTTGGCGGCGGTCTCTGGCCGCTGACTCAGTGTCAGCGGCATGGTCGATGGACGCCAATCATAATCTCAGTGTCCAGTGACCTTGTCGTCGATTTAGGTCTGTGCAGAAACACAAACCTGAGCTCCCAAGATTGGGTGAATGTGAGGGTCTAGGACTCGAGGAAAAATGTACAAAAATTGTAGAATCGACCTAGACACATACGGGGACATTATGGTTAGCTCACTTGCCTTTTAGAAATTTCTTCAACGGATCAAAGTGCTCGGAGAAGCCCTCCTTGGGCAGTCCCAAGAAGGTGCAACTGTCCTCCAAGATCTTCTTCCTCCGGGCTCCTGAATGGTCTCCACAGCAAGGAAATGTCGGGGAAGCCTCCTCGTTTGCTCCAGCTATCCTCTTGTCGTGGAAGATGGCCGGATCTAGCTCCAGGAAGTCGGATATTTGGGTGCAAAGAGTGGGTTTTCTCACAGCTCAGAAACTAGGGTTTTTCTCCTGGTTTCTCTCTTGCAAAGGTGAAGAGAGGGGTAGGAGAAGGCAGATCCGGGTTCAGACATATGGGGAGGCCTCTCTCCCACTCACAGGGTGACAAGACAGCTCTCAGAGCCGTTGAGGACAGCTCCCCAATGGGTGAGCTCCCTTGTTCCCAGAATTTTTGGCTCTGCAACGCATGCAGGTCAGAGAAATAGGCGTCCATATCGTTAGACGCCAGGATTAGTGTTGGCGTCCATGTCTGGACGCTAACACCACCTCAACGGCTAGGGGTTGACGCCAAGGTGGACTTCGGCTAGAAGTCTAAAATATGCAGAAAACCATGCATACCATGCATATATACATGCAATATGTATATGGTAGTGTATCCATACTATCACCATTCAATACATGCATTATTTACATCTAGTATAACACATGCACACGTAATTGTACTAATTAATACGTACGTAAATATGTATATACATACACAAGCACAAATATACACCCACAAATAAATAATGCGACGGAAATTTGAGGGCCTTATACCCTCTCCCCCTTAAAGAAACTTCGTCCTCGAAGTTAGAACGACACTACTCAAACAAAAGGGGATACTTCTTCTTCATCGCATCCTCAAGCTCCCAAGTAGCCTCCTCGCGTGAGAAGTTCCGCCATAGGACCTTCACCGACGCAATACTCTTGTTCCGGAGATGCTGAACCTTCCGGTCAAGAATAGCTACTGGTTGCTCGACATACGAAAGATCTGACTGGATCTCCACTGGCTTATGACTAATCACATGAGACGGATCTCGGACATACTTCCTGAGCATAGATACGTGGAATACAGGGTGAACGCTAGCCAAAGCTGGGGGTAATGCTAGCTCATATGCCACGCTGCCCAAACGTCTGAGAATCTCATATGGGCCAATGAATCTAGGGCTTAGCTTGCTATGCCTGCCAAATCTAACGACGCCACGAGTAGGCGATATCTTCAAGAAGACATGATCGCCAACCTCGAACTCCAAATCCTTTCTCCTGTTGTCGGCATAACTCTTCTGCCTATCCTGTGCCGCAACAAGCCTCTTCCTGATAAGCTGAATCTTATCCGAAGTTTCCTGAACTAACTCCGGTCCGATCAACTGCCTATCACCAGTCTCCTCCCAACACAACGGAGATCTGCAGGGCCTACCATACAACGCCTCGAATAGAGCCATACCAATACTCGCATGAAAGCTGTTGTTGTTTGCGAACTCCACAAGAGGTAAATGACGCTCCCAATCATCCTTCCAATCCAAAACACACGCTCTCAACATATCCTCGAGCGTCTGGATAGTCCTCTCAGACTGTCCATCAGTCTGGGGATGAAACGCCGAACTGAGCATCAACTCCGAACCTAACGCATCCTGAAGACCCTTCCACATCCTCGAAGTGAATCTCGGATCTCGATCCGAAACAATCGACTTTGGCACACCATGCAATCTAATGATACCACTAACGTACAATCTAGCTAAACTCTCTACTGACTGCTTCTTCTTCATAGGCAAGAAATGAGCAGTCTTCGAGAATCTATCTACAACTACCCAAATCGAGTCATTGCCCCTTCTAGATTGAGGCAAACCCGAGACGAAATCCATAGTGACAGCTTCCCACTTCCATACTGGGATATCCATCCTCTGCATAAGGCCGGATGGTCGCTGTCGCTCGGCCTTCACTTGTCGACACACTAGACATCTAGACACATAATCCGCAATATCCTTCTTCATGCCGAACCACCAAAATGATCTCTTCAGGTCTTGATACATCTTAGTGTTACCCGGATGAATAGAGAATCGCGATCTATGAGCCTCTGCTAACACATGCTCACGGATATCTACCAAATCAGGGACACAAACACGGTGCTGAAATCTAATCACACCGTCCTCATCACGAGCAATGCCCGCCTTACCCAATAACTCTAAGAGTCTAGGGTCGGCTTCCTGTTGCTCGATCACCTCATCCAAGACTGAGGATCTAAGGGATAGCTGAGCTACAAAAGCCTGACACAGCGATGGCTCTAACTTGGTCATAGAGCACGCTGCATCCTCCAACATCTTCCAATCCTGCTGGAGCGAAGACCTCTTTATACTAAGAGCATCCGCTACGACATTCGCCTTTCCAGGGTAATACCGAAGGTCAAAGTCATAGTCCTTCAAGAACTCAATCCATCTTCTCTGCCTCAGGTTTAATTCCTTTTGGGAGAAAAGATACTTCAAGCTCTTGTGGTCAGTAAACACCTCAAATCTGACACCATAAAGATAGTGCCTCCAGATCTTTAGTGCATGAACCACTGCTGCGAGCTCCAAGTCATGAGTCGGATAGTTCTTCTCATGCTCCTTTAATTGACGAGAAGCATAAGCCACTACCCTTTCTTGCTGCATGAGCACACAGCCTAAACCAATCTGAGACGCATCCGTATAAATGGCAAAGCCCTCTAGACCACGAGGCAATACCAATACTGAAGCAGAAGTAAGCTTAGTCTTCAATAGCTGGAAGCTACGCTCACATGTCTCAGACCATACGAATTTCTCACCCTTCCTGGTCAGCTTTGTCAAGGGGGCGGCGATGGATGAGAAACCCTCAATGAATTGCCGATAGTAACCAGCTAACCCAATAAAACTACGAATCTCTGAAGGGGTCTTGGGAACCTCCCAATCCATAACTGCCTGGACCTTCGCTGGATGAACTGCAACACTAGCGCCGGAGATAACATGCCCGAGGAAATGAACCTCGCGCAACCAAAAATCGCACTTGCTGAATTTAGCATACAGCTTGTGCTCACGAAGAACCTCTAACACTAACCTCAGATGCTGACGGTGCGTGGCCTCATCCGGAGAGTAGACCAACACATCGTCAATAAACACTACGACAAAGCTATCTAAGTAAGCCTAAACACCCGGTTCATGAGATCCATGAACGCTGCAGGGGCATTGGTCAATCCGAAAGGAAGGACCAAGAACTCATAATGTCCATAACGGGTTCTGAACGCCGTCTTGGACACATCCTCACTCCGAATCCTCAACTGATGATAACCAGATCGCAAATCAATCTTAGAAAAGACTGATGCCTCACGCAACTGGTCAAACAAATCATCAATACGAGGTAAGGGATACTTGTTCTTCACAGTCACTTGGTTCAGCTTTCTGTAGTCAATACACAACCTAAGTGACCCGTCTTTCTTCTTGACGAATAATACAGGCGCGCCCCAAGGGTAAACACTAGGGCGAATAAATCCCTTATCAAGCAACTCCTGCAACTGCCTCCTCAACTCGGCTAACTCCGCAGGTGCCATCCGATATGGAGCCTTCGAGATAGGAGAGGTGCCCGGAAGCAACTCTATGGTAAACTCTATCTCTCTATCCGGTGGCAATCCAGACAACTCATCAGGAAAGACATCCGGAAAATCCTGCACTACCTCAATCTCCGCAAGAGTAAGTGACTCATCAGCCTCTGGCACTAACACCACGCTGGCAAGAAAAGCGTCACAACCCTTGTTCACCATGCGCATCGCCTTCATGGCAGAGATGACTAACTTTCCAGCTAAGTTCTTTGGCAAGGGATGAGAGAACTCGTCCTCACCAGGAATACGGAAAACAATCTTCTTCCGACGACAATCCACTAACGCATAGTGCTCCTCTAGCCAATCCAGACCAAGAATAGCATCATAGTCCTTCATCTTTAGCAAGAAGAAACACCCATCTAGGATTCTATCCTCAATGCACACAGGTAACGACGGAATGCACTTCCTAGTCGATACCGTACCCGCAGGGGTGTGCACAGACAAAGGGACCTCTAAATCCTCAGACTCTATGCCTGACTCTAGGGCTAACTTCCTAGCGAACCGCTCGGAAATGAACGAGTGAGTAGCACCCGTATCAAACAAAACCTGAGCGTGCACACCTAAAAGCAAAACCATACCTTCGGTGACATGCTCCGCCTGCTCGGCGTCCTCATGAGCTAAAGCAAACACTCGAGCTGGGGCTCGAGGCCTTCCTGGTCTTCCTGTAGCTGGCGCGGCTGCCGCTACTGCTGGGGCTGGCGCTCCACGCTGAGCTCCTTGCTGAAGTCTTGGGCAGTCTTTGATCTTGTGGTCGCTGCTCCCACACTTCAAGCATCTACCTGCTACCAACCAACACTCGGAACCACCATGTGTCTTCCCGCAATGGGGACACTCTTTCTTCACACCAGGGGAACGTACAGAAGGTACATGAGAGTTGCTGTCTGTCACGGATCGCTGCGGTGTCTGGTACACCGTTTTCTTCTTGTCTTGCCGCTGGAATGTCGCTGTTGGCCTCTTCTGCGAAGCCTTCTTTTCCTCCAGATATTGCTCCATCTCTCCCTCCTGCCTACAAGCAGCACTGAGGGCCTCGTCCAATGAGCGGTGGTCAAACGTCACGAGTCTCGTCCGCAGTGATGGCTTGAGTCCCATCACAAATTTCTTCATCTTCCTGCGCTCATCCTCTACGATATGCGGTGCATACTTAGAAAGTTCAGAAAATCTTGCCTCGTATTCCAGCACAGTCATGGAGCCTTGCGTCAGGGAGAGAAATTCCTGCTCCATCCTGTCCTGGATATGCTCTAGGACGAACTTGGCTCGAAAGAGCCTCACGAACACGTCCCACGCCACGTCTACTACTCCGTCCTCAAAGCGTGTACGTAGTAGGGAGGACCACCATACATCCGCTCTCTCCTGCAATACACCTTCATAAGCACCAACTAACAAATTCTAACTTAAGTAGAACATACAAACATACAAAATTAAAAGTCTACTTGTAGCATGTAGGTGGCTAATGTCACCTTATCCTCATCAGGGCACCTGATGGCTCGGAAGATTTTCTCTATCTCCCTTAACCAACTTTCTGCCATTAATGGATCACTCTCCCCCTTAAAAGAGGGTGGGGTCATCCTCTTGAATCGCTCCATGATGGAAGGTCCACCATGGTCCTGAGCTGGTGCCTGAGCCTGCTACATTAAACAATAAACAATATACGATAAACACAATATCATGCAATTTAAATAGAAAACTATTTAGTTGTTTCATTATTCTACCTGGGCCTCCAACTGTGCCTGGAGTGCTGCCTGGGTATGAGCCTGCGTCTGCATGGCTTGCACCAGACCTTGCATGAATACTCCGTAATCCACAGGCGGCGGTGAGGGAAGTACAGGGCCTCGCGGTGCCGGGGCCTGTTGATCCGCCTGCTCATCACGTCGCGGCTCGTCCTCACGGGCCGACGCTCCACCACGCCTACCTCTCGAAGCCATGGCTGTAATAAAGTTTCAGCCACCATTAAAGTTAGGTTACTAAGTTTTCTAACCATTTTCTTATCTATCTTTCATTTCTTATTAGTGTTTTCTGCACATGTGGACATACTTAGCATGCAATGGGGATGATGACTTAGGTATATTCATGTGCAATCTCAACCGGTTGCTCTGATACCAATCTCTGTGACGGCCCTCATTATACCGATACGGTTATACCAACCCACGTCGGTATAGCGAGAGTCCTCACAGTGGGACATTTACCCAAACGATACAAACAACTGAGATACACGCGAATATACAACAGAGTAGCGGAAGTAAAAGACAACTGTCTTCATTCATTCATTCATCCACATTTAACATACATGAAATTTGCAATTAACATTAAAGAACTTAAAGTTCACATAATTTAAATTGCTGAAACTAAGTACACAATGTCCACACTTATACAATATTCTCATGATTTCTAATACAATGTCACTTTTACATACTATGAAAATCACAAAAGGGTACGCCTGCTCCAACAATCTAAACTCTGCGCTCGGAGTCCGTCTCTACCATCTCCTCCACGAGAGTCTCGTCACCGTCTATACCTGTACGCCGAAGCAAGTAGTGAGTCTTAAAGACTCAGCAAGCAACACTACTCATAACATACACGTATAAGTCATAGCGGTTTCTACATGCACATTCACAAATTCCATCATATGACATGCTAGTCATTTGAAAGTTGCAACCTATCATGAAAGTTCTACAACTTAATACATGGATCATGCTTTCAGATTTCTAAGAATAAAACTTACCTATCACATGCTCTCTATTCAATTTACTCGAGAAATTTTGCCTTTAAGGAACCAAGACATAAGAGCTACTAACATGAACACTGTGCATATATGAAGGGAAAACACAACTAGCATGGATTTCACATGTTCCTAAGCACATACATAGACATTTTCACATGCTTTAAGTTGCTGGTTTCACATGGTTTAATGGTTGTAAACCTACACATGAGAGCTACAATGTTGTTTAAAACATACCATGTGAACAACCAATCATGGTATTCTGTACACGTGCTCATCAATTATCCCTAACATGGATTCTAGACATTTTCGCACATATAAACATGATGATAACAACATGAAACTACTGATTTCACATGGTTTCATATTTGTCTCACATGAAATTTCAAAGTCATATTCTCACATTTTTAGTTCACATTTTCTTTACACAAGTTTCCAATTCACATGGTTGCACTTTGCACATACACATTTCACATGGTGCACTTACACATTAACACATGAACACGTACACATTACACATTACACATTCACATTTTAGGTGCCGTGACACATAGTCCAAACCACCAAAGAAGGACATATACACATCACATTACACATAGACGCCATCTAGGCATTACAATGGCGACTCTTGGGCTGCGCAGACCGGGAGAACAAGTCTCCACCCTAACCAGTGGTACTTGTCCACCTCCAGGATTTCCCCCTAATGCCCTTAGGGTCACTTACACACTGAACTTTCTCAGGGGGACTTTTCTCTGATACAGTTCCACTGCCCTCTGTGGAAGCAATGTCACACTTGGCACAATTTACACATTTACACATTTTACCGATTTACACATGGTTTTACACATATCACTTTTCATCACATTCACTTTCTCACTCACATGCATATCTCTATTTTTCTGACATGACACTACAGATTTCAGGAGTTTAACACACAGTAAATTTACCAATCAGGTTGGATTTAACGATATCTAATCACTTTACGATGACATGCATAAGTTTTTACATTTCTCATGGAAAAGTGCATAACTCCTTATATACTGGTCCAAATGACCTGGAAATTGAACCACATGCTATTTTCAGGTTCAAGATCATACATTCAATTTTTCAGATTTTTCTGAGCTAAATAGAATTTACAGAAAATCAAATACCTATTTAGCATGCTATTCATAATTTAAGTTGACATGGAGCTTAACACCATCACACATTTTTGCCACTTACTGTCTGAACAGAGACTACTGTTATATGCATGATCTGACAAAACCTAGGGCACTCAGACTAGTCCTAATCATAAAACATGGATTGGCAAGATTATCAACAAATCATGCTCACAAATTCATGGGATACAATTTTCTAACATTCACCACCACACATCACACTCATCCACACACCACATTTAACAGTATACATAGGGTATAGGGTTACCATATATCCTCATCACGGAAACCATACCGAAAATAGTTGTATAGGAAGGGCAGAACAGGTCACTGTTCTGTCCAGAGGAACTTGGCGGCGGTCTCTGGCCGCTGACTCAGTGTCAGCGGCATGGTCGATGGACGCCAATCATAATCTCAGCGTCCAGTGACCTTGCCGTCGATTCAGGTCTGTGCAGAAACACAGACCCGAGCTCTCAAGATTGGGTGAATGTGAGGGTCTAGGACTCGAGGAAAAATGTACAAAAATTGTAGAATCGACCTAGACACATACGGGGACATTATGGTTAGGTCACTTGCCTTTTAGAAATTTCTCCAACGGAACAAAGTGCTCGGAGAAGCCCTCCTTAGGCAGTCCCAAGAAGGTGCAACTGTCCTCCAAGATCTTCTTCCTTCGGGCTCCTGGATGGTCTCCACAACAAGGAAATGTCGGTGAAGCCTCCTCCTTTGCTCCAGCTATCCTCTTGTCGTGGAAGATGGCCGGATCTAGCTCCAGGAAGTCGGATCTTTGGGTGCAAAGAGTGGGTTTTCTCACAGCTCAGAAACTAGGGTTTTTCTCCTGGTTTCTCTCTTGCAAAGGTGAAGAGAGGGGTGGGAGAAGGCAGATCCGGGTTCAGACATATGGGGAGGCCTCTCTCCCACTCACAGGGTGACAAGACAGCTCTCAGAGCCGTTGGGGACAGCTCCCCAATGGGTGAGCTCCCTTGTTCCCGGAATTTCTGGCTCTGCAACGCATGCAGGTCATAGAAATAGACATCCATATCGTTAGACGCCAGGATTAGTGTTGGCGTCCATGTCTGGACGCTGACACCACCTCAACGGCTAGGGGTTGACGCCAAGGTGGACTTTGGCCAGAAGTCTAAAATATGCAGAAAACCATGCATACCATGCATATATACATGCAATATGTATATGGTAGTGTATCCATACTATCACCATTCAATACATGCATTATTTACATCTAGTACAACACATGCACACGTAATTGTACTAATTAATACGTACGTAAATATGTATATACATACACAAGCACAAATATACACCTACAAATAAATAATGCGACGGAAATTTGATGGCCTTACAAGAAGTGGTGGAAATTTCCCCAACTCAGAGGCTTCTTCCCTGCTGCATTTTGCATCGATCTGTGCAGAGTGCTCTCCTTGGAGTCGACCAAAGGTAAGCTAAACCTAAACCAAACCGTGCAAGTCTTATACCCCTAGAAAGAGAGTCAAGTTTAGCTTCTAATGGCACTGGTTTGCCTATTTTTCATTCAGTAGATCGAGTATCTTAAGCGTTCTCCTCCAAGCGGTCTGAACGAGGGTGTTTCTCGAGGGTGAGAATTCTTCAACCCAAAAGGTAGGTGATCTTGGGCCAAATCTAAATAAATCCTATATCAATGTGTAGAGCATCGAGTCTACTTTCATGTGCAAGTAATTTTGTCAATTTTCATTGAGTACATCTTGAGTATTAAGCATTTTCCCTAAGTCGTGCATGTCTAGGGCTTTTTGCTTTCTTCATGCGTTTCATGCAAACCGAGGTCGATTTGGGTAAAATCCAAAACATGAATCTTCTTATAATTGATGTCCCCTATAAGTTTCATGTTCATAATTTTGACCCAAGTGCTCTAGATAGTGAGTTATAAGCATTGCATGAGGATCGCTGCCTGTTTCTTGTGTTTTCGGTTTGAAGCTTGAATCGCGACCGAGCCAGGCGACGCGATTCCATCGCATGGTGTTGCATCGGTCTTGACCGTCGGGATTCACTAAAAGGCAACAGACCATTCTGTTGTGTTTTCATGTCTGATCAGTCAACCGCATGCATGGAATTGTGCGCTGCATGATTTTCAGTGCCTGCATGAATCGCGACGTGAACCCCGTGGCGATTTGGCCAATTTTCCCACTCAAGGTTTTTGTCTATTTTTATATTATTACTTTGAACGCATTTCATGAACGTGACGGGGTAACCCGTCGCAATTCAAGAATAAAGGCGACGACATAGGCCGTCGCAATTCAAGAATAAAGGCGACGACATAGGCCGTCGCAATTCAAGAATAAAGGCGACAACATAGGCCGTCGCAATTTGAATTCTTTACAATTTAGTCATGTCTCGACTGTGCACTGTGTTATTAAATGCATCGAATGTGTACGAGGTGGATCTAAAGGCCTATCCGAGACCTATTTTTATAGTGTTTAACGTTAGTCTTGCAGGATATGTTCTTAAGATGCATTGTGTAGTCTGTCTATTGACCTAAAACCAATCAACCCATTTAAAAACTATAAAGACATGAATACGATTCTTAAGTACAATATGAATTGATTGATCTATATTCATTTGATTATCATCTTGTGATCTAGCTTGATGTGAAATTGTCATAATCAGAATGTGATATGAATCTGTGGAGAATACATGTTAGAGTGGACTTGTTTAGTTTAAGAGCTTTCTATTATGTTACTTGTTTATTGTGTATGGACTTTCCTTATTTATAAGCTTTCTGATGTTTCCATAATTGGTTCATACATGACTAGGAAGGTTTCATGACACGACACTACACGTTTGCATGATTAGGCACACCCCTCTTGGGGAATTGGGAGCTCTCTGCCGGTCATTCCTTATTGACAGACTAACGATCTTTTTCCTAAGACCTCCATAAGTCTCCGTACTCTATGGATTCCCTCATAGAGACCAAGCTGGTTGTACCATAAAGTACCCTAGAGATAGAGAGCACTAGTACCGTGTACAATATGCCATTAGTCATCCTCTTATCAAGATATTAAAGAATTATGAAACATAAGATACGGCTTTATATTGTCCAAATAGTCTCTTGAGCTATTGTCATACCTTGACTCTATGAATGATCATGTCCTTATTACAATGAGCTTGTTATTGGAAATCCGTGGCCATAATGTGTATATGTTTGATCGGCACAACGTGGGACTTCAGTCCATTTGACTAATGCCTGTGCAATAGGGGCCCTGTCTGGTCCTGAGGAGGAGTGCCCCAACGTACTTATTAACCATGGGAGTATGGACTTGTGGTGCGTGGCATGGCACTTGAATATGTGCAAGATTTGTGTGAATGTGCCTTCGTTTGATATGATATGATATATCTGATCACGTGAATATGTGATATCTGTGTGAATATGGCCAATTCTTGGTTATGTGATACGAACTCATTCTTGAAATCCTTGTGATACGATTCTATTCTTGAATTACCTGTCCTTTGTATATGAAGATCAGTATTTGTTTCATTATGATATTTGTTCTATTCTGCCATTCGACTTGTTAGAAATGCATGCATTGTCATCATGTTCATATTCAGATCCTACTTATTTAAAATGTTATTCATGTATATTAGTGCCCACACATTGAGATGTAAATCCTACTGGGCTAGTTTGCTCACCCTATCATCCTGACTTTTTCAGGTAGTGATGAGGATCCATTGGACTCCGATGCGACAGGGCATGAGTGAAGAGCACCCGTCATATGAGGAGTTGAAAGATTAGGAATAGATATTTGAGTAGTTTATATAATAGTGAAACATTTTCATGGAGTTTATATTTAAATAATGGACCCTTTAGTTGGTTCCACTGATGTACAGTTTTAATTAGTGAATGGAATGAAATGAAGAGTATTTTAGGTGGCATTATTACTATCTTAGGTATGTTGTTATATTTAATTGTGACTCTGCGTTACTCAACTATGATACTTATGTTCATATCGTTCACGTATCCCGATATTTATTCCATTGCTAAATGTTGAGGCGTGACAATTGATATCAGAGCCTAGGCTTTCCCTTAAGTTCTAGGCAAACAGGAAGTTGTTAGGCTTAGTCAAAACTAAACCCATGTGCTGACTTGTCAAAAAAATCAACTGTGAGATTGGGGTAGAAACATGGGCTAAGTCACCTAGTTAGAATTAAGATGTGATAAAGTGGACACCTAATGAACATAACGTGGTTGTCTTGAAGGATTGCAATGGCCGCTGCACGTGAGAGAGATTTGCAACGGACAGTCAACACACTGACCTGGGCATTACTTCAAGCCACTTAGGGTAGAGCTGAAACTCAGGGAGATCTCCACAGGAACTTCTAGAGCATGAACCCACCTATGTCCGGGGGTAGCACTGACTCGGACGAAGCTGAGCACTAGCTCAAGGAAGTTGAACGTGCGTTCCGTGTGGTGGGATGCACCGACGAGAACAAGGTTACTCTAGCTACTTATCAGCTAGAGCAAGAAGCACGTACCTGGTAGGAGTCCATTGAAGCTACACTAGGAGATGCCCATGCAACATGTGAACAGTTTAAGGAGTACTTCAACAACAAGTACTTCTCTGATAGGGTACAAGAACTGAAGGCGGCGGATTCGCCAATCTGAAGCAACGGAGTCTGTCTGTAGCTGAATACGAGGCCCAGTTCTCTAAGCTAGCCTCGTTATGCCCGACACTTGGTCCAAACCGAGCGGTTGAAGGCCAAGAGATTTATAAGCGGTCTAAGGCCACAATACAATACACAATTGAGACCGATGGATCTGCAAACCTATCCTAAAATGGTTAGAAGGACTTACTGCATGAAGACTCTCTAGCTATAGCAGAAACCATTAAGAGCGCATAGTGAGCAAGGGAGTATTCAACACCACTAGAACCCCTCACTCCAACAACAATGAAACAAGAGACCAAATGAGGAAGCAGCGCAAGTAAAGAAAGAAGATCAGGTGGAAGAGGAACCAAACATAGAGTATTGTAAATTCTGCGATAAGCCAGGACATCAAGAGGATGCATGTTGGAAGAAAATGGGCGCTTGCCGGCGATGTGGGAGTCATGACCACCGCATTCCCAACTGTCCCCTGCTAAAGGATCAGATCATAGGGAAACAAGGAGTGCCGAAGCGTCAAGGGAATCTCAATGTCGTGATCCAAGCAGGACTCCCTACAGGTGGAGGTATGATGGAATATGTCATCTTTGTTGAACCTTTAGATCAGTCTTATGATGATCGTCTTACTCGTACATCAATATTAAGTAGGAGAGATGATTGGAGGTTAGACAAACCGTATAAAAAACAAAAACAAAACTAGCTCCCAAGGATAGATAAATGAATAGATAGAACTCTACCCACTACAGGTGCGGTGTTTGTAGGTTTACGGTGATCCAAGGAATTAAACCAAATCAGGAAGCCCAATTACTTGGTTCACTTGACTACACTTATGAATTTGGGGACCAAATTCTTTTAAGTGGGGGAGGATATAACACCCCAGAAATTCAGTAATTGGAAAAAATAGAAATAATTTGAAAACGATAAATTCAATTTTAATGAAATAGCAAAAATGTATGTGTCATTATCGTACATACAAAAACCATTAGAAAATGCCACAAAAATCATAGTTCAACTCTAAATAATAACCCCTAATGATCCACGAAGAAATTTGTGCCAAGAAAAATTCAGTGATTTAAAAGTTATAAATAAATGGAAATAAATAATTTCTTTATTATCGGAATGGTAGAACATACGTACCACTATCGTACATGCAAGAACACATCGGAAAATTCCATAAAAATTATAAATCAACCTCAAACATTATTCCTAAGTGTTCTACGAAGAAATTCGTGCAATGTAAAATCCGATTGGCCAAGTGTATGTCACAATGTGACTAGTTATCTAAATTAGGAAACTAAGTCGGAAAAACATTAACACGGAAATATAACATTATCATAAATTAAATAAACATGTTGAAGAGACTTCCAACATCATGTATGGATGACCCATTATCAGAATTGGGCCAATGAATCACTTTTGACCCAAGAATAAAATGGAGCAAGAAAAATACCCAGAAATTCGTAACCCTAATTAAGCTGAAATTAGAAAGAGGCAATTAGGGTAAAACTTCAGACAATTACTCGCACATAGCAACTAAATTTCGTGCCTAGCCATACTAGTGAGCAACTAAATTTGTACTAGCCTACTAGGTTTCCTAAGCCTCTCACACCCTAATGGAGTGAGAATCATCAAAACAAGGAAGGTGAAAGGCCAAAACGCAAATTTTTATTCCTACACCCAATGGGACTTCTAAAAACCCTAGATGCTTAAATACTTGTCACGAAACCCTAGGGGATGAGTTTATCTAGTGTTGGGGTTTTGGATAGCTGTTCTTGAGCACTAGAAGTGGAGAAATGCCCCAACTCAGAGCTTTCTTCCCTGCTGCATTTTGCATCGATCTATGCAGGTGCTCTCCTTGGAGCGACCAATGTAAGCCAAATCGAAACCAAACCGTGCAAGACTTATACCCCTGGAAATACGTCAGTCTAGTTCTAATGGCACTGGTTGCTTCATTTAGATGTCTAAGCGTTCTAGCGGTCTGAAGAGGGTGTTTCGAATTCTTCAACCCAAAAGGTAGGTGATCTCGACCAAATCTAATAAATCAATATCAATGTTAGAGCATCGATCTATTTCATGTGCAAGTGATTTTGTCATTTATTGAGACATCTTGAGAAAGTGTTTCCCTACGTCGTAAGTCTAGGGCTTTTTGTGTTCTTCATGCGTTTCATGCAACCGAGGTCGATTTAGGTAAAAACCCAAAACATGAATCATCTTCTAATTGATGTCCCCTACAAGTTTCATGTTCACATTTTGACCCAAGTGCTCTAGATAGCAAGTTATAAGCGTTGTATGAGGATCGCTGCATATTTCCTGCATTTTCAGTTTGAAGCTTGAATCGCGACCGAGCCAGGATACGTGATTCCATCGCCTGGTATTGCATCAGTCTTGACCATCGGGATTCACTAAAAGGCAACCGACCATTCCGTTGTGTTTTCATGTATGACCGGTCAACCGCATGCATGGAATTGTGTGCTGCATGATTTTCAGCTCCTGCATGAATCGCGACGTGAACCCCTGTGGCGATTTGTCCAATTTTCCCACTCAAGGTTTTTTTGTCTATTTTTATATTATTATTTTGAATGCATTTCATGAACGCGAAGGGGTAAACCCCGTCGCAATTCAAGAATAAAGGCGATGACATAGGCCGTCAAAATTTGAATTCTTTACAGTTTAGTCATGTCTCGACTGTGCACTGTGTTATAATGCGTCAAATGTGTACGGCGCGGATCTGAAGGCCTATCCGAGACCTATTTTATAGTGTTTAACGTTAGTCTTGCAGGATATGTTCTTAAGATGCATTGTGTAGTTTGTTTTGACCTAAAACCAATCAACCCATTTAAAAAGTATAAAGACATGAATACGATTCTTAAGTACATTATGAATTGATTGATCTATATTCATTTGATTATCATCTTGTGATCTAGATTGATGTGAAATTGTCATAATCAGAATGTGATATGAATCTGTGGAGAATACATGTTAGAGTGGAAGGTTTAGTTTAAGAGCTTTCTATTATGTTACTTGTTTATTGTGTATGGACTTTCCTTATTATAAGCTTCTGATGTTCCATAATTGGTTCATACATGACTAGGAAGTTTCGTGATACAACACTACACGTTTGCATGATTAGGCACACCCCTCTTGGGGATTGGGAGCTCTCTGCCGGCATTCCGTATGACAGACTAACGATCTTTCCCTAAGACCTCCATAAGTCTCCGTACTCTATGGATTCCCTCATAGAGACCGATCTGGTTGTATCATGAAGTACCCTTGAGATAGAGAGCACTTTTACCACGTACGATATGTCATTAGTCATCCTCTTATCAAGATATTAAAGAATTATGAAACATAAGATACGCCGTTATACTGTCCAAATAGTCTCTTGAGCTATTGTCATACCTTGACTCTATGAATGATCATGTCCTTATTACAATGAGCTTGTTATTGGAAATCCGTGGCCATAATGTGTATATGTTTGATCGGCACAACGTGGGACTTCGGTTCATTTGACTAATGCCTATGCAATAGGGGCCCTGTCTGGTCCTGGGGAGGAGCGCCCCAACGTACATATTAACTATGGGAGTATGGACTTGTGGTGCGTGGCATGGCACTGGAATATGTGTAAGATTTGTGTGAATGTGCCTTCGTTTGATATGATATGATATATCTGATCACGTGAATATGTGATATCTGTGTGAATATGGCCAATTCTTAGTTATGTGATACGAACTCATTCTTGAAATCCTTGTGATACGATTCTATTCTTGAATAACTTGTCCTTGTATATGAAGATCCGTATTTGTTTCGTTATGATATTTGTTCTATTCTGCAATTCGACTTGTTAGAAATGCATGCATTGTCATCATGTTCATATTCAGATCATATTATTTAAAATGTTAATCATGTATATTAGTGCCCGCACATTGAGATGTAAATCCTACTGGGCTAGTTTGCTCACCCTATCATCCTGTCTTTTTCAGGTATGATGAGGATCCAGTGGACTCCGATGCGACAGGGCATGAGTGAAGAGCACCCGTCATATTAGGAGTTGAAATTAGGAATAAATATTTGAGTAGTTTATGTATAGTGAAACATTTTCATGGAGTTTATATTTAAATAATGGACCCTTTAGTTGGTGTTCCACTGATGTACGGTTTTAATTAGTGAATGGATGAAATGAAGAGTATTTTAGGTGGCATTATTACTATCTTAAAGTATGTTGTTATATTTAATTATGACCTCTGCGTACTCAACTGTGATACTTATGTTTGTATCGTTCACGCATCCCAATATTTATTCCGCTGCTAAATGTTGGGGCATGACAATAGCCCACTTTGACAAAGCACCTGCTTGATGGGGACATCGGTGAGGACGTCGATCTTGTGGGCTTGGAAGTATAGTTTGAGTCGTCGAGCTGCCATCACCAGAGCGTAACCGGCCTTCTCCAGACCGGAGTAGCGTTGTTCATCTCCTCGCAAAGCCTTACTTGTGTAGTACACTGTAAGGTGCTTCCGCTCCACTTCTCGTACGAGCACCGAACTGATTGAGTGGGCTTTCGCAGAGATGTTCAACAGCAGCTCCTCCCCTGCTACAGGCTTGCTCAGCGTGGGGACATTGGCCAGATATGCCTTGAGCTCATCAAAGGCTTTCCGGCAGTCGTCTGTCCACTCAATCCATCCTTTCCTCAGCATGTCGAAGAACGGCCTGCAACGCTAAGTTGACTTGGACATAAATCTGCTCAAGGCGGTGATTCGGCCGTTGAGCCTTTGTACTTCTTTGACGGTCCTTGGTACCATCATGTCGATGATCGCCTGCACTTTGTCGGGGTTGACATTGATGCCTCGGCTGGAGACGAGGTAACCGAGGAACTTTCCTGCTCGTACGTCGAAGACTTACTTCTCGGGGTTCAGCTTCATCCCGTACTGTCTCAGCACTTCAAAAGTTTTGGCCAAGTCCCGAATATGGTCCTCGGCTTGTCGACTCTTTACCAGCATGTCGTCGATGTATATCTCCATTGTCTTCCCGATCTGGCATTCGAACAACATGTTGACGAGCCTTTGGTAGGTTGCCCTAGCATTCTTTAGTCCAAAGGGCATTTCGGTAAAATAGTACAGACCTTTTTCCCTGGTGAAGGCCATTTTTTCCTCATCTTAGGGAGCCATCCGGATCTGATCATACCCTGAGTAAGTGTCGAGGAAACTCAGAAGCTCGTGCCCCACCGTAGAATCGACGAGCTGGTCGATGCGAGGGAGCCGGAAACAATCCTTCGGGCACGCTCTGTTCAGGTCGGTGAAGTCCAAGCACATGCGCCATTTCCCATTCACCTTCTTCACGAGGACGACATTCGCAACCCACTCGGGGTAAAATGCATCGCGAACCGTCCCCACGCGTAGGTACTTTGCGAGGTTGTCGTCCATTGCCTCTAGCCGATCGGCCGACAACGGCCGCTTCTTTTGGCGCACTGGTCGGACCTGGGGGTCGACGTTAAGATGATGTTGGATGACCTTCGAGTCGATCTTTGGAAGGTCGTCTTTTGACCATGCGAAGACGTCTCCATTCTCTTTAAGGAAATCTACTATGTGCTCCTCCAACTCTTGAAGCTCGGTGCCGACGACCAGTGACCGTTCTGTCGAGATTACAACATGCTTTGTATGCTCAGAGCGCTCATGCCTCTCTGAGCCCTCATCATGGATGGATTCATACTCAGAAAATACTGGTTCCTTTGCCTTTATAGAATTTACATAACACCGATGGGCTTCGGTCTGGTTCCCCACAACCTCGCCTACCCCGTTCAGCGTTAGAAACTTCAGCTTCTAGTGGTAGGTTGAGAGGACTCCTCCCAATTTCCCCAACAGACCCCGACCAAAGATTGCGTTGTAGACCGACTTCACTTTCACCACAAGGAAGTCGACCTTAACCGTTAAATGACGTGGTCGGGTGCCGAGGGTGACTTTCAGCCTGATCGAACCCTCGGCGCTGACCGGGGTCCCACTAAACCCAAAGAGGGGTGTGGCGACCAGTTTCAACTCAGAGCTCAGGTTCGTCATTTTTACAAAACAGTCGTAAAAAAGGACATCTGGCGTGGCTCCATTAACAACTAAAATTCTATGTACATCGTACCC
Organism: Colocasia esculenta; assembly: GCA_014218235.1. Classification (NCBI taxonomy): domain Eukaryota; kingdom Viridiplantae; phylum Streptophyta; class Magnoliopsida; order Alismatales; family Araceae; genus Colocasia; species Colocasia esculenta. Next base: position 85,400,738 of record CM024760.1, read on the forward strand.
ATCGACATCGGCATGTATAACCAGCGCGTCGTCATGGGGGAGGTTGAGGCCGGCTACATCTTCCTCAGAGAAAGTAAGCCTTGCGCTTCCTCCCACTATCTCTGCCACTTGCCGAGCGGCTGGCCAATACCAGGACTGCCCCTTTGCCCCTGGGGGTCCCTCATTCCTCTTCGGGGGTGGGAGCCTTCGTCCGCCCCTCCACAATGTCGTTCCCGATGATGCCACGCCGCAACATCTCCCAGATTTCTACCTTGAGGCTCCAGCACTGGTTGGTCGTGTGCCCAAAGTCCTTGTGGTATTCGTAGTAGAGGTTAGTCCCACGCTCCGAAGGGGGCCTCACCATGGGTTCGGGATGCCGAAATCTCGGCAGCTTTTTGATGATGGGCAGGATCTCCGAGGGAAGCCTGCCGAATTGGGGCAGATCCCTAATTCGAAGAGCCTCGTCTAGTCGTCGGCTCAGATCTGGTCGCCTCACCCCGCACTCCACGGGTTCCTCCCTCCTCACCTTCTTCTGGGCGGGTACTCCGCTGGTCGAACCCAGCTCAGATGGTCGTCCGAGCTTGCCTGCTGCGCCGAGGGTGGACTCCAACCTCACGTACTTCTGCATATGAGAGAGGAGGTCGGAGACACTTACAGGCGATTTCTTCGCAATGGAGGCTACAAATGGCGCATTGGAGAAAACCCTCGTTAGGATGTTGACCATCGTTCTCAGGTCGAGGTCTATCACCTTCATGACCTCCAGCTGGAATCTTTTGGCGTAGTCACGAAAGAGCTCGGCCGCCTTCGGCGAGATGAGCCATAGGTCCTCGGTGCACAAGGAGTGCTGCACTGCGTTGTAGAAGTGGTCTAGAAAGCGCTGCGCCAGATCGCGGAAGCTCGTCATAGAGCGTGATGGTAGGGCCTTGAACCATTGTAGTGTCGTGTCTTCGAGAGTAGACATGAACGCCCGACACTTTAGGGCATCCAAAATATTCACCATCTCGACCTGTCCCTGGAAGTTGTCGAGGTGGTGCACAGGATTGGTCGTCCCGTTGTACCACTGGAACTTGGGGAGCTGAAATTTCATAGGGATAGGGTCCCAGGTTATTTCCTTAATGAACGGTGAGGTGGACAGTAATGTTGCCACCGAGGGGATGAGAGAACCGCACTGCAGGGCCTAGATCTTCTGGTTCATCTTTTGGAGGTCATTTCTCCATCGAGGCTCCATCGCCAGTAGACCCGTCGGGGCGGGTGTTGACTCGGCCGAGAAGTGATCAGCCTCTGTTGTCCTAGGCATGCCATGCTCTGTTGCCATCGTAGGAGCCATCGGCAACATCGGGACCTGTGGTGGGGCCGGCACCGAGAGCACGGGTGCCGCAGTTTGGATGTCGGCATGACTAACCGATAGTGCCGGATGAGGGGCACAAGCCTCAGCATGTCTGACGACATCGGGGATGGCCGCCACAAGGGCAGTCGGACGACTCACAACTTCCCCCTGAGTCGCTGTTGTCTGCTGGTTTTCCTCCATCCTGGCCAGCATCTCATGCAGGCCCTCTATCATCTGCTCAACCTGATCGAGGCGGGAGGAGGTTGTCAAGTCCTGTTTGCCTGTACTGGACTTGCCCCCGGTGACCTCCTCAACAATGTTGGTGGGAATGATCTCATCACCGGACAATTGAGCCACCATCTTTCCCTTGGGTGACATAGAAACTTTTTGTAATCTTTCCCACAGACGGCGCCAAAATGTTACTGCTAGAGTAACGGGGTCAGCTCAAGCCGAGAAGGCCCGGGGAAAATGGTGTGGCGACGGTGTCGATGTTGCCGAGCTCCCGACCTGCATGACCACTAAGTTTTCTTGGTGGGTAGACACTCCGACGATCAAGTCAACTCGGGAGCTAAGAGTCGAGAGTTTAGAGTTTTAGAGATTGCGTACCTCCGGATGAGAGATGTTCATCAATTTTTATAGGGGTTACTTGGAAGAATTTTTCACGGACTGAACCCGGAAATCCTGCTAAAGATGTGCCCTTGATTGCCACGGGCCGGGGTAACAGACAGCAGGCCAACTAGACTGTCCTTGGCTATAAGGACAAGCTAGCTCATGCTGACTGTGTCCTTACCGGGAGCGTGATCTTCGGATCTTTCCCCTTGTGAACAGCTCTACCAACTGTTGCATGGGTCACTTTTTAGAAACCTTTTATGAATACGTTATTGCTACGGTTGAGGTCGGGATGGAGATTCAATATTTAATTTTAAGGACGAGCAACTCGGGTGTGCACATGATGACACCCTCGCCTTCCCCTAGCCGCGTCAGGCCCAGTCCGACCTGATCGTCGGCCTTGAGTCAGCTTGGCAGACGAGGTGTGGTTGAATCGAACAGCTGAGGAGCTACATGTCTGGCACGAACACCTTCAAGGTTTGCACGCACACACTCGGGCTACATTGTCAATGGATTCAAGTTTCGTACATCATCTATTGATGAAACAAAGGTCACTAAGTTTTCTGGAGTTATTGTCAATGCAGAACTTAAATCCAGATGTGATGGATATTATGGACGTCTAAATGATGTATTGAAAATATGTTTCGATAATCAAAGACGTGTTGTTTTATTTGAGTGTGACTGGTGGGATGTTTATAGAAAATATAGAGGATTCAAAATAGATAAATATGGAACTATCAGTCTGAACACTCGTCAAATGCTCAACACAGATGAACCATTTGCCCTAGCAAGTCAAGTGGAACAGATGTTCTATGTAAATGATAACATGACAAAAGGATGGATCACTCCTGTCAAAGCACGTCCGCGTGATTACTATGACTTTCAAGATAAGCCTCCTGAGAATGATGTAGAACCAAGTGACGAAGCGTTTCAGGACAATCTGATTGATGTTCCTATTAGAGGAGAAATTCAAGGTGTGGATCTATGTCAAGAAAGTAGCGTAAGAGTGGACGATTATATTGATAGTTAGGTGATTTTTTTACGTTAATACTTATATTTCATTTTTAACACAAATTTACATAGATGTTCAAGATTGAAATTTTTAACTTGTTATGTTTACATATTTACTATCATTTTTTTTAACAGATGGCTTCTAGTAGTGAGCGCTCTTCTCTTGATGGCTCACGCCTACGGAGGCATCAGACTCTATCGATCCCTCTCCCTCCCACATCTCATTCGATCCCTCCCCCTCCCACATCTCAGGTGCTCCCTCCCGCTCCCACCTCTCAGGAGCTTCCTCTCCTCCCACGTCTTTTCAGCAGATAGCTCCCTCTTTTAGCCCTTAGGGCTCTTCGATGGCATCTGCATCTTCCGTAGCAGGTTCATATTTTAATTTGATGTATTTTTTATATAATATTTTAATAGATATCCTCTGATGATGTTTAATGTTTATATTTCAATAGGTCCATCTACACCATCTACACCGTCTTGGGGGAGGGGCATTGGTCGTCGAGAGCCGACTAGGGGAGTTACAGAGAGGAGGCTGTCTGATGGACAACAATGGAATGTCTCCCTCATCTGAGGATATGGCGTGGGCCCTATTGCAGATAATTTTATGAGTCACATGGGCGTTGTATCAAAATTGTATTGTAAAATTTGGCAAACAGATTTTGCCAAGCTTCCTGTTGCGACCAAGGAGTTGATATTCAGAGATCTTTAGGTAATTATTATTTAAATTGAATAGTATATATGTGTAGATTTCTTAAAATTGAGTGACTATGTTGTGCAGTTGACGTACCAGTGGGAGCGAACAAAAAAATGGATTGGGAGATGCTTGCTCACATGAGCGTCATGCATCGCATTTGGTGTAGCAAGCAAAAAAAGAGAGTAAGCTAATATACTATTTCATTTTCATATGTACTTGATTTTTTTATCTTAATTATATATTGACAAAAATTCTGTATTTCATGTCAGCATTTTAATGGGACGTCTTTAGATGATGTGATCGCCTCCGTCCTAGCAGGTGTTGGCTCATCTGATTGGCAACCAATGTGCGAGATATGGACTAATGGGGACGAGCTGGTAATATTTAAAATTGTTATAATATAATTGTTTATGATTATTTTGTTTATATAAATGAAACAATAACTGTCTATTCTTGTCTTTTTAGAGGGTTGCTGAGCGGAATAAGTAGAACCGTTCCACTCAGCCTATGACATGTAGACGGGGTAGGACTAGTCATTATCAATTGATGAATGATTTTGTGAGTTATTTTTATGAATAATATTATCCCTTTCATTAGTTACTTACATCTCTTTCTTATTTTGTCCCAATTCAATTAGTCTAATATGCATGGACGTAATCCACATCGACTTGAGCTTTTCAAGATGGGTCGATGCAAAGACTTAGTAGACGACAGTGACAGCTGGGTAGATGAGGAGAGCATAAGATGATATGTAAGTAACTTTATTTCCTTTTCTTTTATGTGACTATCTTTTCATTACAATAGTTGTATCATTAATATTTTTTTCTCTACCTTTGTTGTAGGAGACTATGACTCAATTGATGGCTCCTTCCTCAAACGTCTATGCCGAGAGCGACACCCCAGCAACTCCCGAGGAGGCCTTCATTTCGGTCATGGGAAAATATTGACCTGGCCGTGTTCATTGTGCGGGTAGTGGAGAGACATTGAACACATGGTATAAATCTACAGCAACATCTGGCAGTTCAAAGCGAGAAAAGATAATGCAAGAACAATTAAAATCACAAGAAGAAAAGCTTAAAGCACAGGCAGAGGGGATGACTCAAATGCGAGAAACAATTACTCGATTGGATAATATAGCTATGTAGGTCGACGAGATGAGCACACTCGTCTCCCAGATACAGATGTCACAGATACGTACCCAGCTTATACCTCCTGTAGTTTAGAGCGAGAGCGAGACAAATGAGGAGGTGGATGATTATTCTGATCGTGATGATCATGTCTCTTGATTTCCCTCTTATTCTATTGCACTTTGACATTGTCTGCTTTTCTAGATATTTGTATAACAATATTTATGCATTACTTTTATGTGTGTGATTGAATGATCCAGCGAGCCTGGGTGGTGGCTCATATGTGTGTGATTGAATAATCCAGTGAGCCTGGTGGTGGCTCAATAATGTGTGTGATTGAATGATTTAACGAGCTTGGGTGGTGGTTCAATAATGTGTGTGATTGAATGATCCAGGAGCCTGGGTGGTGGCTCATACATGTGTGATTGAATGATCCAGCGAGCCTGAGTGGTGGCTCATGTACGAACAGAGTGTGATAATAATTTTTTTTTTTTTGTGACAACATGTCAGCGGCTGGCCAGCCGCTACCAAGAGAACATATATCAACGGCTACCAAAAGTTGACAAAATTAAAGAATATGGTCGCGGCTCAGCTCTGATGACAAAAATGGTTTAAGGCAACGGTTCCAGCCGCTGATAAAAGATCCATATGTTCGCGGTGAACACTCGCTGCCATAAGATCATAATGGTCGCGGCTGATAGTCGTTGCTATACAATATATGGCCGCGGCTTTATCTGCGGACAAAAGATGGATATGGCTTTAGCTCTTGTGACTGCTAGAAATACTTTATGTCAACGGCTATAATAGCCGTGGACAAATCCAACATATATCTGCGATGTAACGACCCGACCTCCCGGACCCCCGCCAGGGACCCCGAAGGTCGCGCCGCCACCCACAGATCCGAAGACCCGGAAGGGTTAGAATTTAATCCAGTGAGATAAGCAATGAATTCAAATAACTATAACAAGGAAGTTCGTACATTAATAAGGAAATTATGTACAACATCTCCCAAATAAAAGTACATATACAAGAAGAAATGTGCAATCCTTAAGGGGCATACCCCGAGAACTTGCAAAGCACAACTCTCTACTCACTCAGGTATGAGAGCTCACAACACTCGCTCTCACTGCTGCTGACAACACACGGTGCCACAGCCACCTCTGTAAACCCGTCCGACACCGAGCTCCCACGACGACGATCCCCTAGCTGAAGGAAGTAGGGGGGGTGAGCCTCGTGAACAAGGCCTAGTAGGGATTACCAGTCCCTCACCGGCTAGAGCAGCAGGAACTCCGAAAATAGGAAACTACACTAGAAAGTTGTAAAGCGGGGAACACCTACAACATGGTACTACTAAGCAGCGGAATAGAACAGGGCAACGTCACGACCGCCAACTAAGGTCGTGACACACACACGACTCCCGCAGAAACCAACGGAGTCGGGCACCAAGCGAAAGCAACCCTCGACACACCCACCGAGACCGCGCAACAACCAGGTGAGAACGACGTCTCACCACAAGCACGGCCACCTCAGACCTCCACAAGGTCGAGGGCCCACAAGCAGAACCACCCCGGACCCTGGACACACCACAAGGTCGGGAAACCACACACACAAGTGCCACTACAGACTGGCACCAAAGAACGGGACCATGCAACCGAGAGAACACCGAAGCGAAAACCACCAGAAGGACGGGCCAACAAGGCCAAACCAACAATGCTCACGGAAGCTAGACACGGCTAGGCTACAACCACCGTGTAGGCTAGGGCAACGAGGCATACTTGGAAACCTCGTGAGGAAATGTCGTCACAACAACAGCAACCAAGCCACTGCCGCTAGCAGCCAAGATGGGGACACGCCGTCCACGTCCTCTGCTCGCCAGCCTAGCTCCTCCTCCCCCCCCCCCCCCCCCCCCCCCGCAGAAGAGAGGCAATGAGACAAAGGACTATCTGGGCCGTGCCGGGAAGAGAACCACCTCAACGACTCGGCATCCCGCCCCAGACAAGAGAGCTCAACAAATGACTCAGCGCCGCTGTTCAAACCTCATTTTCCCCTCAGCTCTAGAGTCCGCCAACTTGGCTGCCTACTCGAGCACGCTCGTAGCCCTGAGCACTCCCTCAATAGGCTCCTGAGGACGGGGGTCCCAGGCAATGGAGACGACCTCTGAACGGGACAAGCGCTCAAGTGCCAAGCACCGGGCGAATAGGCGGGGCACGCACAACAAAAACCACGCCGAACCACTGGCTTGTAACCTATGACAAGCCCATCAAGCACGAGGCATGCACAGACCCTCAAGAGGGTCGTTGGCCAACCAAGGCACGCACGAGCAAGCTAGAACCTCAGAACACAACCAGAAGTAAGGAAAGCGTCGGTCTGCTAATAATCGATTGACCACCGGTCAATTGATTATTAGACAGACGCGACCCTCCTAGCACCACTGCTAGGACACAGCCACGAAGGTGTCACCTTCGGTCACTGAACGCAGCCAGGTAACCTGCCGCGTTCCCCACCTGAAGGTCCTGAGGGCAAGCAGCCCTAGGGCACACGCCAACACTGCAACTGGAACCACGGATGACCCGAGGAACACACAGGCATTGTCGTGTCCTCGTAGGCCGTCACGATACCATCAAGACGGGGAAGGGCACCGCGACAACAACCCTGTAGCGACGGGGAAGCACGTCGCGACAGCAATCCTGTCGTGATAGGAAAACACGTCGTGAAAATGATCCTTATTGCGACAGGCAAACACGTCGCGATAAGGTCGAGCCCGACTGGGCCGACGCCTCTTCTGGTGTCGCGACGCGCCCCGCGGTCGCGACACCAGTAGAGAGGCAGACCGATGGGATGCTCCATCCCGAGGCCGCCCACACGCTGCAAACACCACCACACAGGGGAGGGGAGCATGGGAAAGCAGTAAACAGTATCTACAAACCCCGAGGGGCTCCCAATCCACTCGGATCGGGAAGGGTTCAAGCAATCACTACCTTTCACAAAGAACGAACCCCAATAGGGCCCTTCACATCGGTTGGCCACCTCCTCCTCACTCCACGCAAGCTCCACGACACCGGGACACCACTCACTGCCCTCCTCCTCGGCTGAAACACACAAAGGGGAGAGAGGGAGGCGGAGCACCGCCAGAGGGGGAAAAAGAGAGGGGAAAGAGGGAGAAAGGGGGAAGGGATCGCCGGCCAAGGCATTATGCCTGCGGCACCCAAGACTCGACGGGGCGTCGCGTCGCGTTAAGGATCTTAACGCGATGGCTCAACGCACCGCGACAATAACGCGTCCCCCAGGGACGCCGCGACAACGCGACAGGTCGTACTGACACACCTGCCACCTTGAAAGGCGTCAGACGACCGAAACGATAGAAAGCTATCGCGACCCGTTGACCGGGCGCGACACGAAGATGCAACGGAGAAGCCGGGTGCGACAAGAATGCGACACACACGCTCGTCGCGACAAGGATGACTGTTGCATCGGACACCCACGACGCGACACTAACACATCACCCAGCCTGGACGCGTTAGTGGCCAATCATCCAAGACACCGGACGGAAAGCCACGAAGCCGGGTCTTACATGCGGCTTTTATGAACCGCTGACATAAGATCTATCCACGAACTTTTTTGGCAATGGTTGTGTCAGCACCTTCTTAACCGCTAACATAATATTATGTCAACGGTCTTTCAGGTTTTGTCAGCGGCTTCCAACCGCTGGCAAATGGTTGTTCTCTTGTAGTGATGGTTTGAAGATTCGATAACTTGAGAGTTATTTGATCTTCAACATCCTGTGATAACTTGTGAGAATGGGTAGAAGCCTGAGGTTAAGCTAGATTAGTACAGTTGATTGTACTTAAAAAATCAGTCATATTTCAAAATTGTATAAGAAAAAGACTTCATTTAATCATGAAGACAAATGTATCAAGTAATAAGATGCACCTGGTATCAATTATATCGATAGTATTAGTTAGACAAGCTGACTTCTAAACCTCATGTCAATTAACTAAACTTAAATTTATTTGCTCAGCCTAGCATGATGGAAGAAGAAATACATTAAAAGTATTTTCCAATAGCATAAACAACCTTGCTCAGTCCTTAGAAGCAAGTGACCCCAGCTAATAATCAAGGGAAACTAAAACTACGTGGAGACATTAGAAGTATAAATACCCAAGAAACTGTGAGTGTTAAGATAGTGTAAGAAAGTAAGCGTTCACCTCAAGTAGTAAAAGAACAATTGGCAATAAGATGATGAAAAAAAAGAAGGAAACCAAGAAAATCAAGCAAATCGACAGGCAAGAGAAAATCAATAGGCAATTTAAGGAAACTTGTCCGCGTTGTCACAAACTAGGTCACACCAAAGAAAATTGGTGGAGAAAACAAGGAGCTTGTTTGAGATGTGGGAGATTGGACCATCAAATCTCAGAATGTTCCAAGATACAATCTGATTAGAAAAATAGCTCAGTGATGGATAAAGGACCTAGAAATATCAAAAGAAAGATTGAAGATAGAGACAGTCAGAATAATGGTAATAATTCCAAGAAGAAAAAAGAAGCCTGTGTATATTGTCAAAAATGTGGACATGAGGAAGATAAGTGTTGGAGAAAAGCTATAGCATGTTTTAAATGTGGTAGTCATGAGCATAATATATCAAAGTGTCCGCAAATCAAAAGTTACTCAACAAGATAAAAGGCAAGGATGCGAGAAGACTTGAAGCTACAAGAAGAATTGACTGAGGTTATTGAAAACAACTTTTATGTTTAAGAAGAAGAGCATACAGAAGGAAATAAGTTGTGAGATGTTTGAGTTCCAAATATGGCAATGTATAGTAAGGAGTCCATATAACCTTGTAAAATGAGACTATGGAGTCATCTTATGTAATAAACCATTCAAATAGTTATCCTTCTGATTATCTCCTCCTAATTATCTTTCTCTAAATAGGCCCTATCACTATTATCAGAAAAGTTTTGAGGATTTAGATTAACCTTATTTAGTAGGGGAGACCATAATAATAAGTTATCATTATTAAGGATTTAGTAAACACCTAACATATCATTGATCGAAAATAAAGAACATAGTGAGGGTTGTATCGAAATTGAACCCAGGATCGTAACCCGGCTCCTTAAACCTTCATGAACGATACTAATACCCAACTTTCCATCAATGTCATGACTATGAGGGATATGGTAGGTGCACATACCATATGACTTGATACCTGTGACAGAGTTGGTAAAACTGACCTAAACCAAATAATACTTAAAAATACTAAACCTTGTGATCCATCCAAACTAGTCATAGAGTTTGGAGGACCAAACCTTTTTTTAGTGGGGGAAGATTTGTAACACCCCAAAATTAAATACCAAAATAATAATGTGATATAAAAATTAGAAAAGATATTAATCATCATGATAAAGACATAAAAACTTACAAAAAACATGATTACATTGAATTTAAAATAATTTCACGTTATTAATATAATTTCAGTACTGTCTTCAGATGTACGCACTCTGACAAGACGTCATCGAAATTCGGTAACGATAGTAAAATCTGACAACACCATAATTATCAAAAAAATGTACCAATCCTAAAAACATAAATATCATGAATATTGATACACAAATATTAAGATTAAGCTGACTTAATAAGTTATGGAGTAATTTTTATTCGACAAAAAATTAAACTAAAATCACCATAATTTGTATCACCTCTTAATTTATATGTAAAATTTTACCTTGATTAGATATCATTTAAATAGAAAATTATGACCTAAATAAACCTAACAAATTAATTTGAATTTTCTACCTATTCACGTAAGTCTTCTTACACAAGCTTAGTTACGTAAGTAGGAGGCAGCGTATCGAACTCCGGTGATCCTTATCTAAGGATGGTGGTGGCAACAGGTGAGTTGGAAGTGGATAATAAGGATCATCCTCACCCCCTCCATATGGCTAGCCTTATTTATAACCCTCCTTCTATTCATCTTCTTCATCTTCTTCTTCCTACGTCTTCTGATTCTTCCACTTTTTCTTCACCACCTTCGAGCACCATCCTCTTCTATTTCTTCTAGTTCTTGCTTCTTCTTCTCCTTCTTCTTGTTTTTCTTTTAACCACCATTACACCATCACACCATCGCCACCCCCTCATCATGTTTGCTCAAACACCACCATGCCAAAGAGAAGAGATATAAAAGAAAAAGAAGAGAGAGAAAAAAAGTTGCAAAGCACTGAGGAGAGAGAAAGAAGAGAGATGGGGAACGTAAGACTTGATCCGACAGGCACGCCCAACTATAAAGTAGGTTCCTCTTTATCATTCTTGATTGTTTATTTCCATCCCCAAATATGTTTAGACCGTGCGATTCAAATTTTTATGATTCTGATTTTTACCGAAATCAGACGACCAATTTTCTCTCCAGTTCGACTGATAAAAGAGGAAAGAATTTGAAAGAGATGTTTAACGAGTTTTATTAAATCTAAAAAATATCTACAATTGAAGTATTAGTCCCTCCCTAAACACTTCCATTCCTAAGCCTATTTTGACTGTACAATTTGCGACAGTATGATTCTATTTTTTTTACCGACGCTAATTAGCACTCTGTATTGGACGCTAATTAGCGACGACTTAATTTTGGTCGTTATTTCGTCGCTAATTAGTGACGGATTATCAGTAAGCATTTGCAGCATTTTGCCCTACTACTATTCCATCGCTAAATTTAGTGACAAATTTAGCGACGAACGTTGCTATCCGTAGGGCAGGAGCAGAAATAATGAAATTAGCGACAGATATTTGCGGGATAATCTTTTCTGTCGATATTTAGTCGCTAAATAAATAAAAAAACAACATTTAAAAAAGTGTTTTTGTTGCACCTATATATTTTCCATATGACAATTAACTAAAAATATATATATACTAAAATTCATAATTCAAACATAACACAATCAAATAAGTAGTTAAGTAAAATTTAAACATTCCACAGTCATTCAAATATCTACTAAATGTTTACCAACAACTCACAAAAGTGTTTACATAAATAATGAAGATAAAAAAAGAAAAGTCAAATAACAAGGCTCATAATCGTCTGCAAGATGACCGTCGTGGTCGTCGCCATCCACATCACTAGTAGCCTGATCTCCAACAACTTCTAAGCAAAAAATAACTATTAAACATTTATGAATCTGAAGAAGAAATAAAATATCATTTTACATTAACAAACTATAAACTTAAACCTAAATACCCCCGCAAAATCCTAACCGAGAGTTCGATTTAGACTCGATCAACTCCCATATGTTCAATTTGACTCTCTCCACATGTTAAAATTGCTTACACCATGAACATACACTTAATTCTAAATTATGAATCTCTCCCTCAAGATGCCCTCCACATTTATTAATAAGAAAAGGAAGCCTCTCCAATCCTCTAATTATGCCTTATAGAGAATAATATAAATGCCATAATCTTATGAACCCATGGTTTTAAAGTCAAATTTGCATCTACTAGTATGTCACACACTAGCTGATTTTTATCTAAACACATATCTACAAGACTTCAGTTACCACAGATAGATGAATAAATCAAAACCAAATGTATAATTACATATTTAACTTTCAAGCATAGGAATCTGTGGAGGTGATTTCCTGCTTGGGCCGGAGCCAAGTGGGCCTACACTTGGAAGAATGGAAGAAGGCCGCCGGTAGAGGACGGATACCTGCAAAACCAGAATGGAATCAGGGGGGCCCGGTTGAAGAAACGGGGAGAACCCTTTGATGCTTAAGTTAGAGGTGGACCCAAAGGCTTGGAAGAAGAAGGTTCAGTGTTGTGCAAGAGAGATGTGTCTTAGATTGCGTACCTCTGTATGGAGGCTTACCGGAGCCTTTTATAGGCAGAAGTGTTGAGAGAGAGAGGGACAGAATGTCCCTGATCAATGCCGTAAAGGGCGCGTCCGTTAGCGTCCTCAGCGGGGGGTTACGCGTTGAGGCGTCCATTGAGGAGCGCTGCAGTTAATGCACCACTTGATCATGGGGCATGTGTGGTATAGCCGTTATAACTACAACGAGGGGATGAAAGGGCTGCTTGGATTTTCCTGGTCGGAGGGTACCGAGCAGGCAGCCTGCTCGGTAAGCCAGACCTGCTATTCGGTTGCCGAGCCCGCTGTTTGGTGCCTGGTGCCCGAAGGCATGGCTTGCTGCCAGATGGCTGATGCAAGGAAACGTTGCTCGTGCCGAAGAGGTTTCGGCACACGCCGAGCAGACCCTGCTCGGAAGTGAGGGCCTTTGGCCGAACAGGCTATAAGGTATCCGGAGGTGGCTCTCGGGTCCTGCTGGTACCCGAATGCAAGGACCGGCCTCGGGACCTTGAAAGCTGCTCTTGAGAAGACGTGGCGTCATGCGGAAGGATCACGTTTTTCTGCTGAATTGGGTTGGGCCCTGATGGGCCTTGCGCACGAAGGTGGCTAGAAAAAGCCACCACACTTGCCCCCTATGCCATCGAGTGAGTTCGGGAACCGGGACGCTCGAGGGCGGAAGCTTGCTCGAATGTCACTCTTCGTCTTTAAATGCGATGGTGACCTCGGACATGCAAACGACGGCTGATGCTGACGCTTCGTACTATTTCTTCGAAAGTGGAGGAGAGCTCATGATGAAGGGGGTGTCGTGGTGAGTTGGGAGCTCTGCGCGATACGCCTGAACGGTCACCCGGAGGGAGTGACGGCATCCGCAGGTCTTAGGGTTTCGCGCCCTCTCTTCCTTATAAGGAAAAGGAGGGGAGAAAGCGGGAAGCCACGCCTTCGAAACACCTTGTGAAGAGCTCGCTTGCCCTTCCAACCTTCTCCGTCTTCTTCACCTTTACACGGTCGCAGTTCTCGCTCCGCCGTCCTCATCTTCGGCGATGTCGCAGAAGGGAAAAGCCGTGGCCAGCGCCAACGGAAGCGGCGAAGCGCTGGAAGGAACCCAGGGAACGAAGTACCACTTCTTCGACGGACTTCGCGAGTGATACTGCATCGGGTCAGAGTGCGACATCGTCCTCGCGAAGGAGGAGGAGCCTTACTGGCTGGAGAAGCCCAGATGCATCGCAATGTCACACGACATTCTAGAGGCAGGGTTCCGACTACCATTGCCGGCGGTGGCGAGAGAGTTGCTCAATGCATGGCGGATAGCCCCCGTTCAACTGGCGCCGAATTCTTGGAGGACGATATGTGTTTTTTGCATATCGTGCAAGGTACGAGACATCGAACCCACCGCAAACCTCTTCCGGAGCCAGTTTATTTTGATGCCGTCGCCGGGGACGAGCCGGAGTGTGTACTATACCAAGCACCGGCCAGACCGAATGAGGATAGAGTTATCCCCCCGGTTCTCCAGCGACAAGGGATGGGATACTCTTCATCGCGCGCAACACGGGGGTGCCGGAATGGGGGTTCCCTACGCGGGTAAAGGACCCGCGTAAAGACATCTACCCCCTCATGAGGAAGGACGAGGTGGTGCTTGCGGAGCGCCTCAACAGCATCTTCGTCGAGAAGGCGGAGGAGTACATCAATAGGCCCAACTGGTCCGGCACAAACTCAGCCAAGGATGGAGTAAGTGAATTTTTGGCCCCTCTTTCCTTCTTCTGCTTTTTGGTAGTCGTCCTTACTGACCTCTTTCTTCTTATGCAGTTGCTGAGGAGTTGGAGGCCGGCATGGATACGAAAGATATGGCCCTCTACACTAAACAGATTACCGTCACAGCGTATGTGGCGGTGATAGGTGGGGAGCATCCTCCTGCTGCCGCCAAGAGTCATCCTGTAGAAATGCAGGGCGCTGTGAGTTCGCAGGTCTCCACAAAGGGGCCCGAGAAGATTCGTTTGAAGAAGAAGGCTGGTGAAAGCTGCGCAACTGCGGGCTGATCCGGAGGTCGAGGAGGACGAAGACGCCGAGCCGCTGGTGGAGCGGAAGAGGCGGAGGACCGCAGAAACGGCCGAGCAGGGGACACTTCAGGTCCCTCCCCTGCCTCGCCCCGAGGCCGCTCACAAGATGGCGGCCGATATCGGGCTTGTTGTACTGAGCTCGGCGTCGGAGAGCTCGGATGGGGAACGGGCGAGAGCGCCAATGCCCCAAGGCCCCGTCGAGGGGCGTTTTGACGAAATGGCCCCTACGGGGGTCTCAAACACCGGAGGAGCCGGTTGCGACATCGTCGTGACCGAGGACGCCGCACCAAGAATAAATGTCGTGCCAGTAACCGAAGAGACGGCAGTTTCCCCAACGGAATCCGCCCTACCCAGAGGCGAGGGGGTGGTTCCCACAACGGGGGCCACCAAGGAGGTTGCTTCAGCCACGAGGGTGATCCTGCCCCCCATGCCCCCCACCGAAGTGGCTGCGGAAGTGGGGACACACGCACTTGCTGAGGTGACTCCTAGTGCTAAAGAAGCAACCGCAACCGGGGAGGTAGGGCCTGGGGAGAGAGCAGCTGCTGGCAGTATTGACAAGGCCACGGAAGAGCGGGCCGAAGACTCCGGTGATGACCGGAGGCCGCTCGGTGAAGTGCCGAGGAGAAAGCTTCCCGAGATTCCCTCGGCCACGGCTATGGAGGCGACGCTTGATCGCCTCATGGAAAGCGCACCAAGGGATCTTCCGCCAAGCCCTTCCACCTCACACCTCGAGCAGGTAGCGAGGTGACAAGACCTAACGCCCAAGCATACCCCGGAGGTGTCAGGGGAGGGCTACCGTCCAGAAAGCCGTGCAGAAGATGGCGTTATCGATGATGTCGACCTGGGGGCTCTCATGGACGGAGTCGCCGAATCTCTGGAGGTGCTGAGGGCTTTAGCTGCCCAGGCCCAAAATCAAAAGCATCTGTGGGAAGCATAGACTACTTTCTGCGAGGGCATGACTGCACAGCACAAGGCTCGCGAAGCAGAGTTGCAAGACGAGGTGAAGGACCTCAAGGCTGCCCTTCGGACTTCCGAGCTCAACTTAGCCCTCGCGCGGGGTGAGAAGGAGTCTTTTAGCAAGGTGCTGGCTGACGCCGAGATCCGTGCCATTTCCGCGTACAAGGCTGGGCCGGATTTCCGAGAAGACCTGGAGCAATATGGGGCCCGATGTTACAAGGTGGGCCTCAAGGCTGGGAAGGAGCATGGTGAACAGCTTTCTTGGGTCGAGCACGCCCGAGAAGCCTTCAAGGCCGCCGTGAAGGAGTGCCGGCGTCGAACCAACGACGCTCGTCTGGACGGGATACAATTCGCACAGTTCTACTCTGGGCGGATGCCTCCTTCAGATGATGGCGCCGACCCTTCCAAGCAGGCTCCTTAGCCTTCCTGTTTTAGCTTTCCTCTCTTTTTTGTAGACTGGCCCGTAGAGCCTTTTGTAAGAAGTTATGAGTGAAAATTTCTTTTGATCCTAGTCATGGCTTCACTTTTTCTACCTTCATTCCCTTATACTTGTTCTATCCGAATAGGAATTCGTTGGTTGTCTAGAAGGGTTCGTAGTCAACACGCTAGTCGTTTGGAACTGCCAAGAGGTTCCGACCAGGGGTGTTTGTGCGGAACGCTATACTAGATGGTATCGCCTTTAACCCTTTCTAGCTGAAAAGCTTTGGACAAGGATGGCCTCGGATACCAGCTCAAGCCGACCTAAAGAATGGGAGGAAGAGAAGTAGGATGCCGAACAGAAGGCTTTTATAAATAGTAAGCATTCAAGTTGGATACTTGTCAGGTTCTGGGTATGGCCCCGCCACTAGGAGTAGTTAGCTTGTAAGAGCCTTTTCCAAGAACCTGGGTGACCTGATAAGGTCCTTCCCATTTGGGGGCGAGTTTACCGGCTGCTCTTCGGGGATCCGGCATGACGAAGAACAAGGTCCCCTTCGAAGAAGCACCTTTCCCGAACTCGGGAGTTATAATATTGCGCAAGTCGCTGTTGGTAGGAGACTAGTCTGATGCTGGCGTCACTTTGGCATTCGCCAAGCATGTCTAAGTTTTCCCTAAGCGCACGATTATTGGCGGCCTCGTCGAAGTGAGTTGTCCGGAGAGTGGGGAGAGCCACTTCCAAAGGTACAATGGCCTCTGTGTCATAGGACAAATGGAAAGGGGTCTCTCCTGTGGCTACCCGAGCAGTTGTTCGGTGGCTCCACAACACATTAGGGAGCTTGTCAGTCCACGAACTACCGGTAGCTTCTACTCTCGTGCGAATCCCGTGCAGCAACATACGGTTGGCGTTTTCGACCAGACCATTTGCCTGAGGATGTGCCACGGAGGTGAAGTGGTTGTAGATGCCAAGTTCGGCGCACTTCTGCTTGAAGAAGGTGCTATTGAACTGCTTCCCGTTGTTGGAGGTAATCACTCTTGGGATGCCAAACCTACAGAGGATGTTCTTCCAGACGAACTTCCACGCGGCATGTTCGGTGATCGTGGTAACGGGTTCTGCTTCGACCCACTTGGTGAAGTAGTCGATGGTCACGAAAAAAAACTTCTTCAGACCCTGGGCCTCTGGGAAGGGATCCAGGATATCAATGCCCCACCTGGCGAAAGGACGAGGCTCAAACAGTGTATGAAGTTGCTCGGCAGGTTGCTTAATAAGCTGCCCAAACTTCTGACATTCCGGGCACCTTCTGACAAAAGACATACAATCCTTTTACAGAGAGTAGATAGGCCAGGAGAGGGTCCGTCCAGTTCGGGACTGGAGGGCCGGACCCAATGCCTGCCACATCCACTTCGGTGCTCAATGCAGCGAGTTCTTCGATGAATACGGAGTGAGAAGGGGCGATGTCACCTGAAGACGCCAGCTTGGCAAGTGCATCGTCTCGCGCATTCTGCTCCCATGGAACGTGTATGACTTCGAAGTAGAGGAGGGCTTCTGCTCGGCTCTTGACCTGTTGAAGGTACTGGGCCATCCGTGGCTCCCTTGCTTCGAACTGTCCGTTCACCTGGCCGGCAACCAATTGGGAGTCACTGAAGGCCCTAAGTCGAAGGGCTCCAAGGTGCCTAGCCATTCGGATTCCAGACAACAATGCTTCGTATTCGGCAACGTTGTTGGAGGCCGCAAAGCGGAATCAGAGGGCATATTGGAACTCTAAACCCTCCGGAGAGGTGAGGACTAGGCCGGCTCCGCTCCCTGTGACAGAGGATCCGTCGACGTATAGCTCCCATGGGGGCTCGTCGGCCAGCGGGGGATCCTGTTCGGTAGGGAGAGTGCATTCCGCGACGAAGTCCGCCAATGCTTGGCCGTGCTTGGACGATAGCTGATGTCAAATTCGCCTAGCTCGATGGCTCATTTAATGAGCCAGCCGGAAGCTTCTGGCCGCTGAGGGATAGACTTCAGCGGCTGGTCGATGAGAACCGTTATTGAGTGGGCCTGAAAGTAGGGCCTGAGTTTCCGGACAGCTGTGACCAGAGCAAGGGCGAGTTTCTCTGCTCGGGGGTACCTTCTTTCAGCTTCTTGAAGGACCCTGCTGATGTAGTAAACGGGATGCTGGGCCGCTCCCTCTTCTGTGATCAATACTGCGCTGATGGAGTGTTCGGTAACCGAAAGGTATACGAACAAGGGTTCCCCGAGCACAAGTTTCGAGAGGACAGGCGGGGCTGCTAGATAGGCCTTCAACTCAGTGAAGGCGACCTCGCAGTCCTTGGACCACTGTACATGCCCCCCTTGCTGTGAGGAGCCTCTGGGTCCTCACAGCAATTTGAAGAAGTTGAAGCTCCTCTCTGCTACTCGGGACATGAATCGGTTGAGTGTGGCTACACGTTCAGTCAAACATTGGACGTCGCGTACCATTTTAGGGCTGCTCATTTCAAGTATTGCTTGGATTTTCTCAGGGTTGGCCTCTATTCCTCTGTTTGAGACGAGGAAGCCGAGAAACTTTCCTGAGCGCACTCCAAACGCACACTTGGCTGGGTTGAGCTTCATATTGCACCTTCGCAAAGTTGCGAAGGTCTCTTTGAGGTCAGAGATGTGGTTAGTGCTCGGAAGCGTTTTGACCAACATGTCGTCGACTTATACCTCCATGTTGCGCCCAATCTGCTGCTCGAACATCTTATTGACCAGACGCTGGTATGTCATACCCGCGTTTTTTAGACCAAAGGGCATCCTAGTGAAGCAGTATAACCCCAAGTCTGTGACGAACGTGGTGGCATCTTGATCCGGGGGATGCATATTGATCTGGTAATACCCAGAGTAGGCATCCAAGAAGCTGAGAAGCTCATGCTCGGACATAGCATCTACAAGCTGGTCAATGCGCGGCAGCGAGAAGTTATCCTTGGGCGTCGCTTTGTTGAGGTCCTTCTAATCCACACATACGCGCCATTTTCCAGTGGCTTTGCGTACGAGGACTATGTTGGAGATCCACCTTGGGTATTGGGCTTCCCGGAGGAGCCCAATTGCTCGGCTTTTGATGACGTGATCTCGGATCACGGTCTGTAGTTCTTGGTTGACGGGTCGCCTCCTTTGTTGAACTGGTGGGACCTGTGGGTCCAGGCGGAGGTGATGCACCATCACTTCTGGAGGGATGCCTGGTAGCTCGTTATCGGACCACACGAACACGTCTAGATTAGCTAGCAGGAAACTTCTATACCGCTGCTGCTCTGCTTCTGCTAGTAACGCGCCAATGTATAGGACGTGTTCGGGGTCGTCGTCCACTTGGACCAGAAGCAGGTCCTCGACAGGAGTTCTGCAGCTGGTGGAAGGCTGGTCGGCTGGTGGAGGAACAGGTGTCGGAGTCGCGAGTGGCTGCTTGTCCCTTAGAGAAAGGATATAAGACCGTCGGGACTCGCGCTGGCATCCGAGCACCTCGCCGACCCCGCACGGGGTGGGGAACTTCATCTTCTGATGGAGGGACGAAGGCACCTTCTTGATCCGCCTGATCAGACCTCTACCAAGGATGACATTGTAGCCGGGCATGTTCCTGATGACCAAGAAATCCACCACCTTGGTCACACACTTCGGAGCAGTCCCGAGGGTGATCGGGAGGCGAACTCTACCCATAGGCTGAACCGACACCCCTGAGAAGCCGAACAGAGGCGACTCTACAGGGGTGAGATGGTCAGTTTTTAGGCCCATAAGGAGATAGCAATCGTAAGCCAATACGTCAGGGGCACTTCCATTGTCTACCAGAATCCTGCGCACATTACAATGATTAATGGTTGCCGAAACGACCAACGCATTAGTGTGCGGGGTAGTAACCCCTACAAGGTCTTCGTTCGAGAAGGTTATGGCCTCCTCGGACCGTGCATGCATGAGATTAGAGTGATAAGGAGCCGGCCGAGGTATCGGAGGTCTGTCCACGGCATGTACTCGCCTCACGTAACCGCGTCGGCTCTGAGTGAGTGCTTTCTCCGCCTACGCCGAATCCTCCCGCGATCACATTCATTTCTTGCCCGTTGGGCTCATTGTTGATCGGTTGCTCGGGAGTCTGCTCTCGGCGTCTGGGGCGGTCTTCATTCCGGCGCACGAACTGTCCTAGGTAGCCGCGCTTAATAAGGGACTCGATTTCGTCCTTGAGCTGGCGGCATTCGGAGGTATCGTGGCCGTGGTCGCGGTGGAAGCGACAATACTTCACTTGGTTGCGCCTCCGGGGATCAGAGCGCATCCTCTGTGGCCACCGAACAAATGGTTCGTCCCTGATCTCTTCCAGGATCTGTTCGGGTGCCACCGTAAGAGGTGTGTAGTCGGTAAAGGGGCATGGTCGGCGTGGTGAATCGCCGTTGTGCCGTCATTTCTTCCGATCACGGTCAGAATTGTTGTTGGAAGGCCTCTTCTTGTCCGACGACTCTCCCTACTCTGCTCGGCTAACAGCCAGACTCTCCTCGCACGCCGCATGGCGTTGTGCAGTAGAGAGGAGCTCGGAAAGGGTGGAAGGCTACTGCACTCCCAGCATCCTCTGTAGAAAACCATCGCGAGTACCCTGGATAAGGGCACTGGTAGCTAATGGGACATCAAAGCGCGGGATGTGGAGCGCCTCCGTCTGGATCCTCTTGACGTAGTCCCAGAGTGCTTCTCCCTTCTTTTGCCGAACAGCGAGAAGGGAGGCTGCGGTGCGCGGTTGTGACCTTCCGCCGAGGATGTTGTCCCGAAAGGACTTCTTCAACTGATGGAAGGAAGAGATGGAACCTGCAGGGAGGGCTTCGAACCAGGCCCGATCAGTTTCCTTCAAGGTGGCCGGAAAGGCCCGACATTTGGCCTCATCAGATGCTCCATGGAACACCATATGCGACTCAAACCCGTGGATGTGATCTGCGGTGTTAGAGGTACCGTCGTATGGCGCGATGGTAGGTAGAGGGAGCTTGGGAGAGACCCGAGCCTACAGGATCTCCGCAATGAATGGGGAGCGGAAGTTCAGGTCCTCCTCGGCCAGAGCTTTTCCCTTAGCACGCTGGACCATCGCGTCCACACGACGTTCCAGGTCGATGACGCAGTGCAAGCGCCTGGCCAACTCCTGTTCGGAGTTGGCCGAATCCGCACGCCCAGACTTGTGGGAGTTGGCTCCCACGACCGAGCGCGGCAGGCGCGGGGCCGCCGCGGAACGACGGGGTGAACGACCGCGGCGCTCCGGTGCTCGTTCATCAGACGGAGTGCGGCGCGACCTCCGAGGCGAATCGGCGTGCTGCTCCTGAATCGACTCTGCTGGGGAAAGAGGTGAGCGCGATCGCCGGTGAGATGACTCTGCCTAGCGCTCTTGCGGAACGGAGGCTGCCAGGACCGGCTACCTGGCCAATTGGGCCTGGAGACCCAGGCAGATTCCCGTCAGCTACTGCATTTGTCCCCGGAGTTCGGCCATCTCTAGGGCGGTCGCAGGCACAATGGTGGCGGGAGCAGGGATGCCCCCAGTCGCGGCAACAGGAGCTACGGAGACGTCGACAGGGGGAGCACGTTGACGGGAGTCCACCCGCGATTGGCGGGACCTCATCATACGGCTCCCTATGTTCTGGCACGCGGATCATCCGCGAGCCATGGCTGTCGTTGCATCCCACAGATGGTGCCAAAAGTGTGGAGGTGATTTCCTGCTTGGGCCAGAGCCAAGCGGGCCTACACTTGGAAGAAGGGAAGAAGGCCGCCGGTAGCGGATGGATACCTGCAAAACCAGAATGGAATCAGGGGGGCCCGGTTGAAGAACCGGGGAGAACCCTCCAATGCCTAAGTTAGAGGTGGACCCAAAGGCTTGGAAGAAGAAGGTTCAGGGTTGTGCAGGAGAGATGTGTCTTAGATTGTGTACCTCTGCATGGAGGCTTACCGGAGCCTTTTATAGCCAGAAGTGTTGAGAGAGAGAGAGGGACAGAACGTCCCTGATCAATGTCGTAAAGGGCGCGTTCGTTAGCGTCCTCAGCGGGGGGTTACGTGTTGAGGCGTCCGTTGAGGAGCTCTGCAATTAATGCACCACTTGATCGTGGGGCGCGTGTAGTATAGCCGTTATAACTACTACGAGGGGATGAAAGGGCTACTTGAATTTTCCTGGTCGGAGGGTACTGAGCAGGCAGCCTGCTCGGTAAGCCAGACCTGTTATTTGGTAGACGAGCCCGTTGTTTGGTGCCTGGTGCCCGGAGGCATGGCTTGCTACCGGATGGCTGATGCAAGGAAACGTTGCTCATGTCGAAGAGGTTTCGGCACACGCCGAGCAGACCCTGCTCGGAAGAGAGGGCCTTTGGCCGAACAGGCTATAAGGTATCCAGAGGCGGCTCTCGGGTCCTGCTGGTACCCGAATGCAAGGACCGACCTTGGGACCTTGAAAGTTGCTCTTGAGAAGACGTGACGTCATACGGAAGGATCACGTTTGTCTACTGAATTGGGTTGGGCCCTGATGGGCCTTGCGCACGAAGGTGGCTAGAAATAGCCACCACATAATCTATATGAAAACCGTTCTAATTAACATCCAAGCTAAGCATATCAAACAAACTTGTCTAGTCCTCTCCAAATATAAATTTGTCATAATTGACCATGTGTGCCCCCTTGGGTTTCACATGGGTGAGCAACCTGGCTCACATTTCTTCAATACTCATATTTCGGGAGATGAGTTTGGAGCAACACAAAAATAACTCTTCAGCCAAGATCCGTTTTTCTCCTTCCCTCCTGCAACAACGAAAGGCTTGGGCCAATTAATTAAATATAATATGAGATGACACCCATGGTTTCTAAATTCAAAACCAAACCAACTTTTTAATTCATAGATCTTTCAGTGCAGATTTAACTTTGTTTTGGCAAACATGTTGGCTGCTTGCTGCAGTCATCTTTGCTTCCCCTGGCCCACTAGTTTCTCCCTTGTGCATCTGTCCAGAGAGTCTTCTTGCCGCTGACACTGCACACATCAAAGTGGGTATAAAGTCTCAAATGTCACAAGCAGGAGCAGGGAAATATGAAAGTTCTACACAACATGTTTACAAAGGGTAATAATATGAGAACACCAATAAGTTATAAATAGACAATGCAACATGTTCTCAAATGTCACTACAAGTAACAAGTGCTTATTTTTTACATTTGGAACCACAGAATGGGAAAACAATGTAAATCATACAATAAGAAGCACAAATGGTTATTTTTTACATTTGGAAGGTACATAAGAAGGCAAATACATCATTCCCTTGTTTATCTGGTATATGAATTAGAAAGATTTTGAAGTTCATCAGAAAAAAATTATTTTGTGCATAATTAATTAAATGCACTCCAATATTCTTGGCATCAGTTAGTCCAACGATGTAAAATTGGGATATGAAGATTGGCTTAAACTATATAATACACAACACTTGCAGTAAGAGATATGTAGGGGAGAAAATCATTACTAAGATAGTTCAACTTAGTAATTAATAGGAAATTATTAATGTGTTAACTTGTGAAATTTCCCTTTAAGTGCTATCATTGTATAAACAAAAAGGTCTTCAGATGTCAAAGACACAAAGAAGAACAAAAAATGACCACGTCGTAGAGAAGATGAAATATAAAAATTATAATTCCCAGAGTTTTACATAATGTAATACCAAGAAATTGACATCCCAGATTCTAAATTAATTAGCATGAACAAACAATCAAATTCACATTTTTCAATAATATAAAGCATCCCCATTCTAGGAATGTGTAGTATAACAGGACACCCCAATGCAAAATAAATAACCCTAGTGCCTACTGGACCAAAAGGAAAGGAAGGATTGATTCTGAACAAACCAAAAGGAAGCTTCACAATAGCGGTAAGCTAACAAGGGCTCAGGTTCCTTGTTATCTGTGAAATTGAACAACTGATTGTTTGGATAACATAAAAGAAATAAAAAGGCTCCATACCTGGTAAAAACCTACACAACAATAGAGCTACAACAGCCATAAAAAGTGCATCCTTTAAAAAACTGTAGTATGATGACAACAAAGAACAGAGGTATGACCTGTAGGATCATTGAAAATCCATCTTGACTTGTAAGAGAACGTGCTACAACAAATTCATGGACATAGACGGGCAGGTACTTACAATCCCAGTGACACCACCAATCAACAAAGGTCTTCTGCCAAGTCGATCAACTACAAGAACAGCTATTCCTGTCATCATCAACTGCAAAACATGCAATGTATTATAATTTTGCTTAGAACAGTCAAAGTGCAACTAGCGACCATATTTAAATTACCATTTGTTGAAATATATGTAAATAAATGGAACTATCAATATGTGACATAATACAAAATCAAATGACCCTCTCTGAAGATGAAACCAAACTTAACCCGGTCGCAAGGCGAGGGGGGGAGATGTAGGGCGGACGTGGGGGCAGGGCGGAGGAGAGGGAGCACCAGGACGGGGGGATGCAGGGCTAGGGGAGCGGGGGTCGCAGGGCGGAGGGGGACAACACCGGTGAGGCCCCCTCCAGATGGGCCAGAGAGAGAGAGAGAGACTTACGCGGTTAGAGGCGACAGGGCGGCGCAACCGGGGGGCGTCCGGAGGCGACGGGGCGGCGCAGCAGGAAGGCGTCCAGAGGCAGTGGTGGAGCCAGGGGGGGTCAAAGGGGGGACAATTGCCCCCCCCCCCCCCCCCCCCTTATTTTTTTACATAAATTTTTCCCTTATTAATTTTTTTTACATAAAATTTCTCTTTATGATAGGCATGTGAAGATTTTTTTAATTTTATTAATTACCCCCATTGTGTTGAGTACTCATGAACAATTATCTTATCAATTGCCCCCCCTTCTAAATATTTCTAGCTCCGCCACTGTCTAGAGGCGACCAGGCGGCTCAACAAGGGGCGACGAGAGACGACCGAGAGGCGAGGTGGGGGATGACAGTGAGGGTTTTTGCATTGGCGGGGTGGGAACTGGGAAGAAGAGGAAATGGGGAAATGAGGCAGAGCGGGGGTTTTAAAATGGGGAAATTAATCGGAAGTATCTGATTGTAATATAGAGGTCTTTATTATAACATGATTTAATATATATTGTAATTAAAAATAAAACTTATTATAATGAGTTATAATTTTGTCAGAGACTAAAAAATAAATTAAATATATGTTAGGAACTTCTAATTAATTTATCTTTTTAAAATTTAAAATATAAATATAATTAGCAACAAAGATAATAAATTATAACAGTATTTTATCTTTCAAAAAATAAAGAACATTACTTTGTATAATGTTATTTAATATTTTACGTACATTATATTAAAATTGGTGTTGTAATTTATTATATTTTGTTATTGTTAATGAGTATTATATAATTTTATGTTGAATATTATATTATAATATATCCTAACAAATAATATCCATATATCATATCCGATTACCTCCTCTTTGCTTTTATTTTTTTATAAACATTATAATATACTATATATAGGTAGATATAGTATCTATCATATATATATATATATATACATAAAGATATATATAGTATATATGTATATATATAGATAAATATATATATATATATCTGTAAATATTTTCATATATATATATATATATATATATATATATATATGAACCTTTGTTCAATTGTTAAACCTATGTTCAAAATACATATTGCATATTCACATACTCAAAACCATAACATATAATAGTTTTGAAGATGACAAAATAAATAAATATTATTTATAAATAAAACATGTCAAATACTACGTTTCTCTCTCTTACATATCATATAATAAAATCTCTAAAGCATATTTAGTCATTCAAATTATTCTTCTCAGAAATCTTAAGTATAACTTCGTTTGACAAAGAAATATATGAAGTTCACTGTAGACACCCGAAACTAGCCTATAAGTCAAACCATATTTCTTGTTCCCTTAATGAGCCCCAAGTTGGTCACTCATCTTGAGCCCATTCGTTAGCCATGTTTTTTAGCCCATTAAAAGTCCAATTCTCAACTTGTCCCGTCCAATTATCACTTCCAGAGTCTTTGTCCTAGAGTTTCAACCCATAGACCTTAACCCGACGGCCTTGAGGGTCTCATTCATCCCATTTAACCGATTAAAATATTTAAATAATCGATTATTTTCCTAAATAATCGATCAAAATTCCAATATGATTGGTCATCCTTAACGCGACAGGTCGTGGCGTCGCATTAGTATCAAGGTCGCATCCACACTAGTCGTCGCGACAGGCCATGCATATCCATTCACGTACCTTCATGGTCGCGACCACCTTGGTCGTCGCGACAATCCTTGACGCATCCCTACGACCCATCGCGACATGGTCTGCATGCGCAAGCCTCGGCAACCACCTCCCCTTTATCCTCCATTTGGCTTTATCGTCATCCACAACAACCCCCCCACCCCCCCAGTCGCAGTTTGAGATTCCATCTCACCTTAGACCCCTCATAGGACTCTTCCCATGTAGATTTACTTGACTTTTTATTATTTGCATGGGCCATTATCACATATGGACGGGATATTCTCTCTCCTCTCTATATAAGTGACCCTACCCTTTCAGAAGGAGAGGAGGACCCCTATCTACCTTAAAGTGCTGCCCAATTCTTGCCAGAGCTCCCTCTTAGCTCGTAGCCCTCCCATTTTCTCCAATTATCTCATTATCCTCTTCATCAAGTCACAATTCTTTCTTTAAGTATGGAGCTTGGTGGCTGAGGAGGTGACTTCCATCTTCTTCAAAGGCTACTACACGACCCTAAAAGCACCACCTACAGCCAGGGAGTCGCCCCTTTGGGACCCTCTCTTCCTTCTCTCCTTCTCATTTCCTTTCGTGTATGCTATTATTTTCTTTTAAATAGAAGCACATCATTCTTCCCATGTTTTATGCAACCCAAGGTGTCACGCCCCTCCAATTTAGCAATGGAATAAATCGGAGGGAGACGCGAACAACGAGTATGGTAACGACAATTGCGCATACTTTCGCAAACATCAGAGCATCTAATGAACAATAATTGAAATAACTCTTGATTTCATTATAAAATCACTAAGACTATTACAACCACTAATTCGGAGCCAAACACAAGGCTCAATGACATCACTATATTGAAAAGAAATCCAAAGCAATAACTACTAGACTTCATTGTACTAGGGTAACTTCATGAGTTGACTTCGGGTCGCTCATCACTCTAGTCTTGTCCCATTGGTGTGTGCGACGTCAGAGTCCGACTTACCTGAGGCACACAAGACAAATAACGAAGGGTGAGCGATAACGCCCAGTAGGACTTAAATCTCAGGCTTAAGCAGGCTTTAAATAATTAGTACATTAAATGGCAGAGCAACTAAAGATAGAGCGAGTCATGTAAAGTCGAGAAAGTAAGAGCATGGTTAATATGGGTCACTGGCACATGAAGCAAGTATAGTACAATGAATAAGATCGAGTCACGATAGAAAGCAACACAACAACACGATGGCACATAACGTCAACGTCAAGTAATATCAAGCAACATGTATAGCAAGGAGAGAGAAAGTAGTTGGCCATATAGAGAGTAAATTGCACTTTGATTGATTTTCTTATCAATCGAATAGTATAGCACTTTTGATTAACTTTCTTGTCAATCGAGATAGTAATTGCACTTTGGTTATCCGAAGATAGCCGAGAGAGAGTATAGCACTTGTTTGTCAAAAGACAACGAGAGAATATAGCACTTTGTGTTGATTGTCTTAGATTAATCTTGATAGTATGGCACTTGGATGCAATGCCTACATCTTGATCATTTAACTCCCGCGGGCAAATGGCACTTTCGGGCGCTCCCCCCAGGACCTGATCGGGCCCTATTGCGCTGGCATTGGTTATATTGTTTATCTTTAGACAATCAATTAATGGCCAATTTGAGAGTACCAAGAAATAGATAAGAGCACTAGATGAATAGATGAGATAGTAGAGAGAACGTGAATAGACGAGCGAGTAGAGTATAGATGAGAGCTAAGGGTACATCACGTAAAACAACGAGTAAACATGCGATAGTAATAGTTGCACAACACGCACACGTCGTATTGGCAGTCAGGTAGAATTCACGATCTTCCCGCTGGCCATGTTATGCACAAGTCCAGAGGTCCGACGTGATTCAAGGTAAGAGCGAACTTCTAATAGCCGTTTGGATCATATCGATCCCTAAAGGTGTAATGGGTGTTAGGGTACAATCGGCTCGTCGACCATGTGGGAATCCATGATCAGAGGAGGCTTACGGAGGCCTGGTGCAAGGGTTCACTAGTCCGGAGAAAGGAATATCCGACGGAGAGTTCACCACAAGCCAAGTAAAGAGTGTATATAAAAACAGGTGCTCGACGTTCTAGAGGAATTCTAGAACAATGGAGCGTCGATATCGGTATATAAACAACGCAAGAAACGAATACAAGTCCTTTAAAATAGGGCAATTAATATACTTTATTGCAATAAATTACCAGATACATTATGAGATATTTTATGCTAGAGTTCAGCCATATATGGATGGTTCATGTGTGTGCATGTGTAAGAGAAACCATAGAAAAGAAGTCGTGAATATGTAATTTAAAGCATTCAATATGGCTTCATTTTAAAACAGGTGTTTTTACTGCGTGTATGACTGTTAAAACTGCGTGTATGAGTGTTTTTTAGAAAGTGAGAGCAATAAATTTTATGGGTTTTCATGCAAAATCTTGTGAAAGCGACGTAGGTCAGTAAGGGTCGCAATAGGGGCAGGGCAGATCGCGACAGTGGCTTGTACAGGTCGCGACAGGCAGGTTGGTTCGGGCAGACAGGTCGCGACAGGGTTGCATGAGGGTCGCGACGGTCTGGTCGGCAGATCGCGACGACAGGCGCTGTCGCGATCAGATCGCGACAGGACGCTCTGTCGCGATGGCCTTGTGAACGCGGCCTATCGAGCCGTCGCGTTCACAGGGTTTGTGCCTGAGCCTGACAGAGTTCTGATCTGTCTTGGATTGCGGTCCAGAAACTTGCCTTTTTGACATAGGGCAGTTTAAAAAATCATAACTAATTGTATACACTATGAAAAATCATGAAACTAGTTTTGAATTGATCTAGACATGCAAGGGTACTTCCAGTAATTAGGAATTTGGAAATAATCATGGTATCGACATAGTTCTACCAAGTTGAACAAGAAGCAACCTGATTCCATGTGCAGCAGAGATGAATGATTTAATTCGAGCAACATACTTGATAAAAATTAGGGCTTTTAGGGGCAAAAGATTCCTAACGACAAGTAGTATCTACAGTAAAATTTTCGTAGCATTGGAACAAGTGTACATGGAGATTTGATTTAAACATGATAACTCGGGGTTATCATGTATGCAGAACTTCAAAAATCAAGAACAAAAGATTTGCTCGATGAAAAATTATGAAACAAGAGAGCTTTTGTTCCTGGTGATTGGAACTACCTACAGACGAGTTTAATTTAATTTTTGCTCGTGAGAATGCCTACCTTGACTCGATTTCCTCTTCTAGGGCTAAAACTTGAAGAACGGGGTTGAGAGCTTGAGAGGTTCTTCTCCCCACGAAATCTCCTCCTCCTTGGCCTCTCCTCCTGGTCCAGCAATCCCTTGGCACGAGCTAGGGCTGGCCACAAAGGTTTTAGGAGAGTATTTATGCTAGTTATGTTTCTAATTCCTAATAGTACTCTAACTTCTATTAAATTCTGAATTTCCTCCTTTTCTAACCTCCTCCCAAGCTTTCCACTTCCTATTTGGGTTAGGATGGGAGCCAAATTTGTGGCCAACCTATTAGGGTAGATTTAGGAATCCAATTCTAACTCAAACTTCCTATTTAATGCATTAAATACCCCTTTTCTATTTAGGTAATAATTTAGTTATGAATTTAGGGTATTTTCCTATTATTCTTCTTTTAAAAATCCTTATTTTGGCCCACTAAATTCTAATGGGTCCATTTAACAAAGCCCATTATCATTTTTCGTTTAATGGGTTCTAATTATTTCCCTTTCCTTTGCATTTTCCAATTTATTCAAGATTGTTATTATTATTATTATTATTATTTACTTGAATTATTCATGTGCTATGGGGGGTCCATTGGTCCAATTCTGAAAATGGGAAAATCATCAAATGATGTTAACATGTTCGTGTAATTTATGGTTGCGTTATTTTTCCGTGTTAACGGTATTCCGACTCAGTTTCCTAATTTGGATAATTAGTCACATTGTGAAGTACACTTAGCCAATTGGATTTTTCGTTGCACGAATTTCTTCGTGGAACACTTAGGGATATTATTTAGGGTTGATTTATAATTTTTTTACGGAATTTTCCGGTGTATTCTTGCACATACAATAATGGTACGTATGTTTCTATTATTTTAATTTAAAGAAATTATTATTTTGAATTTTTTTAAGTATTAAATTTTTCGGGTTGCTACACAAGGGGTTTCAAAACACCCCCCAGATTCGTTCCCTCCATGTTTCATTCTTTTCATTTCATTTTGAGTAGATATTTCACTTAAATATGGTCTAACATGATTTCTTTTGGTGTTTCGTTGTTTTAGAATGTACTACGGCAAGATTAGACGAGGGGATCTTGTTCTCTAGCTGGCTATAGGACAAGAAGAAGGTCCCCCCATTCCTCTCTCGCGCTGTTGAGACGGCGTTGACATCCTGCGTTGCGACAACAAGAACGTGCCTGGTAGGGGCGTCACGACAATCCTCATATCGCGACGGGTCTTCCCGTCGTGACATCTGTAAGTGACCCTTCTCATCTCTTTTCCTACCGTGTTAGCCTTTAGTCTTCACTTATATCTTAGGGCAACATGTTAGGTGGCGATCATGATCCATGTTTCATGCTATGAACGATATCATGTTGTGTGTTTCGAGGGGTGCGCAACCCCCGTGATTACACCTTTTGGCGAAAGGTGGGACATTCACTTCTAGCATCATCCTTCTTACTTGTTTGCCTGCCATGTTGGTGTGTTTATGTGTTTAGTAGAATCATGTTAGGGCTATTTCTGCATTTTTTTGTTTTTCTATTCTCTATTTTTAACGCGACGTATCGTGCGGTCGCGACACTATCGCGTCCATAAAGGCGAACGTGACTTTAGGTACGTGTTCTCCTCTTTGTCCTTTGTCTTGTTCCTCTTTTAGAGACTTTAATATGTCCTCTCCATGCTTCTATATCATGTGTACTCACGATTCTCTGTGCTAGAACCCTGCTAGGGCTCAGGTTTTCCTTTTATTTTAACTTTTGTTTTCTGGTGCTATCACGACACATCGGGCGGACGCGACAGTGTCACGCCAGAGAAGGAAGACGTGAAAACAGGTACACTTTGTTTGTTGCTGTTTTTTGTTCCATGCATCACTTTCTGCTTTTCTAGGAAGTCTTCATCTTCTGTTTGCTTTCTTCCATGTTGTATTACGCCTTAGGATAGTCTGCTTGTCCACTATTTGCATGCAGCTGTGGGTTTCTGCATCCTGAGGTTATCGCGACCGATCCCCCAGTCGTGATAAGGTCGCAATGGACCCGGTCATCACAACTTCAGTAAAGACCTATCAGTTGTTGTTTATTAGTTTAGGATAGAATTTGCATGCTCCCCAGTGCACATAGGCTCATGCATACACTATTCTTTTGTGTAGATAGGATTCCTCCTTGGTAGTGGAGACCCTCTCACCTACGAGCACTCGTGGGCTGACCAAGGCCTACTATCGAGGGCCTCCGTAAGTCCCCGTGGCCATACGCACGTTGCGGTTGCCGGGCTGGTTGTACCCGTCATCCATTAATTCTAGCCATTTGCGAGTTAGTCGTGCATTCCCCTTAGTTACATCGGAGTACTCGAGTACACACCTGCTAGGGTTCCTATTTGGCCAAGTGAAACCTCATCAATTAATCCATTAAAGGCTAAATGTAAACCCTAAAATCTTAACGATAATCATGTCAACTTGGATGCTTGCTTGATATACTCCCTCTTATCTCACTGTACATTCTTGTGTGTTAGAGTCTAGGTTTTGTTTATGGTCTTGTTGTCTCCCCTAATTGCTTAGGGGTAGTGTATGCGTCATTTTTTAGGTTTATCGAGTCAGTCTCCCCAAACCATTATATTATATCACAATCCTCTTTTTGGTATGGACTATTTCCGTGTTCTTACCAGTTATTCTTTGCCTATTGGGATTCTCGAGGACGTGACCCAGCCTTTTGCTGCCACCCTCACGGGGCAGATCAATCCCCCAACCACCGTTGACGACCGGTCTCGCCCCCCATCTCCTTCTGGGGCGGATGACCCACATGCTCAATTCAGTCAACTCCTTCCCCATTTGAGCCCGGCCCAAGTTCGGGAATTTCTGGCAGCTGCCAAAGGCAAGCGCCCCCTTTCTCCGCCCTCTCATATCTTTGCCCAGCAGGCGGCTTCCTCTACACCTGTTGCTTTTGCGCCAGATGTACCCTCTACTGTGGCTGATCCCACTCCCCTTCGTCCGCGGGTCATTCACTTCTCTGAGCCTAGCTACATTCCAGCACGGGAGGTTCGGCCCAAGTCTCCCCCAATTTCTTCATATTATCAGGCCAAACATAATGCTTTTCCCCATGATAGGTCATATTCATTGGAGCAATCACGCTCCCTTGTCCCCTCTCACCACCCCTCGTGTGACGGCCCTCGTTACACCGGTACGGTTATACCAACCCACGTCGGTATAGCGAGTGCTACCAGTCACAGTGGGACATTTACCCAACGATACAAACAGCTGAGATACACACGAATATAAATAACAGAGTAGCAGAAGTAAAGAGAACTATCTCCATTCATTCATCATCCACATTAAACATACATGCAGTTTACAATTTGCAAAAAGGAACTAAGTCCACATAAATTAAATTGCTGCTACTTAAAAACAAAATGTCCACATGATACATTCTTTTCATGATAATTCTAATACAATGTCCAAGTACATACTACGAAGTACACAACCACAAAGAACTCAAAACTGGCTAGTGTCCACACTCGGAGTCCGTCTCTGCTGCCTCCTCCGAGAGTACTGTGTCACCAACTATACCTATACGCCGAAGCAAGGAGTGAGTCCAGGGACTCAGCAAGTAACACTATGCATGATATACATGTACAAGTCCTAGTGGTTTCTACATGCACATTCAATTAACAATACATAGAATGCTAATCCATTCAAGTTTTCAACCTATCATGAAGGTTCTACAATTTTATACATAACTCATGCTTTCAGATTTCAAAAATAACATTCACCTATCACATGGTCTCTATTCAATTCACTCATGAGACTTTAATCGAAACGTGAGAGCTATTGACATGGACAATTTACATACATGAACGGGGAACATAATTAGCATGGATTCCACATGTTCTTAAGTACATACATAACTTTTATCATGCTTTAGGTTGCTGATTTTTACATGGTTCAATGACTATAACCCTACACATGAAAGCTACAACGTTGCTTAAACATAACACATGAACAATCCATCATGCCATTGTACTCACATACTCATTTGTTGTTCCTATCATGGATTCTAAACACTTTTGCACACATAAACATGAGTATGATAACATACATTTTCTGAATTCACATGGTTTCAGATTTAGTCTCACATGGGTTTCAATAACACATTTACATATCTAGGATTTCACATTTTTCTTTACACTAGTTTCCTCTTTCACATGATCCACTTTACACATACACATTCACATGTCACTTACACATTTACACATGGTCACATACACTTTACACATTACACTTTACACATATTTTTAGGTGCCGTGACACATAGTCCAAACCACCAAAGAAGGACACAAACACATCACATCACATAGACGCCATCTAGGCAATACAATGGCGACTCTTGGACTGCGCAGACCGGGAGAACAAGTCTCCACCCTAACCAGTGGTACTTGTCCACCTCCAGGATTTCCCCCTAATGCCCTTAGGGTCACTTAACACAATGAACTTTCTCAGGGGGACTTTTCCCTGATACAGCTCCACTGCCTTCTCGGAAGCAGTATCACATTGGCACAGTTTACACTTTTACACATTTACCGTTTTACACATGGTTTTTACACTTTACACTTTCCATCACATTCACTTTCTCACTCACATGAACACCTCTGTTTTTACTAACATGGTACTACAGAGTTTCAAGGTTTAACACACAGTAAACACACTAATCATGCTGGTTTAAACAAAATAAAATCACATTACGATCATATGTACGAATTATTCATAATTCACATAAAAATACATAACTTTTTATTTACTGTTCCAATTAACCTGAAATTTTAACCACATGCTGTTTTCGGGTTCAAAATCATACCCTCAAGTTTTCAGATTTTTCTGAGCTAAATAGGATTTACAGAAAATCAAACACCTAATTAGCACATTATTCACAATTTACGTTAACATGGAATTTACACATCATGCAATTTACCACTTGCTGTTTAACCATAAGCTACCAACATATGCATGAAATTAGAGTACAAAATTTCCCTAATTCATACATCTATGGATTTAACACTACGAATCATTACTACATACTTCTATTTTATCGAACCGAAACTATTAACAAATTGCACAAACATGGATAAGTTTCCTAAATTTGCAAACACACATGCTGTCCCACAATCTTCTTGATTAGACCGAAATCGAGGCATTCAACTAATCCTAAATCATGAATCATGGGTTTTGCAAAATGGTCTACAAGTCATGCTCACATGTTTACAAGATATTATTATCCCACATTCGCCAACACAACTCACATACATCCACAACCACAATGCACAATATACATAGCTTATAGGAATACCATATATCCTCATCGCATGAAACATACCGAATTTAATGTATAAGTGGGACAGAACAGCTCACTGTTCTGTCCAGAAGAACTAAACGGCGGTCTCTGGCCGCTGACTCAGGGTCAGCGGCATGGTCGATGGACGCCAAGGGTGAACTGGGCGTCCAGGGACCTTGCCGTCTACTCAGGTCTGTGCAGAAAACACAGACCCGAGCTCTAAATCTTGGGTGAAATGGAGGGTCTAGGACTCGAGATAAATTCCATAAAAATGTTAAAAACCTCCTAGACTCATACGGGGACACCATAGATAGGTCACTTGCCTCTCTAAAAATCCTCCAAGAGGTTTATGGCTCGAAGAAGACCTCCTTGGGCAGTTCCAAGAAGTTGCAGAAGTGTCTTCAAGAACGCCTTCCTCCGAGCTCCTGGGTGATCTCCACGCCGAGGGGATGATGGGGAAGCCTTCCCCTTTGCTTCAGCTCCCTCCTTGATGCAAAAGATCTCCAAATCCAGCTTCAAGGGGTCGGATTTGAGGGTTCTAAAGTGGGGTTTTCTCACAGAATGCTCTAGGGTTTTCTCTCCTCTCTTCCTCTTGCAAGGGTGAAATGAGAAGTGGGGAGAGGCCAAATCCGGGTTCAGGACTTAGGAGAGCCCCTCACCCACCCACCATACTGATTAGACAGCCTGAGAGCCGTTGGGGACATCCCCCCAATGGTGGCCATGCCTTGCTCCCGGGTTTTCTGGCTCTGCAACGCATGCAGGTCAGAGAAGTTGGCGTCCAGATCGCTGGACGCCGGAGTTAGTGTTGGCGTCCATGTCTGGACGCTGACACCAAATAAACGGCCTAGGGTTGACGCCAAGAGCCTTCGGCCAGAACCTTGATTTATGCAGAAAACCAAGCATACCAAGCTTCTATACTTGCAATATGTACGTAGCATTATATTCATACTATCATCATGCGATACATACATTATTTACGTTTAATATAAACACATGTACACGTAATTATACTATTTAATATCTATGTAAATACGTACATACATACTCAACACAATATACACACATAAATACGAAAATATGACGGAATTCGAGGGTCTTACACCTCGTCCCCTTCCGACTTCTCGTGGAGTGGACGTCTATGAAAAGAGAGCTTCACGATCTTCGAAGGCAACTGGACCCCAAAAGGTTGCCGACATTCCTCTCCCCTCTTTCCAGCATTTCCGGGTTCTGCCCCAGTCAGAGCTCCCCGTCTACAAGCGATACTCTGGGGTAGGCGACCCCTATGTACATCTCAAAGATTTTGTATATGAATCTGCTCCACACAAGTATGACTGTCACCTCATGGCATACTTGTTCAGGAAATCATTGGATGGAGCGGCCCTCGAATGGTTCTATTCTTTACCCCCGAAAGAAGCCAAAGATTTTCAAATTGTACAAGAAAGATTTCTGCAACAGTTCCAAGATTAGGTCGGACCCGAATATTCTTTTGTAGATCTGGTGGCTGAAAAGATGAAGACCGATAAAGAATTTGCAGTTTATGCTGATCAGTGGCGAGCTCTAGTTGCGAAGGTTCGCTGCTCCATGCCAGAGGAGGAGAAGGTCAAGTTGTTGATTGTCAATGCTACACCTACTTACCGATCCATCCTGGCCATGAACGATATCACCACCATGCACCAACTCTATAGCCGAGCCCGTTTTATTCAAACCCAACTCAAGGACTCGCCTATTCACTCCATGTTCGAAACTCAAAAATCTCGCTACCCCAAGAAACCACAAGGTCCTATCACCAAAGGGGTGCAAACTAATGAACAAGTAGGTGCAGCCAATCACCCTCAAGGTCAGAGAGGCAGGCCACCTTACAACCAACCTCCTCAGCAACCTTGGAACAACAGGCCACCACCTCCTCAAACCCAAAACCCCCAGCAGGAGCAACGCCAGTACAACCAAGTCCATCCACCTCAGAATGGCTATGCTAGTAGAAAGCCCAATAGTCCCAAGAGAGCTCAGTATCCTCCTCTCCCCTAGAGTCTAGCTAACATCTTTGCATCCCTCATGTCTCTCAATGCCCTTAGACTCCCCCCAAAGAAGGCTAACTAGAACATGGCAGTGGACCAAACCAAGTATTGTGTATATCACTGCCATCCGGGGCACAATGTATTAGACTGCTTTCAATTTAGGGACATGATATATGATCTCCATAAGCAGCAATAAATTGACTGGGCAAAGATGAAGAGGTTGATTCAGACCCTGAGGGATCAGCAGAGGCAAAGACAGCAGCAGCAGTAGTAGAGGCGATAGCAGCCACCACCATAGCAGCAACAGTTCCAGCAGTAATTCCAACAGCAGTAGTTCAAGCAACCCCTGCAACCAGCTCATGATCACCGCATAGTTCGTAACCCTATGCCGCAACACCAACCCGCTCCAAATCCCCAACCTGCTCCACCACCTGCTCAAGTCAACCCAGTCGTTCACCATCCACCGCCAGCCGTCGTTTGGACCTATGATGATGAACATGAAGTAGGTCAGTTATTGGCTATCTCCCATACCACCATTACTTGCACCACACCGATCGTTGCCACAATCACCTCACCCCTATACAACACCCCCGTCATACCACCCATCAGTCCATCACCCATTAACATCCCACTTTCCCCCACGCCAACGCCAATAATAGCCAACCCATCCATCATTGGCACCACACCACCTCAACTAAAACACAACCTCGCCCTCCGAAGTGGGTGAATGTTTTACCGGATGTATTCCAATGCATCTATGTCTATGTAGGGACAGCTGACCCACAATTCCAACCCCAACAATCAACAACAACAACAAGACGTCGAAGAGATAGATCCGGTACCGGGCACTCAATATGATATTTTGAAGCATTTGGATCAGACTCCTGCTAAAATCTCCATCCTTGAATTGATCAAGAGGTCCCAGACCGATCATGACGCCCTAAGAACTTTTTTTCAAAGGGTCATTGTCAATGAAAACATGAACCTTGAAAATTTGCCATCGGTCCTATCAATTGTTACTAGGGGGCCGACAATTACTTTTGCAGATAATGAGCTAGCTCCTCCGGAGGCCAAAAGAATGCCTTTGTGCGTGACGTTAACCATAAACAAGGTGGCCAATGATGCTGCCCTAGTCGACACTAGAGCATCGATAAATGTGTGTCCTCTTAGCACTCTATAGTCATGCAACATATCCGAGCGCCGCTTGCAGCCAACTCCTACCACTATTGCAGCTTATGATAATTCCAGGTGGGCCTGCCATGGTGTCGTCCCCCTACAGGCAGAACTGGGCCCACTTGCAATGATCGTAGACTTTTATGTGCTTGACATTGATCCAACTTTTAAAGCTATTCTGGACTGACCTTGGATTGAAGCACTAGGGGCAGTCTCCTCCACAGCACATCAGTGTTTGAAATTCCCATTCCAGGGGTGGATTGTCAAAGTCAAGAGTGCGGCTACCACCCACACGGTTGAAGCCATTGAGAAGATAATGCCAACGATCTGGCCCTCCAACAAGCCTATTATCTCGGTACTAGATGTGAATTTCCTATGCGCCTATACTTTCTCTTCTAGTCGCCAAATAGTGTCTCCATCAGTGACGGTTGCCAAAAGGGCCACACCATCGGACACCAAGGCTGGAACATCATGATCAAAATTGATTACTAGCCAGGAAAAGGCTTGGAGATCATATTCAAGGGAGGACACAAGCTGTCACCAGATCCAAACAAGTCACAAAACACGGCCTCGGGTATAAAGAAGAAATCAAGCCATGGACAGCTTTCTCATCCACTTTGAAGCCAGATCGACAACCCCTCACCTGGTCATTATATTGTCATTTTTTCAGAGGACCCGTACAACCAGGGTATGACACTATTGTGGTAGGGGCAGACCTCACTGATTACGATGTCCATGGACGTCATTTTTCCTGCCACATGACACCAATGCTCACATATCAAGCCTTGGAGGCCTTGCGGCCTAATAAAAGGAGGAAGACTGACGATTCAGAGGCAGAATGGTATAGATGGTTTGACATGGAGGATATCACAATAGCATTTAGTCGCCTGTTCTGAGATGACGATCTCACTTGGTCCCCAGCAGTGGCAGAATTGGTGAAGCCACCATCAGCAATCACCTCCAAGCAACAGTTGCTTGGAAATGGTAAAGATCTCTGAGAATCAGATCAGTTATATGAAGACCACAACACTATAGATAAGCTCTGGCCAAGGTATTCTTGCCCCCCTAAACATTCTATATTTTCAATTGTCGTTTCTAAATTCTCTTTCATTCCTCATTCACCTCCCCTTGTCCTCCAACTCTCGTCCAACGCTCTCAAGGCGTTAACCACTCCTTCACCCCACTTCGTCATTTCTTTCAAAGGCACAGTTCTGTCCTTCTCCCGATGCCTTCCAATGTAGGGTAGTTTGTCTCTTTCCTTAGATTAGTATGTTTTATTTATTTCAACAAAAAAAAATTTCACTCTTTCCTCACTTCCCCCAACGATCGGACGGTGATCCCCGTCTTTCCCCTCTCCCTCTTTGGACGGTGATCCCCATCTTTCATCTCTCCTTCTTCAGACGGCGATCCCCGTCTCCTCCTCCTCTTTCTTCAAACAGCGATCTCCATCCTTCCCTTCTCCTCCTTCAGACGGCGATCCCCGTCTTCACTCTCCCCTACACTCATCCTGACGGCGATCCCCGTCACCCCGCTGAATTCATCTCCCTGACGGCAATCCTCGTCCTTTCCCTTTGACGACGATCACTGTCACCCCTCTGCTTTCATCTTTTGGACGGCGATCCCCATCTCCACGCTCCCCACTCTTGACGGCGATCCCCGTCACTCATTCACCTCCCCTTCCTCGATGGCGATCCCCGCCTTTTCTCTCCTTCACTTATAGCTAGAGTGGCGATCCCCACTCCTCGGCGCACGTGATCACAATGGACTCTCTAGGTGAGGGTCCTTATGTTCCCCTGCACCATGACTTCATTGTAGGCACCCTGAGCTTGGGTGGCTTGTCTCAACCTCCAGACCCATTGTAGGATCCCTGCGGCTGTGCCGCATCCTTTCCTTTCACTTCCAATAAGCCTCTAGATTCTCCCCCAGAGTGCCCTGTAAGTTTTAATTCTAGTTTAGGTTCAAGGGTAGAATCTAGCAAGTCCTCATCTCTGTATAAGAAGAGAAAGGGTAGTGGCATACCCCATAGATATCTAGTAGATTTGGCTCAAATGTGTGGCACTCTTCTAGTTGTCTAAGAGTTCGTCTAGGAAGCAGTCGTTCTAAACATTAAAGCTCAGCTTGAAGAGGGGAAGCTAGACGATGGATTTGGAATTTATGAAATCTTGAATGATGAGGACCCAGTGGATGAAGAGGACGGTGAAATAGAGGACGCTGTCGAAATGTACGCTAGTGGCATGAGGAGATTTGATGAGCCCACATCGATAGTGGATGAACCTACCAAGGAGGTAAACATTGGGACGGACGAAGAACCCATGCTTCTAACCATAGCTTCCAATCTCTCTCCTGAAGAAGAAGAAGAGCTTATGGAGATGCCGAGGGAGTACAAAGACTCATTTTTCTGGTCATATGACGACATGCTCGGCATTGACCCTGCATTAGTTGAACACAAGTTGATCTTGAAACCAGGGACAATAGCCGTTAAATAGAAATTGAGACGATTCCACCCTCATATTGCATTGAAGATGAAAAAGGAGATTGATAAACTACACAAAGCTAAGTTTATCCATGTAGTACTCTATCCTCTGTGGGTGGCCAACATAGTCCCGGTAATGAAGAAGGATGGAAGAGTGTGAATCTACATTGACTTCCGAGACTTAAATAGAGCATGTCCGAAAGATGATTTTCCATTACCTCATTTGGATGTCCTAATTGATAACACTACTGGGTTTGAAACTCTTTCATTCATGGATGGTTATTCAGGCTATAATCAGATCTGTCTAGCCCCGGAGGACCTAAAGAAAACATCCTTCACCACGCCCTGGGGAACTTATTGCTATGTGGTTATGTTGTTCGGATTGAAAAATGTCGGCGCCACTTATCAAAGGGCAATGTTAGCAATTTTCCACGATATGATTCACATTCATGTTGAGGTTTACGTGGATGACATTGTGGTGAAGTCTTGAACTAGAAGAGAACACTCCTCCATGCTTGCCAAAGTGTTTCAACACGCATGAGAGTATCAATTGAAGATGAATCTAAAGAAGTGTGTATTTGGGGTTTCCTCAGGCAAGCTGTTAGGGTTCATAGTTAGCAAGCGGGGGATTCAAATAGACCCGAACAAGGCCAAGGTAATAGGTAAGATGCCGTCTCCTAAGAATATATCTGAGCTTCGAGGATTGATAGGTCAACTACAGTTCATAAGGAGATTTATATCTCAACATTCTCAAAGGTGTCCTCCTTTCTATGAACTGTTAAATGGAGGAGTAAAATTCGAATGAAATACTAAATGCCAAGAAGCCTTCGATGAACT
The DNA here is from genome assembly GCA_014218235.1 of Colocasia esculenta. Taxonomy (NCBI): domain Eukaryota; kingdom Viridiplantae; phylum Streptophyta; class Magnoliopsida; order Alismatales; family Araceae; genus Colocasia; species Colocasia esculenta. Next base: position 85,442,029 of record CM024760.1, read on the forward strand.
CAAGAGCTATCTTATGAATCCACCTGTGCAGTAGGCGCCTGTCCCAGGAAAACCCCTCATCCTATACCTGTAAACTATTGAGGACTCCCTAGGAGCTATCCTAGCGCTACATGATGAAACTGATAAAGAAAGGGCAATTTATTATTTGTCTAGGCTTTTCAATCCTTCCGAGCTCAAACTCACCACTATAGAGAAAACATGTGCAGCGCTAGTATGAGTAGTGCAGAAATTGAAGCACTACTTCCTAGCTCATCAAGTGAGTTTGATTTCTATGATGGATCCCATCAGATACCTCCTAAAAAAGTCAGTCCTCACCGATAGATTAGCACGTTGGCAGAGCTTCTTGTCCCAGTTCGACATCACCTTTGTGGTCCAGAAAGCTATAAAAGGGTATGCTATTGCCGAGCACCTTGCTCACCTTCCTCTTCCTCATAGTGACACAGTCCAAGAAGACTTTCCTGATGAAAACCTGTCACTCATCTCTCGCGATTCCTTCTGGTCGCTTCATTTCGATGGAGCTCTGAATTCTAGGGGACGGGGCATAGGTGCTATTCTGCTCACCCTAGAAGGAATCACCATTCCCTTGGCTTACCAAGTCAAATTCATTGCCACCAACAACATTCCAAGTATGAGGCTCTCCTAGCCGGTCTCAAACGTGCCTATCTCCTAGACGCGCATCAACTCAAGATCATAGGAGACTATCAGCTCGTTCTTCGGTAGGTCCTTTCTACTTACCACACTCATGACCATAAACTCAAGCCTTATCAAGACTTGGTCACACTCCTAGATAAGCAATTAAACAAACTCATCTACATTCACACTCCTCGCTCTCAAAATATCTTGGCTGATGCTCTGGCATCTTTGGCCTCATCCCTCTCCTTCCCCCTCAGCCAAAGCGCTAAGACTATCATTGTCCAGAAGTTAGAAGCACTATCCACTCAGGATCCTTGGTTCGACAACCTCAGGAGCTCTTTAATTATGAAGGCAGAGAGAAGAGAAGTGAAGGAAGTTATGCTCATGGAGCTAGAAGAGATAAAGGAAGAAGAAAGGCCATGGTACCATGTGATTGAACAATATTGTAAAGACGGTACCTTCCCAGAAGAAGCTGAGTCCGAAGATAGGAGAGCCATCCGTAGGGCCACGTTAAGATATACAATTGTTGGAGAAGTATTGTATAGACGCGCTCTAAACGGGATGCTCCTCAGATGCTTGCCTTACGAAGAAGCCTGGTAGGTGGTGGAAGGAGCCCACTCTAGTGAGTGTGGAGGGCATGTGAATAGTCAGATGCTGGCTAAGAAGATCCTTAGGCAGGGCTATTACTGGCCAACCTTAGAAGAAGACTGCGCCATCTACATTCGTAGGTGCGTCAAGTGCCAACTCCATGCCGAAAAAATCCATGCTCCATCTTCCTCTCTACATCCACTATCATCCTCTTGGCCTTTCTCCATGTAGGCCTTTGATATCATTAGACCTCTTGGTGATCCTAATGCTCAAATTAAATAGAAATCGTTCATCCTCACTGCTACTGAGTACTTCACCAAGTGGGCCGAGGCTGAAGAATTTGCAAAAATCAAATGTTCAACCATATGCCGATTTATCATGAAGAACATCATCTCATGGTTTGGAGTGCCAAGCAGCATCATCACCGACAATGGACCTCAGTTCATATCTCAAGAGCTTCAGAATCTATGTAAGAAATTCAACATTTCTCTGCATCATTCGTCTCCATACTATCCACAAGGCAACGGTCAAGCCGAAGCCAAAAATAAAATGCTTTTGAAAGTTTTAAAGAAAACTTGTGAGTCTCACAAATTGCTAATTAGCCTGAGAAAGCTCATGGGCCTACCATACCTCCGTCCGCACACCCACAGGACAGACTCCTTTTTCACTCACTTATGGGATGGAGGCAGTATGTCCATATGAGATACTCATTCCTTCACTAAGGGTACAATTGGACAAAGAACTTAATCTCGATGAACGTCGAGAGACGTTACTTACACAGCTGGAACTCTTAGATGAATGACGTCTAGCCGCAGCCGATCATGTGCTTTCATATCAAAATAGATTCTTAAGATATTTTCAAAAGAAAGTGATTGAACGCAAATTTCAAGAAGGAGACATGGTTTTGAAGCGAATTTTCATAAAACATGGAGGTCCTAGGTCCAAATTGCAAGCTAATTGGCAAGGTCCATACGTCATCAAGGAAGTGTATCTTGGGAATGCTTATAGGCTAGTGAATGCCGATGGTGAGGAGCTCTCTCACCCGTGGAATGATTTGTATCTTAAAAGATTTTACACTTAATAAAAGATTTTCTATAGCGGCGCTACCTTGCAAAGGAGTACCAGCAATCTTGGGTCTCATATCCTTTTTATGGTTATGAAATAACCCCTATGTCCACCCAACACACACAACACAGCAACCCCGGGTCGATTCCCCTTAGACAAAGGTTTTCCTACTTAGCCCTTGTGTAGGGAAAGTGAAGGCATATTCTCCCCTTACTCAGACATGGCATAGGGGCAAAAGGATCGTTGGTTTGAAGATAGAGAAGGGGGGTAGATCATGTGTGAATGAAATCTCAAATAGAGGCGGTCAATTAAAATTGCAAAGGAAAGAAATGACAAAAATACAGAAAAGCAAATGAGTCAAATGAAGAATAGGGGCATGGAAAAGAGTGGCAAAGTCCCCGTGGGACGAAAATGAGCCCGGTCGTACACATGCCCCAAACAAAATCAATGACCACAAAGTCTGTGGACAACAAACAGACTCCACATGAGATACACCCTAACGAGTCAAACAAACCAGCATCACGAGCACCGACGCTAAGTCTCACCCCCTTATGTCTTCCTATCCCCACTAATGACCGGAACACTCCCACACCTGGTCTGTGTAGGAACACTAATGACTAGGGGCAATCAGCTCAAATACAGAGGGTGCCACTAGAGAAAATCTAAAAATCCAAAAAAAATAGAAAATCCAAAAATTAAAAAATAGAAAAACTAAAAAAAATTAGAAAACCCCAAAATAAAAAAAATTATAAAAATCCAAAAACAAAAAACCCCAAAATCCAAAAAAAAATTAGAAGAAACCCAAAAATAAAAAAATAGAAAAATTCAAAACTAAAAAAAAAATTAGATGTACATATCGTCTCTTTTAAGCATGCATTGTTACTTTCTATTTTTCACATATTTAATAAGGCTCAACCCCTTGACTATTATGAAGTTAAAGTTAATCATTGCTTAATGCAAGGGGTGAAGCCAAAGAATAGATCTAACTTGTTTATTGCTAAGTGTGCAGGGACAGGGTGTTTTGAGCAGCACAATGACGTACTCAGTTTTCTCTCTCTCTCTCGAATCTCATTTCCCACTCGTGTCAATCACAAAACATTCAAACATTCATAAAACACTGGCACAAAAGTAAAGATCCACTAAATATAAACATCATGTACAAGATAAGGGGGAGGTGGCTCACAAGCTCCTTACTGTCCACCACCACTCTCCCCAACTCCCTCCTGCCTCTTAGGCGGGGGTGGCATGTCGCCACCACCCCTAACACTCCAGGCGCTCGTCTCACCCTCCCGACACCTCTCCTCCTCCTCGTTCCTATGACGATTGGAAGAACCTGCTAAATACTGTCACACCGAGGCCCCGCTCGCTTCGCTTCTGCTCCTGCTCCGGCTCTGGCCAATCACCGTCACCAAGCTTCGGAGCTCGTCAATGTGAATCTGCTACGCGGATGTCTCGGCGCGCAGTCAGTACAGCTCTGCCTGGTCCACCGACGACCCCTACACGTGCAGCATCACCAGCTCCCTCGACAGCTTCCCCACCTGACTTACCACCATCTCGGCCTACAGGCGCCACCGAGCCACCTCTGCCGCTGACACCTCTGCCTGGAGACATCACTGGGCCATCACTGTAACCGCCGTATCTATCTTGCCGGTGGCAGTCCTCAGCTCCGCAACCTGTATCAGATCATGTCAACATACAATCTCTAAATAAAAAATGATCAGGGTGGAGTCACACTTACCCTCTCCTCCAGTGCGGCCTCTGCCTCCTCCGCCCTCCTCAAGGCACCCGCCAGCTGATCGGGAAGATTAGACTGGGAGTCCTCTACTGTTGCCCGAGACAAGGACGCATCCGCCTGTGACATCCTCAGCCTCGCCAACTCCGCACGCTGCATATGAGACACTTGTCAATACCTTTAAGCTAAAGGAACTGGTACGTTACCAAAGACTGAGTAGGTACTTACCAGCTGGTCGGCCTCTCTCCTTGGCCACGTCCCGGTCCTACACAGCGGAGTGCAACAGGGCCTGGAGCGATGTGATCTTTCCGGTCACGTCCGCCTACAAACCACCAAATCATGTCAGATTCAGTTAAGTCAAAAGAAATTCACAAGGTCTAAGTTTGGAGGTATATCTATTGTTGGGCACCCCTATAGACCCTCACCCATACTTCAAGGCGAAGGACTGCAGGTACGCCTCGTCAGTCTACGCGTCGGACGTGCCCTCGGTGCTCCTAGTCCGCTATCTGCTCCCGGGCCCGCTCGCACCAGTCGGTCATGTCATGGAGTCCCCGGAAGCTCCGACCAGGCCTAGGGGTTCTGCCTCGGCTAGGGAACTCCACGGCACTCTGACAAAGTCCAAGCGACCGCTGAGCCAGATGCAGGTGCAGAGGTAGCACCAGGTTGAGAGCATGCACCCACGTTGCCCCTACCAAAGTAGGGGCGGGCCTGCTCCAACCAGGGCTGTCCCTCGTCTCCCTCCTCCAGATATGGCTGCCACACCACCTGCATAACAAAAAACACATCTTGTCAGTAGCCAAAGCATTTAATAAAATCAAATGAGAATTAGAGAAGGGATAGTACTTACATCCAACTGAGGGTAGACGTCAATGGCATCATGGATGGACGCTAGCTACTCCTCCAGGGGTGCGTGTCTTGGCACGGCACCCACTGCCTAGCTAGGGGCACAAGGCCCAGTCGCTCCAGAATCCCCCTCCCCAGGCCCGGGAGGTGGAGGTAAGTCTAGACTTGTAGAGGAGGAAGCACAGTTAGATCACGTATTTACAAGAAGGCAATTCATAAATGAGGCTGGAGGAAGATAAGAGTACCTCAAGGAAGGCGAAGAACCCGTTGATCGCCGTCTGCCAGTCGGAGGACCCCAGGCTATCGAACTAGTGTGCCAGAAGGGCAGCACCCCAAGCATACTTTCCTACCTGGTCCAGGTCCTCCAACAACGACAGAAAGCGACAGTGGACCGCGCCGCCCCTCGTGGCAGATAGCAACCTCCCGAGGAAGAATGTGAGGAAGCGACGCAAGTCCAGATCTTCCTAAGCACCAGGCTCTCTAGCTAAGGCCTCTCTACACCCTCTCACCAGCCGGTCCAGCTACTCATCGGTCGTCTCCCCTACCTCCCGGTCCGTCTGTACTAGCCCTAAGCTCTCTTGTAGGTCCACCCTAGGAACTAGTGAAGACCTATGACCAACCATCAAGTCTAGGAGTCTAAGGGAAATATCTCTATAGCATAGGTATGTAAATCCACTAACCAAGCGGCCGTAGACCCTAAACCCGGTGATCCTACTCACGTCTGTAGACACACCATGTCAGCAACATATCGAGCAAATTTCATGTTACACCATAATGCCTCGAAGTGGCTCTCTTCAATTAACCTCTTGAGTGATTTTCCTATTTTTTTTGGATCTTTCTAGAATTTTTAGGAATTTTTCAAAAGGGGTCAAATAGGTCCTTTGAACTTAAAATATTCACGTCTGGTACAGTGGACGCCCTTTAAAGGGGTGTGATCCGCGGCGGGTAAGACCAATGCAAATCACACTTGCTTTCGATCACATACTGAATTTTGATTTGCGTCCGATCAACCCGCCGCGATTAAAAGTCAAAGCCTAAGCCATGCGCCTAGGACCGCGACATTTAAGAGGGTCACATTTCAAATCATGAGAAATCAAGAAACGCGTCCAGCTAAGCCAACGCGTTTAAAAGTCAAAACCTAAATGTACCCCACTAAAGTCACGGCATTTAAGAGCTCTCATGCTTCGAATCATGGCAAATTTAGAATCGCGTCCCACATGTCGCCGCGTTTTCAAAACCATCAATCAAATCAAGATCGATTCTGTCAGAAGATCGATTCGTAGGAAAACGCGGCGTCCTTGCCCGACGCGATTCTCAACATAGTTGTAGGCCATGATCATCACATAATGGTCAAACCAAGCAGAAATCAAGGGATCTTTTAAAACATGGCGACTAAGGCGGATGCGTTTCATTAAAGATAGACGTCCACTGTACTCGACGCGATTTTGGTTTTTGCCTATAAATACAGACCCGAGGGTAACCATTTGAGCATCCAACCCCAGAGACGGCGAAGCCCTGCCGAACCGGAGCCTCGACCTCAGAAGCATAATTCTCCAACTCCCCGAGGTGAAGCCCTGCCAGGCCAGAAGCTCACGTTCTGAGTCAAGGAGGAGCACGTTCAATGCTCGTCATCCCCACGGCTTCCTCCTCAGGATCCGGAGCCTCTATTCTTCTCACGAGCATTGGAGCAAGGCGGGCAGGGGCTCTCTTCGTCCTCTCCATCCGTTGCCGCAACGGGCTACATCTTCGTTCCCCTTTCCCCTCCGTTCTTCTTATTTTTAGTTTTTCTTAGTGCATTCCATCCATCTCACATTCCCATACACACACACACATAGCATTTCCTCCTTACCCACTTTTTTAGGGGTTTAACACCACCCCACAAGGTGTGTTAATCCCCATTTAATGCTTTTTCTTTCATTTCCATGTGAGCTTTTACTACACTTTCACAATCTAATCCCTTTGTCACTTGTTTCTTGTTGTTCTCTTCTTGCAAGGTAACCATCGGAGCTAATTCTCCTTCGCCGGCCGGCCGGTGGAAGGAGGAGGTAGGACCCATGCATACAACTCTCGCAATCTCTAGGTAAAGGTAAGTACACACTCTTCCTTTCCGCCCGTTTCCTTTGGTGCCCACGAGCACCTGACGATCACACTCCATATCGTGCACACACACACCTTCTTTCCTTTCCGTCTTTTTTCTGCTCTTCCACTATATCTCGCCATTCCCCCGTCCCCCCATAATTAAAAAGTTCCACCTCTTTCTTTTTTTAAGTCAAATTCCCTCTTGTGGGATGGTGTTTTTGAGGAAAGAAAACGCGCCTACAACGTCCTCAAGGTTGGGGATCATGTGACCCCATGGGAACACGAAGGCGGTCGCCTCCGTGTCCCACCTGCTCCTCAACGCCTGTGTGAGAGGAGCATCTGCCCTTATCAGCTCCATGCGAAGGACCTCGCCAAACCCCGTGTCATGAAGTCTCTCCCTCTGGAAGCTTGAGAGCGCTAGGTAGATAGCCAATACCAAGAGCCAGGACACCCTAGCCCTCATCTCGCCTTGCAAAACACATAGAGAGGAAACTAGTCAGTATGGTCATACACTTCAGATGCTCTCGACTGTGGTCGCGTCAACCTAGAGGGTCGCGACCTTTTCGTGATGCCCCGATGCGTCGCAACCTGGTCGCGACGCCTATGGTGGCCACGACCTTGTTGCGACAACCATTGGCCAAAATGACAATGTTGCGGCCTCTGACCCCGTCGTGACACTCCTTGTCGCGACGGGGTGGGCCATTGCGTTCTCAGTTGGTCGGCCGACTGGAACCTCCCTTCTCTAGTGGAGTTCCTCTTGGGATTTTTGCCCTACAATCGCCCTCTATGGGGCTCCCTCATCGTATTCACACACCACTAATGAAGGGCTAGGGCTTTGGGGCTTACCTTCTTCATGGCCGCCTCCTGGGCCATCACCGCCGCCTCCACGTCCAACGCCGGTGCTTCCTCCTCCATCATTGTTAGGATCGGATATTCGGTGATGGCAAAGCTAGAAGGGGGGGTTGAATAAATTTGCAACGGAAACTTAAGCAATTTAAAAATTACTTCGGATTAAAAGATATACTCAATTAAAACCCCTTAGATCTGAATGCAATTTGAATGATTAATATGTAAGAAACATTTTATCAACTGGCTTAAGCATTAAACATGTAGCAACCTGGATTTTTATAATAATTAAAAATCAAATTATTTGAAAAAAATCAATAAAAGAAAAATAAATAATGGAAGATTCACACAAAAAGGAATTAAACGAAACCCATTAAATGAAAACAAGTAATGGGCTTTATTAAATGGACCCATTAGAAATTTGTGGGTCAAAATAAGAAATTATAAAAGGGGAATAATAGGAACATACCCTAAATTCGTAACTAGAATATTACTTAAATAGAAAAGAGTTATTTAATACATTAATAGCTAGTTTGAGTCATAATAGGATTCCTAAACCTACCCCATATGGATTAGCATGAATTTGGATCTCTTCCAAGTCTAAATAGAGATTGGAAAGCAAGGAAGGAAGGTGGGAGTAAGGAAATCTCGGAATTAAGAGGAATTGAGTAGTAGTAGGAATAGGAACTTGTGTTTACATAAATACACCTCTTAAACTCTCTTGGGCAACCCTAGCTCGTTACCAAGAGTTGCTGGACGTGGAGAAGAGACTAAGGAGGAGAGGATTTCGTGGAGAGAAGAAGAACTTGAAGCTTCTTCCCTTGTTCTTCAAGTTCTAGCCCTAGAAGAGGAAATCGAGTCAAGGTAGGCATTCTCACAAGCATAAACCATGAAACTTTTTCTGTAGGTTCTTCCTACCCTCTTGAACGAAACCCCCAAGTTTCATATTTTTCCATCCATCCTATCTTTTGTTCTTAATTTTTGAAGAACTGCAAACATGATAACCCCGAGGTGTCATGTTTAATTCAAATCTCTATGTATACTTGATCCCATACTACGAAAGTTTTACTGTAGATACTTCATGTTGTTAGGGATCATTTGCCCTTAAAAACCTAAATTTCATTGAGCATGTTGCTCGAATTAAATCAGTCTTGCTCTCTATGTCATGTTCTGTGTTACTCGTTGTTGTTCATGCTCAAACCATGTTCAAACCATGTTCTCTCTCTAATTCCGATTTATTGGAAGTACCCTTACATGTCTAGTTTAATTTGCAACTGGTTTCATGATTTTTCGTTCACTATACAATTAGTTATGATTTTTCAAAGCACCCTGTATCATTCGATTTCAAGTTGGCCCGCAATCCAAAGCCTGGTCTGAATCCTGTCACAGCCAGGTGCAGACAACCAGATTACGACAGGCCGATATGTCGCCTTCTGGGTCTGATTGCGACCATCCACTTGTCGCTTTCTCAAGCCATCGCGACGCCTTCCTTGTCGCTTTCTGAATGCGACAGTACCTACGTTGCGTTCTGGCCGCCTGAACAGACAGCCATGTCGCAACCCGTACAGGACCCTGTCGCGTTCTGCCTGGCCCATGTCGCAATGCTCATTGACCTATGTCGCCTTCTCAGTTTTTTTGATAAAAACCCATGATTTCTCTTGCACTTGAAAATGGTGCTATATTGAATGATTTAAAATACATGTTCACGACTTATTTCTATCTATGATTTCTCTTGCACTTGCACACACTTGAACCATCCATTTATGGCTGAAATCTTGCAGAAAATATCTCATAATGTATCTGGTAATTTATTGCAATAAAGTATATTAATTGCCCTAATTTAAAGGACTTGTATTCATTTCTTGCGTTGTTTATATATCGATATCGACGCTCCACTGTTCTAGAATTCCTCTAGAACGTCGAGCACATGTTTTATATACACACTTTACTTGGCTTGTGGTGAACTCTCCGTCGGATATTCCTTTCGCCGGATTAGTGAACTCTTGCACAAGGCCTCCGTAAGTCTCCTCTGATCATGGATTCCCACATGGTCAACGAGCCGGTTGTACCCTAATACCTATGATACCCTTTAGGCATCTATATGATCCAAACGGCTATTAGAGATTCACTCTCGTCTTAAATCACGTCGGACCTCTGGACCTGTGCATAACAAGGCCAGTGGTAGGGTCGTGAGTTCCACATGACTGCCAACACCAAGTGCGCGTGTTGTGCAACTGTTACTATCGCCTGATTACTCGACGTATTACGTACAATGTTCACTAGCTCTCATCTATACTCTACTCGCTCACCTACTCACGTTCACTCCACTATCTCATCTATTCATCTAGTGCTCTTATCTATTTCTTGGTACTCTATACTGGCCATTGACTGATTGTCTAAAGATAAACAATATAACCAATGCCTGGCAATAAATAAAGGGCCCGATCTGGTCCTGGGATGTGCGCCCGAAAGTGCTAGTGCCCATGGGAGTTAAATGATCAGAGTGTTGGCATTACACTCAAGTGCTATCTATCTCGACTATCTATATGACAATCAAAACACAAAAGTGCTATACTCTCTCGATGTCTAGAATGACAAACAAGTGCTATACTCGTCGTGCTATTACTATACTTGTGCTAGTTGTGCTATGGCCATCCTGCTATTCGTGCTATATTCGATACTTGTGCTATTTTTGGAAACTATACTCGATCTCGTGCTATTGTGCTATCTTGTTACCTGTTGTGCTATCTCTTACTATATTTTGACTCTCTTGTACCTGCTATCTCTAGACACTCTGCCATTAAATGCGTTAATTATTTAAAGCCTGCTTGAGCCTGAGATTTAAGTCCTACTGGGCGTTATCGCTCACCCTATGTTATTTGATGTTGTGTTCTCAGGTGAGACCGAGGACGACACATACACTCACGAGGAAGGGAATGACCAAGAGTGAAGCCAGGAGTACCCTCGAGTCATTATGTTATCTTAGAGTTGTAGTTAGTTATTTCCTTCTGTTGCAATGTAATTGGGCCCTTTAGAATGGCTCTGATATTAGTGGTTGTAACTAGACATTTGGAAAATTATTAATGAGAAAGATTTGCTTTAGTATTATTCAGTGTGCAATGGTTTGATGTCTAGTATACGCTCTATACCTTTTCTCGCAACTGCCTTCGCGCTCCGATATTCCGCGTTGGGGCGTGACAAAACACGTTGTTGATGTGTGAATAATTAATAAGTAGTGTATAGATGAAATCCCTATGCATGCATCTAGCGCAGCACAATGCAAACCACAAATCAAACCACAGTGCACAAGGGATTTTTTAGATGGTTCGAAAATCACACCAGGTGACTCCTAGTCCACCCCTCACACTGTGAGGCGCACACTACTCAAGAACTAAGTTCAACACACACACGAGCACAACGGCTCAACCACACACACACACGCTAGATCAAGTCCACAGAAGATCAGATCCTCTAGCCTTGATCTGACCAACACACCACACACTGTGATCTATACACAACCCTTGTACAGATCACAAAGCACACACTTCCACAAACGCCACGTATTGATCTCCAATCAGTACACACACACATATATATGAAAGTAGAAAGAAGAAGAGTTCTGAGATGAAAGATCAAACCCTATGATGAACTCTTCGATGTGGTCGTCCAGAACAACTTCGGGCTTCGTGTTGATGAGGATCAGCCGATGTAGATGAAGCTTGATTCGTGGACATATTGACTTCAACTCCTCTCGTGAGATGGATCTTCTTTGAACAATCTGGAGAGCTGAAGTAGAGTAGTAGGAAGAAGTTTTCTCTTGGTTTTTGCTTAGGGTTTTGGTATGGTTGCTTCTTGCTGTGAAAATACCTCCATATGTTCTATATATATAGGTGTCTCCAAGTATGGAGAGACGTGCTAAAAGGAAACACCCTAATATAGAACATATCCATATCTCGTATCTGACTTTTCTCTTCGTCTATCGACATGCACTTTATATCTAACGACAACTACTGCTCAAAACTGGTTCCCAGAACCATGTAAGTTCCTGGAACACTGAGGCTGTCGACAGGTGATCCCTGGCTGTCGACAGGCAGCTTTATCTGTCGACAAGTAAGCTCCATCTGTCGACAGCTACTGCTCCATTTGAGCTTCCAGTAGCTTTTTGTTCCTAGATGACCTATCTGTGGACAGGGACCTTTATGGCTGTCGACAGGTGATCACTTCAAGTCCTTTTCTTGTTCTTTTGCTCTTGTATTTTGATGCTTGTCTTGTATGCATTCACACCTACATTGAAAATGATTCTAAATGATATACAATGAATATATAGGTGATCAATAGAAGCATGATGTGTTGGGTTTTCCATATATCATGTTTTTGATGATCACATTAATATCCTTGAACATTGATTTAATGCAAAATTGATGTGCTAACTAACATGAAATACACCATGAAAGTGATTGAGTTAAACATTGCTAAATCATACAATGTATATCACTAACAATGTATTTGCATGTAGGTGCACAAGCATGAAAGATGGAACATTGAAGAGGCATTGAAGAGATGAGCAAAAAGCACAAAAAACTGTCAAAGAGGTGTATCTGTCGACAGATGCAGTGTACCTGTCGACAGATTCATACAGTCATTCCAAGACAGAACTCAGGTTTGCATATCTGAGTGCATCTGTCGACAGATGCAAATTGCCTGTCGACAGACACACTCAGAAACTCAATTTCCTGAAAACCAGTTCTCAGCCTGAGTGCGCCTGTCGACAGATGCAAGTGCAGCTGACAGACGACGGAAACATGAGATTTTGAGTTTCCAAATCCGGCCCCACTTGGTGTTTCCTTCCTCCACGACCCCCACCTTTACCTAACACTATATAAGCATCCTTTTGGAGCCAATTTCGCAGAGAGCAGCCTCCCAACCAAGAGCCTCCAAGGGACCAAGAGGAAAAGACCCAAATTGCTGCTCTGCTTCAACTTTCTGCTCAGATCGTCGTGGAATCACCATCTATGCGGAGCTGAAGCCGGATCGTCATCAGTTCAACCTTCTACATCGATCAATCTACATCCAATCGAAGTTTGAAGAGCGTTTGGACGATCAACGAGAAGAATTCCAACCAGATTTGTTCCCTAATTCCTAATTCTTCTCCATTTCATAATTTCCATTCCATCGTGTGTGTGTGTGGTTGTGTTTCGAGCATCCCTTGTGCTTGATTCACGAATTTGTGGTTGTTCTGATCGTGGTTCATCAGACAACGTGTGTGTGGTTGAGTTGTTGTGTTGAACTCGCTCATAAGCAGTCGTTTCTGCATGTGTGTGTGGACGGTGGATGTAGGATACACGAGTTGTGTACTCCGAACCACCTTAATCATCGTGTTCTGTGGTTTGTTCGCGTTTTGCGATAGATGATTGGTAGGCACGGTGTTCATACGCACGTTTAATTCCCTGTTTTCAATATATCAACCCAAGCTTTCTTAATCTCAATCAAATTCCAATCAAGTTTCAATTGAGATTGCTGTAGGACCAAAAAGAAGCCATCAGTAATTTAGAATTTGCCGTAATCTATTCAACCCCCCCCCCTTCTAGATTACCATATCGTGTTATTCCGCATAACCCTTCATGATGGTCATTTATTCATCTCTTTCATTTCTTTATCATTTTATCCTATTTCCAACATTTATACAACATCAATTATGTCACTCATCATCAAACACATTTAAGCACATGTCGTCATACACATTGTAACCCAACAATCATCTCCACCTCCAACACCTCCACTGTCGCCGGAATCTCCTCCGCCCGCCGCCGAGGCCTCCTCGCTGGCCGCTTGCTCCTCTTAGCATTGCCACTATCACCTTCTATCGCCGCAGGGAAAGAGTGGGAAAGAGGGAGAGAGAGAGGGAGAAGAGAGAGAGAGAGAGAGAGAGAGAGAGAGAGAGAGAGATAGAGATAGAGAGAGCTAGAGAGGGAAATCACCAGAGTTCGGAATCGCCGGAGAGAAATGAGAGGTGTGAGCGCGAAAGAGGGGAAAAGGGGGGCCACTACGTTTTTTGAATTCTCGGTTGAGGTCACAACCGCTATAGACGTCACGTTAAGGTCACGACGGCCTTTTAGGTCTCGACATTGTCACGACCTATCAAGCCGTCGCAACATCACCTGAAGCATGCAAATAGTGAATAAAAATTTGATTTTATTGATCTAAATTGTCAAATACAAGTTCCAATCATGACTATGATCAATTAATCATATTTTCATGCCCTACTACTACCTGATACAATTCTTAACCCCCCTCAAGCATGTCCTACACCCTATGCAGCCTCCGCCATGACGCGATCTCCACGTGGTCGGATCCTCCTCATTGCTTGAAAATACTCATGGTACACGTCGTCGTCCTCCGTCACCTCCGCTGAGATGTGGCCCGTAGCGCACCCCTCCTAGTGAATGATGGCACTCCTCATGTCCCGCTCGTCTTGCACATCGTCCATCTTCCTTGCTTGAATAGGAGGGTAGTGAGAGAGAGTTGGTACAACTGTGCGAGCTACGCCACACTGAAGGTAACACTGGTGAGGGTTGTAGAGAACTAGTGCTTCATTCCCTATCAACCTCAAGTCCATGCCAACACGCTGAGGAAGGCGGATAATCTTGTTGTAGAGGAAGGTCGGGCGCATCTCAAACTGCTCCACCTGTAGTGTGTTCAAGTATAGCCTCCACTCTTTCAATCTCTTGACTGCTGTGGTATTGCACCATGCCTAGGTGGTCATGTGTAATGGAATGCCGATGAAGGAGAGGGTGATGAACCATGCTCATACACTTGACATAGGTGTCATCCGTCACCTTATAGCAGATGTGCATGCCCATCCAGCACTCAAGGGCGATCACTAAGCCGACGAGGGGTCTGCCAGTGGCTGCAGAGGATAATTCAGCATATAAATAACCTAGGACGACTTGGGAGATAAACATACCTTCCCACACACAGCTAATGACGCTCAGGTTGGCTGCAGACAAGAGATGATCCTGCGTAGGGAAGAGGATGACGCCGCAAATGCAGATGGTGGCGACCTTGACGATTGCTAGATAGTTCCTAGTCTTCCTTTTGCACTGTGAGGTGATCCACTGAGAGAGGGGGATCAGGTGGATGTAGCGTGGGCTTGTCATGGTACTCAGATCCCAGGTCCTGGTGGTGATCTCACCTAGGATAGCCCTGGAGTCGACGGGGGCTGCGGTGTGTTAGATGAGGTGCTCTACCCCTTTCTTGTCCTTAGGGAGCCCCAACATGATCTCCAGCTCCTCCAGTAAGATTGTGGCTTCAAAAGAAGGGAGGATGAAAGTGTGCATTTTCGGGTGCCACAACTCCACGAGCGCTGTAATACAGTCCCAGATGTGCACCATCTTGTGATAATTCTTTGCTAGCACCAGTATGGTAGTAAGCCTCCACTCACACAGCAGGTTGATAGACGCTATAGGGAGCGCCTTTATCATGGGCTCCAACCATGGGATCTTAGAATAGCGTCTTTCGCCCGAAAGGATCTAGAAGAAGAAAAAGGAAGAGGTTGGAAGAAGAAGAAGAGGAGGAGGAGAGAGAAAGACTAGACGATGAGATTAGAGAAACTTACTTGAACATCCTGTCTAGAGTTTAGATGACCGGGCACTGAAGTGAGATGGTGGAGCTCCTCATAGGCCATCCTTGCTGCCTTGGGACCGCCATAGGGGAGAGGGTTGGCTTGGAGAGAAGAAAAAGACTTTTCATGGCTTGGAGAGAGAGAAAACCAAGAGAGAAGAAGAGAGAGAAGATGGGCTGTGAATTTGGATCCCTGCACCCATATTTATAGAGCTCTAGAAGGGGTTAATCCCACTCTAATTCGTCCCTAGGGGTTAGAGTTGTTGTGTTGAGTGTGTATTGAAATTTCTTAAAGTTGATTTTTAATGATGTATATTGTACATCACTCATACTTTGATTTTGATGATGACATATTAGACAATTTGTACATATTAAATATATTATAATAATGCTCAAACAATATATTCTTGACATTTAATATTTCACATTTTACTGTTAATGACATGTTTTGATGGTCTACACTTCATATATACAGGTTCACATGATTTTGTCAAAGTTGTGTCGACACAGGTCCAGTGTGTGTCGACACATGCATTGCTCTCCATAAAGTAGTAAAGAGAAGAGAAGCCAGTCGTGTCGACACAGTCCAGTGTGTGTTGACATATCCCTTGCCTTCCAGAAAACAGTCAGAAGAAGGAAGCCAGTCGTGTCGACACAAGTCCAGTGTGTGTCGACACATCCAGTGCTATCCAGTAACAATCAAATAAGAAGGAGCCAGTTGTGTCGACACAATTCAGATGTGTGTTGACATAGGTTATCTTCCAAGCAGCAAAACAGAATCCTATGTCGACACACAACTTGATTGTCTCGACACGCATCGGATGACGATTCAGTACGTGAATTTTTCTGGACACGTGGCTGCTTAGGAATCAAGGGAATTGACCTAGATATTTGTGCCCACACACTCCAAGGGTCCACATGGACACATGGGACTATATATACTCATGATCCTCATACTCCAAAAGTGAGGGAGCTGGGACTTTTCTAGAAGAAGAGGAGAAGAGCGGGAAAAAGCTCTTGCGTCCAAAAGGGAGCAGAGGAGCGCCGCCAAGGGGAAGAAGAAGAAGGGAAGAAGAGGAGGAGTTCCTGATTGATCAGAATGAGATCCATCTGAGTCTGTAATTCATTTGAGTGTTAATTTCTCTGTGTGTGATCTGTGTATGTGTTCTACACAAATCGCCTAATTCTGTGTTGTTCTACCTTTTCTCTTGTACTGAGATAGATCGTGCTAGAGGATCTACTCTTTAATTGTGCTTGTTCTAGAAAAACTTGTATCCTTCGTGGTCCATAGGTTTTAAGTACTGTGTACTCAGGTTTGGAGCCGTAGTGCTTTGGGTTGGAGTCGTTGTGCTCTGGTGCTTGTGCCGTCGTGCTCAAGTGCTTGTGAATTTGCTGAATTCACAAGCGATCTGTGGAGTAGGTCGTCGTGCCTATCTTCTGGGTTTCTTTGAGTCGTCGCACTTAAAGAGATTGGAGTCGTCGTGCTCCAGGTTGTATGCACTAGTGTTAGTGGTTCCTCCGTCGTGAGGAGGTGGACGTAGGAGACACAAGTTGTGTTCTCCGAACCACCTTAAAAATCTTCTGTGCACAGTGGTTTGGGTGTGGTTTGCTATCTTTATTCACTATACTCACACACCACTCTTGGATCTGATCGAATTGTGTGTATTACTCATTTTAATTCCGCTGTCGTACACACACATTCTTAGTTAATTTGTTAAAGTCACCTATCCGATCCCAAAAATTGGTATCAGAGCAGGTCAGAGTCAATTCTATACTCTGAGGTACTTTGGTAAATTTTCTGTGTTTTGGATTTTGATTCACTCAATTACTTGCTCAAATTGTGCTGTGTGTTTGATTTGATTGTCTTTATCATGGACTCTAGAGGTTTTGTTTCTAAAGGTCATTCAATTAATAAACCTCCATTTTTTGATGGTACTGACTATCCTTACTGGAAGAACATGATGATGGTTTTTCTTAGAGCACAAAACTATGAAGTATGAAGAATTGTTGAAAAAGGACCAATTGAAGTCACTGGAGATGAAGATCAATGGACCAGGGAGCAGATCAGAAGAGTCACCCTAAACTACAGTGCCATGAACATGCTGCAATGTGCCATCTATCCGAAGGAGTATTATGACGACCGAACCAGCAAACTGGCCCAACAACTGTGCCAGTTGGTAGACTTCCCAGGAAGGTCACCCATCTTGGGACTACTCCCAACTGAGCACGCTTAACTTCAGAGTTCTTTTCCTGCTCGAGCTCTGAAAATGACTAGTCCGGGTTGTTGGTAGTCTGTTGATTTAGTCCATTTAACATATTCTTATATGGGGTATTACAAGTATTCCAGAATCTCTATGTGTAAGTCTGCCAAGGAGATGTGGAATAAATTAGAATTTCTATATGAGGGCACATCTCAAGTTAGAGAAACTAAAGCAAACATCTTTGTTACGGGTCGTCATTCGACCGCTCGGCTCAGGAGTAGGACGAGTTTTCACTCGGCTAACCAGCACAGGAGGTGTTTTAGTTGACCTTGCTAAGACGAGGGCATTCGGCATTAGGTTGGCTCCCGACGGCCCAGCCGGGCGAGCTCTGCTGACCGAGTCGCTGCATAGAAAAGCAATGAGAGCTCGTATGACTGAATCCTCTGGCGCGCCGATTGGCTGCGGAGGAAAGTCAGAACACGGAAGGGGCCCGAAGGTCACGGACCACGTCCTTTAACCGCTCCCGCACGATGATTATGGAAGCCCCGTTAGTGGTAAGATAGCTTGTGGATCGTGATCGCAAGTTACCCACAATTAGCGCTACGAAATCAGTCAATGGGAATCTCGGGCGAACCCCTGAGCACGACTTCTACCCACTTACCATAAACCGCACTAATAGAGCCACTATAAAAGGGGGAGGCATCTCTCAGGACGGAGGTATGCAACTTCTGATACAAAAACCCTGTCTTTCCATTCTGCCGACTCTGACTTGAGCGTCAGAGTCTTCCCCCACCAAGGTCACTTGGTGGTCTTGCAGGTACAACACTCGGCGGCGGGCGCTCGTGACCGGCTCGTCTTTCCTTGGGGGTTACTCGGCTAGGGCCAAGCTCGTTACTCTAGCAGTAACATTTTGGCGCCGTCTATGGGAATTCTGAACAAAAAGCTTGCTTTCATGGCTCCCAAGGGAAAGGTCGTGGCGCCCTCATCCGAAGAAGAAGTCATCCCCCCGACCGAAGTCGCGGAGGTCGCCGGCGGGGGCTCTGGCATTGGGGAGCAAGGATCCAACACCTCTACCCACCACGACTGCATTGAAGCTCTAGTGGCAGGACTACACGAGGTGCTGGACCGATTGGAGCAGAGGCAACAGGTCGTGGCGGCGCAAGGTGGGGCAGCAGGGCTCTCAACTATCCCCGAGCCGGTCCTCGGTGGCGTAGAGGCAGCAGGAGATCGCGTCGCTCTGCCAGCAGCGTCGGTAAGCCACATCAACATCCAAGCGGTAGTCCCAGAGGAATCCTCGCCCGCCCACCAAGTCCCAGCGGCGGTTCCGGTGGTCCCTGCCATGGTAATGGACCTCGGTACCACTAAGGCAACGGAGGTCGACCACAATACGGCCGAATCGACACTTGCGGCTACGAGCATCTTGCCGGTGGAGCCCGGATGGAGGAGGGACATCCAAGAGATGAATAGGAAGATTGAGGAACTACAGCGGGGGAGTTGGGTTCCCTCGGTGACAATGTTACTCTCAACTTCGTCGTTCACCGAGGAGATAACTCAGCACAAGGACTGGTTGAGATGGTGAACCTCTCGGATGCACTGAAGTGTCGAGCATTCATGTCAACCCTGGACGATGCAGCGCTGCAATGGTTCAAGACGTTGCCGGCGCGCTCGGTGGCGAACTTCCACGACTTCGCCCAGCGGTTCCTGGACCACTTTTTCAACGCTGTGCAACATTCCTTATGCACTGATGACCTGTGGCACGTGGATCAATGGAACAACGAGCTCTTCCGTGACTATGCCAAGAGGTTTCAGCTGGAGGCTATGAAGGTGATCGACCTCGACCTACGAACAGTCGTCAACATCTTGACAAGAGTCTGCACCAACACGTCGTTCGTCTTGTCGGTCGCCATGAAACCGCCTGTGAGTCTCTCTGACTTACTCTCCCGCATGCAGAAGTACGCGAGGCTAGAATCCACCCTCGGTGCGGCGGGAAAGTTAGGGCGCTCGTCCTAGTCGGGGTCGTCCAGCAAAGGTTTGGAGCCGAAGAATCCTCGGAGAGATGAGCCCTCATCTCGTGGAGACAGACGGTCGGGTTCAAACCACCAACACGACGAGTATAGGCGCACCCGTGACCTCCCGAACTTCACCAGACTCCCGTCCGAGATCCTGCCCATCATCAAGAGGCTGCCCGAGTTCCGGCGACCCGAGCCTCTTCCAAGGCCTCCGCCAGAGCGCGGAGCCGATCAATACTGTGAGTATCACAAGGGCTACGGACACACCACCGACCAGTGCCGAAGCCTCAAGATGGAGATCTCGGACATGCTGCGTCGCGGAATCATCGGAAAGGACGTAGTCGACGGGCGAACAAAGGAGCGAACACTCGAAGAGGAGCGCGGAACTCGTGGTGGTAAAGGAGTGGTCCTCGTCTTGGCCGGGGGCTTTGCCGGAGGAGGGGATAGCAGAAGAAAGTGGAAGGCGTATGCATCGGCTGTTGGCTCAAGCTCGGGGGGCTCGGCCCTGAGACCCCATGGCGTTATCACCTTTTCCGAAGATGACGTCGTCGGCCTCAGCTTCCCTCACGATGACGCACTCGTAGTCTCCGCGGACATTGACGGGTACTGCGTGCATTGGATCCTGGTGGATAGTGGAGCGGCACCCGACATCCTTTTTTATGACTGCTATGTAAAGATGACTAACCTCAGTACCGAGCTAAGACCCGTAGCCACTCCTTTATTCGGGTTTAGCGGGTCGTCGGTCAGTGCCGAGGGTTCAATCAAGCTGAAGGTGACTCTCGAAACTCGGCCATATCTTGGAAACCAAACCGAGGCCCGTCGGTGTTATGTAAATTCAATAAAAGCTAAAGAGCCAGCCATTTCTGAGTATGAGGATGTGCATGATGAAATCAGGGAAAGGCACGAGCCTGCTGAACAAACAAAGCAAATCCAAGTCATGGAGGAGAAATCACTTGTAATCAGCTCCGAACTTCGAGAGTCGGAGGAAGGGCTGGTCAACTTTCTCAAAAACAGTAGTGATGTCTTCGCGTGGGCGGAGGACAACCTCCCTGGGATCGCCCCAGAAATCATCCAGCACCATCTAAACGTGAACCCTAAAGCTCGGCCTGTGCGCTAGAAAAAGCGGCCCCTTTCGGCGGCTCGGCAAGAAGTGGTGGACGATAGTTTGGCCAATTACTTGCGCGCAGGAACTGTCCGGGATGTCTTCTACTCTGAATGGGTGGCCAACGTCGTCCTTTTCAAAAAAGCAAATGGCAAATGGCGCATGTGCGTGGACTTCACCGACCTCAACAAAGCATGCCCAAAAGATAGCTTCCCTCTTCCTCGCATCGACCAGCTCGTCGATTCTATGGCCGGGCATGAGCTCCTGAGCTTCCTCGACGCCTACTCGGGACATCATCAGATCAGGATGGCCCCTGAAGATGAAGAAAAAATCCCCTTCACCACAGAGAAAGGTCTGTACTATTTTACCCGAATGCCTTTCAGACTAAAGAATGCAGGGGCGACGTACCAGAGGCTTGTCAATACGATGTTCGAGCGCCAAATCGGGAAGACCATGGAAATTTATATCGATGACATGTTGGTGAAGAGCAAGCGATCCGAAGATCATGTTCGGGATCTAACTGAAGTCTTCGAGGTCTTGCGCAAGTACGGTATGAAGCTCAATCTGACAAGTGCGCCTTCGGCGTCTGCGCCGGGAAGTTCCTCAGCTACCTCGTATCGAACCGAGGAATCAGCGTCAACCCCGACAAAGTTCAAGCCAACATCGACATGACAGTGCCGAGGACCGTCAAAGAGGTACAAAGACTCAATGGCAGGATAACGGTCCTAAGCAGGTTCAAGTCAAAGTCGGCCGAAAAATGCAGGCCCTTTTTCGACGTGCTGCGGAAGGGGCGGTTCGAGTGGAACGACGACTGCCAAAGAGCTTTTGACGAGCTCAAGTCTTATTTAGATAACGTGCCTACTCTAAGTAAGCCTGTCGCAGGGGAAGAGTTGTTCCTATACCTCTCGGCCACGGCCTACTCTATCAGTTTGGTACTACGTGAGGAAGACCGGAAACACGTCCAGTGTATTACACCAGCAAATAATGATAGTTTCCAGACAAGCATGACTTGTCCTTCCACAGTTCACCATTTAATATACCAATTGATCTTTGTATAAGAGTTTCAATTGACTTCAGTTTTATTTAGCAGGGAATCTCTCAGAAGAATTTACCTGATGAGATTTTCATTTTCTTTCATTATCTTCACTTACTTTCCTTGTAGCCTTAGTCATGAAGCCTTCATTGAGATTGACTACAAGGATCCCTGCATCCAGCATTCAGGTAGCACATTTTAGAACCCAAACTTGTTTGGGTCCTAAGGATCTTTCATGAATTTGCAACAATGATTTTGAATTCAAAAAGATTTATTTTGGGTGCATTTTGCTGAAGACTAGAAACACTGGAATCTTAGTTTCTAATCTTAGAGTTATTGGTATAGAATGCATCACTGACATTCTGAACATTTTGTTTTCTATTTTTCAAATTTTTATCATGGAGATTTTTAGCATGGAATTTAGAAGAGATCTTTTGTGAAATAATTCCTTTTTCATGTACATAGAATTTCTGAGTATTTTCAGCATGAATATGATCTTTGTTCTTATGTACATTAACATGAAACATGGGAGCATGTACAAAATTATCAATTCTATGCCAACATTCCCTAGAAGTATGCCCAAATTTATGACATGTGAAGCATTGGACTGATTTGACATATTTATTGAAATGTTGATTTCTGTTTCAGCAATGTTTGGCAAGATGACCAAGTTTATTACAATTAAAGCAAATGAGAGCATTTCTTACCTGGTTTTTACCTTGGCATGTATGCATTTGCTGAAATCTCCTTTTCATAAGAGGAGGCTTACCATGAGGAGAAGGAGGTACCTCTTGATGGCTCTTGGCATGATGTGAATTTTGAACTTGCCTTGGAGCTTTTTGGACTGATGGAGGAAGTAGATTATTCTTCTTGATATCAGCATTTTTCTTCTTCTCTTTCTATTTATGAACAAGAACTTTCACAAGTTTTTCATTAGAGATATCAAGGTTCTTGTTCACAGTAATTTTAACAGAAGTTATTGTGTTTTTCTTTTCATTTTTCTTATTTTTAACAGAAGCAAGACTTGTGTTCTTCAATTCATTTTGAATCTTCTGTTTTTCAGCTTTTAATGCAACAACTTCTTTTTTGAAGTTTGAAGCTTGTTTAACATGACATCCAAACCATTTTTCATCTTGTTCTTTTCATTTTTAAGTTGAGCAATTTGTTTTTCCAAATTGGCAATTTTATTACTCAAATTGCTACATTCATTGTTCAATGGTTTGTCATTCACCAAGCCTTCAATCTTTCTTTTTAAATGATAATTTTCTTCAACAAGTTGTTTGCATCTTTCATTTATTTGATGATCATGAGCCATGTTAGAAAATTGTTTGTTCAATTGATCATTGTCAAATTTGAAGTTTTTATTGAGATCAATTAATTTTCCATTTTCCTCTTTCAAATCAAGATTTTCATATTCCAACTGGTCATGATTTTCTTTCAACTTGGACAACTTGTTCTCACAAATTTTGATTTTATTCTTCAAACTTTCATTTTTAAAATTCAGTTTCTGAACTTCATTTTTCAAATTCTCAATTTCTTCTAAAGGATCTTTATCATTTTTCTGGAGCAATTCAAGTGTATTTTCCAAGTTTTCACTTTCTTTATGGCAATGTTTTAAAGTCTTTTTCAAGTCTTTATGTTTAGTGTTCAGTTGTACATTAAGACTTTGTATCTTTTCACAGAATTTAATCAATTCAGCATAAGACATACTTTCATCTTCATCAGAATCAGAATTAGAATACACAAATGGATCTGGAGTTGATTTACCTGACCTTTTAGACCCATTTGAACTCTTGTGTTCTGAAGAGGATGAAGAATGCTCTGAGCTCTTAGAATGTGCTGTTAGAGCCAAAACCTTATGAATTGTTGATTTTTGGATTCATTGAGGCTCCTCTTGGCCATAAAGTACTTGTGAATTTCTTTTGCTCGTTTTCTTTATGCTTCCTTTGAAAAACTTGATGAAGGTGAGACTGGTGATTTCTCTAAAATTATAACAAGAAATTCATGCAGATTAAATAGATTTGCCATTATACCAAGACTCACAAAAGACTATTAGATCTAATCACAGTGAATCAATGTAACAAGGAATTAGATCTAACAATTAGAGTGGTTAACCTGCTCTAATGCCAAATGGAGGAATCAGAGCGATTAAGCACACAGTTCAAACAATTAACACAGAGATCAAACAGAAGCAATCAAATCAGATTAGATATAGACATTAACCCGCTCTGATAACAATTGTTAGGAACACATGGGTGGATGGATCAGATGTAGAAGGGGGGGTTGAATAGATCTAACACCAATTAACGCGGAAGCTTAAGCAATTTAAAATTACTTCGAATCAGAGATCAAATCACCCAAACAATTTACTGATCTGAAGTGTGATTAGTGTGTGTGAGTAATTCAATTAGTAGTGTGAGCGAAATCCCTATGCATGCATCTAGCGAGATACAAAGGCAAACCACAATTCAAACCACTGCATAGAGGATTTTAGGTGGTTCGGAAATCACCTCCAGTGACTCCTACGTCCACCCCTCACACAGTGAGGCCACACTACTCAAAACCTTGAGTACAACTCACACAGGAGCACGACGACTCCAAACACCCTTGAGCACGACGACTCAAGAAACACCTGGAGCACGACGACTCCAAACTGAGCACGACGGCTCAAACAACAACCGGAGTACGACGACTCCAAATTGAGCACGACGGCTCAACCCACACAGTGAGTACGACGACTCACAAACCAGTGCTCGACGGCTCACAGTACAAAAGCTAGATGAAACACAAAAGAGATCAGATCCTTTAGCAATGATCTGATTCAACTCAGTTTCGTACATAGAAATTTGTACAGAACTTCATGCACAAATCTCATTGACGAAACAAGGAAGAACAAACTCAGAAATAAAGCAAATAGATGTAGAAAGAGTGTTCTTCGATGAAGAGGCCTTGCAGACGCTTCAATTGAGGAGCCTTGATGGAAATCGATGGAGATTCTCCTCAATTGGCGATGCTCTGCTTTGATGGCATCTGAAATGCCAGAAATCCTTCTTCTCCTGCGCCTCTTCAATT
This sequence comes from Colocasia esculenta, assembly GCA_014218235.1. Taxonomy (NCBI): domain Eukaryota; kingdom Viridiplantae; phylum Streptophyta; class Magnoliopsida; order Alismatales; family Araceae; genus Colocasia; species Colocasia esculenta. Next base: position 85,466,852 of record CM024760.1, read on the forward strand.
GGATCTACTCCCTTTCCTTGCACAACAACCTTCTCTCCAGGGATTCCCTTGATTCCCTTGTCCTTCCTCTTGAAAGGATGGCTTGTAGCTTCTGGAGATGGAGACAGATCTGGAAAACCCCCTTTGGCCGCCAAAAGGCTTCTTCTGGAAGTGTATGGGCTCTCTTGAGGTTCTCATGTGTTGGATGGCCAATAGGATGGTATTTATACCCTAAATAGTCTAAAGGTACCCTTGGGGTGCATGGGCACGGAACCCTAGGTCAAATCCCTTAAATCCAAGCAGCCATGTGTCCAGGAAAAGCTTTAAGTCACAGAGTTTCCAGAGTGTGTCGACCTGCCCATAGGGTGTGTCGACACACTGTCCCAGACTGGGCAAAACAGTTCTCTGGGAGAGGCATCTAGTGTCGACCTGAGATAGTTCAGTGTCGACCTGCTGTAGCTTACTGAAAAACAGGCCTTCTGGGAAGGCTCTCTAGTGTCGACCTGACTGCATCTAGTGTCGACCTGAGATAGAAGTCTGTTGATTTGTTTCTCTGGGATCTGTCTCTAGTGTCGACCTGACTTGGGCTAGTGTCGACACTACTTGAACATTTCTTCACATTTTGGCTTAGTGCTTGGAGCATTGTGTCGACACCAGTATGGGGTCTGTCGACACTACCCTTGAAGAAATTGTGTGTCCCTGAGAAATAGACATATAAATCATTAGTACAAAATATTGTCATTAAATATGAGATATTAAACATCAAGAACATGTTGTTTAAGCATTATTGTGATATGTATAGAATGTATAACATGTTCAACATATCATCATCAAAATCACAATGTCATCAATAAAATCATGGTATGTCATCATTAACATAGCAATATGTCTTCATTAAAATAATGATATGCCATCATCAAAATCCTAATATCTCATCATTAAAATACAATATGTCATCATCAATACCACAGTATGTCATCATTAAGATCACAGTATGTCATCATCAAAATCAAAGTATGAGTGATGTTCAATGGTTATCATTAAAGTGCAACTTTAGGAAATTCCAAAACACACTCAACCCAACAAATTCGACATATTGTACAGGCCTCGGGTCGCCATCAAAGCTCAAGCCCTGGCCGACTTCATCTCTGAGGGCACGGCAAGGGCACAAGAGCCGGAGGAAGCCACTGGGCGATGGATGGTGTTCGTGGACGGAGCATCCAATTCCCAAGGCAGCAGAGCTGGCATCATCCTGCGATCTCCGGACGGTCCCGTCCTAAGGTACGCGATTCGGTTCGGCTTCCCCGCCTCCAATAACATAGCAGAGTACGAAGCTGTCATCTCAAGACTCAGGATGGCCAAGACCCTTGGAGCGACGAGAGTCCGAGTCCACAACGACTCCCAGCTGGTCGTCAGCCAAGTCTCAAAGGAGTTCGAGGCCAGAAAGGAAAAGCTCATTTCTTATATGACCAAGGTCCAAAGATTGATGGATGACTTCGAAGAAGCGGAACTGCTGAAGATTCCCCATGCCGACAACTCATTGGCCGATGCACTATCTAAGTACGCTGCCATCTCAGAAACCTTTTGAGAACCCTCCATATTCGTAGAGGAACACAGCAAGCCTTCAGTCGGAGCTACGGAGGTCATGTGCGCCGACGCCGGGCCGACGTGGATGACCCCAATCATTGGATATATCCGGGATGGGCAGCTCCCGAGTAACAGTGAGGAGGCCCTAAAGGTAAGAAGACACACATCAAGGTTCTTTATGATCGGTGATGACCTCTATAGGAAGGGCTTCAGCTTCCCGCATCTGCGGTGCGTCGACCTAAGTCAAGCCGGAGAAATCGTCGCCGAGGTGCAAGAGGGTACATGCGGGAGCCACACATGACCATAATCCCTGGTCCGAAGGGTGGTTCGGCAAGGGTATTGGTGGCCTACCATGTTGAAGGATGCTGAAGAATACGTGCGAAGATGCCCGCAATGCCAACTCTTCAGCAAAGTAGACCGGCAACCACCTGCTAGTCTCCAGCGACTCGCCACCCCATGGCCGTTTGCGTAGTGGGGGATGGACATCCTCGGCCCGTTTCCACCAGCCTCGGGCCAGCGGAAGTTCCTTATTGTCGCGGTTGACTACTTCACCAAGTGGGTGGAAGCTGAGCCTTTGGCGAAGATCACTGATTACAACGCATGGGGATTCGTCTGGAAAAGTCTTATCTGCAGGTTCGGCCTCCCTCGAACGATCATCACCGATAATGGAAAGCAGTTCGACAACGCCAGGTTTTATCGCAATTGTGCGGAGTTCGGCATCAACCACTGTTTCACCTCGGTAGCCCACCCCCAAGCCAATGGGCAGGCCGAGGTGACCAACCGAACAATCCTCAACGGGCTGAAGAAGAGACTGGACGACCATAAAGGCCGATTGGCCGAGGAGCTCCCCCACGTCTTATGGGCATATCGAGCAACTCCCCGCGAAGCCACTCAAGAATCCCCTTTCGCGCTAGCCTTTGGCATGGAAGCGGTTACACTAGTGGAGCTGCTTGTGCCCTCAGGACAAGTCCTCGGGTTCGATCGTGAGGAAAATGACCGTTCGTTACGAGCCGAGTTGGACCTAGTAGAAGAGCGACGGGACAAGGTGGCACTGAAGATAGAAGTCTACCAACAGAAGATGAAGATAAGATTCAACAAGGCTGTGAGGCCTCGCCGCTTCGGAGTGGGAAGCCTCGTCCTCCGGAAGCTCTCCATCTCAGATCCGAGATCGGAGATAGGAAAGTTGTCGCCTACTTGGGAGGGACCCTACCGCGTGATCGAGGACTTAGGACATGGGGCCTATCGCCTGGCGAACCTGAACGGCTTGACAATTCCGAGAACGTGGAACGCCGAGCATCTTAAATGTTATTATCCTTGAAATGAAGAATACGTAAGAGATGTTTAATCACTCGTCTTTCGGGCCTTTCGGCCCTTAGAGCTCTTGCGAGAGGTCGCTTCGGCACTCCAAGCTCCCTCTACGAGTTCGCTCTGGCAATCGTCTTTCGGGCCTGTCGGCCCTTAGAGCTCTTGCGAGAGGTCGCTTCGGCACTCCGAGCTCCCTCTACGAGTTCGCTCCGGCAATCGTCTTTCGGGCCTGTCGGCCCTTAGAGCTCTTGCGCGAGGTCACTTCGGCACTCCGAGCTCCCTCTACGAGTTCGCTCCGGCACTCATCTTTCGGGCCTTTCGGCCCTTAGAGCTCTTACGCGAGGCCGCTTCGGCACTCCAAGCTCCCTCTACGAGTTCGCTCCAGCACTCATCTTTTGGGCATTCCGGCCTTTAGAGCTCATACGCGAGGTCGCTTCGGCACTCCGAGCTCCCTCTACGAGTTCGCTCCGGCACTCGTCTTTCGGGCCGTTCGGCCCTTAGAGCTCTTACGCGAGGTCGCTTCGGCATTCCGAGCTCCCTCTACGAGTTCGCTCGGGCATCTCTCCGTTCTTACGCGAGGTCGCTTCGGCACTCCGAGCTCCCTCTACGAGTTCGCTCTGGCAATCGTCTTTCGGGCCTTTCGGCCCTTAGAGCTCTTACGCGAGGTCGCTTCGGCACTCCGAGCTCCCTCTACGAGTTCGCTCCGGCACTCGTCTCTTAGGCCTTTCAGCCCTTAGAGCTTTCACGTGAAGACTATTCAGTACTCCGAACTCCAGCTGCGAAGCCGTTTCCATACTCGTATCTCAAACGATCAACCAGGAGCCTTAGGATGGGATCGTCCTTACGTCCTAAAAATCTAAGGATTTTGAATCGGCGAGCCAAAGACCAACGAAGTCACGGCACTAGACCCTAAACAAGAACGTTGTAGCAATCGATACCCTTAAGCTAGCACAACTTGCTAGTAGACCACAACATGGCGAGAACACGGTTCTATCAATACGGCCAGAAGGTCAAAAAGAAGAGAAATACAAAGAGGGCTAAATCCCGGTGGCTGGAAAGGCCGAGGACGAGGTCCCCGCGTCAGAGGTGACAGCAGCAGCCGGCGCAGCTTCCTCGTCGGCCTCGTCGCCGTCATCACCCGAGGGCTGCACCAATGACATGTCCAAGTTGGGTAAGGCCTTGCCGACAGCCGACAAGCAATGCTTATAGCCATCCACGAACAGGTCAGTTATTTGGTCGAGGTGCACCTCAGATTTGGTGTACTCTGTCACAGCCTTCTGACACTCTTCGGAGAGGATCTGAGCCATGCTCGTCTTTGTCTTCTCATGGGCTGCCACCTCGGCCTCTCGGGCCGCCTTCTTCTCGGCCAGTGAGGCCTTGAGCTCCTCCACCAACTTCGCAAAGGCAGCGGCCCGCTCCTCCGATTGCTTGGCCCGAGCAGCCGCAGCAGCGTCGAGCCTTCAAGGCCGGCACTCTTCTTCTGAGGTCAGCAACCTCCCTCTCTAAATAGCGTACGCGACTTTTGGCCGACGCGCGAACTTGGTCCGTCCGTTGGTGCTGTTGGAGGCCTTGGAACGCCTCCTCGAGGAGGTCGGCAGTGTTCATCCAAGCCACCCGGGAAGTGACGTCCGCCGGAGCCGACGACTGACCCCACTCCAAAAGGCTCGACCCTGAAGACGGAGTTAAGTGGGCGACGGTGCGACTCGACAGAGGAAGAATTGCGCTCGACGAACCGCCCTCATGCCGCGGTCGCTTCGACATCTTATCCGCCTCCTTTGTGACGTAGGCCGAAGGTGGAGCCGCCACAGCCGAAGGGACAGGGGGCTCGACGATCTGAACGTCGACCTCCTCGGCAGGACGCTTCTCCCGGGGTGCCTTCTTCTTTCCCCGACCAGCAGCGAAACGCTGGGCAGCAAGGGATCGGTAATCCGTCGGTTCGGCCATGGCTGTCGAAAGGTGAAATATCAATTAGTCAAGTATGATAAAATAAAGCAGCAAAATAAGCCTCCCTAGAACGGACGCCAAATCTATGTCGGCCCGCCGAATTAACTCAAATAGGTCGGCTGAAGGCTCTCGTAAATCTGGTACCGACACCGCCTGCAGCGAGTCAAAGTCCGAGAGCTCGGCACCGCTCATGTCCCCAGGTAGCCGGAACGCCTCGTCCTAGGGATTGTTGGCTGACCAGGTGGTCGGGAACTCCCACCCCTCCGAGCTGTGGATAAAACAAAAACTCATCTTCCAATGATGGATAGAGGAAGGGAAACGACCAAGGAAATGACGACCAGTTCGAGCCGATATGAACAACCAGTCGCAAGAAACTTTGAGGGAAAAGCAGTGGAAGAAAAGGCGAATGCTGGGCCGAACCTTAGCCATGGCACAGGCCATCAAAAAACCGACAGCCGACCTCCAAGAATTCGGGGCCAGCTGGGAAGGGGCGACTTCTAAGTACCACAGAAGGTGGACCAAGAAAGAGTGAAGAGGATATCGGAAGCCAGCTTTCACCGACTCCGAGTACAAGCAGAACCCATTCTCCATCGAGTAATGGGCTCGAAGACTATCCGAGGCATATACCTCGAAGTCAGGAGGAAAGGCGATCCTTGGATGCTTGGTGATCCCATCAACAGTCGCTTGATCAATCTCCGTGACGGCATCGGCCACGGAATCAGCCGCCTTGCGCATATACCTCAAAGTCAGGAGCAAATGAAGACTTGGGCACGTACGTCCCAAGGGTAACTATCGGCGCAGCCTCATCCCCCACGCCGCCGACTTGGCATCGGAGGGAACCGAAGGGGTGGTAGGCAAACGAGAAGAAGGAGGGTGAATCAAGGTCCCCTTAGAAGGAGAGTTCCCCGTGGAAGAAGCAGAAGGAGACCGGGAAGAGGAAGGTGAGCCCATGGCTTACCTCTGAGGAAGAAGGAATCAAACGAGGACCGTCGACTAGGAGCTCGGCGGAGATCGCTCGTTCACACACTCCTCTACGACTCGGGAACTCGGCCACGACAGGTCACGAATCTCGCGCGCGAAAGGTCCCTTTTTCCGACCCTAGCAACGGTATTTATAAGGCCCAGAGACCGTCTTGATCCGACGGACATCCGTCAGGGCCATTATCGGAGCGTCTCAATTCATCCACATGTCGCCTCTCCAATAGCCAACGGGCTGCGAACGCGGATCGCAATTGTAGGAAGGCGGACAGAAGACAGGACGTCAATGGGAACGGCTGTCACTTCAGAGACCGCCATTATTGCAGACGGAAGTCGAATCGGCGCGCCGTTCAGAGCAGAGATTGAAAGTCACGTCTATCTGACGGTTACAGTCCTTTCGTAATCATAACAGCGCACAGCACGATCGGCGAAAAGGTGTACGGTGGTGTATGAACATTGACATATTTTCCTAAGCTCACCGCCACGATCTGAGCAAAAGCTGGGGGGCTAGTGTTACGGGTCGTCATTCGGCCGCTCGGCTCAAGAGTAGGATGAGTTTTCACTCGGATAACCGGTGCATGAGGTTTTTCAGTCGACCTTGCTGAGACGAGGGCATTCGGCATTAGGTTGGCTCCCGACGGCCCAGCCGGGCGAGCTCTGCTGACCGAGTCGCTGCATAGAAAAGCAATGAGAGCTCGTATGACTGAATCCTTTGGCGTCGAATGGCTGCGGAGGAAAGTCAGAAAGGAAGGGGCCCGAAGGTCACGGACCACGTCCTTTAACCGCTCCTGCATGACGATTATCGAAGCCCCATTAGTGGTAAGACAGCTTGTGGATCGTGATCGCAAGTTACCCGCAATTAGCGCCACGAAATCAGTCAACGGGAATCTCGGGCGAACCCCGGAGCACGACTTCTACCCACTTACCATAAACCGCACTAACATAGCCACTATAAAAGGGGGAGGCATCTCTCAAGATGGAGGTATGCAACTTCTGATACAAAAGCCCTGTCTTTCCATTCTGCCGACTCTGACTTGAGTGTCGGAGTCTTCCCCCACCGAGGTCACTCGGTGGTCTTGCAGGTACAACACTCGGTAGCGGGCGCTCGTGACCGGCTCGTCTTTCCTTGGGGGTTACTCGGCTAGGGCCGAGCTCGTTACTCTAGCAGTAACAATGTTAGTTTCTTATTATGTATTGTTTATCATGAAATCTGATGAAACCATATCTGAGATGTTTGCTAGGTTCATGGTAATCATCAATGGACTTCGAGCTTTGGGTAAGGAATACTCAAATGAAGATTTGGTAAGAAAAATTTTGCGTTCTTTATCTTCTATGTGGCACACTAAAGCCACAGTCATTGAGGATTCAAAGGATTTATCCAAAATAATATTGGATGAACTCATTGGATCTTTAATGACTTATGAGCTAAATCTTAAAAGATCTGAAGAACACATGCTGAAATCAAAACCCATTGCTCTTAAAGCTTCATCAAGTAGTAAAGTAAAATCTGAAGAAATTTCTAAATCTGAAAAATTTGAATCTGATGATGATAATCTTGCTTTGATTACTAGACGATTTAAGGCATTTCTGAAATCAAACAAGAAGAATTTTGGTAATAAGCAAAATGTCATGTCTATTAAAAAGAAACACTTCTCCCATGCTGATCATAAGAAAACTGATGAAATTCCTGTGTGTTACAGGTGCAACAAATCTGGGCATATGAAGGCTGAATGTCCAGAGGCTAAGAAGGACAAGTACAAAAACCACAAGAAGGAGTTTCACAAAAAGAAGAACAAGGCCATGGTTGCTACATGGTCAGATGAGGATCAAAGCTCAGACAACAATGAAGAATCCTCAAGTTCAGAAGGAAATGAAATATGCTTCATGGCTGGAAGCAGTGAAGAACAGGTAGATATATCTTTTGAACTATTTACCATTGAAGATTGGCAAGAAGCATATGGTAATTTAGTTGAAAATCATTCTGATGTTAGAAAAGAAAATAAATATTTGAAAAGAAAAATTGATAGCATTCTTCATGACACATCATCTTCTGGAAAAATTTCTGAATTAAAAGCTCAGATTTCAGATCAAATCAAAGAAAATGATGAATTGTTAATTTTTATTAATGATCTGAAATTGAGAATTCAAAAATTGAACAAAGAACTTATCAATTCTGTCAAGAAATTTGAAGAAAAAGAGAAGGAAAATCAAGAAAATTTAAATCAAATTAAAAAACTCAATCTTTGCCTTAAAGAAAAAGAAGACATCATCAAGAACTTCACACAAGGCAAAGAAAATCTGACTGTTCTACTGGGAATGAAGATGAATTCAAATAAGCATAGTTTAGGTTTTGAACCACAAAATTCAAAGAAAACTGAATCATCTCCAAAGAAAACAAAACCATCAAAAATTCCTCTAATAAAATTTGTCAAGGCAGGTTCATCTGAAAGCAAAGGAAAAATGCAAAAACAAAAAGAACCTGTGAGGTCGACACACACACTACCCAGGTCGACACACACTCTACTTAAGTCGACACACACTCTACCCAGGTCGACATACCCCATTCATAGGTCGACACACCCTCAACCCAGGTCGACCTATCCCAATCATAGGTCGACACAAACACTGCATAGGTCGACCTACCCCTCTTATAAAAATCAGAAAAAATTCAAACCAATAAGAAATCATCTTTCTCATGGAAATTGGAATGTTTACACATCTTACAATTCAAGATGGAATAATTCATGGAACCAAAGGTACAATGGTAACTAATGATTCAATCCTTATTTTTATCACTAACAATTTCTTGCTCATCAACAGCATTACATGCCAAGGTTTTCACAGTGAAATAAACCAACTAAGAGGTCTAATGTGCAAAAAATTGAAAAAAAAAATTGAATCTTTTGTTTCAAAGAACACTGTGAAAAAAACTGCTCAAATATGGGTTAGAACGGATCTACTTTCTCTTCTGACTCAGGATGTTGGTACCAATCACATCTGGGTACTAAAAACTTTTCTTGTCTAATTTGTTGTGTACAGGAAAGTCGTGCATCCAATTCAAACATCTAGATTCTTGATAGTAGATGCTCACGGCACATGACGAGAGATAGAAAGAAATTTTCCTGTTTGATTGAAAAGGAAGGTGGATCAGTCACCTTCCGAGGTAAGAATAAAGGAAAAATAATTGGCAAAGGAAAAATTGGTAAGTCTTGCATAACCTTGAGTGATGATGTTTGCTAAGTTGAAGGATTGAATTACAACTTGCTTAGTATAAATTAATTATGTAACAATGGTCACAAAATTCTTTTTAAATATGATTCATGCAAAATAATTGACTCCTCTTCTGAGCAAATCAAATTGATTGGAAAAAGAGAAAATAATGTTTACATGATAGATTTGTGTGATAACTCTTCTTCAAATGTTTTTTTGATTGCAAATAAAAATGACATTGCTTGGTTGTGGCATAAAAGGTTGGGTCATGCAAGCTTCTCAACCATTAGCAAACTCATAAGAATGAATCTTGTAAAAGGTCTTCCTAAATCTTTCCCTATCATTGACAATCAAGTTTGTGGGATATGTGCTCAAGGAAAACAAAGAAGAAAATCTTTTAAAGTGTTCAATGAAGTACTTACATTTAAACCACTTGAGTTACTTCATATGGATCTTTTTGGTCCAACCAGAACTCTAAGTCTCAGTGGTAATAGATGGATTTGTGATCATTGATGACTTTACTAGATACACTTGGGTCTTATTCTTATCCTATAAAAGTGATGCATGTTCAGAATTCAGGAAATTTTACAATTCTGTCTTAATGAGTTTGTCTTTCAAATTGAAATCCATTTTAACAGATCATGGGGGTAAATTTGAAAATAAATATTTTTCTGATCTATGTACTGATCTGAACATACTCCATAAGTTTTCTTCACCTAGAACTCCAGAACAAAATAGAGTTGTAGGAATGAAAAACAGAACACTTGTGGAAATGGTCAGAACTATGCTCTTAAGCTTTCCAAATCTTTTTAGGCTGAAGCTGTAAATATAGCTAATTTCATTTTGAGTAGAGCATTGTTAAGACCAAAGATCAGAAAAAAACCCCTATGAGTAGTTAAAGGATAAAAAGTCAAGTGTGTCATATTTCAAAATTTTTGGTTGCAAATGTTTTGTTCATAATAACAATAAAGAAAATCTTGAAATTTTTGATGTAAAATGTTTTGAATCAATCTTCTTAGGTTATTCTGAAACTTCAAGAGCTTACAGAGTTTATATTTTGAAAAATAAGAGTGTGGAAGAATCTCCACATGTCATTTTTGATGAACATTTCCAAAAGATTGACATTCTTAATTTGTGCAGAACTCATATATGTGATGATGAGGATAATTTTCTTGAACATCCATCTACAAATCTTGAAGCGCAAGAAGTACCAAATGCACATGAGGTTATTGAAATGCCAACTTCAAGTACTTCAGGTAATCATGTTCCTAAAATTCCTACAAACCCTGTGGTAATTTCTGAACCCAGATTCTTAAAGGATCATCCATTTGAAAGCATTGTTGGTAATTTGCAAGATGGAATAAGGACCAGATCATCTTTTAATTCTGTCATAGATGAGGATTCTTTGGCATTACTATCCCAAATTGAGCCCAAAAATATTGATGAAGCTTTATCTTGTGAAAACTAGATAAATTGTCACGCCCCGACGCGGAATATCGGAGCGCGAAGGCAGTTGCAAGAAAAGGGTATAGAGCGAGTGCTAGACATCAAACCATTGCACATTGAATAATACTAAAGCAAATCTTTCTCATTAATAACTTTTCCAATGTCTAGTTACAACCACTAATATCAGAGCCATTCTATAGGGCCCAATTACATTGCAAAGAAGGAAATAACTAACTACAACTCTAAGATAACAATATGACTCGAGGGTACTCCTGGCTTCACTCTTGGTCATTCCCTTCCTCGTGAGTATATGTGTCATCCTCGGTCTCACCTGAGAACACAACATCAAATAACGTACGGTGAGCGATAACGCCTAGTAGGACTTAAATCTCAGGCTCAAGCAGGCTTTAAATAATTAACGCATTTAATGGCAGAGTATCTAAAGATAGCAGGTACAAGAGAGTCGAAATATAGCAAGAGATAGCACAACAAGTTATAAGATAGCACAATAGCACGAGATTGAGTATAGTTTCCAAAAATAGCACAAGTATAGAATATAGCACGAATAGCAGGATGGCCATAGCACAACAAGCACAAGTAAGGTAATAGCATGGCGAGTATAGCACTTGTTTGTCATTCTAGACATCGAGAGAGTATAGCACGTTTTGTGTTTTGATTGTCATATAGATAGTCGAGATAGATAGCACTTGAGTGTAATGCCAAACACTCTGATCATTTAACTCCCATGGGCACTAGCACTTTCGGGCGCAGATCCCAGGACCAGATCGGGCCCTTTATATATTTCCAGACATTGGTTATATTGTTTATCTTTAGACAATCAGTCAATGGCCAATATAGAGTACTAAGAATAGTTAAGATCACTAGATGAATAGACGAGATAGTAGAGAGAATGTGAATAGACGAGAGAGTAGAGTACAGATGAGAGCTAGTGGACATTGCACGTAAAGCGACGAGTACACAGGCGATAGTAACAGTTGCACAACACGCGCACATGGTGTTGGCAGTCAGGTGGAACTCACGACCCTACCACTGGCCATGTTAAGCACAGGTCCAGAGGTCCGGCGTGATTCAAGATGAGAGCGAACTTCTAATAGTCGTTTGGATCATATCGATCCCTAAGGTGTAATGGGTGTTAGGGTACAACCGGCTCGTCGATCATGTGGGAATCCATGATCAGAGGAGACTTACGGAGGCCTTGTGCAAGGGTTAACTAGTCCGGCGAAAGGAATATCCGAAGAAGAGTTCACCACAAGCCAAGTAAAGTGTGTATATAAAAACAGGTACTCGACGTTCTAGAGAAATTCTAGAACAGTGGAGCGTCGAGATCGGTGATTCAAAACAACGTGAAAAATCGAGGACGAGTTCATTTACAAGGCAATTTAATTGCATAATTTACCAGATAAATTATGTCACAAGTTCATGCCAATTAAGCCATATTTGGATGGTTCCAAGTGAGTGCATGTGTCATGAAATTGTAGATAGAAAAGATGTCGTGAATATGTATTTTAAAGCATTCAATATAGCTCCATGTAAAACAAGTGTTTTTACTGCGTGTATGACTGTTAAAAAGGCGTAAGAATATTATAGAAAGTGACAGAATAATTTTTATGGATTTTCATGCAAAATCCTGTGAAGGCGACATAGGCCAGTAAGGGTTGCGACAGGGGTAGGGCAGGTAGCGACAGGGCCTGCAAAGGGTTGCGACAGGGCTGCCAGGACAGAAGGCCAGAACGCGACATAGGTACTGTCGTATTCAGAAAGCGACAAGGAAGGCATCGCGACGGATTGAGAACGCGACAGGTGGACGGTCGCAATCAGACCCAGAAGGCGACATATCGGCCTGTCGCAATCTGGTGGTCTGCGCCTGACTCTGACAGGAATCAGACCAGGCTTTGGATTGCGGGCCAACTTGAATCAAATTGATATAGGGTTGTTCAGAAATTCATAACTATTTGTATACACGATGAAAAATCATGAAACTAGTTTTGAATTGATTTAGACATGCAAGGGTACTTCCAGTAATTTGGAATTTGAAAACAATCGTGGTATCGACATGGTTCTAACAAGTGGAACAAGAAGCAACCTGATTCCAGGTGCAGCAGAGATGAATGATTTAATTCGAGCAACATGCTTGATAAAAATTAGGGCTTTTAGGGGCAAACGATGCCTAACATGCATCAGTCCCTATAGTAAAAATCTCGTGGCATGAGGTTGAGTATACACGGAGATCAAGAGTTAAGAAGAGGGTTCGGGGTCATGTAAGTTGTAGAACATGAAAAATCAAGAACTAAAGATATACTCGATGGAAAATTATGAAACTTGAGGGTTTCGTTCCTGATAGATGATACATCCTACAGAAAAAGTTTCATGGTTTATGCTTGTGAGAATGCCTACCTTGACTCGATTTCCCACCACAAGAAAATGCGGCGTTTCTGACGGATGCTTTCCGTCAGAAACTTGTCGGAAATAGTCGTCGGAAATAGTTGGTCAGAAAATTACCGACGGAAAAGAATTTCGTCGGAAATCGGTCGGAAACTCCGATTATTGCGTCGGAAATCCGTTAGAAATCGGTCGGAAATAGGTATTTCCGACGGATATTCTGACGGACAAATTCCGTCGGAAATATCCGTCGGTAAAACCGCTTTTTCTAGTAGTGTCCTCTTCTAGGGCTAGAACTTGAAGAATGGGGTTGAGAGCTTGAAAGGTTCTTCTTCCCACGAAATCTCCTCCTCCTTGGCCTCTCCTCCTGGTCCAGGAATCCCTTGGCACGAGCTTGGGTCGGCCAAGAGGGTTTAAGAGATGTATTTATATAAACACAAGTTCCTATTCCTACTACTACTTAAATTCCTCTTAATTCCGAGATTTCCTAACTCCACATTTCCTCTCTTGCTTTCCAATCTCTAATTAGGGTAGGATAGTATCTAAATTCGTGCTAGACTATATGGGGTAGGTTTAGGAATCCAATTCCTACTCTAATTGCCACTTTTATTGCTTTAATAACCCTTTTCCAATTATGATATAATTAAACTCCGAATTTAGGATATTTTCTTATTATTCTCCCCTTGCAAATTCATATTTTTGACCCAATAAATTCTAGGGGATCCATTAAGCAAAGCCCATTACTCCTTTCCATGTAATGGGTTTTATTTAATGCTCTTTTCATTAAATATCTATTTAGCTAGGTTTTAATTCTTTATTTAAATTTTTATTTTTTCGCAAAAAATTAGGTTGCTACATAAATGCTATGCATGAAGAGCTTCATCAATTTGAAAGAAATCAAGTCTGGGATTTAGTACCAAAACCCTCTGATCTACCTTCCATTATTTGGAACAAGATGGATTTTTAGAAATAAACTAAATGAATCTGGTCAAATTGTTCGGAATAAAGCTAGACTTGTTGCTCAGGGGTATAACCAAGAACTTGATTTGACTTTGAAGAGTCATATGCCCCTGTAGCAAGACTTGAAGCTGTTCGAATATTTCTTGCATTTACTGCTTCTTTGAAATTCAAAGTTTTTCAAATAGATGTCAAGAGTGCATTTTTAAATGGCTACATAAAAGAAAATATTTTTGTAAAACAACCCCCTGGGTTTGAAAATGAAAAATTTTCTGATCATGTTGTTAAGCTTAATAAGGCTCTTTATGGTCTTAAACAAGCTCCAAGAGCTTGGTATGACCGGTTGAGCTCATTTCTTGTAAATAAAGGTTACATAAGAGGAAAAATTGATCAAACTATTTTTACAAAAACTACAAAAAATCATTTCATTGTTGTTCAAGTTTATGTTAATGATATCATTTTTGGATCAACAGATAATAATTTGTGCAATGAGTTTGCCCATCTTATGCAATTTGAATTTGAAATGAGTCTAATGGGTGAACTTACATTCTTTTTAGGTCTGCAAGTGCATCAAACTTCTATATGAATATTTCTGAGTCAAACAAAATATGTCAAGGAGTTAATCAAAAGATTTGACTTCCAAAACATCAAGCCATCCAGCACACCAATGGCCACAAATGTAAGACTTGCGAGTGATACTTCTGGTAAGCCTGTTAATGCTAAACTTTATAGAGGTATGAATGACTCTCTTCTCTATTTAACTACCTCTAGGCCAGATATTCAATTCAGTGTCTGCATGTGCGCCAGATTTCAAGCAAATCCTAAAGATAGTCACATGACTACTGTTAAAAGAATTTTTAAATATGTTCTTCCTTCATGTGATTTAGGACTTTGGTATCTTGCTGGTTGTAAATTGGACTTGATTGCATATAGTGATGCTGATTATGCAGGGTGCAAACTTGATAGGAAAAGCACTAGTGGGTTTTGTTTATATCTAGGTGGTTGTCTTATCTCTTGGGCTTCCAAAAAGCAACACTTTGTAGCTCTTTCTACTGCAGAAGCAGAGTATGTTGTTGCTGGCAGCTGTGGTACCCAAGTCCTTTAGGTCAAACATCAACTTCTAGATTAGAATCACACATCAAGTTGCATTCCCATTCTTTGTGATAACAACAGTGCTATAAATCTGTCCAAAAATCCTATTCAACATTCCCGCACAAAGCACATTGTCATTCGACATCATTTCCTTCGAGATGAAGTCTCAAAGAATTCTTTTGAACTCCACTTCATTGACATAGAAAAATGAATTACAGACATTTTCACTAAGCCTCTTGCAGAACCTAGATTCACTTCTCTTAGAAGGGAACTTGGTTTATGCAAGTTTTCACATGTCTGATATCTTCATCTCATTTTTTTGTGCAAATAAATGCCATTCTATTCTTGCAAATAAATTCCTACCTCTCAGTTGCATTGGAATTCTTGGTATATCAAATAGTGATTTGAAGAAAGACAAGTTAGGCTTGTCTGGACACTTTCACTATGCGTGCGTATATGTCTCCACCAAGTATCTATTGGGCGGCATGCTGCGAGGTAGGTGCGCATGCCATCGTCTCACCCTGGGGCGACCTGAGAATGAGGGTGTGCAGGATGCCGGGTTGGCCAAGTCATGCCTAGGTTCGGGTGTGGACCTGCCTGTGGGTGTTGCTGAGTTGTCCAATAGGTGGACTGTACCCTGTGGTGGGTTATAAGGAAGGATGGTATCCTTACACAACAACTCGAGTTTTGGCGTAACGCCAATGCCTAAGATCCTATATATTTGGTATCAAAGCAAGTCGCGGGTTCGATTCCTAGGGGTGCCGCTGGGGGGGAGATTGTTGGGCGGCATGCTGCGAGGCAGGTGCGCGTGCCATCGTCTCACCGTGGGGTGACCTGAGAATGAGGGTGTGGCGAGGCCGGGTTGGCCAAGTCATGCCTAGGTCTAGTTGTGGACCTGCCTACGGGTGTTGCTGAGTTGTCCAGCAGGGGGACTGTACCCTGTGGTGGGTTATAAGGAAGGATGGTATCCTTACACAACAACTCGAGTTTTGGTGTAACAGTAATGCCTGAGATCCTATATACATAATGTTGGGTTGAGTGTGTATTTGAAACCTTTTAATGATGACTTTAATCATGACTAATTGACATCACTCATAATTTGATTTTGATGATGACATTTTGTACATATTAAAATGATGACTAATTGAACATGTTATACATTTTATACATATCACAACAATGCTTAAACAACATATTTTTGATGTTTAATATCTCACATTTTAATGATAATATCTTGTATTAATGGTTTACAATTTATATTTTTAGGTTTACACAAATTTATCACAGTGGTGTCGACACTGTCCACCTGTGTGTCAACACTAGTTCACTGTCCCAGAAGCCTATTCTGAAGCAGTAGCCAGTGGTGTCGACACACTCTGCCTGTGTGTCAACACAGTCTACCAGTGGCGTCGACACAGTCCACCAGTGTGTCGACACTAGTTCAATGTCCCAGAAGCCTGTTCTGCAGCAGTTGCATTTGGTGTTGACAGAGTCTGCCTGTGTGTCGACACACTTCGACTAAAGCTCAAAAACGTGAATTTCTCTAGACACGTGGCTACTTGGGAATCATGGGATTTGACCTAGATTTCCATGCCCATGCACCCCAAGGCACCTTATGGACATATGGGGCTATAAATACCCATACTCCTTGTACCCCAAAGGCAAGCCAGCCCATACAACTCCCAGAAAAGCTTTTTGGCGACAAAAAGGAATCTCTCCAGTTCTTGCTCATCTCCAGAAGCTGTGATCCATCTTTTCAAGAGAAAGTACAAGGGAGTGAAGGCCAATCTCTGGAGAGGGCTTTGAAGTTCAGAGCAAGGGAGCAGATCCAGCAGAAGCACATCAATTGAAGAGGAATTTCTTGTGATTCAGAAGCTATTGAAGTAGAGCATCGCCAATTGACAGGGAGCATCTTCAACCCTCTTCAATTCAACCTTCTGCAAGAAATCTTCATCGAAGAACACTCATTCTACATCCATTTCTCTCACTTCTGAGTTTGTTCTTCCTTATTTCGTCTATGAGATTTATGCATGAAGTTCTGCACAAATTTCTGTGTATGAATCTGTCTTGAATCAAATCATTACTAAAGGATCTGATTTCTGTTGTCTTTGATCTAGCTTTTGTACTGTGAGCCGTCGAGCTCTGGTTTGTGAGTCGTCGCACTCACTATGTGGTTTGAGCCGTCGTGCTCAATTTGGAGTCGTCGTGCTCCGGTTGTTGTTTGAGCTGTCGTGCTCAGTTTGTGAGTCGTTGAACTCAAGGTTGTGTGTTTTAGCCGTCGAGCTCAAGGGTGTTTGCAGTCGTCGTGCTCCGGTGTGAGTTGTACTCTTTTGAGTAGTGGAGCCTCACTGTGTGAGGGGTGGATGTAGGAATCACTGGTGTGATTTCCGAACCACCTAAAAATCCTTTGTGCAATGGTTTGATCTGCTTGTCTGCGCTAGATGCTTGCATAGGAATTCGCTTTCACACTAAGTGTTTAATTGCTTCACACATCATCTACACACACCCACACTTCAGATCAGTAAATTGTTTGTTTAATTGATCTCTGATTCGTAGTAATTTTGAATTGCTTAAGCTTCTGCATTAATTGGTGTTAGATCTATTCAACCCCCCCTTCTAGATGTGATCCATCCACCTATTCGATCCTACAATTGGTATCAAAGCGAGTTAATCACTCTAATTGTTAGATCTAATTCCTTATTACATTGATTCTCTGTGATTAGATCTAATAGTTTTTTGAGTTTTGGTATAATGGCAAATTGCTTTAATCTACATGAATTTCCTGATATAATTTCAGAGAAATCCCCAAGCTCATTTTCATTGGATATTTCAAAGGACTCACAAAGACAAAGAGTAAAAGAAATTCACAAGTACTTAATGGCAAAGAAGAGCTTCAATGAATCCAGAAAATCAACAGTCCAAAAGACTTTGGCTCTCACAGCACATTCTATGAGCTCAGAGCATTCTTCATCCTCTTCAGAACACAAGAGTTCAAATGGGTCTACAAGGTCAGGTAAATTAATTCCAGACCCATTTATGTATTCTAATTTTGATTCTGATGCAGATGAAGGCATGTCTTATGCTGAATTGGTTGAGTTCTGTGAGAAGATACAAAATCTTAATGCAAAGCTGAACACTAAGAATAAAGATTTAAAAAAGACTTTAAAACATTGCCATAAAGAAAGTGAAAATTTGAAAAATACACTTGAATTGCTCCAGAACAATAATAAAGATCTTTCAAAGAAAATGAGAATTTGAAAATTGAAGTTCAGAAACTGAATTCTGAAAAATAAAGTTTGAAAGATAAAATCAAAATCTGTGAAAACAAGTTGTACAAGTTGAAAGAAAATCATGATCAGTTGGAATATGAAAATCTTTATTTGAAAGAGGAAAATGGAAAATTGATTGATCTCAATGAAAACTTCAAATTTGATAATGATCAATTAAACAAACAGATTTCTAACATGGCTCATGATCATCAAATAAATGAAAGATGTAAACAAATTGTTGAAGAAAATAGTCATCTAAAAAGGAAGATTGAATGCTTGTTGCATGACAAACCATTGGACAATGACTATAGCAATTTAAGTAATAAAATTACTGATTTGGAAAAACAAATTGCTCAATTTGAAAATGAAAAGAACAAGATGAAAAATGGTTTAGATGTCATGCTAAATAAACTTCAAATTTCAGAAAAAGAAGTTGTTGCATTAAAAGTAGAAAAATAGAAGTTTCAAGATGAATTGAAGAATACTACAAACACAAGTCTTGTTTCTGTAAAAAATAAGGAAAATGAAAAGAAAACCAAATTAATATTTGTTAAAGCTGCTGCGAACAAGAACTTTGATATCTCTAATGAAAAATCAGTGAAAGTTCATATTCAGAACAATATTCAAAAACAAAATGAGAAAAATGGCAAAAATGCTGCTAAGAAGAAGAATCTTGTTTCTGTGAAAAATAAGAAAATTGAAACAGAAAAATAGAATAATTTACACAGGATTCTTCCATCTCTTCCACACTTCAGAAGTGCTTCAAAGGAAGTTCAATATTCACATCATGCCATGAGCTACCAAAAGGTACCTCCTTCTCCTCTTGGTAAGTTTCCTCACAGGAAAAGAAGATTCCAGAAAATGCATACATGCCAAGGTAAGTACCAGGTAAGAAATGACCTCATTTGCTTTAATTGTAATAAACCCGGTCATTTAGCCAAATTTTGCTGGAATAGAGATCAACATTTCCATAAATATGCCAAATCAGTCCAGTGCTTCACATGTCATAAATTTGGGCATACTTCTAGGGAATGTTGGCATAGAATTGATAATATTGTGCATGCTTCCATGTTTCATGTTAATGTACATAAGAATAAAGATCATGTTCATGCTGAAAACACTCATAAATTCTATTTACATGAAAATAGAATTGTTGCACAAAAGATCTCTTCTGAATTCCATGTTAAAAATCTCAATGATAAAAATCTGACAAATAGAAAACAAATTGTTCAGTATGTTAGTGGTGCATTCTATACCAATAACTCTAAAATTAGAAACCAAGATTCTAGTGTTTCTAGTCTTCAGAAAAATGCACCCAATATAAAATCCTTTTGGATTCAAAAATCGTTGTTGCAGATTCATGGAACATCCTTAGGACCCAAATAAGTTTGGGTTCTGAAATGTGTTGCTTGAATGCTGGATGCAGGGATTCTTGTAGTCAATTTCAAGATGAAGGCTTTATGACAAAGGCTACAAGGAAAGTAAGTGAAGAGAATGAAAGAAAATGAAAATCTTACAATGTAATTACTTCTGAGAGATTCCCTGCTAAATAAAAAAAAAAAACTGAAATCAATTGGGACTTGCAAAGATCAATTGGTATATCAAATGGTGAACTATGTAATGACAAGTTAGGCTTGTTTGGAAACTATCATTATATGTGAGGAATAACCTCCGCCAAGTACCAATGATCTTCCTTGTGTAAGAGTCATTAACTTAAAATAAAAAATAAAATAAAAATGGTTGTGATTGAAACATGACTGTTTGTTTATTTCATTTCTTCCATGATGATTTTTGCTAGAATTACTTGCAAAAGTTTTCACATCATGCACATGTAACTAAAAATCATGATTTTGTTGAAATTGCTCAGAAACTCCATGTGAATATAAATTTAACATTTCATGAAAAATATAGATGCATTAAACAAAGAATAATTGTATTATGGAACTAATGTTGCTCATAGTTCCATTAATGACAAAAGTGCATCTATACTAAAAAGAAAATCTCTTGGATTCAAAGAGGTTCAATGCTGCAATCTAACTCTTGCTCCACTATAGGGCCCAAGAAGGTATGGGTCCTAAGGCCAACTTGATCAGCAAGTTGATGAGCCTTGTAGCCATACTTTTCCATCTGAAATCAAGACAATGGCTATGCAAGGCAAGAAAAAATGGAAACCACAGGTAAAATCCAAATGAAGACTGTTCAGGTAAAACCTCATATCATTTCCAGATTGAATTGCTTAAGTTAAAGAAAATTCTTAGAGTCTTATCTGAACAATGAAGAGTGTGTTTTGATGTTGCTCCCAACAATAACTCTGTGTCTTAACACTTGGAATCATGTTTGTGTTATCATGCTTGCTTAACTGTGCCCATGATTCTATGTGCATATCAACTGCTTTGACTTTTTGGTATATCAAATGATGACATGTGGAAAAACAAGTTATGCTTGGTTGGAAGCTATCATTATGCATGAGTAAAATACTCTGCCAAGTACCAAAAGTCATATTATGCTTAAAGCTAATTGTGTGCATAATCATAAGGTGAATTGCTTGCTAGCCTTTTCATTTCATGCACATATTAAGGGGGAGTAAATTTGAAAAAGTGCAAAAATGTTCTTGAAAATGCAATGAACTTCATGCTAAAATTAGAGAATAATTGACCTTTTTACAGTGACTATGTGGTATATCAAATGGTGAAATGTGAAAGGACAAGTTAGGCTTGTCTGAAAACTATCATCATACGTGAGAAAAATTCTCCGCTAAGTATCAATAGTCTTTTCCTGCATAAAGGTCATCAAGAAAAATGAAAATCTCAAAAACTTTATTTTAAGTCTTTGAAACAATTATGATTTTTTGAAAAACTTTTCTCCTTCAATAAATTGCCTGTTGATGTATGCTTAATCATGTTCATACTCTTTCTGTGCAAACTGCTTGGAATGAACATATCTGAATTGCTTAAATGATCATTTCATATCATACATATCTTATGGGGGAGTGAGTCAAAAGAATCTTTGAGTGAAATGCTGGAGAAATATTCTTTCATATCTGATTTATTAACAACTCCCATTCAGTTTGTTGACAAATATTCTTGCAAATAAATTTCTCACTCTCACATTGCATTGGCATTCTTAGTATATCAAATGGTGATTTGAAGAAAGACAAGTCAGGCTTGTCTGGACACTTTCACTATGCGTGAGTATATGTCTCCGTCAAGTATCAAGAGTCTTGTATGCAATTGTTGAGGGGGAGTCTCTGTCTTTCAATAAAACATTCTTGTTCATTCTATTTTCACTTCATTTCATTCGTATTTCTTCAATAATCTTCATGTTCACCTTGTGAGTGGGAGATACATGAAAGGGGGAGCCATTGTCACATTCCTTGACCTTACTTGTCTATCTTGAACCCCAAACTCATCAGAATGTTTGAGTCATTGTGCTATTTTCTTATGAGAGAATTAAGACATTGAAACTAAACTCATTGTGCATTTAGTTTAATTTTAAAGATTCCTTATCATTTCAAGGTTAAGCAATCTTAATACTGAATGTCTTTAAAATGACTTGCAAAACACTTATAGGCACATGAGTGGCTTTATTATTTAACATGTGCATGTTTAAGCTTCATTTTTACCACATGTTAAGAATAATTTTTCTAAATTTATAGTCATGACTTTTCTGGTCAAAGCAAACATATTCCTGCAAAACATCAAAAGAAAATGATCAACAATCTGGAAAGATACAAACTGAGCAATGCAAATTCTTGAACCACTGAGTAACCAGGTCATTTCACCTAAAAAGTGATTTGTTTCGCGTCAAAAAGTGGAAATCAAAATTTTCAACTCTGTATAAGATAATGAAAGTTAAACCACTGAGTAATCAGGAGGTCTTGCATCTGATCAATGTGATCTCTTGCACTGAAAAGTGAGATTTAACTAATTTATTCTTGTATTCTTTCCCTGTTCAAAATGAAAGAAAATCAACTTGACAGGATGGAAAAGTTTAAGACCTTAATAAACTTCATGTTTACTGAGTTTAGACCTATTATTCTACATTGTGTTAAAATTAAAGCTCCTAATATCCTTGTTAAATACTTCTGCTCACTCATATAGGTCATTTTACATCACATTTGCATCATTATTTTAACTACATTCAGATCATTATATTTTGCTATACTTTGTGTTGAGTGTGTCTTTGTGATTAAACTTTGTTGCACAATAACCAAAACATAATAATTTCTTTCATTTGATAATTTCACTTTGCCTCACTTATTTTGATCATTCTTGAACCTTCATTTCCTATATTTCATTTCTTGATCTCCTACCATTCTTTGTTTCTTTCTCTTATCTATCTTTTTAATGATGTCAAAAAGGGGGAGAAAGTTCCTTAAAGGGAGAGAAAGTTCCTTAAAGGGGAGAAAGTTCTTTAAAGGGGAGAAATATTATTTTTTTTATGGGAGAAAATTCAAAAAGGGGAGATTTGAGTCAGGCTATTGGGAGATTGTGTATATATTTTGTCATCATCAAAAAGGGGGAGAATGTTAGGTTGAGTGTGTATTTGAAACCTTTTAATGATGACTTTAATCATGACTAATTGACATCACTCATAATTTGATTTTGATGATGACATTTTGTACATATTAAAATGATGAGTAATTGAACATGTTATACATTTTATACATATCACAACAATGCTTAAACAACATGTTTTTGATGTTTAATATCTCACATTTTAATGATAATATCTTGTATTAATGGTTTACAATTTATATTTTCAGGTTTACACAAATTTGTCACAGTGGTGTCGACACAGTCCACCTGTGTGTCGACACTAGTTCATAGTCCCAGAAGCATGTTCTGAAGCAGTAGCCAGTGGTGTCGACACAGTCTGCCTGTGTGTCGACACAGTATGCCAGTGGTGTCGACACAGTCCACCTGTGTATCGACACTAGTTCACTGTCCCAGAGGCCTGTTCTACAGCAGTTGCCTGTGGTGTCGACACAGTCTGCTTGTGTGTCGACACACTTCGACTAAAGCTCAAAAACGTGAATTTCTCTAAACACATGGCTGCTTGGGAATCAAGGGATTTGACCTAGATTTCCGTGCCCATGCACCCCAAGGCACCTTATGGACATATGGGGCTATAAATACCCATGCTCCTTGTACCCCAAAGGCAAGCCAGCCCATACAACTCCCAGAAAAGCTTTTTGGCGGAAAAAAAGGATCTCTCCAGTTCTTGCTCATCTCCAGAAGCTGTGATCCATCTTTTCAAGATAAAGTACAAGGGATTGAAGGCCAATCTCTGGAGAGGGCTTTGAAGTTCAGAGCAAGGGAGCAGATCCAGCAGAAGCACAGCAATTGAAGAGGAATTTCTTGTGATTCAGAAGCTATTGAAGTAGAGCATCGCCAATTGACAGGGAGCATCTTCAACCCTCTTCAATTCAACCTTCTGCAAGAAATCTTCATCGAAGAACACTCATTCTACATCCATTTCTCTCACTTCTGAGTTTGTTCTTCCTTATTTCGTCTATGAGATTTATGCATGAAGTTCTGCACAAATTTCTGTGTATGAATCTGTCTTGAATCAATCATTACTAAGGATCTGATTTCTGTTGTCTTTGATCTAGCTTTTGTACTGTGAGCCGTCGAGCTCTGGTTTGTGAGTCGTCGCACTCACTGTGTGGTTTGAGCCGTCGTGCTCAATTTGGAGTCGTCGTGCTCCGGTTGTTGTTTGAGCTGTCGTGCTCAGTTTGTGAGTCGTTGAACTCAAGGTTGTGTGTTTTAGCCGTCGAGCTCAAGGGTGTTTGCAGTCGTCGTGCTCCGGTGTGAGTTGTACTCTTTTGAGTAGTGGAGCCTCACTGTGTGAGGGGTGGATGTAGGAATCGCTGGTGTGATTTCCGAACCACCTAAAAATCCTTTGTGCAATGGTTTGATCTGCTTGTCTGCGCTAGATGCTTGCATAGGATTTCACTTTCACACTAAGTGTTTAATTGCTTCACACATCATCTACACACACCCACACTTCAGATCAGTAAATTGTTTGTTTGAATTGATCTCTGATTCGAAGTAATTTTGAATTGCTTAAGCTTCCGCATTAATTGGTGTTAGATCTATTCAACCCCCCCCTTCTAGATCTGATCCATCCACCTATTCGATCCTACAGTATCAAGATCCCTTTATGCAATTGTTGAGGGGGAGTATTTGTTTTTCAACAAAACTCACTTGTTGATTCTTTTCGCACTTCATTCAATTCTTATTTTTTGTTCACCTTCTAAAGGAGAGCTACTTGATAGGGGGAGTCATTGTTTATTCTTCACTCATTTCTCTTAACAATTGTTGTCTATTTTGAGCCCCAACTATCAGAATTTTTGAGTCCTTGTGCTATTTTCATGTGAGAGAGTTAAGACATTGAAACTAAACTCATTGTGCATTTAGTTTAATTTCAAAGATTTACTTTCATCTCAAAGTTGTGCAATCTTAACACTGAATGTCTTTAAAATGATTTGCAAAATACTTTTATATGCACATGAGTGGCTTTAATATTTAACATGTGCATGTTTAAGCTTCATTTTTACCACATGTTAAGAATAATCTCTCTACACTAATATTCATGACTCTTATGGTCAAAGCAAACATATTCCTACAAAATATCAAAAGAAAATAAACAATAATCTGGAAGGATACAGACAGAGCAATGCAAACTTGTATATTACTGAGTAACCGGGCCATCTCACCTAACCAAGTGATTTGTCTCGCGTCAAAAAGTGGTTAACAGTTTGTCATCTCTTTGGAAGGTAATGAAAGTTAAACAACTGAGTAATCAGGAGGTCTTGCATATGATAAATGTGATATCTTGCATTGAAAAGTGAGATTTAACTAATTTATTCTTGTATTCTTTCACAGTTAAAAATGAAAGTAAATTCAAAAAGACAGATAGAAAAGCTCATGACCTAAATAAAGTTCATGTATATTGAGTTTAGACCTATTATTTTACAATGTGTTAAACTTCAAGCTCATAACATCCTTATTAAATACTTTTGCTCACTCATATAGGTCATATTTATTCACACAACATGTTACATAATAAATAGGGTGATGATCAAGCCAATATTAAAGAAGACAGCGTATGAGCTCTACAAGCAAAAGAAGTAAAAAATTAGTCATTTCAAAACATTCGGCTGTCCATGTTTCATCCATAACAATGGTAAGAGAGATATTGGTAAGTTAGATTCCAAATCTAATGAAGGAATATTCATGGGGTATGCTTCTAAACCTAAAGGTTATAGAGTATTTAATAAACATAGTTTATTAATTGAGCAAACTGTCTATGTTATTTTTGATGAATCTAACCCTTCCTTGAGAAAGGAAGTAGATAGTGTCAATGATAATGCAGAAAACCTATCCAAGAAACTAAAGGATACATCTATCAAGGATAATGAAGATCCACCCTTGGAAGAACTACAACAAAAGGAAACTGTACATGAAGATCTTCCAAAGGAATGGAGATACCGGAAGGATCACCCAAAGGACAACATTATTGGAGATCCATCGGTTTGGGTAAGAACAAGAGGTAATGTTATTCCATGTGACTATCTAGCATTTGTTTCTCAAATTGAGCCAATAATAGTCAATGAAGCACTGGCTGATGAATCTTGGATTTTAGCCATGCAAGATGAACTTAATCAGTTCAAGAGAAACCAAGTTTGGTCCCTTGTTCGAAGACCATCAGATCATCCTGTGATTGGTACCAAATGGGTGTTA
Source organism: Colocasia esculenta (assembly GCA_014218235.1). NCBI lineage: Eukaryota > Viridiplantae > Streptophyta > Magnoliopsida > Alismatales > Araceae > Colocasia > Colocasia esculenta. Next base: position 85,492,766 of record CM024760.1, read on the forward strand.
AGGAACAAATTGGATGAAGCTGGTGTTATCACTAGAAACAAGGTTAGACTGGTTGCTCAAGGCTATTCTCAAGAGGAGGGCATAGATTTCGATGAAACCTATGCACCAGTGGCTAGACTAGAGGCTATTAGAATTTTACTTACATATGCATCTACATTAGATTTAAAGCTTTTTCAAATGGATGTAAAATCTGCATTTTTGAATGGTTATATAAAAGAGGAAGTCTATGTAGAACAACCTCCTGGTTTTGATGAAGTAGAATTTCTCAATCATGTTTTTAAATTGCATACAACTCTATATGGTTTAAAATAAGCACCTAGAGCATGGTATGAAAGGCTTAGTGCTTTTTTTATTAAACCATGGTTTTATCAGAGGATAGGTAGATAACACTTTATTTATTAAGTCCAAAGTCAAAAATATATTGCTTGTGCAAATCTATGTGGATGATATAATATTTGGATCTACTGATGAATCTCTGTGCAAGTACTTTTAAAATCTTATGCAGGGAGAATTCGAAATGAGCATGATGGGGGAGCTAAATTATTTCCTTGGATTACAAATCAAGCAAGGCAAAGAAAGTACACACATCTTCCAAGCAAAATATACCAAGGAATTATTAAAGATATTTGGATTCGATAATGCAAAGCCACTATCAACACCAATGA